>JARFXV010000321.1:0-1202600 GCA_031761425.1 Cosmopolites sordidus | reverse complement strand
TATATATATATATATATATATATATATATATATATATATATATATATATATATATATATATATATATTAATAAACAAATTTTAATAACAGAACAGATATTAATAAAAAACGGATTTTTTAGTTTTTAATTTACCTTTATACGATGTATTATGGCATTACCCTGCGCGCTCTTCACGCTCTATCTCAAAAACGGTTGAGCGTATAAAAATATTTGGAACAAAATTTGTAGAGAATTTTATGCTCTAGAATTTTCAAGGTTTATACAAGTTTACAGCTTATTAGCTCTAATTCCGAGGAGAAATCCTTAATGTGACGACTAAAATGTAGCTGTCACAAAAAAACTCAGGTTGACTGGAAAAAATAACATTGTTTTTCTAATGAGAGTAGATAAAGTACAATCAAATATCATTACAAAATTCGTGTGACAAAAACAATATCAACAAAATTAGTAAATTCGTTTTAATCATTACCAACTTGTCGTGTTAGTTGATCACATTTTCAAGGTAATGTGGGTTTTGGGATTAAATGAAGGCTCTGTAGAATTTAAGATGTTTATTATTTATTATTGGTATTTAGTTTAAAATATTTGTCAAATTTAAAAGTATCGGTGCAGATCGAATAAAACTCAAACCACGTGAAAATTTCGCAATTTATTGTTGCGGACATGGCAGAAAACATCTGAAACTTTTTTTTATTTGAGGACGCCCTTTTATTTCTAGCGAGTGAGCGCGCTGCCGCTTTTTCACCGTATTTTTTTATTTGATTACTTCTAAATTTGAGTCGTTTTGAATAACTATTTAAAATCTGTTTAGTTATTAAATTTTTATTATTGAATAATTTGGAAAAAAGATAAATGACGAATTTACAAAGAACAATGGTCAGTTAATCTTTCTAGTTAACTCTTCATAGTTAACACATTTTCATACTGTCGCACTATGTTTTTAACAGACATTTTTATTAGATGGTACAAATTCTTTGTTCTATTGTTTTTATGTTTTCTGCAAATATATCAAATATCCTTTTTTACTTGTTGCTGCTGAACAACTTCATCCTATTTATGTTTCTAACACACCTGAATATCCTTTGGAAGCGAATTAAGTTTGTCTCGCTCTTTCAAGTGGACTTCCATCAAACTCACGGCGAGATTTTTTGAAATATGCATTATTTACGTTTATATTCAGAACTGATAAAATTTAAATATCTCTTTGTGATTCCGGCAGTAGAACAGGCAGATCACATTTGGTCTATCGTGTTCACATCATCTTTAGTATGATTATAATCCACATTCAAGGTATATTTATAATAAATACATTTAAATTAATGATAAATTGTAAAATGAAACTATGAAAGTGGCATTGATATCAATTGCCTACATCTTGATTTGAGAAAACTTCAGCTGGTGAATCAGATTACTGTTATTAATAGAGAAAACCAAAATTTGCGGTGTAACTGCAGCGGACACGCCCGCTGCCAAAGGTTAAACAACGTTAGGCTTTAAGTTAATGACCTAAGAGGTCATTACATTTAACTATGATGAAGTTTTTGGAAAGTTATTCCATTTCTGTTCTGCCATGCTTTAATTTATAACTATCGATTATGTTTATTAAATAATAAGTAATTAATAAGAATATTTCCCGTTATTTCAGTTTTTATATTAGGAATAATACAGCATTAACTCGTGAGAATTTTCGTGCGATGATTTACTACGACTTTCGATGTGGATTATCTGAACAATAGTGCATAGATCAACTCACTTCGACTTTTGTGCGATAAAACACCATCTAAAACAACCGTATATCATGGGTTTAGTGAATTCAGTCGTGACCGTCGTTTGCTCACGGACAAATTTAAAGAAGATCGCCAAAAATCGGTTGTTGTACCGGAAAACTACGATACTGCGCGCGAACTGATAAGGAAAGATCATCATGTGGCATACTATAAGATTGAGGCATCCTTGGGCATTAGTATGATAAGCATACACAATATTTTACATGAACATTTAGCCGTGAAAAAAAATTGTGCGCGATGGATTTCGCATATTTTGACAATCGATCACAAAAGGCTCTTGTCGATTGGCGCAAAGAAATGCTCAAAAAATACAATCGTGTTGCGTCAAAAGCCGTGTATAACATCTACACAGGTGATTAATATTGGATCTATGTGTATGAGCCTGAAAGTAAAGAACAGTCAACTGTATAGGTCTTTCAAAATGAGTCAAATTCAACAAAAGTTGTTCGCGGAAGAAGCACCTTGAAGCAAATGGTTGCCGGTTTTTTCGGGATACATGGGCATATGGCTGCAATGTCACTAGAGAATCGTATAAACGGTCAATTCTGAATGCTACACAATCATTCAGAATTGATGGGTTATCCGTCGTACAGTCCCGATTTGACACTCAATGATTTCTATTTGTTCGTGAACAATAAACTACGTGGTCAAAGATTTTCGACGTTAGATGAAGCGGTTGATGCATTCAAAACGCATATTTTGGAGATACCAAATCGGAATGAAAAAGTGCTATGGGTTGGTTCAAACCTATGCAAAATGTATCGATCACCGCGGAGAATATTTTGAAAAACAATAAAACCATTTCTAATAATAAACATTTGTTTATATTTATTATTCCGGACACATAAATACTAAACCTCGTAGAGTATAGTGGCATTATGCTGTCTTTTTGTCTCCTTCCTTTCCTATTTTATACCAATTCAGTATGCCTGCATTTGATCGAACCATTGTGTTGGCCCTCTGCCTCTTGATCTTGTTGGCCTTTCCCAAAGCAAATTTCCCTGTATTAAGTTTCTCTATCCTTCGCCATCCTTCTGTCTTGCTATGTAATCAGTAGTATTTCGGGTATTTTTAGCTGATGCTTTTAGATAGGCGGTTTTTGATTTTTAATTCGTTCAGGATGGAAACATTAGTTCGGAGCTTTGTTCATTCTATCCGAAGCATTCATCTGTATACCCACGTCTTAAAATGTCAATCTTTTTTCTGTCTTCACGGCCGACGTGCATACGTTCTTACTTTGGAAAATGAGAACGTGCATTAGCTTAAGCTTTGTAGCTTTTGTTATTGCCATATCTCATCACACTCTGCTCAGTTTAGATAAGGCGGTCCAAGCTGTTGCCAGTTGGCGTTTGATTTCGGAGTCGTTTTCTCCCTTATTGGTAATGGTAGACAGTTCAGTCACATATACGAGTTTCTCTACCTACTCTCGGCTTATTTCTCTCGGCAGGTTTTCGAAACACAGGTGCATTGTGACATTAAACGCGCGCGCCTTTTCGATTAAGGATATGTTCCTGGATTTAAGGATATGTTCCTGGTGCCTTTTCTCCGTACGAAACTTGTTTGTTCGTCTGCGATTTGTGGGTGTAGAAACGGATGCAGTTTTTCGTTGATTAGAGTAACGAGAATTTTGCTTGCGTGGTGTATACGATAATTGCTTCATATAATATAATGGCTCCGATAAGTATAATGCTGCAAATATTAATTTGGTCCATTCCTAGGGCCATTTTTTTATAGTTCCGATTTATTTGCAGTTATAGTTGGTACATTACGTCCACGTCCATTTCTCCCATTGTCTTTATGACTTTAGATGTTATGTTATCAGTATCTGTGCCTTTTTTCCGAAATGTTGGCGAAACAGCTTATCATATGAGTGGTATCTGCAAATAATATCATACAGTATTGCTTCCATACCTCGCTGTGTATGCCTGAACACGAAACAACTCCTTTGATTCGTTATGTGAAGCATGATGTTCTGCTTCTGTGCATATCTCTGATCTATCTGTTTTTTTTCTCAAGTCTGCAGGCTACTTTTACTTTATGATTGTTTTTCTGACTTTTTCAGATTTTTCTTCGTGTGATATTTTTGGCAGTCGTATCTTGTTCGTATTTGGGGTGTCGGACATTTCTTTTTCTATTATCCATTTTTTGATTGCTTGCTAAAAGATATCTATCATAGCCACTCGTCTACGAGTTGTTAGTTTTATGTTGAGGTTAGCAAGAAGTAACTTATAGTCTGAGCTTGGAAATTGACTGACTGATACCCATTTTACTGTAATGCAGGTCTTTTATTATTTACAGGTCTTTTAGATTTGTATATGGCAATGACAACGATTCAGTTTCTCAAATGTAAAGATGAAAAAAAACAGCAATAAGTATCGAGGGATAATGATCAGTTTAAAATAGTTCAATAGTTAATATTTGTAAAATTCTACTTTATATTTTCTACAGGGTGTGGCAAGTGTTATGGCATCAATTTAATTATTTTTAACTTTTAAAAGAAGCAAGAATGCTGAAAGAGCTGTGCAGTTTGGGTCTTATTTATGTAAACCTTTTCCTTCAAAAAACTCACATCGTCATACATAATCCTGAACCGTAAAATCGGGAGATTTAGGCGGCCATAATAAACCTCCATTTCGTGAAATTAAACGACTTGGGAAAATGTTCTTTAAAATGTTGATTGTTTTACGTGAGATGTGTGCTGTGGTACCATTTTACTGGAACTACATATTTTCCACTCTTTCTTATTCAAATTGAGACGCAAAAAGTTTTCAATCATGTGTCTACAGTTTTCATCGTTGACTGTAACTGCATTTCCACTGTGTGAAGAAATTCCGATTTGTGCACCACGTCACTGTATCGACGTTTTTAGAGATTCCTCCACACTTTGCTCCACAAGAGCAATATTTTCACCGCTTCGCAATGTTCTTGGACCTGATAAGCTCTGATGCAGAGTCTATCCCAAACCGAATGTTCCGAATTCTTAAAATTGGTTGAATAAACGATAAATTGCCTAGTCCTTTGATGAATCACCAAGCGATATTTTCGCCCAAATTTACGCTGACTTGCTATAATTGAATTATTTAAAAAAAAAATGTAAATTACAATTTCACTGCGGTCTTTTAGAGTGTATTTAAACTTGCACGTCTGTATTACACAGTAGCCAAACCCAAAATGTCACAAATATTACGAAAAAAATGGTGTCAAATCGAAATGGTAGCACAGCACTTGCTCCATCCAGTATATAATTTAGAGACTAGTCCCGATACTTTTTAATTTGAGTAGTAATAAGTTAGAAAGTATGGTGTAACTGAGTTTACCTTTAATTGCGCGTGGCAGACGAATTACACTTTCTGAAAAAAATTAGTTAGAGTTATTTTAATTAGCTTCAAATACGTTATTTACTTATTAAACGAAATCCAAATGATACTATCGATCCCAAAATTATTTATATATTTATTTAAGTTGTTGAAAATGTTTAGATATAAATAAAAATGATCTTATTTCGCGTTCTGATATGGGGCAGGTTCTTTAGTTTCTTTAAAAGGGGGTATTCTTGTCTAGAAATTTGAAATAAATCGATTTTTTTCCATATTTCGATAGTTTAGAGATTCAAGAATATCTTCCTAAAAGGATTTTTCAAAATTCGAATTATTTTTAAAGATATAGTCATTTTAGTGACGTAGCACTCAGACCGGTTGTAACAATTGGCGACTGAAGGCTGCAGCTACCTGAAGATGAATAACTCAATCTCCTTTTTCATTATACTTCCAGTTTAATAAATCAAACATTTGAAGATTATTGTAACGTATTATACTAAAATCTTTATTCTATATGAGTTTAGTTTCAGTTAATTTCAGTTAGTTCAATTTTACCCTCGAAGCCCCAAATTAGTGAGAAATTTTCTGTGAACTTTTTTTTAAATTTGGAGTGAATTTTGGATTTTATTTGTGTGGGTATAATGAATCGAAAAAGTAAGAAAGGAAGTTCTTGTCCAAACAGATAAAAAAAACGGAGGTTCAGTGGCAATCAACATACTCTTGAAGAGGATACATCTTTTACCAGGGCATCCGCAGTAAAGTTGAAAAATTCAGCTGACGATGAAGTTGTTATTGATTATAATTTCGGCTAATGTATTTTAGAGTTTTGTTCTCTTGCACTAATGATTATATGTGCTACTTGTAAAGAAAAAATCACATTTTCTCGGTCGGCTGCACGTGGACTAGGATTTAAAATTGGAGTGGTATGTGGCTGCGAAGATACCCGTTATATTCAGTTATACCCATTTGTCAATAAGGCATATGAAATAAATCGTAAAATTGTAATAGCTATGAGGCTCATGGGAATTGGGAGAAAAGGAATTAATATCTTTTGTAGCATCATGGATATTGGTCAGGGTTTGGCTATCGGAACATATTATAGTTGTCTAGATAATTTACATCTGGCTGCATCGGCTGTGTATAACCTCGTTATTTCTAAAGCTGTGGAGGAAGAGAAAGAGTTAATTTTAGCTTCTGATCCGAATGCTAATCCTACACATTTCACACTTTCTGGTGATGGGGCGTGGAAGAAGAGAGGTTTCAAATAACTTTTTGAAGTTACTACGGTTGTAGGTAACTTCAGTAAAAAGTTATTGATACAGTCGTGAAGTCGAGTTTTTGCCAAGGCTGTAATTTATGGAAGAATAAAAAAATACCGACATCGGTTCCTACGTAGACTGGTATGAAAAACATCAAGACTCTTGCTCGATTAACCACAAAGGAAGTGCTGGAAAAATGGAGGTCGATTCAGTGGTTGAAATGTTTGGAAGATCCGAAGAAAATCGTGGAGTAAAGTTCGTCAAGTATATCGGGGATGGTGACTCGAAGACTTTTAAAGGTGTCCTTACTATGAATCCTTACAATGATAATCCAGTTGTTATAAAAAAAAGAGTGTGTTGGGCATGTCCAGAAGCGTATGGGATCGCGACTTCGGAAGGCTATTTCGCGACTTCGGATTAGCTATTTGTCGTTATCCTGATTTCGTTGAGGATATGAAGCGCGAAATATGGACTCTATACTCTTATGATAATAAGTTATTATCATAAGAGTTCAACTGATAAGGAGCCTTAGCACATGAATTGCCCACCTGGATCATCCAGTTGGTGCAAATGGCAGAAAGCGACAGCCGAAGGAACTTTGGATGACTTTCAACACGAAGATCCACCACTTACTGATAAAGTTTTAACAGTTTTAAAACCTATTTACGAAAGCCGGTCAGATGATTCTTTATTGGAAAGTTGTTTGGGTTCCGAAACTCAAAATAACAACGAATCACTAAATTCTTTGATATGGACGTTTGCACCCAAACACACCCATGCTGGAGTCCAGATAATTGAAATTGCTACTTATTTAGTAGTCAGTATTTTCAATGAAGGCTTTAATCCCATTTTACATATAATGAAACTTATGGGGATGAAAATTGGTCTGGAAACCCATGGGTTTGTTGTTAGGCGCAATGAAGTAAGAATTCAACATTCGATCTTCAAATGCTTCAAAAGAAGGAAGAACTGCTCGTCTTGCGGAAAGAAACGCTGAAAATCAGCAATATGAAGTAGAAGGCCCGATGTATGGAGCTGGGATGGCTGATTAAGAGAATGTAAGTTATATGTAGGCATCTATCAGTTACACTGCCTGAAACTTAACGTAAAACTTTACACGCGTTTTTCTCGAAACTACTTTTTTCGATGCGGTTGACATAATATCTCAAGTTCTAGTCGACCTATTTACTTAAAATTTGGTATGAATATTCTTTATATATTCTTCTATCGTATAAACCAATAAAAACTTAAAAAAAAATATTTTTAATATTTTTAAAAAATTCGGGAAAGTTAAAAAATTAGTGGGAAAATCGACCTCAATTTTTGAGTAGTCACCATTTTGCAAAAAAAAATCCATAATTTTATTTTTCAGATGACCAGGAGGATAGATATCATGGCGACCGGGACACGGCTCTTTTTTCCCCCTCTCTACTTCAACGACGCATAACTTGCTGAAATTTGTATATATTTTTTTTTTAATTTTTTTATGTACACTCGAAATATGAATAAATAAGCAATAAAAAAATGAATAGGAAAAATATCAATTGCTTTTTTTTATGAATCCTTAAAAAACTCTCGAAATTCGGGCTTCTAGACTAGAATACCCGCCTTTAAGTTCTGAATTTATTTCACCATAATGTATATAAAAAGTACTGCCTAGTGAAGTTAACATGACTACTATAATGTTTATTGCAATTTTGTTTTGTTTGTAAGTTGGGGTTTTGTGCATATATCGAATCACCCCAACGAAGTAAAAATGACGGTGTTGGCAAACATAGCTTCGTCTGTTGATAAAACTGTGTTCAAGAAAACATAATTTTCAACGCATTTTTGGAGAAACTATGCGAAGAAGTTGAATTTTATAATAGGGTCTCGTTTGCGTAGTGCCAGCACTGATTGAATGTGATATGGTCGTAATTGCTGTTCATGCGATACTCGTAAAATAGAGTGATGCGATATTTGATCCAGAATAGAACTTAATCTTCTGGAACTTATTTTGGGAATATTTTCCATGAAATTTAAAATTTCTTCCTCTCTGTTAACAATAAGTTTTTGTTAACTACATTTTTTTGGTAAATTTTGACCTTATTCATTCTCCTGGAAGAGTTTTGAACAGTTCCAGTTTGTCCTGGAACAGTTTCTGAATTTTCTTCATTTATTCTATAGGATTTATCCTATTATCCTTCAGTTTCGGAGTTTGTAAATTTCTTTTCAGCGTACATTTTTTTTGAAATCTGAGAACAGGAAATAGTCGCTGGGGGCCAGATCTTGAGAATACGGTGGGTGAGGAAGCAATTTGAAGTCCAATTCATACAATATAGCCATCGTTGCCAACGATTTGTGACACGGTGCATTGTCTTTCTGAAACAGGATTTTTGGAGCCTTTTTTGCGATCTCGTTCTTCAAACGCACCAATAAAGTTATGTTATATTCGCTATTGATGTTTAACTTTTCTCGAGATAATCGATGAACAACATCCCATGCGCATCCCAAAATACAGATGCCATAATCTTGTCTGCCGATGGTTGTGTTTTTGGTCGCGTTGGACGGCTTTTACCGACTGCTGTTCGCTCAGCCGATTTGGCTCTGGAGTGTAATAATGATGGATCCATGTTTCATCCATTGTCACATAACACATGAAAAAATCCAAACAGCTCCAAACATTACTCAGAATCATTAATACGTTATTGTTTGTGGTTCGCTATGAGCAAACGCGGTACCCTTTTGGATAGCAATTTATGCTTTCCCAAATGTTCATGCAAAATGGTGTAAACACTTCCTTTCTATATCTTCATAATATCAGCTATCTCCTGCAGCTTTACTTTACGGTTTTACGAATTAATTTTGTGAATATTTCTGATGTCTGGTGTAACCACCTCATTTGGACGTCCAAAGCATTCAGCATCGTCGGTGCTTCTACAGCTACGTTTGAATTTAGCATATCAATCAATAATGGTTGATTTTTTTGGGGCAAAGTCCGGGTCATGTTTATCAAGCCATTGTTTTGCTTCGACGGTTTTTTTCTTCATCAAAAAGCACTGCATAACCAACACACAAAATTATTTTTTTCCATTGTTTTGAAAATAGCAAAAGTAGCCTCAGTTAAAGCACAAAAACTCAAGAACAGATTGTCTTAGTACAGATTGTCATACAATTTTAACATATGACGTAAGGTTGACACAATCGACCACTGGTAAGGACTTTTCCTATGTAACGCCAACCTATATGTCAGATCGGGGACTTATTCACCGATGTGTTATACGTCTTGCCTCGTCATCATTTTCTTCAGTTTGACCCAGATATATAGGCATATCAGTTAATTCATCAAAACTAAAATTATTTTGGCATCACTACCCCTGTCTACGCCACTATATTTTCTTTCTTGAGCAATACGAACAAATTATGCCTCATAGCTACTTTCACTATATCTGTCAGTTCCAAGTTCAGATTTTAAATCGCTTCAAAGTTCTTAAGAAATTACAAATTTTATTTTGGGACTTTGCAGGGCCATACCTATGTAATTAGGTCCTACTGACCAAAACTGAATTAAGACGTTTTTATTAGTAAGATTTTATAAGGAAAACTCAAAAAATCTCAAAAATCGTATAATCATATTTTTACACAATTATTAGGATATTGGGCTAGTCCGCACCACATTCAGTTCTGAAGATACTGGACAATATTGGTATCAGTTTGATTAGTAGAAATGGCCTTAAACATCCCGTTACTAATATATGGATGATATCAAACCCTATAATCGCCCAAATAAAGTTCACCCCTAATACTGCGAGCAATGTTTGAATGTTAATAATTTTACCCAACAATCTAAGAGGCAGAGACAGAAAAGATCCTGAAATGTACAAGAATGGTGTCTTTTAGAAGAAAATTAATAAAAATAACACTTACTGTTCGTGGATGGGTTTATTTTGTCAATTTCTGAGTTCACTTCATCACAATGGACATTACTGATTACCACAACAACGAGTAAAGCTTTCAGCAAGTTGTTTTTAATAAATGTATAACGATATTTGGTCATGGCTATTCGGCGATGATTGTCGAGTTTATGAAAAAACTGTAACTATAAATATTTTTCTGATGGTCATAGAATTTAAGGTACAGTTGTGGACATAATTTGATTAATTTTCGCCCCGATTTCTTGATTTCTTTTGCATTATAGGGCGTTCACAAAATACGTAAGCACATTTTTCTGAATTTCAATACCCCCTCGCCCCATAACAAGTACTTGAAAGATTTTTTATTGTATGCAACCACCCCCCACCCCCCCTTAAAATCTTACGTAAGATACAATAACAATTGAGAAGTTTTAAATGACTTAAAAAATATTGTTGAAATATGTTTTTTTTTCTTATTTTTATTAATTTTTGTTTGAAAGTTATTTTATCTATATGATCAACAATAGTTCAGTTTATATTTTAAAATTAGTCACAAACAATAGTTTCAACTTATCATATAATTTAACGTTTTTTATATAACTTTGTTATAATTTTAGTAATTGTTAAAATTGTTTAGTGTTTTAAACATCATACATTATGAAAAAAAATAAATAAATAGGTATAACATAAAAATATAATTGAATTTCAGATATAATTTAACTTTAGGTCTCTGTCCATGGCGAGGCAATCTATTCTCTAAATTTTGCACTATGGGTACAATATCATCTATTTTGTTTGCTGTCTGATCTTTCTTCATCTACAATCACCTCTTCCTCTGGAATCCATTCAACAAGATTATCGCCAGATTGTTCAGAATCATAAACACATAAAATCTCCCCTGGACGTCGCGCAGCTATTTTGAAGGCCCGAACTCTCGCAGACGTTTCAGTGGATAATTTATTGTGACGATTACGCTTGTGCGAACGTAATTTTTTTTCAGAAGCAAATATAGATTACATATTGAACACGTATGTTTGTCAAGAGCTTTTTATACGGATGGACAGTAAAAATCATATGGTACTTTTCGGTTTTTGTAGGGAATCGAAATTTTCAATGCCAAACGCACAAAAAGATTACAAAACTCAGCATTTTTTGAAAGTGTATCAGTTAGAGATGGTGCTATTGTAGAATTTTTATTTTGTTCAATGAAAATGGGCGGAGGAAAGAATCCTGTAAGTAGTAAAGTACCCAAACTATTTCGCAGCTTGCTACAACATTTCAAATCACCACATTTGACTACTTGAAGAAAATATTGCGATTCGCGTAAATGTTTATCATACCAATCTTGAGGACTAAGTGAATCAGTAGTCTCTTCCTGCTTGCATGGATAAACAAACGTTGATACAGCTTCTTTTCCATCAGTGATCGTAGAACTCCACATGGATTCATTTTATTACTTCAGTGATTACTTTGTCCTAACGAGGATTTTTGTCGGGCCCTCCATAGACTGTAAAGATGATAATAGGCTTAACTGCACCCTCAGATGTTCGAGTCAAGTCTTTAAAAGAGTCCAGCTCTTACAATCGTGTAAAATCAGCGGCATTTGAAGAAGCAGTTGACGAAGAGTATTTTGCACTTCTGATAGAAACATAAGTTGGCCCACTATAAGAAACTGCACTGGGATCCCCATGCCTTTGGGATTGATTTTACATTCTGAATAAGAAAAGCATAAAATACACACACACACACACACATACACGCACCCACACATACACGCACGTACACACACACACGCACGTGCACACACGTACACACACACGCACCCACACATACACGCACGCACGCACACACGCACGTACACACACACGCACACACACACGCACACACACACACACACACACGCACGCACGCACGCACGCACACGCATGCACGCACACCCGCGCCCGCACGCTCACACACACACCAGCCCGTGGAGGGAAATATTACAAAAATCTTTCACCCTTACTCCACGTGATGCCACCGATCGCCTTCGCCCAACTGTCCACCATGCGAAGTCACGTGTCTCTCGGGACAGGTTTCTAGCCTTTCAGCCGTCATCAGCCGAGCTCCAGACGAACGCAAGGAAAGCAGTTGGGAGAGACGATCGGGGCCAGGCCAGGTCACGCCATCATACGGCGAATGCTCGTAGCAGTCAGGACCGCTTATAACATTCTGCCTGGAACCTCGGTTATAGTACCAGGTATGCCCACAAGGTAGCGTAACGGAGCCGTGAAGGGAAATATTACAGAAATCTTTCACCCTTACTCCACATGATGCCACCCATCGCCTTCGCCCAACTGTCCACCTTGCGACGTCACGTGTCTCTCGGGACCGGTTTCTAGCCTTTTGGCCAGAACCCCCCCAAGTAAGCATGCATAGAGATTTAGCTTGACCCCTCTCCCATATTAGGTGCTTACGTAATTTGTGAACAGCCCCTATGAAGCCTCCCTTGTATCATAAGTTTCCAGGTTGTTTCCTTGATGTCATCGGTCCAGCGTATGGGGGAACGCCGTCATGTTGTTGGATCGATATATGTTCTCCATTTTAGGATATTCCTACCCTTCACCCTTCATCCAGGTATCTGGCAACATATCCTGCCTAATTCCATTTTTCCTCTGCGATTGATTCTGCCACATCCCCGACTCTTGTATGTTCACCCTTATATGCCCTTATATGTTCATTTCGCTTCCAATCTCTTAAAGATATTCATCGCGTTTGACTTTCCATGGCTCGTTATGTTACCCTTAAATTATCCATTAATTTTTTAGTGAGGGTTCAGGTTTGAGGTCCGCAAATTCGAGTTTGCGAGTATGGGGATGTTTCTATTCTTCAATAACTTACTTAGTTGGTCGAAAGTATTCCACTATTCAAGTCTCCTTTTTCGGGATATTTCACTGGCCTGGTTGTCTCGTCGTAATGTTATTCTGTGTCAGAAGTATGTATATTCTTTCGCGTATTCTGGTTCTTTGTTGTTGTTCGGATTCTCTCTGATTTTCGGATAATCTTTATTTCATATTTTAGTTTTTGCTAGATTCATTTTTAGGTCGGTTTTTGAATCTCTTTTCAGTTTATTATTAATAAATATCCTTAAAAATAATTATTGGGGAAAATCTTACAGAACTACAAGTAATGCTAATTTTTAATTCTATGTTGGGAACGTTGCAATATTCACATTGCAATGTTCCCAACATATAATTTAGTTTCAGTACCGCCTTTTGCGAGTTGTATTAAAATTTACGCAATGTTTATTTTATTATGGTGTGGGTTTATCGACAATAACGATTTGATGTCATAAATGAAATCAAATATAGATCCTTAATGCTTATTAAATGTAAAGAAAAAGGTGGGAATATTTTCTTTTAATAACATCATCGATACGAACATCTTCGCCTTGCAGGCACATTTCTAATTTAATTGTTAATTATTATACCACTTGCTAACATAACTGTCTAAATCAGAATGGATTAGATTGGACTCAGAATGGATTCTGCAATAACCTTATTTAAAAAAAAGGGTATATAGTTTTTGGTAATTTGTTCATTCTCTTCTTGATACTTATTTTATCTCTAGATTAACACAGGTCAACAAATTTAAACTATTTTATGGTAACATTGATGAAAATAGATGTATACGAAGTATTTTGTAGTCCTAAATCCGAAAATGATAAGCTCATTACTGCTCATTACATACTTACATTACTTCATTTGAGAATTTGTTTGTTCATTTTGTATGTTATTTGGTAGTTATTTTTCAGATCATGAATCATTTTTGGATTATTAACATACCTTTTCCCATTAATGTGGCTTCAAAAGAAAATGAATAAAGTGGCGTTTCCGTTCTAATGGTGTCTCGAAATTCAATGACCTGGAAATTTGGTACAAAAAAGATTGATTTTGTGACCACTTATATGGTAAGTAGCGACGTCTTGTAAAAAGAGATCGATTGTGTCTATTGTTACTATGGCCATCTAGCAAGAATATATATATATATATATATATATATATATATATATATATATATATATATATATATATATATATATATATATATATATATATATATATATTAATTAAAAAACAAATACATATCAGGTCTCTTTGTGACATTCATATATATATTTTTACAAAAAAATGTACGAAAATACACTTACACTTATAAAATTATCCATTTATACACACTATTTATGATTTTCGCGAGTACTTAGCTTCCGGTAAGTCCATTTTCAATCTTCAGCGGTAATTGGCTAACATCCCAGGACTCCATTTCCCTTGATATCGCATCTCTATAAGGGAAATATCCTGGTGGAATCTCCAGCCGAGTTTGTTGGAAAAAACCCAAATGTGGGTCTAAGGACCTTTTGCACCCCAAAGATTTGTATGAGGTCAAGAGTTCATTAATTAAATGTTTGTAATTTTTTGCCTTGGAGTCACCCAAAAAGGTTTTTACGACATTAACTAAAAAAAATCCAGGCTGGTTTTAAGATCATTCATTTTTTGCTGAAAGCTGTTATCCTTTATTGGTTCCCTTATTGGAGGACCTACAAATATCCTCTCTTTAATTTTTGCGTCGCTAATTTTGGGGAATTTCTTTTTCAGATATAAAAATCCACTACCATTTTTATCCATCGCTTGTATATATTTTTTATGAGGCCGAGTTTCATATGCAAGAGTAGTAAAATCTTCATAGTTCACTAGAGGTGTACTTTTTATATTCTTCTGATTTTTTCTATCTCTACTGTGCCATTCATAAATAAAACGGCAATGTTTTTGTGTAACTAAGCTGTAGTCCAAGCAAAGTAGCAGTGACTTTAAAATCTCTACAAATTCTCCGGAGTATTTACTGTATTCAATCTTTTCGTAGGTTTCTTTTATATTGGAACCATGAGATACAGGTACTGAAAGAAGTATTTTTCTGTTGTGGAGCAACACTGCTTTCAAACTAGTGAGTGTCGCCAGTGACTTGAATTGTAATTAAAATTTAACATATTCATTAGTGCATGAATGTTATTACAATAGACTAAATCATCTGTTCGAGAAAAATAAAGTTTCAATTCATCGTCGCGATGGCTAAAATAGGAAATTTTTTAGATAAATGTAAATCATATACCAAATCATTTAGGTCACTTTGTGTCAATAAGTGTGGTTCTCTTGAAGTACTTGGTTCGTAAGCAACAGCTTCTTGAGTTTATAATGAATTTGTAGGTGTTGGCACAGGTAATTCGGCACTATGTGGTATTGGTCTTTTTGCACATGACGGATTTGGATACTTTACGGTGTGTTTCGACTTAGTTGTGATGTTCTTTAAAGATCTGTTCAGTGAAGGATATATATCTAGATCCTTTAACCCAACCCAGCAGAAGGCTCACACATCTTACACAGCAGATATATGGGATCCAGGATTTATCTTGATGGCGCAAAGTAACCCAAATAATGTTTGGTTATTAATGGTGTGAAATTTCGACGCTGAGAAGTAAAAGTTAATTCTCCACATACATAACAAAAACTGTCCATGTGATTTAAACACTTTCGTGGCATATTTACACTCTTAACGAATATCACTACATTCAAAAGTGTGTAAATGCATAAAACTATGGTAGCGCTCTAACTTCAGAAATGGCCTTATTGAAACATAAACCGTTATACGAGGTGAAATTTAATATGTAGCTGTCACAAAAAAATTGAGGATGACTGGAAAAAAATTACATTGTTTTTATAATGAGAGTAGATAAGTACAATCAAATATTACTACAATTAAATATCATTACAAAATTCGTGTGACAAAAACAGTGTGTACCAGTGTAATTGCTTTAGCTACTACACGACGTTTTTGGGGATATCTTCGGCAAATATCTATGCAAAAGAGAGACATTTGTTTCGATGTGATACTGTATGCATCAGATAGAATTTATTGTCAAATTGCACGCTAATTACAAGGAAAGATAAATGTTGAGTTCTTCAGTGTTCCTTTTGGACCATAGTGTGGGAGACTAGTATACTACCCGTTGACCCATCCACATATATAAACATCAGCCGGCGCGGTGCTATTGCTGGCGATTGAGTATAATTTTTGAGTCAATTGGATCATGTAAATGTAGGCATATATATTTCATTAATGTGTGGTATACTGTAGCGGTGGAAAGATAAATAATAAAAAAGTATGTTAATGGAGTATTTGAAACACTTGGTGGAGTGCCGACCGCGTTGGCGTAGTGCCTAAGGCAGTAGTCTGACGGCACGGTGGTTACTGTGGAAGCGGTTCCCATTCCTACTTGTGATGTGACTGTCTTATATGTTTTTGAGTGTTTCTCAGCAAGAGTGTAAAATCTGAAGGAATCACCACTGAGTCACGCCAGTTTGAGGTTGGGTAAGGCGGATATTTTCTAAGAGGTATTTTACATTGGTCACTTGCAGGCCAGTAGGTTTCTTGAGATCTTTATAGTTAAGCACAATACCAAGGCTTGATAGCCCGAGGGAGATGCTATATATGTCCTGTAGGTCCACTTGCTAAATATGTTTATTTGCTGATGTGTCTTTAATCCTAAATCCTTATCTTATTTGCTCTCGTTATGTTTAGTTCTGAACCATTGGGGCGCATTTGGTGTCTTGTAGTGAACCAACCTATTTATATTATTTAATTAGTTTGCGAATAGCATTTTTACTTTGTACTCGTTTACGTGGAAACATTGTACAGATTTTTATAATGCCATTCTTAATTTAACATGAATTTTCCTAATAAAATTAATCTATAATTCTGCAGAAGTTTTTGCTCATTTTGAAGGAAGACAGGTCAATTTAAATTAGTAATTAAATCTAAACATTTATTATCATGTTTAGTTAATTTTGTTCACGGACGTACCTAGTAAATTAAACTTGCTTATATTAAATTCCTGGCACGATTTGAAGTTTTATTTCCTTTCCTTTTGAAAAAAAATAAAGTCGCCAGAACGGAGGCAATATTGTTGTTAATGTCTAACATTAAAATTTTATAAAACGTGAGTTAACAGACCGTATTTTGTGCATTTTGAACGAGCTTTTGAATTACTAATGATTTTTTTTTATTTGCGAAAGTTATTCTTTTTTTTATATCCGAATCGTTAACTATTTTAAAATGTCATATTCAAAATGTGGTGTCTTGTATTCGTATACATACATATGTATGTATACGAATTCGATATGTCAAAACTGTATTGCTGTTTATGTTTGAATTGTTAAGTAACATCTCATATATCTTTGTTTACCGAAGACTTTCTAAAGGGTCCTGATTTCAGCTTTCAGTGCATCAGTGAAATCGATACTGGAAGACTTTATGAGGTAGAGTGTTTAAAATTGAGAGAAAACTCCTTCCTCTTTCGAACTGATTTCCCTCAATTTTCCATTTATTACTCTCCTTCGCCATTCTCATGGCTACGGTTAGTAGCTTAATAAATTGGTACAGAAGCTTGATTTTCACTTACCCACTATCAGGGTTTCCACACCTTTTTCCCTTTCTCCAGATACTTCTTTCTGTACGTTTTAAAATGACTTAGTAAAGCTATCAGTTATATTTATTAAAATAGAAATAAAAAAACGTGCACAGTACTATATATTATTTGCTTTATCTGTATTCAGACTCCTGATCTCCACATGCCCTTAAAAGGCGTCGTAGTGTTTCTCTTAACTTTTCAACCATTCTTTTCATGCCCTTGGATCGATTTCCATGGTTCTCATCTCTTTCGTTGATTTACCCTTAGTCTGTCCTATGTTAGAAAACTGTTGTGCGCAAGTAATTCTAGGTCTACCCCTTCTCTTTTTACCCATTCTTCTCGTCTCCGTAATTGTGTTCCAGTCTGTTATTGTCCATTCTACATAATTCGCCAAACCAGTCCAACTGTTTTATCTCTATATATCGTGTAATGGGTTGTTATAATATTTCTCTGATTGTTTCGTATTTTAATTTATTCTATTTTGTTTTCTTGACTATTTTTCCAAAGAATTTCATTTATATCGCGGACATTTTTCTACAATCATTTGGTGGTAATGTCTATATTTCTTGTCTATATGTCTATATGTCTATATTCTTTAAGTGATATATTTATATTATTCGGTTTAGTGCATAGTATAACCTGTTTGCGTTTTTCGTCTATTTGTAATTTCGTCGTCCACCTTTCCATCATCTGATGTTATTATTCTCAGATTTTCGTGTTTTGTCATCACCAATCCTCGGTTCAGAAAACTGAGGAAGTCTCAACACAACTTTCTGATCCCTTGGTGTTGCTCTTCTAGATGTTCCTCCAGAGATTCTTATTTTTTTATAATGTTGAGGCCACCAGTCCTTGCAGTCTTTTGTGTCGGTAGTTTCAACTATAAATACTTTATTATTTCAGTATATTGCTCAGTTGTGCAAATTCGATCCTTTTTTAAATTTTTCTTTTCAAAACAGCGAAATCCTTGTCGCAAGGAAAAAAATAAATGACCCCGGTTAGGGAATTATTGCTGGTTTCTATGAATTTTTTTTATTGATATTAATACTGACATCAATCTAACTAAACAATTATTTTTATTTTGTGCCACATAGCCATCTAAAAAAACATCAAACTTTAAAGAAATGAGCATACTTCATTTTTCTTTCGATTCGGTCTTTTGTTCCGTTTCCTTCGTGGTCGATTAAAAAAGAAACAGTGTTATCCCCAAAATTATGTATGCAGAAGAAATCACAAAACCACAGCAAATTGGCGCAAATAAAATACTTCCTGTAAAGGAATTTGTTGAAGGTGGAAGTAAAAATCTGCGTGAAATCAATTGTAACTGCTTCAATGGTCTCGCGACTTGTCATTTTATCTGAAATTTGTCCTTTTGGTAGAAATCTTCTTCACTCGTTTTAAGTGCACCATTTATTTACCTATAGACACACGCTTAGCGACATCATTTAAGATGCCCTTTATTTTAACTAAAAGTTGCTCATGAATACAAAAAGAATCACTCTGAAGTCTAAAGGCTAAATAAAGTGAAATCTATCTAAATCTTCCTAACATTCTTTATAATTTTTATTACATATATTTTCGTGACCGTTTAGTATTATTATTATTTTTTTATTTATTGGGACTTTCGGTCAGTGTAAATAAGTTTTAATTTTTTATTGTTTTATTTACGTTTCGGTTTTACAACGAACCATCATCAGAATACTTCTAAAATAAAAATTACTTTAAAAAAAAAATACAAACTTACATTTAAAAACCTACCAATATCAATTAAACAATTAATTTTTTGAATTTTTTAACTAATATGTATCAATTTTTTATAAAATTTATAAATGACATATTTGACTTTTGACATATTTAACAATTATTCCACCTTTTTTGTTTTTTATTATAACCTAATTATTTCGATTTTTTTATGTGGAATGATATTAGATGCAAAAATAAAAATTTTTATGATAATTTATTATTTAATAATGTTATTATATATACAACTTAAATTATCTGTATCATTTCTGAAATTAATAGTATTATTTGTTTTTTTTTATATAAATCATTTCTTTTATATTTCTTTTTTTATATTGTTTTTCAAAATCTTGGATTTTTAAGTGGTTAAAATTAAAGTTATGTTCATTGTCTATGTTTGGTTCTAAGTTTCTAATGCTTTCTTTGTGTTCATTAATTCTGTTTATTAAATATTGTTTCGTTTGGCCAATATATGAGCTTGGGCAGTTTAAGCAATTTTTTATAATAGCTAAAGGAAACACTCAATTCCGAAAACTTGGTCTTGAACATTTTATGCATTGCAGTGGTGTTAAGCTTTTCACTTAGAAACTTTCCGATTGGTGTAATGCGCTGCTTTAGAATAGAATTCTCTGTTATATCCAACGATGTTTTACCTGAAGGAGTAAGTGTGCAAAGTCTCAATAAGAATTTAAAAACGCTGTTTTACAAACCTGTTTAACTTGCCAGAACGAATGGAAATCTCGTAAATAAAGCAGCATCTTTGAAATGGTTTAGAACATTCCTTTTTCTTCACTGTTTAACTTTGGTTGTGCTGATAGGGTTTATTAAATGACTGTGCTGTTTGTTCTTAGTGCCAAAACTTCGAAATCGATCAAATACAAGCTTTCTACCTCCAGACATTTTAGAGTAACATTTTAATCTGCATTTACAAGCAAAAATTAGTCAAACCGAAAAATATATTTTCTAATACTAGTGTTTACAAAAAAAAAAAATGAAATTGTCCTACTTACAAGAAGAAGGCACGTAGGTGACGCTCAATGGAAATAAAAAAAAAATTAGAAAACAGGGATTAGTTACATAGAAAACATAAAACCACTAAATTTCGGACCGACCCATAAGGAATTGCGGCTACAAAATTTCACCCGAGATCTCTTTGTCTGGTCGCCCGATCCCTTTCTTTCTCTTCATAATCTCTTCAACCGAAATGTCAAATATCTTTCTACCGCTTCGAATTAATTTTTGTATGTGGATCTGAAGAACAGGAAAATATAGAAGGCGTTAAAATCACAGAAAAGAAAACATATAAACTATTGGATATAAAAAGTCTGTACAACAGGGTTACATGTTACATGTTTTCCGGCAGATATCTCATAAATCACTCTGTAGGTTTAGTGTTTTTGAAGAAAATAGGATTTTCAATGATCAATTTGGACGATACTAACTACTCTGTCTAAACCCCTTAGGTTTATGTTTCAAACTGTACGTGTACCACTGAAGAATCGATTTGTGCAAAGTTGATTTTCGAATTATAGTGACTTAGGATGTTTCCGAAATAACTGATTCAATTAAGGTCAGTATCACACCTCACAAAATATACCTCAAATGACATTCACGCGACTATACATTATCTTCTGCCCTTCTCCATGATTTTATGAACTTTTAGTGGCCTATTTCTAATTGTATAAATGCTTCTACTATTTTGTCCTACACCTCTTCTCTAGTGTTCTTCTCATTACCATCAACTAAGTTTTCCACATATTCCCATATGCAAAAGTCTATGGTTACTATTGTCCAATATGATACTCCTATTGTCTTATTACCCTAGCATTATGAGCTAAATAATCATCCTATAGATACTACATTTGTTATTTAATATTTAATGACACACTTTCAAATACTTGTGGTAAGTCTTCTTCAAGAAACTCTTGGTATGCTCCATCCGCTTACTGCACCCAAATTTTCCGGAAGAAAATCTAAATGGGGGTGCAAAAAATACGTTTTTAAAAACGTATCCGCTTGATTTTTACAACATCGATGACTAGAACTTGCCATTTTATATAAAATCGACTTAAACACTTGACTGTACTGTAAACGAGACAGAAACAACCTGAACTGCAGTAAACAATAAAACTACCCTTAAATGTTCGTAGGATACTGTGGAAATGCCCGTTCTACGGAATTGTGGTAATTCCTATATTGTCCAGTCCAAAGTCAGGTACAAATATTTTCAAATACCCCATGATATAAAGGAGAAGCAGGTTTTGAAAATGGGACGTGCTAGGCCATTTCTGTGAAAATATGTTTTAATAACCACCTAAATGAAATGCAAAAAGAGCATTTTCATGAATGTTACAAAAATCAGGTCGACATGTGTAATTATCCACAACACCAGCTCACACATTTATTGAAAATCTAATTGATGGTGCACTTATGGTATAAGAATATGTGAATTTTTTTCTAATCGTGCATGTTCATTGTGCTTATGAAAAATGCAGCAGTTAGTAAACATAGCTTCGTGTTTTGTTAAAACTTTGTTTAAGAAAAAATATTTTTAGCCCATTTTTGGAGAAACTCTTGAATTTGATAATAAGGTCTCGTTCGTGTAATGGTAACACTGATTTAATATGATAAGGTCATAGTGTCTATTCATGTAATACTCGTAAAATAGGTTGATGCAGTATTTGACCCACAGTAGCAATTCATCGTTTGGAACTTATTCTGGGATTATTTTATAGTAAATTTTTTTTTCCTGCTTGCTAACACTAACTCATTCATTATGACCCAGCTATAATTTTTGTCATACGATTTGTCATATCCAATATCCAAAGCCTGATCAACTAATGGACTGCTAGTGGACCCCAGAGTTATCGAAAATAATAATCTCAAAAGGTAATAATCTTATAAACTGTTCCTCCTAAAAAAAATTGGAAGAGTTACTTTTTATGGGAAACATATTGTTATTTTCAGAAATTTAACAGGATGCTTTAAAAAAACACCGAAATTCATTTTGTTTATTTATAAAATTGATGCTACTACATAGCGGCAATGTTATTAAGAAATTTAATTTTTTTTATAACTTTGAAGGTTCTAATATCTAGGCCAAAAGTTATTTATATTTTTCATCACTTTCAATGCTAATTACCGTCGTAGGTTTTTCAATCTACAATTACGGACCATTCTGTATATTGGTAGATAAATTTAAATATATCTGATATTGGAGAAAATTAGTATCATATATTCTAAATCATTGATGTATGTAATATTTTATAAAAAAAAACTTAAAAACTCTCAATAATCGTATAATCATGATTTTACACAATCATTAGGACATTGGGCTATTTCTAATTACATTCACTTCTGAAGAGTTCGGATAATGCTGGTATCAGCTTGAGTAGTAGATATGGCCTTAAACATCTCATTACCAACATGTATATTATATCAAACGCTATTATCGCCCAAATAAAGTTAATCCCAAATATTGTGAGCAATATTCGAACGCTAAAAAGTTTTCCTAACAACTTGAGAGGCAAAGACAGGAAAGATCCTGAAATATACAAGAATTATGATTTTTAGATGGAAATGTATCAAAAATAACACTTACTGTTCGTGGGCAGGTTTATATTGGTGCCATATTGAGCAACTTTTGAGTTCACTTCATCACAATGGATGCTATTGATTACCGCAACAACGAGAAAAAATGTTAGCAAGCTGTTTTTAGTGAATGTGTGGCGAAATTTTGTCATGGCTATTAAAAGTTGATTGTCGGCTTTATGACAAAACTACAGGTATAAATATTTCTCTACTGCTCGTAAATTTAGGGTACAGTAGTGGAAATAATTTGATTATTTTTCGTATGGATTTCGTTGAGTTTGATAAAGTCCTATTCCTGTTATAATATTTAGTTCGCTTTTTTCTTCTTCCAGCCATTATTGGTTTAAGTTTATGAACATATGCCTCTCTCATAAGCTCCCAGTCCTTGTATTGTGCTTGCCTGAACCATACTAATCCGGTTGATGTCTTGATGTCATTGGTCCAGCGTATGGGAGGAATACCTCGTACTCTTTGACCGATATATGGTCTCCATTTTAGGATATTTTAGGACCACTTTTCATCCGGGTCTCTGGCAACATGTCCTGCATAATTCCACTTGCCCCAGCGATTACTTCCGCTACATCCCTAACCATAGTTATGGCCCTTGTATGTTTATTCCTCCATTGATTTTTTAGTGAAGGTCCAGGTTTGAGATCCGTAGATTTGTGTTCCCAATACTATGGGGATGTCTTAGTTTGCCTAAAGCACTCCATGCAAATCTCTTTTTTCGGAATATTTAACTGCTCTGGTTTTCTCGCCCAGTGTTATTCTGTGTCCGAGGTATGTATATTGTTTTACGTTTTCTAGTTCTATGTTAACTATGATCTTGGGATTCTCTTTACACATTCTTTTGTTTTTGGTAGATTAATTTTTAGGCCTACTCTTTTTTTTCTTAGTTTACTTAGTTTGCTAGTGGGTTTGTAGAATTCTCCCTAATAATTATAATTTAATGTTGGAAAAATTACAATTTTCCAATTGCAAATTTGGTTTGAAACCACTTTTTACAAATTGTATTAAAATTTACTTAATGTTCATTTTATTATGTGGTGGGTTTATCGGCAATAACGATTTAATGTTATAAATTAAATAACATATAAGCCATTAATATTTATTAAATGTAAACAAAGATGGGAATATATTTTTTTTTAAATAACATCGATATGTACACTTTCACGTTCTGGAACTTCTCTAATTTAGTTAATTATTTGTCCATTTGATGACCTAGTTGTTTAAGAATTCTTTCAGCGAGTTAATCAGCTAATCAGGAGATGTTTCAACTAAATTTTTCCCACTGAAAAATAAATCGATTCTGCTTTATTTAATAACTTTATTTAATAATGTTTTGAGTATATATATTTTTTATTTTGTTTTTCCTTTCCTCAATTCTTCTATTGGAACCTTTGGTGTGAAACATTAAACTTGAAGAGATTTACCACTAAACACCAAAACACTTTTTTGAACTGCTCGACACACGTTTCGCTAACCATGTTAGCATCATCAGGAGATGATTTAATCTAAGATTAAAGATTGGTTAGCGATTTAAGAAGATTTAAGATTAAAGAACATGGTTTGCGAAACGTGCGTCGAGCAGTTCAAAAAAGTGTTTTGGTGTTTAGTGGTAAATCTCTTCAAGTTTAGTTCCCTTTCCTCCTTCATATTATCTTTAGATTTTGAATAATTTGCCGGATGCAATAGTTACGGTGTTAAAGCGTAACTACTTGTAAGGTAGCACTATGGGGCGGCAGGTTCAACTCCCGCTCATGGTATTGGTGTTTGAATTTGACAAAATTTGAGCAATGATGGTTATTAGGGCTAGGAGTGATTTTGAGAACCAGGAACCGCATAAATTTATTAGGCAAAAGCATAAAATCTGAAAAAATCTCTCAGTTACGCCGGTAACCAAGGTGGGTAAGGCCGGATGCTTTTGAGAATAATCACTTGCTACCCGATAGGCTTTTCAAGAGATTACAAAGCTACGAGATTAAGTATATGATAATCGTGGTTCCATAGCAGTCTACGATGTTGAGGCGTTTCTAATTTTTAGTCTTTTACCTTTGCCATTGTTGTATCGTTTCGTGATTATTTATTTGGAGTTGAACTGGTTTGGAAATGCATATTGTCTTTTCAAATTATAGCATATTCTCTTTTCATTTTTTTTACATATTCTCTTTCCAAATGTTTTATAAATCTGAAGTGTATTGAAAACTGAAGCGGGAGTAGTTTGTTAAATGTATCCACCTTTTCCAGAAGGATCAAAGACTGGAAATTCAATGTTGTTGACAAAATGGTGAAAGTTTTTTAAATTTGTATCAATATCCTATTGATGTTAATAAATAAGTTCGTTCCTCATTTTAGAATGGAATAATATACGTCGTGTTTTTAAAATTGAATCATTTATTTTAGTAGGTTGTAGAACTCGTATAAATAAATAATATTACCAAAACTTATTTATATAAAAGTTGCAAAATAAAGACGTTATTAACAGTTACAAAATTTAAAAACAGACCTGACTTTTTGTTATTCTCGTCCACCGTGTTGTAAACAAGTTTTTACTAATACTGGGTCTGACTAATTTTTTGTATTCTTGAACGATATTTCTTTTGAGTGGGATGTTCGACTTGACCAACGTTAATAATTCTTTATTAGTGCGTGTCAAATTTTTGGGTACTTTCTGCAATTAAAATGCCACACGTTTATGAAAACAATGAAATAATGGACATAATATTAAATTACGGGGAGTGCCAACAAAATGCAGCCGCAGCATGTCGCTTGTTCACGGAAAGGTTTCCTTTAAAAAAATCATTCAGTTCCGCGGATACTTTAAGCGGTAGAGATTGAGGAAGAAATTTTAGAAATTGGCGAAAACGAGCCAAGAATGAGCACTAGATCTATAGCAGTTCAAGTTGAAGTTGGTCCTAGTAAAGTGTGGAAGACTATACGACAAGAACATTTTGTCCCTATCATTATCAACAGGTGCAAGCATTACAACCCGAAGATTATCCTAGAAAAGTTGAATATTTCAGTTTCTTTTACATCAGTACAGCAGTAATGAATACCAAATTTATTTTGGTTACCGACAAGGCCACATTTACAAGAAATGGGGTAGATGCTTTTTGCTAAATTGGCTTCTCTTTGTGAGTTCTACAACGCATTGGTCGAGAATATCAAAAAGTCAGGTTTGTTTTCAAATTTTGTAGCTGTTAATAACTTCTTATATAAATGATTTTTGGTAAAATTACTTCTTTTTTCAAGTTCTGCAATCTGTTAAAGCAAATGACTTTTATTAGTTTTATTATGCGGGGTAAAACCTTTGAAGCTTGTTGAGCAATAATTGATACTCGTGTGATTTTATACAAGAAAATTTTGTAGTGACTGATGTAAGTGATAATTGAAAGTTGAATGTGCGGTGAACATGGAACTAAGATAACACATCCATCCTAAGTTTAACATTTTTTTTTATGTGGTTTATAATGGACGGGATTCAGTATAGTTTTGACAAAAAATGAATATTGCCTGGTTCAGTTTTTTTTTAACTAGGATAACTACAGTTGTACATCAGTAACCAATCTGGTTAAGACCGGATGTTTTCTGATCGGTCTTCTATATTAGCCACTTGCCAGACTTTTCAATATATTATGGTCGTAAGCCCAAAGGAATGGTTGATAGCTGGATGGTGGTGATCGGTGTTTATAGGTAATTGACGATCGTGGTTCGGGGCTCATATTAAGCTGTAGCTCCAGTTGCCAAATATTATTTGTTTCTGATGCGCCTTTAATTTTAAATCCTTTACTTTTACCATTTTGGTTTAGTTTCATGATAATTTATTTCAAACATAATTGGCCTGCAAAATATATTGACACCAATTCAATTCGACCATAACGCTTTCATAGGATTTGATTTTCTTTAAATGCAGTTTCAGTTTTTGAGGTTGTTTGTGACGGCTTGTTGCTTTATCCCCTAATATGTTATATGTACTACGTTGTAGTAAACGACCCCATTATTCAACTCTTTACTAACCAGTTTAAAGATCGAACGAATTTATCTCGACGAAATCATTGAGAATATTTGGATCATTCTTATTTCGATTCTTCATTAATTTGAAAAAAACTAAATTTTTTTAACAGATTATTTATTGGTATATGCGTTTTCTTTGTGTTTCGTCCCCATATAATTTTTTTTCTACAGCAATAAATAAAGCAACTTATGGTGTTATTGCATATAACGCGGATGGCGAACCTTAATCGATCTACGTGCCGGTTTTTCTAAAGAAATGTTTAATGAAGTCATGATGCCATGTGCCGCCAAACAATCTTGACTTAGTGATTAATAGGCAAAAAAAATAAACTAAATATTATCAACTTAAAACTCTATTTGCAAATAATGACTCAGAGATAGGTTGTTGAAAATATTGTTAAGATAGCAAAAGCCAGCTTCTTCAGACAGCTAAATGTGTCTGGAATTGAATTCCACGTTTCCATAATTTTGATATTGTCATTTTTATTCATATATCTTGAAATAGGCTGGAAATCCATCAGCTGCATTTCAATTTCAAGTTCAGTTTATCAACTGAAGTCACATTAGGATACATAATAAACTTGAGTGTTTCCGATAGTTCTTTGAACTTCTCGTGAAAATCTCGATTAAAATTCTTTGATTGAAGAATTAATTACCGAATTAAGCTTTTCAGTGATTTTTGCTTGGTTTGATTTTTCGTGTAAATTCAAATCTATGGTGAATTTTTTCATGTTTGGGAAACATTTCTAGTTTTTGGTAGCAATATCGTTACTGAAAACTTATACTCGTATATAACATACGAAACTCGTATATAACATACGATCTATTATAACGATAATTGTTTTATTTGCCCCTTGAAGCTTTACGTTAAATTCATTGAAATACTCTGCACATGTCTGTAAAAAACATTAATTTTAAAAGCCACATAACATCCATCAATCGTGAGTATTGTTCAATGTTTCCCTCATTTTGTAAAAACAGTCTGATTTCTTCCAATCAACAAATCTCTGAAGTACGTTACTGCGGCTCAACCAGCAAACATTATTATAATTAATATAAGTAATCAAAAATCGAATGTCCTATGTGTGTTTGAAATAAACTGATAATTGAACTAATAACTAAAACTAATAACTGTTGAATAAACCATTTTTTTGCCCATTATACTTGGAGCAACATCAGTTGTTATCGAAACAATTTTGCTTAAATCAATCTCTTTCTCAGCAAGTGAATTTCTAACATCCGTACAAATATCTGTACCCTTGGTATTTTGGCAACGATGTTACCGCAATTAATTCTTCCTTGATGTTGTTTACTACACAAAATCGAGCAAAACCGGCTAAAAGAGCAGATTTATTTACAACATTACTTTCGTTAAGACATAGCAACATAAAAGGAAAAGACTTGATGCCATTTTTTTTGTTCTTTTACATTTTACGTCAGTTTTAGGATTCTATCTTTTTTGTGTTTCTAGGCCTTCGATGCACTGAAAAATTTTTTTTATTTACAGAATTATCAAAAAGTGAAGGTGCGCATGCTAATCAGGCTTTCTTCAAAAACTTTCCTTCGTTAAAAGTTTTGCCATACCCAGCAATGATAATTGAAGCCAAGAAACTTGCGACACCTGTATAACAATCCTTGCTAGCATATTTAATCATAGACGTTGAACACTGATTTAACTCTTTAATTGCATATGCAATAAATTCCTTTTGCCCTGGTTCGCTATTTTGTCAAAGATATTTGTGAGTTGTCTCATAATACAGTTTTATAAACGATGTTCTACATACCACTGTTCGAGAACATACAACGCACACCGCTACCACCTTTACTAATCATGCCATATTTCTCAGTCCTCCAAGTTTGAATTAGTTATAATTTAATACGATATATAATAGGTGTTTTAACAAGAACTGCATGGTTTGTTTTTTTTAATAACATATGACAAACTGACATAAGCCGTCAGGGTTTATTAGGTTTTAATGTAGAAACATAGGAATTGGATATCTTATCGTATGGAATAGAATATCTTCCACATGAGTACCTAGATTGTTCTGACAGACCACGAATCTTTTTATACATTTTTTCAATTTCTTTTCACAATGTTGAAAATCATTCTTCAATACTTTAATGTAGTATCAAAATATCATGTGGCAAAATCAATCAATCAAAGTGGCGAAATCGAATAATCTTGATGACTAATTGTGTTTCCATTTCTGGAAATTACACTGTTCTGGAAATTTGATACAGACTTATTTCTTGACAATCAATTGATTTAATTAACTGAAACTGAGTATCTATCGACATTTTCGGCAAAGTACTGACCGATGATACCTTGTGTTCAAAATTAGCATCAGACAGTATCGAGTCACTGTTTGATGCTGGGGTGGATTTTCCTAGCACGAAATATGGTAGTGTGTTGTTTTAGCTCCTACAATAATTAGCATTAGCTACCATACCACGGCCGTATCGGAAACCTAGCCAAAGAAGACATTTTGTTTTGGCGGCATTTTCGGCACTGGAAAAGAGAGGCATTGCTTTTGATGTGACTCCAGGTGCATCAGAGAGAATTTATTGTCAAATTGTACACTAATTGCAAGTAAAGATAAGTGTTGAGTTCTTTAGTTCTTCTTTTGGACAAACTTGACAAACCCAGTAACAGAAATTGACATCAGTCCGTACTCTTTCAATTATGTAATTAGTTTGCGAATAGTGTTTATATTTGGTACTCGATTGCTCGGAAACATTGTAAGGATTTTTCGCATTGTGATCCAAATTTCAAGTGAATTTTCGTAATAACTTCAAGGATTTGTATGCGCTTTGTAATTTTATACCGTTCAGTTAGTGAAATTAAAATATTTTGAGCAGCATTTGTTTTCAAAAGTTTTTGCTCATTTTGGGGAAAGACAGGTCAATTTAAATTAGTAATTAAATCTAAACATTTATCGTCGGGTATAGTTAATTTTGTTCGCGGACGTATCTAGTAAATTAAACTTGCTTATATTAAATTCCTGGCACGGTTTTATTTCCTTTTCTTTTGGAAAAAATTGAAGTCGTCAGAACGAAGGCAATATTGTTGTTAATGTCTAGCATTAAAATTTTATAAAACGTGAGTTAACAGACCATATTTTGTGCATTAAACGGACTCTTGAATTATTAATGCGTTTTTTTATTGGCGAAAGTTATTATTTTTTATATCCGAATCGTTAAATTATTTTAAAATGTCTTCATATTTGAATCTCATATTCAGAATATGCTGTTTTTTCAAAATACTCTATATATACTCTTTTCGAGTCAATATTCAGAATGCTATATTATTTGTACAAATTATGGGGTTATCCGAAAAGTACTTTTGGCTTTCACAAATAGATGGCGCCAGTTGGATTTTTATATGTGTATGAATTGGGCCTAATGTTTATTATAAATTAATTGGGCGTATTCCCTAGACAATGTCAAGAATTAAACTATCCAATTAAAAAAAGTTTTAAAAGTTGATTAAATGCAATGTCTAGTAATTAAAATTTTTCTTACATTTTTCTCAAAAAACTCGAACTTTTGCATCAACCCAATGCATGAGCTAAAAATATCCCTCAATTAACATAAGATACTTTTTAGTAATTTTTTGTGTATTTAGTGAGATAATGCTCTTTTAGCCCAATACTCTTACACTTTTCGAACCATTTTCCAACATTTATATATCTTTCTTTTATTGAGTTTTGTTCAGTTTTTCAAAATATATGTCACGTCATCACTCGATGCAAATGGCATTCCCCGTAACAATTTTGAGAACATAAAATAGGCGTTAGAAATCAAATCTGGAAAATAAAGTGGATGATAAAACTTTTCGAATCATATTTATGTAGGATTAATATTGATTTGTGAACAGGTGTCTTATTTTTAAGAAAGAATTTGTTATTTGTCCAGCATGGTCGTTTTTCTCCCATTCCAACATTGATTTATTCCAATAATATCGTTTGTTAGTAATCATTTTTGCTTTCTCAAAATAATCGATAAGCGATTATGTCGGAACTATTTGGTAAATGTGGCGGCACTTCCAATCAATTATATCTGGAAAAAAGAGAATAAGAAGAACTTGATATTATAGTTGCATCGACTAGTAGGGTTATCGACTGTAAAGTGAGGGATAAGATAAAATTAGATGTGGGTTATTCAATATGTTTTTACATGCAACGACGACGATATGGCATTGTCTGTATGGTGTAAATATGTTCGGCCGGTTAAGAATACTAAAAGATCGTCTGTATAATGGACATCTGTTTAGATAATTATAAGGATGTAATATAAGATACATATAACATAATATGGATCACACTAGATATCACAGATATAGACTTAAAACTATGATAGCAAAGACTAGATTTGTCTCAAGAGGGAGAAAATTATAACGTTCCAAGTCTTAGTCTAGAGAACGGAATCCATCTGAATAATGACTAAGATATAACTTTACATAAGAGGTCGGTTGCATGTGGCACAGTTATTCTGAGTAAGTCTGCAATGGTCGATTCTGAGTTTGTGCCAGATCCCTGATTATTTTTCTGGAAGAAGGAGAGATGGCTATGCTGTGATAAAAGAAAAGTTTGGTGATGTTTTAGAAATGGGCCAGAGCTTATTAGATCTGCTATTAAAAATTAAACTAAGGAGGAGGTGGAAGTGGTGCGATTTACAGTCAATCAAGGCAAGGACAATATACATATACAATACATACACATTTACATATACATATATATATATATATATATATATATATATATATATATATATATATATATATATATATATATATATATATATATATATATATATATATTTATTTATTTATTTATTTATTTATTTATTTAATTATTTACTTATTTTTTAATGTTATTTCTATCTCGTGCTATTGTTTTGACTTTGAATATGTTAATAAATAATCTCTATAGTTCTTCCTTTAGTTGGGGTCGTCCATATTTAAGCACCTCGTGGCTTATCTCGTCTGGGGATTTTTGATTCTAAAACTATTTGATTACTTTACACTTTGTATCTTCAGGCATTTCTATGTCAGGGTAGTGATTATGTTGCTCTATGGTTATTTGTTTTTCTTATATATTTTAAACGTTACTAAACTATGGTTTTCACTTTCCTGCGCTTATTGTATTGGTCTTTATTGTACGAGGAATAGTATGGATGTATTAGTATTCTTGAAAATCCATTCCCACTATACCCGTTTGAGTTATCATACTGTGTATATTTCTTTATGTATTGTATTGCTCTTGGGCTTCTGGTTTTTATGACTTTTTCCATGTTGGAGTTAGTTTGTGAAGATTCTTTTTGATTATTATTGTTTGCAAAATGCATCACGATCTGGGCAAACAAGTGATATTTAAGAAGATAAAGAAACAACATTGATTATTGTTGATAGTCACGTAACAGTACGTGCTCATGCTAGGAGTCTAAATTTATTGAAAACAATCTTTTGAGGCTATTTGAAAAAGATTGATAACGTAAAAAAGGCCAGTGTTCAGGTATCACTTGTATCAACGTGTATAAATAGCTTTGTAAACAATATGTTCCATTTGTAAAATAACCGATAAATAGCGATTGAAGCATATATTGTTTATATTGTTCAAAACAAAATATTTCAAAGAAAGTGTGATGTGGCAACTTAAATAAAAAATAAATATTTATATATTTTTTTTAAGTCTTATCAGTAAGTTACAATATATACTGTCAACACTGGCAAATAAAAATTCATTCTTCAATGCAAGGCACCAGTTCACAAATCTATACTAAACCTGCCTAAATATGATTCTCATCCACTGCAATTTCCAGATTTGTTTTCTAATGACTATTTTTTATTCTCAGAATTCATAAGATATTTGCAGGGAAAGCGATTTACATCGAGCGATGAAGTGATACATATTTTGAAGAGCCGTACAAAACTCGATATAAGAAAGATAAATAAATATTGGATAATGGTTCGATAAAGTGTAAGTGTATTGGTCTAAAAGGATATTATCTCACAAAATACATGAAAAAAAAATACTAAAAAAAATATTTTATTGTTAATTGAGAGATATTTCCGATCTAACGCTGAATTTTTGTAAAGGAGTCATCACAAACTTAGATCTGATACATTGCGAAGAATCGGAAATACTGGAAAATTTAAAGCACTTGGACGTGGTTAAAATAATAATCCCTAAAAAGGATGGTATCATATCTCCAACATATAATCTCATGCTAACATTCCGCAAACCATCACCACCTGAAAGGTGAGATAGTAGTACATAACCCTCCTCGATGTTTTCAGTGCCATCTGCAATATGCCCCTCTTATGGATAACCCCTCACGGCGAAGACCTTGTTCTCCATTCCCTCATTGCCCCAACTCCAATAGGGAACACACCCCGATATATAGATGATACACAATCTATAAAGAGAAGTTTAATATTTATTAGAATAAAAGTCACTGAAAAGGTACCATACTTGCTAGGACAAAAGTTAAAAGCACAATATTCCGTAATAGCAATTAGGTATCTGCCACATCGCAGAGTAGAAAAATAGTGTCATGTGGTACGCAATGTGCCGAATATTCTGTCGTAATTCCCAAATGTCCACCAGCTACCATCAATAAAACCATCACAGCTCGTGACTAAAAATAACTCTGGTATCTCATCAAAACCTCTTCCCAAATCTTCTACCTTTTTTAACATCGCTTTTATAAATCCCTCCTCTAAAAACACTTGCTCTAAAAATCCCTCCTCTAAAAAAAATCATATTTCCTCAATCCCCCTCCCTATTCAAAGCTCCCAATACGCAAATAATTCCCAAGACTACCATTTCCAAAGCTTCCATCTAGAAGCAACTCTAAGAATTCTATTAGTTATTCCGAGGGTGGAATGGGATTGGATCCACCTTCGCTAAGTACATCAAAATATCAAAAAAAAAAGTGCAGTAGCAAAACATTATCAAATAAAATTCACTTACACAATAATGCAATGGAATGTTAATGGACTACATCGAAGGCCGGGAATGGAATTGATAATAAATAGATAGAAACCTGAAACACGCATCATACTGCAAGAAAGTAATCTTAAGCCCGATGACATAGTCACATTCAGACGTAGTCATAAGGAAAGGCAGGACGGACGCAATGCGCGTCTTAGGAGTAGTGGTCATATTGATTCATGGCTCCGTAAAATTTTAAACCATAACCTTGGAAGCAGTCGCGATCAGAATGTCTCTCGATAGGCCAGTGGCACTTTGAACGTTTACGACCCTCAAATTCCATTCTGGGGCTTTATCAAATCTTTCTCCATTAACTCAAGCGGTATCTATACAACATTGATGAGAATTTTCACAAAAATTGCCTAGCACGTCCCATTTTCAAGTACCTGCTTCTTCTTTTTATCATAGGTCATTGAAATTATTTGTACCTGACTTTGGATTGGACAATGTAGGAATTACCACAAATCCGTACAGGGGATATTTCCACAGTATTCTACGAACCCTTTAAGATCAGTTTTATTGTTTTCTATAGTTTGTTTTTGTGTGGTTTACACTACAGTCAAGTGTTACTCTAAATACATACGTTCTATATCAGCACACAATTCCATCCTCCAAGTGCACGTTCCCCAGTCCCCACTTAAAGTTATATAGGACCAATTATGTGAGACCGTAAGCGCGCGATTTTCAAACTTTTCATTTCAATAAGTATATTGTAGAAATACAAGGATATTGTTTATGACTAGAATTACCAAAGCCTCTTACACTAAACACAAAATTAAAATTATTGTAGGTTATCTATACTTACCTAGTAGGAAATTAATGCAAACACTTCAATGTCGTATTAAAAACACTACTCTTTGTGCATGTAACGACATTTTTAATAATTTATTCATTAAGGTTATGTCGAATAATATCACATGGCTCTACAGTCACATTTTTGCATTCTGTGCAATGTGCGGCGTAGAGAAAGAGAGCATCTGATTAAATAAAGATAGATAAAGAAATTAGAAAAGTAGGGATGAGAAAGATCGTAGGATAAGTGTGCGTTTAGAGGAAGGACCCCGCTCCGGACTCGTGCACTTAAAGGACTTTGACTGTATAAAATGGCAAGTTGTAGTCGCCGATTTTGCAAAAATCCAGCGGATAAGTTTTGTTATATATGCGGACGATTTGTTTTTAAGTCACAAGTTCCAAATTGGAGGTTAAGATAAAAGTTGGGCTTCTCATGTTTACTACTAAAATTAGTGCAGTGGATGCATCGCACGAAAAATTCTATTCCGTTTGCTGTTCCTATGGTGTGGAGAGAACCTACTGGCCATGTAAGTGATTGCTACTTTTGTATTACTAAAACAGGAGGGATTTCAAAAAAACCAAGGAATAAAATTCAGTATCCAAATTTACCTTCGGCGCTTAGGTCAGTTCCTCATAGCCAGGAACTACCGGTACCGATTGCGTCTTTAAACCTGGACAACGTTCTAATTCTTCATCAGGATCTGATCCACAACACCAGTTGTGACCCAACATTTGTAACAACTATCAGCGAATGTCACTTAATAACTCCGAATTAATTAAATGATTTGGTCCGTGACTTCTTTGGTTCCAGACTTCAACAGTGGAACCTGTTAGACAAAAAACGAAATGCAACATTTTCAAGTTTTCATAAAATGGAAGGATCGCTATGCGTTTGTTGTTACATTGATGATTTAATGCATTAGCTTAATATGGAACATGTAGCTTCCGACTAGCGTATTTTCATAGATTCATCGAAATACAATATAAAAACACTCTTGCTTCATAATGCAAACAAAAACAATTAAAGAAACACGTTTTACATTTTTATATCAAAATAAATATTAGATTGTAAAAATATGTGATTTCTTTTTTTTCGCCACTACCGACTCCCTGTAACAAAAAAACTGTACGTATTATCCAATGTCGCAAAAAATAGCTTTATCCGATGTTGCAAAAATTTGTCAAAGGCCGAACATTTACGACAATTGAGATGATAATTCATGATGTAGCTAAATTTGATGACCTGTGTAATTCGTTGCCGTCAGCCGATAAAATTCTTTTCATTAAGCTTTCTGAACCACGAACGGCAAGTGGAATCATCAACGGGACCCTTATCGTTCCCAGCAGATTGCTTCTTTATTTTTTCGGCAATATAATAGCATAACATGTTGAAATTGTTCTTTATTATTCGCCATTTTAAAACAACCAAAGAATACACTTTCGTCCTAAGAATTCGTTGAAATTACTTCTGTCGAATAACATCAAAACTTTACACGTGTGAAGTAGATAACACTTCGGTTTTGCGATGCAAAGCTCTTTGGCGCCAAAAATAAGACGAAGCAGATGTATAATTCATTCGGTGTTAAAATTGAAATAAGTAGCTGTTATAATAGTCTATTGGAATAAACCATTCCGTTACCTCATTTTATAGTCAAAATAACTACGACCGTTTCAAAATTACAGTCTGGTAATAAGCCAATAAACAATGATTTCCTCAAGAGGATTGTATAATTTTTAAAAAATTTACTTCATTCGTTGAGACATTTGTATTTGTTGCCTTTAATAATTCAGAAAAACTATACAGAATCATTTAAAAGTTGAAATTGTCGCATAGCTGTAATGAAATAATTTGCCATTCTATTATCCAAATAAAAATCTTAGAACTAGTTTGCGTACGACCTAGAAAGCACGATTATGCAGTACAAAAAATATTTCAATTATCTGCAATTTGATTATCAAAACATATGATAAACGAGTTTTCAATTTTCCTAATGATTGTTTTAATACATTTTCAATATGTTAAGCAGCTTAAATTGTAAAATAAATTACTGAAATAATCTTCCAAACTGTTTAAATCTTTTAAATCGTTCAAAAATGTCGAATAATTAACTGAAAATCGAAAATCGTTATTTGATAATTCTCCCTAAGCTTAAATGACCATTATTTATTAGAAGTGTCTCCTTTTTAAATTTATTTACCTTTATTCAGGAATTTTTGTCTCTTACATTTCATCGACACTTTCATAATGTTGTGATTTTCTAGATACCTTTGAAAGTGGAATAAATATTTGTTCTATAACTTTCTATTTTTCTTCTTCATTTTCTTTTCGGTTTCTTGTCCCTTTCGACCCTCTTTTCTTCCTCCCCTTTTTGTCCCTTTTTTTCTCCCTTCTTGCCCCTTTACTCATCAGTTTCTCCCCCCCCCCCCCCCCCTTCCTCCACCGTGTTTTTCTCTTTTCTTCCTTTTCTTTTTCCTTTTCCTCCTCTTTTTCTTCTTCCTTTTCCTCTTTCTTTTCTTCTTCCTTCTCCCAGATGTCTAGCAGAATCATATTATCTCTTTTTCAGTCTATAGGGCGACGGATCATTGTTCTAAACTCATTCATTCTGCATGGTTCAGTTTTGTCGCCATGCTGTGACCCTTCTAACAACATTTTTTACTTCGACTTCCTCTGTTATTGAATATCTGATTATTGTATTTCTTAATGTTGCTTCTTTGATGTTTCTAAGTGTTCATTTCTGCCAGATATGTGAGTACTGGTCTAACACATATGTTATATATTGGAACTTTGCTGTCTGATGTGATATATTTCTTTGGTAATCTGATATTTTGGTTGCTTTGTTAGACTGTGAAGGCATTTTATTAGTCATGTTTATGTTGCTTGATGTTTCTACCACAAGGTAATAGAAATGCATAACTTGTTGGACTATCTTGTCATTTATCATTAGGTTACACGTAATTGAGTCTTTTGATATTATTACAGATTGCATCATTTCGGCAGATATCATGATATATTTCCCTGATGTAATATAGCATCACTTTCTGATTTTACTATAGCACCATCAAGGTTCCATAGGACAGCCAGGTTAGTACTACACCCCCCTCGGCGCCTCGGTTCACGCAGTTTTGCTAACAACCTAACTTTTAACGAACTGTTTGTGTGTAGTTTATAATTTTTGTACATTTTGTGAAAGTGAATGTTGTTAAGTATCTCGCTGTTATTTTTTACAAGTTACTCTGTAAAGCATGCAGTGCTTCCAGATAACTTCGGCTCTCTTCTTTCGAAAACGAAAATCTGAGGTTCTTGTTGGCCAATTAATCCATATTTGGAGATGACGGGATTGGGAAACAACTGTCTAACAGTGTTTGTCGATATCTTAGTGATGTGAGCAGTCGTCCCATCTTGCTGAAACCATGTATCGTCATTAACAATAGCAAATGGGGTTAAATGTTATATGTTTTATATCTATAAAAAACATCTTGTTCATTCTCGTTCTCGTTACAAAAATGTAAGCGCCAATAATGCCAAAGATGATATTACATACCGCACTGTGACCTTTGTACTGTGTAAGGATGTTTCGTGCACGTATTTTCGTCTGATCAATATCGAAAATTTTATTTAATGAATGCACTACACTACTTGGACTATGGTGTCGGTGGAACTTCTGATCTTGAAGTAAAATGTGTTGTAAAGGGTTGTCAAACTAGTATTATATATTTTTATAAAACGTCAGAGCAACCATTTATTTCTTATTCCTGCCAGAATTGGTATTTGTGTTGAGTATTGTTTGGCAAATCATCATGAGAAGATATATGTACAGTTGCATCGTATATAAATAGGTTAAATTAATTACAAAAATTGTTAATCTGTTCGAGCTACTTTTCGCCTTGATTGTCAACATAATCGACCTACAAAGCTTACTATTCGTAATTTCATTCAAAAATTTACTTAGAATCCTTCTCATCAAAAATTTAAACGTATTGCCGAAAATCCAGAACAATCAATCAAAACGTGTAGTTTTGTTCAAGAACTTGGGCTTCCTTATGACACTACTTGGAATATGCTTAATAAAGATTTGCATTTTAAGGCGTATAAAATTCGGTTAACCCAAGTACTCAAACTAAATGACTATTTTTTGCGTTGAAATCTTGCAGATTGAGCTTTAGAGCAACTTAAAATATCCATTATTTCATGAAAAAACCATTTCAAAATTTAAAAAAATCATAATCATCGCAAATAAGCAAAATTGTAGCGTTTGGAGTGAAGAAATGGAGAACGCTACAGAATTCGTGATTACTGATTTTTTCAGGCATAAATTGAGTGAATTTAACTGGACGACATGTGGTGTCAATAAGGTGGGGCAATATATCTCCTGACACAATCACTTTATTGAGAGAAAAGTTCAATGAATATGTAATATCAAGAAATGCCGATGTTATATGGCCACCAAAATTATGCGATATAACTTATTTAGATTTTTTTCTCTGGGGTCATGTGAATCGTTGGTTTACACCAATAAACCACGAACATTCAATGAACTTAAAGTTAACATTATTCATGTCATTGGTGAAATAAATGCCGATTTATGTGGCAAAATGATCAAAAATTGCTATTTCAAAATAGAATTATTATTATAATAACACATGAACCAATATATAAAATACAAAAAGTCACATTAATCTCATACGGCTTTGTAATTATTCCAAATTCAAAATATTTAGCTCTTATTTGACAACCCTTTATATTAATGTCTGAAAGATTGTGGCGTATTCATATATTTTTTCTTTAAGTTTATTTAATAATTAATAATAATAATTTAATAATAATAATCAGACAATTTATTAATAACAATAATAATAACTCTCAAACAATTAAACTCACAATCCCTTATATCCGCGGTATTTCTGACACAATTAAAAGAGTAGGAAATAAATACAACTTAAGGACATTTAAAACAAAAAATACTCTTAGATCTCTATTAACAAAAACTAATTTCTCTATTATAATCTCTATTATAAAAAACTAATGTAGCAAATTCTATATAGATGAGACATCTAGATTGTTAGATGTTACAATAAAAGAGAAATAAAACCTTCTTAGAAAGGGGGATTTTAATAAATCTAGAATTTATCAACACGCATGGGAATCGGGACATAAAATCAATTGGAATAATTCCAAAACGGTATTAAAAGAATCGGTAACAAAATACAGAAAATTAACAGAAACCGCTATAATTAATTTAAATAAAAATAAATGTATTGCTATGCCTTCGGTAGGTTTAAATTCAATATGGTTCCCGATTCTAAAGAATACAATTAAAAACATTTAAGAATTTCGATAAACAATTACAATCAAACGGTAAACCTCACTTATATATATTTTTGGTAGTATGTCACTGTCATTAAAAACTAATTGCCAATGTAAGTATCATCGACATACACAAAAATATATTTACTTTCTATCTTTTCATAATTCATAGAAATTAATATACTTTATTTTTAGGTTCGTTTTAAAAACGGCAGAATACTTCCCGAAACGTTAACGTTAAAAGTTTGTATATTTTTTTAGAACATTTTTATATTTTTAAAATTTTGTTCGTTAGGCAAATTTATTACAAAAAAGAATCACTGAGAAATTTGTCTCCGTTTGGTTTTTTGTTTTTACCCAGTGATTCTTTATTTACATAAGAACAGATATTTTGATGTTTTTTGAGTTTTATCGATCCGGGCGAAAAACCCAAATAAAGAAAAAAAATAAACCCTTTATATTCTTGTCTGAGGTATTCAGTAAAATTAAATAACCATGTGGAGAACGTGGTGGATTACTTCGGACAATGACTCTGAATTTCTATGTTTGAAGGGGTATGTGCAGTCCGTTCTCTACATGTAGGCTTCTTTTTCTACTTAGAACTAGTTTCTTCAATCTAAATATCATATCTGCTTGGTATTTATGAAAATTTACTGGAAACAAAGCTACTTTTAAGAAATGCAATCCCCCTGTCAATCGCAGCTACATATCGGAAAAGTATCTGACTTTTCACTGTATCCGTTTATAGTTCCCATCGTATAGCCCAGTTTTTCCAGATATGTTTTTTTACTGACTGACTTGACTAATTATTTAACCATATAAGCTGTTCGAAAGTGTATAATATTTTTCATTTTGATTTCTATCTGACTGCATTGTTGTTCTTTATAACGAATAATTATATAATTTCCTATGTTTTTTGTTATGTTGGTTCTAATATTTTCCATTGCACTTTTATTTGTGTGAATAAAACTTAGACTTTGTACGATGGTTTTGGGGATATCCCAGTTGTAATACATTAATCGTAATGTATCCGGATTATTATTTAAATAATAATTATAGATGATTCACTAACTTCGGTATCATAATTGTCTCTTTTTGTTGGGTTATCACTGTTTTTAATTATACATCTTTGCATTTATTTATACTGATTGTATATAAAAAAATGAAAGAATAAATTGTTTATGAATATTTTAGCATTTCATTGAATAAGAATAAAAAAAACATATTAGAGGCATTTCATTAGTCATTAAGGTGACCTCATTGGGACACAGCTATGCATCGGCGGGTTTATAAAATGCGTTTATAAAAATCGGGCGGGTTTATAAAAATCTAAAATTTTGTTGGTATTACACCAAAATAGTTTTCTTACACAATTGATGATCACGGAATAATGCATTTGATACGGTAGCTTATCGTTTAAAAAATTGAGCAATATTTGTCTTAGAATGAAGTCAAATTTACCAGACCAGATTTTTATTCTTTGCACTATTATTTATTTTTTGTTTGTTTTGATTGATTAGTCTAAATTTAGCTAAAATTAGCCTAATTCGGTGATAATTTGTTTTATTAATTTTTCAGTCATTCTTCAAGAAGTCTTCGGTCAAAAGATAGGCAGGTTTTCCACGAATGCTTCTAATTTTTTGAATTCAATTTAATGGGTTATTAGGCGATTTTTTTCCAAAATTATCGAAAAAACATTCTAACATGGTTGATGAGGTGACAATCTCATAAAATAGGTTGTTGATGAGCAGCATTTTGTTTTTTTTTTTGGGAGGGGATGCTTTATGCACCGTAGAGTGCATGAAGCAGAGTGCAGAATCACGCGACTTTCCGTGTGTTGGACTCTTTATCGCAGTGTACCAACTAAAACTCTACCTCCTATCTTCTTACAATCCCTCCGGGGGACCTCTGGCTATAAGCCCACTTATTTATCAGGTTCGTCACATATTATGGGGGCGGGCTTTTTCTTTGCCTTCTCTGGACTCGGCTGAACTAACTAACTACCACACTCGAATTGGTTTCTGACATCAGCGCTAATTTGATCATATTTCCAACACCGAGTTTTGTCCGAGAAGTTGGTGGAGTTCTTCCTTCTCCTTTGCGAAGCGTGGACGCTCAAAGAAAACATGTTGGCATGTTGGGAATGCTGTCGAATCACCAAGCCTGAATCGCAGTTGGTATGATCTGAAGCATCCATATCCCATGTGTGTGTGTATGTTAAATGCTTTATTATCACAAATAATGTACTGGATATGCTCTACTAGAGCTAGTTACAGTTGTTTACTTTGGAATTTAGTTTTTTGGAAGTATATTTTAGCGATGCGGCAATAATTCTTATCAGCTTGAAAAACTCCGAAAAATATCTAATATATCACAATTATATGAAATCTGAAATCAGAAAAGTTAATAACAGACAGATTTTCTTCAGATCCATTATGTAACCCTCTGAAGAAAAACAGTATCACCTAACATAATTTTCATAAAATACAAGCGTCGTTCTTTAAGTTCTTAAAAAAAGATAAGAAAAACAAATTTCCTTTTAGCTCTACACACTTTTCCAAGCGTTTCTCCAACTTTTTTAAGCCGTCTAAAAAGTAAGATTTTGGAAGGCCCTCAAAATAGGCATCTGTTTGTGCGATGACCTCCTTGTTCGATGTGAAACGTAGTCTGCTGAGTCATTTTTTTAAGTTCGGAAATTAAAAAAAGTCACTGGGGGCCAAATCTGGTGGATGTTGTAATAATTCGAACTTTAATTCCATGATTTTGGCCATTGAAACTGTACAGGTATGTATCAGTACATTGTCTTGATGGAAATGGATCTTATATCATAAACCAAATAACATAAATTAGACAGTCTGTTTAGTATCAATCGTACGGAGCTTATTCCCTCTCTATCAACCAAACAAATTGTTGCAAATCCTCCATCCAACTGTCTGGTCGTAACCTTGTTTCACTTTTACTTGCCGCCACAACAGTCAACGCGATCGTTGCGTTTTTCTCCTCGGTCGCTAGAAGGAAAAACTTAACGTTTTTTTCCCCGTTGCAGTTTCAGTTCGATCGAATTATGCTGCGCCAATCGCGAACGCTCGAGTGAAAGTGCTCTTCATACCGTTTCTTAATCGCATAAATTCGTTCATCGACATGCGGAAGAACAGTTTGGCGTTGTTGGTCTTGTTTGTGGCATGTTGGAGTATCAATCACGCGGCCCTCGAACTGGACATTAGGGTGCCGAGGGTGGCTGATTTTTTAAATAGAGTTTCTAATACTACGTTCGGTAAGGTATATCTGGTTGCATAATGACATCGTGTTTAAAATTGTTTTATTTAGAAAGAATTACATTTTTACTGCATTTTGCAATTATGAAACTGAATTCTTAATTATATTTTTATTAAAACATTTTTATTTCGAATCAAAATTCTGGACAGTATCATTTTGATCTATCATAATTTTTTTTTAATCTACAAGACCACGTCGTTTCGCCAAAATATAACTTACTTATAGCATTCAGTTGAATTCTTCACTCAAAGCGAACAACACTTGACAATGATAAATGATATTTTGACAAAATGTTGATATGGCGAACGTTAAATAGAAATTTGAATCGAAAAATTAGTTGAAAAGGACTTTTTGAGGAGAAACGTCAGGATTTCTAGACTGTATATAGGAAGATGAATGTAAAGGTCGATTGGTCGGTGGGTCGGTGGGATTTGAGGGACAAAGTTTCGAATATGTTGGACTTTCTTTCTTCCAACTTCTTTAATGAGTAGTGTTATTAACATAGTAATCAGAATAAAGAAATAAATAGATTAAATAATAGGAATATTTACACTAATCAGAAGAGCTGATATTAAGAAGACATACAAATGAAATTAATAGAAACCGTCGGGGAAAAATCATAAAGTTCTTATACTTTTATAATATAACTTTTAAGATATTAAAAAAAAAACATGAATCTGAGTGAAATGATTAGAGGCATTTTATCACTATTTAGCTGTACTTTTGAATTTTAAATGTGAATTTGAGGTAAAATTAGAATTCTGTCGACGAAAAAGCATTCTCCATGTTGAAAGTATTTGAGGAAGAAATTTACTACTTTAGTACGAAATATTTACGGAAACACTGTTACAGAAAATCTTTCTTTTTTTTTCTTACTTATGTTTCTTACGAACGTAAGAAATATAAGTATTTATTAGGAGTTGGGCAGGGCAAAATATATTCACCGAAAATATTTATTGTTATTATTTATATTTACTATTGTTTTCAAAGCATATAATTGTGAAAACAAGGATATCTATTGAGAGTATAGAAAATGCAAACGAGGTGACTTAGGAGGAAAATACTACTGAAAGTATTTTTTTTAATAAAAATTAGACTAACTCTAAAATGAAAATAAATGTGGTCTAAAACGTACCTCTAAGAGGGCAAAATATAGAAATTAAGGTGAGAAAAATTTTCTGGTAAAATAAAAATGGTTCAGTATATTTCAGATATACTTAAAGGCAACCTGTCAATTAGTTTAATGCAAAGAAAAGCTTTTAATCAGTACATCTTACATTTTCACTTCTGGCGCAGAAACTTTACGGCCACAACAAATCTATGGACATATACAATCAATGAAAAAATGGGATTTGGATTTAACACTGACAAATAGAACTAGATATGAAAGATAAGGCAGAAAATAAACTTAGATAAGAAAAAAATCGGTGTAAAAGATACCGTAGAATCTGTAGTTTTATTGGAAGTTGATTAACCACATCGCATGAATTTTGGATGAAGATAATGATGTAAAGAGGCCGAGAACAAATAAAACTTTGGATCAATACTTTTTTTTGGATCAATAATTTTTTTTCTTTTTTTGGGTCTTTCGCCACAATCTAAAACTCAAAAAATATCAAGAATATCTGTTCTTATGTAAATAAAAGAATCATTGGGTAAAAAAACAAAACGGAGACCAATTTCTCAGTGATTATTTTCTGTAATAAATTTGCCTAACGAACAAAAATTTTAAAAATACATTTTCTGAAATAAATACAAACTTTTGAACGTTAACGTTTCGGGAGGTCTTCTCTTTCCGTTTTCAAAACGAATCTAAATATAATTTATATTAATTTATATATAATACTACCAAAAAAAATATATAGTTTACTGTATGATTATTGTGTATCGAAATAATTAAACGTTTTTAGTTTTATTCGTTAGAATCAGGAACTATATTGATTTAAATCTACCGAAGGCATAGCAATACAGTTATTTTTATTTAAATTAATTATAGCGGTTTCTTTTAATCTTCTGCATTTAGTTACCGATTCTTTTAATACCTTTTTGGAATTATTCCAATTGATTTTATGTCCCGATTCCCATGCGTGTTGGCAAATTCTAGATTTACTAAAATCACCCTTTCTAAGAAAGTTTTTATGTTATTTTATTCTAACATCTAACGGTCGAGATGTCTCGCAGGGAATTTTATAAACCACATTTTTGGTATTCTGTTGTTTGTTGTTTGGTTTGGTTTTTGCCAATATATATCTAAGAGTATTTTTTGTTTTAAATGCCGCTCTTATGTTATATTTATTTTCTGAAATTAATTGTTTGAGAGTTATTATTATTGTCATTAATAAGTTGTCTGTTTTGTCTGGTATCAAAAGTTTTAAAAGATTTATCTATTAAATTTTATGGGTAATTGCTTTTTTATTAAAATGTTTTTAATGTAATTTGTTTCTTTTTGTAGTGTATCGCTGTCGGTACAAACAACTTTTGCTGTCATATAAACTTTTAATTACTCGTATTTGATATTTTTTGAGTTTTAGATCGTGGCGAAAAACCCAAGAAGAGATAAAAATATATATGAACATGCTACAAACATTTAGACAATACTATAAGATTATATTATACCGACTCATAATTGAGACTTTGGAATATTCTGAGACGGTTTATGAGAATAGTTTATGAATTATTGTTCCTGACCTACAAAGTGAGAAATATCTGGGACGTTTGAAACAATTCTCTTTGTGACATAATCCTAAATAGTTATTGCAGTTAATATCTACATGACCATTGGGTTTTCACTGCCTTTGAAAAAAGTAGCTTTATTGTTCTGCCATTTACTCATTTTGCTGTTCAACCATTTCAAAAACAACGAGTTGGTTGTTCTTGTGTAATAAAACATAGTTTTTCTGATTTTTTTTATTACTATACAGACTTTTGTCACATAACAAATAATCATTAAATATCAGTTGAGGATTCTTTTTATATACCTCTACTATAACAAGACTCCTAAGAAGATGTTTAAACAGAGAACAAACTCATGAAATTTAGTGTCTAACAAATCATTGAGGGTTTCAACTTTTACTTGATGAAAATTCATTATATATTACTTTAAAATAAACGTACAGTTTTATTCGATTATCGCTGAACTTATGTTAATATGACATGTTTCGTCGATATAGTGGCTTCTTCAGATTCAGATTTTTCTACACTTTTGTGCGGTGCAGCGCCATCGTATTAAAACCACGTACTATGCAGATTCATAATTACTAACTCAATATGACATTTTGTTTTGTTCTGACAGTCTTCGAGGGCAGATAAGTTCTATTTTTTTTTTCACGAAAAAAGCAGTGTTTTTTCGTGAAAAAACCATCGCGAAAATCGAAGAAAAGCTGAAAAAGTATTATGGGAAATCTACCAATTAAAATTTGATAATGCATAAGTGGTTTATTTATGTTTCAATGTGGTCGAAGCAGTACGAGTGAAACATCGAGCTTAGGAGGCCCCGATTATATTACTATTGAGAAAATGGTGAACAAAACCTATGATATACTATTGGCTGATCACAGAGTGAAGGTTAGAGACATTGTTGAGATGATACATATCTCTCTGAAGGAGTTTTGTGTTGATTCAGGGATTCATCGCTACATACCAAAAACAATGGAACAGTCAAAACAGTGTGTTTTCCCGGCGAACGTGCCCCGCAGAAGGCGAAGATGCTTTTATCAGCCGCAAAAGTCATGACCACTGTTTCCTGGAATTTCAATAATGAAATTTCCATTATCTTGATCTATTTGGGAAATAGAAAAATGATCACAAAAGAGTATTTCACGAAAAATTAATAAATCTGCCCATATTTTGTGAAGAAATACTGCTGCTTCACCAGGTTAATATACCCGTCAATTTGTTCGCCGTTGTAACAATGAAATTGGATAATTTTCACTACGAATTGATGCCGTATCCATCTTATTTTCCAGACTTGGTCGCTCTGACTTCTTTCTCTGTTTAAATGGCTGGATTAAAATGAATCTAACTTTCGTAAAAACATTCATATTTTACCATTTTATTGAACTTTACAATGGCTAAATTACCTGCTCCACTCGGTGAAAAAGGTGATTTATCGAGCAAGCCAATATCTAGTTAAAGCTTTCACCGAGTTCAATGGGTCAGAAACGACCAAACAACCAAGAAATTCTTATTTAATAAGGAGATCATCGCCGCCGAAACAAAGGATTATTTTGCAGAGTTCTACAAGTTGTACTTTTTGGAAAACAGAAAAGTTAGAAAATCGTTATTGAGTTGCGTAAAAAAAGTTGAACAACGTTCAGAAATCAATCGATTTTTGATAAAAAAAAATATTTAAAAAGTATCTGAGTTTTCATTCTACCCTCATAGTTTACAAATTATTGTTTGCGTTAGTCGAGTTCAAGAATGTTATGAATTTTTATAATGGATTTCCTGTTGCCACCGAAATCGTTGAATAAGTACCAAAATATCTTGGTTTAGTTATGTTTGTAGATAATATAAGCCTATGAATGAAAAACATTCAAAGAATACCTATTAGTGATACGAGGTTTGCTAGTTATGTATCCAGTATTGGCAATAATGGTGTTGCTATCTGACATATACATTGTAAAAGTTGACATTGTTGACTGTATACGTACCCAGAACTTTTTGTTATACAGACGCTATTTGTGTTGTTTAGTGACTTGAAAATTTGATCTCTAATGACCATAATAATAACTATAATAATTAACTAATGAGAATTTTCGTAAGACCATTTACTACGACTTTTGACGTGGATTATCTCAACAACAGTGCATCGATCAACTCACTTCGACTTTTGGCGATGAAACACCATCGTGGCCATGGTTCACTCACGGACGATTTTAAAGAAGGTTGTCCAAAATCGGTTGATGTGACAGAATACATCGATACTGCGCGCGAATTGATAAAGCAAAATCATCATGTGACATATCGTGAGATTGAGGCCTGGGTATTAGGCCAAGATTTTACATGCACATTTAATCGTGAAAAAAAATTGTGAGCGTTGGATTGTTCAAAAAAAGGCTCGTGTCGATTGGTGTAAAGAATTGCTCAAAAAATACAATCGTGGTGCGCCAAAAGCCGTGTATGACATCTACACAGATGACGAATCTTGAATTTATGCGTATGAGTACGAAAGTAAACATCAGTCGACTGTATGGGTCTTTCAAAATGAGCCAAACCCAACAAAAGTTGTTTGCGCAAGAAACACTTTGAAGCAAATGGTCGCACGTTTTTATGGGGCATATGGTCACAGTGCCACTAGAGAATCGTAGAACGGCCAATTCTGAATGGTACACATCCATTTGTTTGCCAGTACTCTTTGAAGAAATAAGAAAAACCAACCAGCGACGCAGGATCATTCTTCATCATGACAATGCGAACTCTCACACATCGGACCGAACAACTCAATATTTGATCGGTCAAATCATCGAATTGATGAGTCATCCGCCGTACAGCCGCATTGTTTTCTTTTTGTTTCCGTTCGTGAAGATTATACTACGTGGTCAACGATTTTCGACGCTAGAAGAAGTGATCACTATACATGTTTTTGGGAATCGGAATGGAAAAAGCTCAATGAAAATTAGTTCAAACGTATGCAAAAGTCTATCGATTATCGCGGAGAATATTTTGAAAAACAACAAAACCATTTTCAATGATAAATATTTGTTTTTATTTATTATTCCGGATACATAAATAGCAACTCTTGTAACATCCAAAAAATCTAGAAAATGCCGTTTTGACGATTATTGAATATTGATTTTCGTCGATAACAAAGGGGAACAGCAATTTTGTTGACTTGGATCTGTGACTTGTTTTTGACAAATTTTTCATCTCTGAATTCAAAAATATTCAGTTTTTCTCTATCATGTCAAGTTCTTAAGCTACAGCATACCCCTCATTTTACCTTAAAAGTGTACATACGAAAGGAAATAAGGTGAGATCTGACCAAATAGATTAGAATATTTTATTCATACAGAGGTTAACATATTATTAAAAGTTAAATTGTGTTTATACAAAAAATAAATAAAATATATTATGGTAAAAATTTCTTCTTATAGCTTTTCCTGGAGTGTTCAGTTTGTGGACATTCTCGCTTGATGCTCCAACAGCAGTCAGCCATCATATTGACATCCATCCATAACCTTTAGATCTTGGTGGAATAGCTCGCTTTGTTCATCACTAACAGCACCAAGATTGATGCTCATGTTGCAACCAAGCTTTTTCAAGCTCTCCAAGAGTTGTTGAACAATTTCGATGCAACTCGGGGCTCGTGCATTTCTAAGAAAGTCTTTAACAATATTTTTAAAAGCCAACCAAGCATTCCTTTCAAGTTCGGTCATTGTTTCAGTGAAATTTTCATCTTTAACGAGTTGCCGAATCTGTGGACCATCAAATACACCAGCCTTTATCTTTTCATATGACAGGCTAGGGAATGCCGAAATGATAAACGTAAAGCAGTCTCCTTCAATTGACAAAGCTTTAACAAATTGCTTCATGAGACCTAATTTTATTTTCAAAGGCGGAAATACAATGTTTTTTCTGTCGACAAGTGGCTGATTTAAAATGTTTGGACCACCAGGTCTTAGGTCAGATCTTGGCGGCCAGTTCGATTGCACCCAATGCTTCTCACGAGCTCTGCTGTCCCACATGCACAAAAACCAGGTATACTTGGTATACCCGCGTTGCTGGCCAAGAAGGAAACATACCATTTTAAAGTCAACACAGATGATCCATTGGTGCATGTTATATTGCAACAAGTCAATGACTTTCTTTATGTCGCCATATTCTTCACGCAAAGAAACTGAATGACCCACTCCTAGGTCGAAGAAGGTTCGCCGGTAGGAGAGCCTTATGTGATTCGTCAAGCTTAGTCGGATGCACAACAACTGTAGAGATAAAACTTGACGTGAAAGAAAAAACTAAATAAAGTTTTGGAATTAGCATGTCAATTTATGTATAAAATAGCTTAAATATCGAACTCAACAGAAATTATTTTTCAAAATGTTTCCCAGTGTAATTGTCCCTTAAACTGAACACTTCTCACATGTTAATTCACAACATGTTGATATTTTAAGTATGAAATACGCTGGTCTACGAATTGTTGTTAAATTGCAAATATTTTTGCACAAAAAGCTTGTTTCTTAAGAAATAATTTTGCGAGTTTTCATTCACTCATTCGAGTTCTCATTCATTCTTTTTTATTCACCATATAGTTCTTGGAATCTGTGTCATAATAATACGCTATCCCATACATCAATACTTGCAGGCGAATTTTGACTAAAAATTCAAGCAATGTGTTCTCTAGATATGTGATTTATTCTTCTTTACCAACCTCATCATGAAAAGAAAATTCACAGGAAGGCAAAGCGATACCAAATTTTGTGTATTATTTAACAATTTCCTGTACTTTTGTTTATATAATACAAATCTATTATAATTTATCTCTTAGTTTGCTCATATAACAAAATTATTTTTCTTTTTTATTATTTCGTCTTTTAGATTTTTCAAGGCTTAACTTATTGTTAGGTGTGTAGATAGTTTGTGTCAAATTTTATCTACTCCTTGTGCAAATATTTAACAATTAATCTAATTAATGCTATTGTTCATTTAAAGTATTGTGCAATAAAAGTGTCGAAACTTTAAAATGAAGCACAATGATAAGTACCAGTGATAATCCGGTAATTTTTATTTTATCTTGGCGAATACACATATCGCGTAGTATATTTTCAATGGGGGCCTGAATGTTTCGTTCAAGGTCAAGGCTTGTTTGGAGTTTATTATTGTAAATTAGAGATGTAACATAACCCCACAAAAAGTGTAACAAGAGCGTGATATCGCATGATCTTGGTGGCCAGTTTCGGATATAGCGCATCCAGGAAACTCTTCGTGCAATAAATCGATTGCCTGACGAGATATGTGACATGGAGCACTGTCTTGTTGAAAGAAAACATTGTTTACGTCTAGATTTATCAGTTTAGACAAAACATATGCTATTTATATGTTTCTATAGCATTCAGCATTAACAGAAACACATTTTCATCATCGTCTTAAAAAAAAAAATATGGTCCTATCACTCCTTCAGCCCTAACAACACACCATACAGTGACTTTCTGAGATTGAAGAGGCAACTTCTGAATCATTTGAGGATTTTCACGTTATGCTTGTTCACTAACCTATTAAGCCAGAAGTGCACTTCGTCGTAAAAGATTATTTCTTCTGAAAGTGGGGGGGCCCCCTTCCAAATTCTCTACACGAGTGACATTTGTATTTCAAACAGTGTTGCCGCTATTAGTTTTCAATGTTCTAGCACTTTTATTATGATTATTACATTATTATTGTATGATTTAGCCTAAAGACATTCGCACTCCCTCTAAGGGGAACATTGGCATGGCCTCACAACACCAGAACACACCATGCACAAGCCACACTGAACAAACCTCGAGTACATCCCACACCCGGTACATCCTCGCACTGTAGAACCGGCCCCAAGGGGAACACTGTGGGGGCCCTTTCCATGTTTTTGGACCACACGGTTGTAGTGGTGCCGGTGGATTTCTTTGGTTTTCTTATTATTATTACAGCCTTCCGCGTGGGTCCAAAAAGGTGATCGTTGAGGCCCAATATTTTAATATTCCTTACCAAGTTTTTTGGGATGATTGCAGTTGATGATAATATGATAGGTATTGTTTCGACGCACTTCATATCCCATTGTCTTTGCACCTGCTCTTGAAGTTCTTTGTACTTTAGAATTTTTTCGGTTTGTTTTGCAATTAAATTATTGTTGTTTGGGACAGCTATATCTATAACTGATGTTTTTCTTGAAATTTTATCGACCACAACAATATCGGGCCTGATGATATTTAATTTCTGCTCGGTAAGCACCGCTCGGTCGCAATACATTCTGTAACTGTTGTTTTCCAGAACTGATTGCGGATTGTAATTGTAGTATCGGACTTTTTCTGATTCCTTTAGCTGTAGTTTTATTGCCAATTCTTGATGAATGATATTCGAAACTGCGTCGTGTTTTTCTTTATATTCTGTTGCTGCAAATGCTTCACACCCCCCTGTTATATGCTGGATTGTATCGGAGACCTGGCACCCATATCTACATCGATCATCCACCACACTTCAGTCCCGAACTATGCACTTGAGGTAATTTCTAGCATCCGGAAACATCTATCCAGTAGTCACCTCATTCAAATGCTTCCCGCGCTTTTCTCTTCATTATTGTAATTTCTCAAGTTCTCTTTTTGCGTAGACTTGGACTTGATCTTCGTTTAGTCGCAGTGGTATTGATCGATCAGCCTGGCAGACAGTTTTATGAGCATAGACTTTTCTGCCTGCTTCAAGAAATATTTCCGCATATTTCTTATTTGTTGGTCCAGTTGTTTACTAATATCCACTAATCCTCTACCGCTCCGTTGTCACGGCAATGTTGTGCGTTCCACAGCACTTCTAGGGTGGTGTTTCTATGATTTTGTCAGCAGTGTCCTGGTTGTATGTTGCAAATTTTTTACTTCGGTTCCGCTCCACTTAACTATCCCGACCGAATAGTTCAGCACCGAACTTGCGTAGGTATTGATAGCTTTAGACAAGTTTCTGTTATTTAAATTTGTTCTTAAAACTTGTCTTACTTTTTTGATGAATTGACAGGTAAGCGTTTCTTTCATTAACCCGTGATCAATTCGGTGTACTTGCTTCATACCCAGATATTTGTATATCTCTACAACACTCATTGTCTCAATCTTTTCTCTGTTTTTGCATCAAAAAACCATTCTTCAGAAGCTATCATCTATTTATGTTAAATATGCGGCACTTTTCCAGTCTATTCGTTCATCATTGGATATTGTATTATTATTATATTATTATTTACAGGTTTAATCTTTTTGAATAAAGAGATTTTTGTACCTCTATTAGGAATTATTTTGGAAAAGGCGACTTGCACAGAATCGACAAAATCTTCTCTAAAATTTGCCGCTTTCGTTCATCAGTTGAGTTTCAGATCACCCTGTACATTCATATTTACAGATTGACTTCAGCCATTAGAAAATACATACGATAAGTGAAAATCAGCCAGTTAGATAATAGTTAGACATAAAATTCTGTTAGTATATGATATAGATATCATTCGAAATAGTTGGAAATAATTATAAACTGGCTATGTGTTATGATTATTAATGCATTCTGAATAATTTTCATTTTCGGTCTCATAATTATGGTTAGAAATGATGCAAAACACTCGCAGCTTATCTGATTAACATCATATTAATCATGTACATAACCAAACCGGTCTATAATCTGTTATTTATTTATGTATGTATATTATTATTATGGGTTTGTTTTTCCTTATTTGTGTAAAGTTAAAAATTAGTTTTACTATTTGCGTATTATGGTCCATAACATATCTGGGATTTAATCCTAAAGGAATAATATATTTGATGTATTGATGACAAAGGGCTTTGAGCCATTGTGGGAAAATGTCCATTTCATTTTCGTCTTTAGAAAAGTAAATTCTTCCAGAAAAATCTGAAGAATAAAAAAATATAAAAATAAGACGTTTATATTCAATTTTTCGATTCTCTCTTGTTACTATATGTATATATTGGACAGTTTATGAAGTAACAAGAGAGAATCGAACAATTATATATATATATATATATATATATATATATATATATATATATATATATATATATATATATATATATATATATATATATGTGTGTGTGTGTGTGTGTGTGTGTGTGTAGTGTTATATATGTTGGTTGCTTGACCGGGAAGGAGCCCCACCTATTTTTTCGACTAGACGACATATGTTTCGTCTCTCGAGTTTCAGACTCTTTAGGGCTCCGACATATACCATACCATGAAGAATAGGGAGACCCTATCCACAGCCAACAACCCATGTTTTCGCCGACCTCCCAATGAGTGTTCAACAACAAAAGTGTTCATTCAGGCGGAGACGCAAGTTGTATTCCATATGTGATTGTGGAACCCAATGGTTAGGTGTGTGATGACATTCAGCTACTGCTGTCTCATTGGACGCAGTCCAAGAAAATCTAACACTACGTATATGCGACATCCGACGGGAGGTCTGTGAAAACATGGGTTGTTGGCTGTGGATAGGGTCTCCCTATTCTTGATGGTATGGTATATGTCAGCGCCCTGAAGAGTCTGAACCTCGAGAGATGAAACATATGTCATTCAGTTGAAGGAATAGGTGGGGCTCCTTCCTGGTCAAGCAACCAACAAAAGTATTCATATATATATATATATATATATATATATATATATATATATATATATATATATATATATATATATATATATATATATATATATATATATATATATATACACACAGGGTATCCCATAATTTATCCGCCATAGAGCAACTGGTGACAGTAAAGATCAAAATAAGAGGATTTAGTCAATGAATGTGTTGGCAAATGTTATTAGTTATTAAGTTATTAAAAAATATAAAGGGTGTTCAAAACATTGAGATAATTTAAAAACTGTTGAAGATATCAAGTTATAATCGGGGTAGTAGGGTTTTCAAAGGTGACAAATCCGAATTTGGTATTAGTTTGAGCCTAGTTCCTAGAGGGCACTTGCTACCTACTTTGTGAGGAATTAACTCCCTCATATTTACTACCGTACAAAATTGGGAATATTTCGACTTCAAAATAGAGAAGAGTCATAATTCCCACGTAAAAAAGGTGTCTTTGGTCAATATCGATATCTCACGCCGTTTGCGAGATATTCGTGTTGGAATATTACATTGCACATCTTGTCGATGGCTGAAAAATTTGCAATTTACAACGTGTGCCTTGATTGTTTTGTAAAAAGTATTACGTCTCGATAACTACTGTCATTTGTTTTTTTTCTACAATTTTAACTCAAATATTATGTACCACTTAAATATTGTGTACGACTCTATTTTTATAAATGTCATACATTACACTTCTGAAATGAGACTAAACTTAGGTAAGGTAATATATAAGAAGGTATTCTAGTCCTGCAAGGGACAATGAGAAATGTGTCAAGTGGTAGCGCCATCTCAAGTGTGTCCAAGGCATCAATTTAAACTTTTTATGGCGTTCCGACTTAGAGTTTGGGGTTTAAATCCACACCATTGTTATATGTTTTTTTTAGAAATAGTATTAAAATTATTATGTTATTAATTTCCGATAATTATTCAATTGCAAATTATTTTTGTAGTCTCTAGTGTTAAATAATTACTAAAAAAATGTACATCATACACTTTTTTTGAATTTGAAAAAAAACCTGCGCTAATACTAATTATATAATTTATTCAGAAAATTTAAAAAAAGACAACATTAAAGAATCAATCAAAATAAAGAATCAAAAAAACAATAAATTGAATATATTGATTTCCAAGCGGTTTTAGTTTTTCGAGGCATTCTCGACACCTACGGGTAAAAGAAGACCGAATATATATATATATATATATATATATATATATATCCGGACCGAAAGATATATCGAATATCCCAAAATAAGCAGCCCCGAACCAAGGCAAAAAAAAAACTAAATCCACTTAGCGTCTAACTTGTATCAAGCGGCTGAGTGGTCAGCGTCTGTTCACCAGTGGTGCAGCTGAGTGGTCAGCGTCTGTTCACCAGTGGTGCGGCTGATATTTAAATTCTGGAACTAACCCCTCCAGTCTTAACCTCTGAACCGTCATGGTTCAAACCTTTAATTCAAAGTACAAGATGAAGCGTTCTAGTAATTACAAAATTACCCCAGGAGGTTGACAATCCTCTGCCAGCTTTGCTGGTACAACCGGACTTTCGGATTCTGGGGCGTCCGGGCTTAAACGCAAAATCTTTCAGAGGAAGTCGGAGACCTCTGGCCAACGTCTGAAACCGAAAATAAAAACTTTCTTTGGAACCGTAAATATCAATTTTCTCCTGCGTCCAGGAAAACTACACGAATTGAGGCGAACATTAAATCAGCAAAAAATCCAAATTTTAGCTTTGCAAGAAACCAGATTGATAGATGATAACACCTTGGAATTCGGCAACTACAGACCTTTTAAAAGTAAAACGGACAAAAGAATACTCAAAAATACACCACATCTCGGTGTTGCTTTCGCTGTATCAAGAAACATTCTTGGCTCTATAACAAATGTCCAGCCAGTAAATAATCGACTTATGACACTATCCCTTAAGTGTGCTAACAAAAACTATACATTAATCAATGCACACCTCCCAGTTAAGGAAGAAAATAAATCTAATCCTGAAAAGGTAAATAAGTCCTGGGAAATTCTGGAAAAGACTATCTCTAAAATTCCCTCTAACCATGTAAAAATCCTATTGGGTGATTTCAACGCCCAACTAGGGAAAGAAAAAAAGTACAGGAAAACAGTCGGCAGTTTTCCCGTTCATAAATGGACTAACCATAATGGTAGAAGATTGGTTGAACTATGTTCGCAGTTTAATTTAAAAATAATGTCAACCCATTTTAAGAAGAAAATAACAAAACAAAATACCTGGAGGTGCCCAAACACGTACATGGGTGAATTTCAAATTGACCTTGTTACCATTTCGTACCCCAATTATAAAGAGATTTTGAATGTTCAAGTCAGGAAAGGAGCCAAGATAGACACGGATCACTACTTGACTAGAATCAAACTTAGCTTAAAACCTCGAAAACTTATTCAAAAGAGGCTGCTAATACCAAAGTTTGATCCAACGAAAATAAAACCAGCCCTAACAGAACAGCTTAATAAACAACCTGCACAGAACTGGCAAGAATTAAAATAAAAAATTATTAAAACAGCCTTAAAGTTGGTCCCTTTACAAAAACGTAGAAAACATCCGTGGTGGGATGAAGTTTGCGAGCAAGCAGTATTAAGCCGAAGTAAAGAATTCAAAGATTGGAACAGTCAAAAAACAGCAATAAACTATAACATCTTTTTGAAAGTAAGCAAAGAAACATCGAGCTAATTAGACAAACTAACAGAAAATATAAAAACAATCAACTTAATGAAATAGAAAAAGATTTCCAAAAAAATAACACCCGAAACTTTTACAAAACATTTAAAACTAAATTAACAGACTATCAACCGCAGAGCCTATGCTTTCAAAAGGAAAACGGACAATTAGCTCTAAATAACCAAGACAATTGCTAAGAACTTGCGAAAAATTTTTAAATAACAAATACTAAACTGTCCTGAGCCCTTAAACAAATTAGCAACACTAAACCCTAAACAAACAAACCCAGATTCATTACCACCGAATGAAGAGGAAATAATTAGGCAAATCAAGCGGCTTAAAATTAACAAAGCTTCTGGTGAAGATGGAATCACTGCTGAACTTTTGAAATTCGCTGGCCCAGGTACAATCAAGGAAATAACCAAAATTCTACAAGAAATTTGGCGAACCGAACGGATTCCGGAAGACTGGAAAGATGCTCTAATCCATCCACTACATAAGAAAGGAGATAGGACGGATGTAAACAACTATAGAGGAATCTCAATGTCTACTAGACAGAGCACAGGGACAGTTAGAACCGAACATTGGTGAATATCAAGCAGGTTTTCGACCGGGCAGATCGTGCCCTGAACAGATCCTGAATCTAAAGTTGATTCTAAGACATCAAAAACTGTACAATAAAAATATCGTCTGTACATTTGTGGATTTCAAAAAAGCATATGATTCTACTGACCGCGAATCTTTATTCCGAATCTTGAAAGAACAAGGACTGGATCTGAAAACGCTGGCAATTATTAAAGCGACGTTAACTAACACAAGGTCAAAAGTGAAATTCATGGGTGACATCTCAGAGCCCTTCGAAATTAAAACTGGTGTGAGACAAGGGGGATGGACTCTCGTCACTCTTATTTAACTGTGTTCTAGAAAAAGTAATACAGGAGTGGCGTGAAAAAACGTCGGCACTGAATATTGACCAGCCCATTAAACTGGGAAGAACCAACATCAAAATTGATTGTCTGGCATTTGCTGATGATCTAGCAATTTTAGCTCAAGATGTATTAACGGCACAGAAACAGATTGAAATCCTAAAAGAAACAGTAGAAAAGGTAGGACTCCAAATTTCCTTTGAAAAGACACAATACATGACCTGCAACAGACTAAGAACACCATTTCTAAAAACAAAATATGGTAACATCAGACGAGTCTCTCAATTCATATATTTGGGTGAAATAATCATGGAGATGGGTTGGAAAGAGCGGCCAATAAGGGTAGATGTCAAAAAATGGAAACGGCATTGAGACTTACACAAAATATTTACAACAAAAAATGCCTATCTAAAAACACAAAACTGAGACTTAACAACATGGTTATTAAGCCAGAATGTCTATATGCTGCAGAAACGCTCATTTTGAATAGAAATACGGACATCGAGGACGTTGAAAAGAAGGAAAGAAAAATCATAAGAAAAATCCTAGGCCACAAACAAATAAATAGCACAACATGCTGACTTCGCGAAAACCAAGAAATTAAACAATACACAGATATACATAGCGATATGAGAAAAAGAAGACTTAAGTTTTACGGACACATCAAACGGATGAATCCGAGTAGGCTAACTAGACAAATAGTCGAATTTTATGAAAATAGGAGTAGAGCTAAAGTAGAAATAATTAAATGGATTGCGGCAATTAAAGAGGACCTAAGATCAGCAAATATTACACAAAGTGAAATTCAGGATAGAGGCTGTTTCAGACACAAGGTTAACGTTTGGAAGGTTGGCCAGAGAGAAAAATGTAGGAAGACTGGAACAACTTGGTCTGACGAAAGGAAAAAAGCTCATAGCGAAAGATTGAAATTAGTATGGGCGCAAAGGAAGGCTAACAACAACAAACGCCTCTAATTATAATATTATATATATATATATATATATATATATATATATATATATATATATATATATATATATATATATATATATATATATATATATATATATATATATATATACCATCAAGAATAGGGAGACCCTATCCACACCCAACAACCCATGTTGTCGCCGACTTCCCGTAGGATGGCGTAAACAAAAATGTTACATCTAATATTTTCATGGATGGTAGATAATGTTTCTAAATCATTCCGGGTGTCGATCCGTTGATTCTGTGAAGTGTCACGACGTTTCGCCAAAATCTTATTTGGCATTTTCAAGTGTTGTCCGCTTCGAATAAAGGGTCCAAAGGTCTAGTCAGTTGGACCCGAAAGGAAGTGTTTATACCATTTTGCATGAACATTTGGGAATGCGTAAATTTCTCTCGAAATGGATACCGCGTTTGCTCAGGGCGGATCAAAAGCAACAATGTATTGATGATTCTGACAAATGTTTGAACCTATTTAAGCGAAATAAAACTGATTTTTTTATGCGATATGTGACAATGATTTCACCAAGACAGTGCATCGTGATACAAATCGTTGGTAACGATGGTTAAATTACATGGATTGCACTTGGAATTTCTTCGTCATCTACCGTATTTCCCAGATATGTCACCGAGCGACTGTTTCCTGTTCTCAGATCTTAAAAAAATCCAAATAGGAGGTAGTTACTGAAACTGAAAGATATTTCGAAGGTAAAGAGAAATCGTTTTATAAATAAGGCCTAGAAGTGTTAGAAAAGCGTTAGAATGGTTATATTATTCTTCAAGGAGAATATATTGACGAATAAAGTAAATATTTTCAAAAATAGTTTGTTTTATTCAGGCAGACCGGGTACTTATTGATCGATGTGTTAGTTGCCACCTTTCTAACTACTATACTCACGTAAACCAAGCAGTGATGATATATCAAATAGTGTTCGATCATAAAGTTTTGCTTTTTTTAATATTCTTCAGGTGCTATATTAAATAATAGTGATGATAATGGATTCTCTTAAACCTTTTTTGTTTTACTGTTCTTCCATTTGTTGTAACCCCACTTTTTATATTTGTTTGGATTATTTTTACCTATTCAATACGTTTCAATTGATTGTTGACATTTTTTAACGCATTTATTAAATTCGCTCTAGTCACGTCACATGCGGCTCTAATTTATTGAAGAATTTGTAAGAACTTGATTGACCTTAAACATTTCATCGGCGATTGGTTTAAATTCTTTAATCCTTCTTGGATTTCTATATGGTAAATAATTAACTAAAATAAGCCCTTTTGCGTTCGAAAAACAGATTATTCTACTGAATAAATATGTAGTTTATGTTTCTATTATATATTGTGTTGTAATCATTCAATAATTCAGTATCATGTCATGAACTGACACATCCCAAGGCCAGCTTATACTTTCTTAATTTAAATGAATCGAATCACTTAATATTTCAACTTAGTTACACAAAATTATATGTGAACCACCCTAGTATTTATTATTTAGTTCTCTAATTTGGAGTGCTATTGATTATCAGGAAATGTTATTTTTCTAAGATAATTCAAGTCTTATGTTGTAAAACGGACTTGAGAAAAAATACTGCCTAGAGACAAGAAACTCTGCTTACATGTTCTTTTTTTATGTTCTATATATGTCGACCTTTTCCGAACTAGAAAAAACATATGAGATATAAAAAACTGTTATTGAAAATTATGCTAGAGGTCGGAAAAGGTTTTTCGTCTTTAATGACACAACGTTTTATAAAAAAGCTTTTTTTAAAGCTCGTTTCTTGCTGAAAAACAGCCTTTTTATGTTATGATAATTAATTCTAAAAATGTCTAACCTTTATTTTTTATATCCTAACTCGGATGCATATTTTAGATCTTTATCAAATTTCAGATAGATATGTTTTCACTATATTCCTTTGACTTGTTTGTTGATAAGACGTAATGGTAATAAAATAGTCGAGGGTGTAATTTTTACGATTGGAATATTTTTTAATTTGTGTTATTTTAGTTGTTATTGTAGGAAGTTATTCGAGATTCCGTGCCTGCATAAATTCAGTGCCTTCATGTACAAATTATTGAATCTGTATAAACAAGAAATCACATCTGTGCGGATGTCCTCAAAACATATAAAATATTGTGTTTTTTTTAAATATTAATATGACTATCGTTACAGCGACGACAGCCGGATGGTTTGCTCAGGCACGTTAATAGGTTGCCATCCAGTTCTTCATAATTGCTAAAGATTAGGATAAACACAAACAATTGTGTAACTTACAAAAGAGTTTCCGTTAGATTATGTTAAACCAACTTAAATTAAACTAAATCAAAGTAAATTAAATCAAATTAAATCAAATTGTTCAGCGTTATTAAATGGGGGTAGTGAGATAGTGATTGAAAATACTAATAAAATAATAAAATATTGTCTGGCTTTATCCTTTTGTGGTGCTGTTCGGTTATCCAGCCTCTGGAGTTACCAAGAGCAGTTTACTGAAGAGCAGGGATTACTGAGAAATTCTGTGTCCAGAACGCGGGGGTCCTAAAGGTCTGAAGTCTACATTGACTGGGTTCTGCAATGAGTGGGCCCCAAAACGACCTGGTTTTAAAATAGACCGGACCCTAAAATGACCGGATTCTAAAATCATCTCTAAAGGATTACTCATGCGGGTCTACTAGCGGCGTCGACTTGCTAGATCTCTGTCCGTCTTGCCGGTGTGTAGACGTCTGACCAACTCGGGGTGTGATATTCGACTTTCTCGGTTTTTGTCCCGGAGAATACTGGTGCGCTCTCAAGTAAGACTAGCGCACAACAATCTTACCTGTAGCGGTCGATAATTTGTATAGGCTTCAATTTATTGTAGAAACTTGTATTTATAGCCATTTTAACATCGAAAATATTAATTACCGTAGAAGCTACAATGCCAGGGAAACGCGTTAAACATTAAGAATAAAGTGGACATTTTGACAATAGTGTTTTTCTATTAAATTAATTATATATTTCTCTAAATCATACATTTTTATATAATCATATAATTATATAATCATAATTATATATTTTTTGTCTTTACATAAACACCCGAAGGACATTTACTGATAATATTACAATCTGATCTAATGCAGATCAATAAGTAAAAAGTAAAGTAAGGTTTTGGCGTTAGAGGCGCATCAGCAACTGAGAAGGCAATTTAGCGACTGGATCTACAGCTTAACGTGGGCTGCGAACTACGGTCATCAGATGCATCACGGTCAAAACCCCGGTCAGCACCCCCCCTCGAGCTATCAATCCTTGGTTTTGTGCTTAACCGAAAGTATCTCGAGAAGCCTACCGACTGGGGAATGACCAACGTAGAAAATCTCTCAGAAGGCATCCGGCGTTACCCAGCCTCGAACTGGCGTGACTGAGGGGTGATTCGTGGTCAGATTTTACACTCTTACCAAGAAACATTCACAAGAATTTTAGAAAAACTTTTTTGCCTAGTACGGGATTCGAACCCGCTCCACATTAACTGCCGTAACGTAAGACACCACAGCTAATGTGACTCCTAGATCAATAAGTAATTCTGTTCTAACTTTAATAGCTACTTGGAAAACTTAACTCTAAGGTCTTACTCACTAGAATACCTTAGAGTCTAATAACTTATTTACACTAAAATAATGTGTAACGCACAACCACACTATCCTCTGCCTTGCACTATCACAATCACTTAGCTAACTCGAAAGGCTTTACTCTCTTGAGTCTTCTTGTTAGGTTGGTATTGTCGAGGAGCTGGATTTCCTCAACGTGCCTAAACCTTCCAGCGAAGTTTTGCATTTAATGTGATGCCTAGATATTTTGCTGGAAATTGGAATCTGTTGTTGTTGAATCTGACTTGGTCTTGTTCAGTTTAATGCGCCGTCTTTTGGTCCAGTTGTTTATTTGGTTAATTGATATTTTAAGTTTATTTGCAGCCACTTCATGATCTTTGCTTATCGCTAAGATAGCAGTATCGTCTACAAATGTGGCTATTGTATCTTGTATCTAATTGTGTAATGTCACTTTTGTAGATCTGGTACTGTATAGGCCCTATGACGCTTCCTTGTGGCACTCACATTTTCAAGGCATCGAATTTGGTTGTTCTATTTCAATTTAAAGTTCGGACACACTAAACAAATCACTCTATTCTATGATTATTTTGTTTTTCTCTATTGCTATATTTATTTTTTAATTTGCTCTATATATGTTATATATTTTTTAAATTAAAAAAGCATGTTGTTTTTACAAGTTTTAAACTGATTCAAAGTGCTGTTTCATATTGTGTTGTGAGACAATTAAGAATATTTTTATACCAAGAACGCATTTAAAATAATAATTTAGTAGTGAAATATATATATTTTCGTATACATTTTATCTTAGCTTTTTAATTAGTTGAGTTAGATAAAAATGATTGATAAACTTTGCAATGTCAATACAAAATTATTTTAATTGATTGATTTTTTTTAATTTATTTTTTTTGCACAAATAAAGGTTATCCCATTAGTGACGTACATTTTTATTTTGGAGTAAAATGCATATTTTTGAAAGGATTAATGATAATTTTATTATATCTTACAGTAAACTTGCTAGCAATAACTTTAACGTAACATATCTGTCAGATGACCTCTGCGAATCTATTTTTAAAATTTTGTATGACTTCTGCATAAATACGGGTCAATCTTACTTTAGTTTAGTTTATTGAATTTCCATGAAGAGATAAGTCTTTTGGAGTCTGTGTTGTGCTCGACACCAGTTACTATTTTCGCATTCTTAACATTTTCATTCACTCTAATGATATTATTTTTAGTGGATGTTACCTTACACACATATGTCCAAAATTTTGGAATATTCAAACATTTTATTTTTTTGATATTAAGTTTTTCTTTTGCTCCTTTACGTAAACATCATTGTATTACAATTCTTACTGGTATTCCGACATCAAATGATCAATGTGTGTAAAATTGATTTATCATTTTGGAGTCAAAAACTTACATTGTACCAATTGCCTTCAAAAGTAATTTTGAAATATAAGAAAAAACGTTCAATAAAAGTAATAAGCAGTACTTGCTCCATGGGTCTTTATGTATGCCTGTAGGCGATTTGGCATGCTGTCGATTATATGATCAATTTGGGCTTGTGGAATTCTCTCCTATTCTTCACGAGCAGCATATTTTAATTTTGGCAGGGTAAGAGGAGGATTGTTTCGTTTCTTGATGTCTGTTTTCCAGTCCCATGTCCCAAGCATGTTCAATGACATTCATGTCCGGGAAATTTGCTGGAAAACCTAACTTGGTTATTTCCTCTTCAAGAAAATTTTGTACTTCCTACTGTTCGATGCGGAGGTGCGTTGTCATCCATGAAAACAAAGCCGTCGCCCACTGCGCCTCGGAACAAACACAACAGGATTTAAAGCTTTCTCGATACACTGCACCAGTGACTCTTCTCTACAAGACCAGTAGAGGTGTCCGTGTACCCCTCATAATACCACCCCAAAACATCACGTTTCCACTTTCAAATGGGATACCCGGTTGAGGTGTTTCTAGTCGGGCTTGTCGACCCGGAGCTCTCCAAACTAATGTTCTTCGTGAATCAGAAATCAAGCCTCATCGTGTCGTCGAAGAACATCACGTTATTTCAGTTAGAACATGGAATATGATCCACAATTTCTCGAGCCCATTGGAATTTTACTTTTTTTTTGTTGAAGGGTTAATTTGGGAACACGTAAAGATCTTCTGCGATGGCAATTTATTGGTTTCAGTCGGCGTCTTATGGTTTGTCGTGAAACACTTACCCCTTTTATCTAACTACCTCCCTTGATATACCACTTGTAGATTCCACACAATTTCTTCGAACTATCATTGATATCTGCCGGAGTTGTGCAGATGTTGTACATTGTTTTTTTACCACTTCTGGGGCGATCCTTTACGTCATTTCTCTCTTGAAATTTTTTATAAATTTTCGATACAGCACTTTGGGAAACACTTACCATTTCCACATTATCACTTTGATTAAAGCCTTGTTGTAACAAATCAATTACTCTTGTTAAAATGAGATATCATGTTTCTAGGCATTTTTAAACGGATTGAATTGAAAAAGATCTGAAATAGTGTGTAAATACCAGTATCAACGGAATGGGCAAAAATCAAAAAATCTGTGATATTACCAAAACAATGTTTTTGTTATTTTCATTTAAAAAGAGTCTAAAACAAATATCCATCACAATTTTTAGAGTATCATAGACGTAGATATCCTATTATTAAATATTCTAAACTTTTGGTCATATGTGAATTTTATCAATATTTATATTGCCATCTAGTTTGCAATATTTAACCTATCAAAAATTTCATGGACTTGTTCATTCGTATAACGTTCCATGGTTATTAATAACACCAACAAAGAAAAAGGGCGAACAATACAAATTTTGCGTCTTTGATGGGGCATGCTTTAAATTATTTTATATTTTATCCATTTCATGTTGGTGATGTGCATCACTAATTATACTTAGTAAAAGCATTATTTGCAGGGTAGCATCTAGTTGCTTATACAGGGTTCATAATAAATCCTATTCTTCATTTTCTACTGTTTTTCAAATGAGGTAAAAAGCGATAATATTGATTGTATTAGTGTTTTCTTAAAATAAATAGGATAGTTATGAAATAAAATGTCGGATATTAACCTTTTAGTGACAAATCTGATTCTCGATCTATTTAAAAATTTCTTCTATCTAATTTTCTTCATTTTTGTGTTTTTGTTTATTTTAATATATAATAACATAAGCTCATAAGTATTTTCTTATGATGTCAGTGTTTAATGAATCAATTATAGTGCCTTCATTATAGCAATTATAGTTTTTGGAAATGACTGAGTTTCAATGCTGTGGCCGTGGGCCCAGCAATCCCACTCCGGGCAACAATTGTTGTTACGAAACGTGATGCGAGGTATATAAATAGAGTAATGTGACTAATTTTTCAATTTGAAGTACAATTCTGCAGTATCTCCTTTAAAGTAATTGACTTGGGAGTCTGCACCACGCTGAAGATGGTTTTTCCATTCCTGCAACCCAGATTTTGGAATTTCCTTCAGCTGATCGGTTATGATCTATTTATGTTCTCAAATGTCTCAAAATGGTGTTTTTGGAGGTGAGTTTTGACTCATTGTCGTGATGCAGCGCCCAGGTATAACATATCGGTCAATAAGTTCCTGGTCTGACATATAAATCGCGCCACTTACGAAAAATCCTGATCAGTGGTCGATTGTACCAACCTTCAAACGTCATGTGTCAAAATTTCATGACAATTTGTTTACCACTTTCTGAGTTTTTGTGTTTTAACTGGCGCTATTTTTGTTATTTTGACAACAATAAAAAGATAATTTCTTGTGTTGATTATGAATTGCTTTTTGTTGAAGAAAAATACCGTTGAAGCAAAACACTGGCTTGATAAACATTAAACTACACGATATAGCTGATATCAGGAAGATATCGAAAGGAAGTGTTTACACCATTTTGCATGAACATTTGGGAATGCATGAATTGCTATTGAAATGGCGTTTGGTCATAGCGGACCAAAAACAACAACGTATTGATGATTCTGAGCAGTGGTTGGAGCTGTTTAAGTGAAATAAAAAAGATTTTTATGACGTATGTGACAATGGAAGAAACATGGATCCGTCACTGCACTACTGAGTCAAATCGTCAGTGGACCCCTGCCGTTGAAAGCCGTCCAAAGCGTCCAAAACACAACCATCAGCAGGCAAGGTTTTGATCTCGGTATTTAGGGATGCGCATGGAATATTGTTCATCGAGTATCTCGAGAATGGTAAAACTGTCAATAGCGAATATAACATTGTGTTATTGGTGCGCTTGAAAGACGAGATTGCAAGAATAGGCTCCAAATGAACATAAAAAGGACAATCTCACCAAGACAATGCACCGTGTCATTGGCAATGGCAATGGCAATGATGGCTAAATCGCATGAATTGCACTTCGAATTGCTTCCTGATCCACTGTATTCTCCAGATCTTGCCCCAGCGGCTATTTCCTGTTCTCATACCTCAAAAAAATGCTCGCTGGAAAGAAATTTTGCTCCAATGAACAGGTAATTGCCGAAACTGAAGGACAAAGGCAAAGAGAAATCGTTCTATAAAAAAGTGTAGAAATGTCAGAAAAGCCTTGGAATGATTGTATTGCGGTTCAAGGAGATTATATTTGTCAGATCGGAGACTTAACCGATGTATTACTTGATGTGCGGTCTCACACAATTGATTCGTCTTTGAAATATTTCAAGAAACTTAGAAGCGTTTTAGCACTGATGCACAAATTCCTTATGAACGATAAGATGATAAGAACTGAACTTTTGATCCTGCGAAAAGTTTTTCGGAACCAATTTCGCGCAGATTTTCCTCATAACGATTTCATTGATTAAAACCAGATGAACGGTGGGATGAATAAAATTCAAATCTTCTCCGATCTTTCTGACCTTCAACCAATGAACATCATGCATAAAATCTTAGATTCTGTAGATATTTTCATCACTTCTAGTTGAAGACCTTCTGCTGCGAAGTTTAACTTCAATCGAGTCTCGGCCTTGTGAGATTGCTTTAAACCACCTGAAAATCTGGCCACATGATAATGTGCGGATTTTATCAAAAGTCATAGCGTCACGCGTAACCTGACGGTACGTATGCGGCGACTTATTTGTTTCGTTTAGAACTTTCAGCCAAACAGTAATAAGACTTGTTGGTTTTGAAAAGTAACTGGCAAATAAATACATATTATGATAAAAATACAATATGTATTAGTTTTGGATTCACGCATTAAGAAATTTTCAACTGCGAATACAAGAAGGGGTGATAATTTTTTAATCTGCGAATACTGAAAATGCGAATAACGGAACGGAATAACACGTTGTTCTGTGTATTCTTCATTCACGTCATTTTACATTCGTTTAATTACTTTGGTTTGTTATTAACGTTTTATTTGATTTAAATGAATTATGTTGATGCAAAACCTAATTATTTGTCTAGATGTAGCTTATATTTATGTCTGTTACTGTTATTAATATTGCGATCTGTAATTCTGTTTTCCTTCAAGGTATTATACGAGGGAGCGTAAATTTTGTGGGAAGAGCAGTGGACAGAGTTATAAACACATTCGGTCGCGTTGAAGACAGATTGCGGGCCTTACTGGAAGAATTCAGAGGAATTATATTAAGAGGGATCCCGGAGCTTAACATTCCTGTCCTAGATCCTCTTCACGTAAACAGAATTAACTTTGACGTAAATCATGATGCGGCCAAGTAAGTTCTTTACGGTTTACCATAAAGTGTGTCAGGAAGCTGGGTGATGAATGTTTATTGCTGTATATCATTAGCAAGTTTCGTTTTATACTGAGGCTATAACATTTTTTAAGCAATTTATCAATTTTCTAAATAAATATCGGTTATATGCGGGTAACAAGTTATTAGAATGTTACGTGCGTAAATTGCGAAACATCGTTTCACCACGAATTTCTTGTATCTTATTATTCTTTTTTTAGGTTGAAAGGGAAAGCGGAAAATTTGACGATAAAGCATATATCGAAGTTTCAGGTGGATAAAGAAAGGTTCACCGATTTGGGAAACTTTAGGTGAGTTAAAACATATTTACTGGAAATGTTTACTAATAAATATTTACTAAAATTTATTTTTTGTTGTTTGGAAAAATATCCGTAGGAAGTTAAATTTTTTTTCTAAAAAATATTTTCTAAAATTTGTTTTTAAGAGAATTGACCGTAATTCATAATTACTTTCAAAAACAGATGCAACCTTGATAAATCTGCACAATGCGATTGCAACGCTACGTACGAGGGCTGATTGAAACGTTTGCTAAGGTCTGAGACAAAAAGATAATATAAAAAACTTTATTAGGATCCTTCAGGCTGATCCACATTTTCATAGCAAACAAATGAAAAAGATATCATTTATTAGTTCTGCGCAAAGGTGTTTTCGAAGAGAATATGTTTGCGTGATGATATGTGGAGGCATAGGCTAATAAAGACACCGAAATTGTATTTGTTAATGGTCAAATGAACAGCAAAGATTAGAAAGATCTGGAATTAATCGAAAATCCAAAAGATTTTTTTTCCAACAGGATAATGTGTCGGTGGTAAAAGAATATTTCTCGAAAGAAAGCATTAATGTTTTAGATTGTCCTGACTTGAACATAGTTGACTTTAACATAGTTGAAATGTTTGGAGTCATTTAGCCCGGAGTGTATACAATGGCTGTCGACAGTTTCAATATAAGATGATGTGAAACGAGTAATTCAGGAAGAGTGGGGTAAATTTCTTCAGGAGCCAATCCGCCCCTTTATGATTCTCTTCCAAATGGTCTGGTTCTAACATTGGAGCTGTGCAATTATCATATTGACTGTATTAAGCTTTATTTTTAAGCAATTCATTACATCATATATTATGTATTAAGCTCTTGAATAGAATAGCTTTTCAGATTTCATGTATCAACGCACAACATGTTAAATCACATGACCTTGGTGGTTAATTAACAACTTTTTTCGACATTTTCGAGAAATTGCAAGCCTTGCTCTGATGTTATTCGTTCCATGATGATTTGTCAGACTACTGAATTATTTTTATACTAGATGCGCGCAAATTCACAGTTCGTTTGGCAGCTACCCCTAAAATCACTCTTTAGATATCCAGTTTACTGCAGGCTCTTTACACCTGGGACTTCGAATCAAAATTTGTATTTCTTTCTATTCCACCGGAGAAAGTAGATAAATAGCCTTAGGTACCGCGGCGGCATATTCTAACTTCTAATCTAATCTAAAAATAGTGTTGTAAGATTTGTGAAGAAAAAATCTATCAGATTACCAGCTTATCCGAACAATGGAACACGTCCATAATGCGTTTTTCAAAGTGAGCGTTTTTTTAACATTTTTGAAGAAAACACAGACGGCGTTGTGAATTTGCCGAGAACTAGTCTCATTGCAGAAATGTAATATGTGACATTTAAACATCGAGTCGTAAACAATATAACAACGCGTTAAAATTGTTTAATTATATTATGAAAATGAAAGTTCAGTGAAAAATGTTTTTAGAAAATGACGCGATTTTTATGGTTTGCACAGTCCTCCATCTGAAAGCACTATCATCAAACTGTTGAAAAATTTCTGTTCGGAAAACTGGTTCGGAGGAAGAAAAAAGAAGAGCAATATATAGTTGTAGTTGTCGTTCACAAGAGCATATTGATTTGGTACATGAAAGTGTTGCTGAAGACCCAATATTTTCTATTAGTCGATGTTCACAACAATTTGGGCACAGCCAATTTACAACATGTCGTATTTTACGAAAGGATTTAGCTCTGAATGTATATAAGGTTTAAGCAACACACGAACTAATATCGCTGGATCATTGAACACGTCATCAGGAGATGATTTCATAGCGAAACGTGCGTTGAAAAGTTTTCAAAAAGTGATTTGGTATTTAGTGGTAAATCTCTTCGTTTAATGTCTTTCGTGTTTAAATGTCATACACTATGCTTCAAATATGAATAAAATGTTTTGAAATCAACGCAAATTCTGTGTTTTATTCAATAATTTCAAAAACCGCTCAATTTGAAAAACCTATTATTAACACATATTTTTTTAATTATAAAGAAATTAGAGAATGGGTCAATGAAGCGATTGCGCTTAAAGACAAGACATTGTTTCTTCCTGCAATCAATTTGTTTGAGAAATGAGAAAACATTATGGAGGATAGATCATATTAATATATTAGACTAATATATTAAATTATTTATTTGCCGAAATTCTGCTGAAATTCGCTGTCAAAAATTAATTTTAGCATCTAATATTGCACCTCACGGTTTGTCTTAAATCCTTTAGATAAATATTTTATTAGTTTTCAATATAATTTCACTGTAGGAATCTCCTCTTATTCAATGTTTCCGGCAATGAAAATTTCCGCTATATAAGAATTTCTCAAACATCATTATTTTTTAAAGGTTATTATTAATCTTGAAGGAAACTTGAGTTACTTTCTTGAAAAGTTTAAGGAGAATTTTTAATAAGATAAAATAAATATAATCCGGTATTGGAATATAGTTTTTAAAGTAATATAAAACCTTTCAGATTCAAGCTTGACCTTAATCTAACTTTCCCGTACATCAAAGTTACTGGAAACTATAAAGTTGATGGTAAAGTCGGCAAGAACTTTATTATTTACGGCGAAGGACCATTCTGGTAAGATGCTTCTCCACATATACAGTACCTCTACTAAGTTTTAGTATTGATTGTGCATAATGTATACGGTGTGCTTTACTTGCCGATCACCTACAAGAAGTGTATGTAGGAATAAGTGTCGATTAGTCGCGTGCTTAGAATTATTTTATACAAATATCTTTGTGAAAAACTGGAATCGAATAAGAATCAGTGAGAATTTTCCATGTATTGTCTAGCCGTATAAATCGATTATTCGGTATTGTAGTTTTTTAACTTACTGGTTTTTTAAAGGCATCAAGTAAATCATAGATCATGCATCTTTCGCCCGTCTTTAAACATAATCCTTCCCTAGATGTTTCCTTTCCGCTCAGTTTGTTGCTTCATGTCGTCACTATATTTCCTCTGCGTATTTCCCTTCCTCTTTTATTCTCCCACCATCTCCAGAATATGATGATTTTATGTCACCTTCCATCCATTTGTTTTATGTTATGCCCCACGTCCAGTTCCGTTTTAGGTTCTCTGTCTCCTCTCTTATGTCTTTTACTTTGATCTTTTCTCATTTTGTTTATATATGTTATATATGCTCTCTGTTAGTCTTGTAGCATCTGCTTTTCAATCGATTTTTAAGCCTTATTGACATCTATATTTGTGAGCTATGTGTAAGACTAGGAAGAGCGCACTGGTTAAAAATCCTTGTCTGCAGATATTGTATGTATAACTCGTTCTTCACTAAAAGTTACCCATGCTACTTAGCAGTGGCGTCTTCGTCAGTGTTCAAAATCATTTTTGATTGTGTGTGGTTTATTTTTAGACCAAATCTCAGTACTTGTTCGCCCAGCACTATCATCATTTTCTGTATATCTGTTTTGTTGTTTGCAAATAAGTCTATAATGCCGGCATACTTTAGGTGATTTAACTGTTGTATTGATATCACATTCGGCCTATTGTACGTTTTAAAAAACATCCCCCAGTTCCCAATTAAAAATTGTTGGTGATATGGTGTCGCTATGTCTAATACATTTTCCTTGTTCTTAATGTTTTTTAATTATCCTCTATAATATCTAAAGACAATAGCGGCTGTAACTTAGACATTTTGAAGCATTAAACCAGTAAAAAATTCTCTGACTCAGTATTCTGTATCATTTATTGCTTTATGATCTCTCGGTTAGCAAACGCCGAGAAATACTTTTCAAAATCCACTTGTTCAGCTTACACATTTTTTTATGAAGATTTTGTTATTCGACGTTAAGAAATCTTTTGGTTTTCAATTTTTGTTTTCGTGGCAGCATTTTGTTAACTTCGCTATCCTTATTTGAAGATCTTCTTAAGAGTCGTGTGTCAACTGTGAGTGGATGGTGATGAATAGTAATACTGAAGCTAGAAAAGATAGTCTTAAGAAAATCGTTACATTATAATCTCTAAGCTCCTGAAGTCCTTTACTAGATATAAGGTTACCTTGAGTGCTTCCATGCCCTCTATTTTGTGCAGCTTGCATCCTGTTCGAATAAATGCGTATTATATCATGCCATCTTGGTGGGTGTCATATATTTTGGGTAGGATTGTGTCGTGGTCTCCATTCAAAAATCTTTCGGATTCTTTTATCGGATATATTGGCAACGTGCCCTTCCCAGTTTCACTTAAGGGAAACTATGCTTTCGACTGCGTCTAATTATATGGTTGTTTTCCATATATTTCGTATTTAGTATCCTTGTTTTATACTTTAATGATGATATTGATGTGTTGATGGCATATTGTATTACTCTTCTTCTTTGAGCGAATGTTGACGTATCATGTATTGATTCGTCATCATCGTATCATCGTTGATGTATTGATTAAATATCTTTCTTTTTAAACATATTGAATGTGCTTATTTAAAAATAGATTAGACTAAATAACTAGATTATTGTCTATATTTATCTCCACTAATTATTTCACGGCGCATGTATTTGTGGGAAGTTGCCTCTTCTAAGTTAGTTATGTTTTGTTTTTTTTTCAGATATTTATCTTTGGGTCGGCTTGTTTAGAAGCTGTATTTAATCCTTGAAGCTTCGTTGTTGAGTTTTTAATATAGTTCGATACTAAGTTCGATACCATTTGACCTGAAAATTTTAAATTGTACAGATTTTTACTATTACTAATTATGCCTAATAATTTATTTGTTTTTAGATATATTGAAACAAATTTGTGCATAACTACAGAGAAATAGTGACTTCTCTTCAAACATCTTTTTCTGCTGGGAATTTGTTCGTGTTTTCATGAACCCTGATGAAGTATGTGACATCTCGACGTTTCGGTTTTTTTTGTTGTGTGTGTTGTGTCTGTTGTCCCATTCTTTCAGAACCTTCTTTAAGTACTTTGTATACCTGCATGAAGTCTCATTTTTATCTTGCAATAAATCCAAATCATCGGTATATGTCACAATCTAGATGCTTTTATTTATGATAGTGACTCATATGTTGATGTTGGAGTCTTTGGTGCAAGTCAAAATGGGTTAAAAATGGTCGTGATATGGTGCTTTGAATATTAACTTTGGATTGAATGCTAGACTGAGTTTCTTTAAATCAGTCACAAGCATGAATTATCATCTCAATTGTCGTAAATGTCTGACCTTTGAAAGATTTTTGCAACATTGGTTAAAGTTAATAATCAGATGTATTGAAATAATTCTAACGAGAGCTACACAAAATATAGAAATCTGTAAACTTGGTGAGAATTACACCGGTCAACAAAATTTAACTTCGTGGAGGTAACATTGATGAAAATAGGTGTATATGAAGTATGTTGCTAAATCCGAAAATGATAAGCACATTACCGTAACATGTACATTTTTTTTACTAGGGATCTGTGGTGGGGAAAAAAAGGAGACGACATATTTTTACAATCTAATAGTTACAATTTAATATAAACATGTAACACGTGTTAAATCTATGTAAACATATTGTCTCTTTTAAAAAATCTGCAGTAGTCGCCCAACATAGATGGGTTCCAGCATCACTGGCATGTTGCTTCCATCGCCCTTGTTTGTCGCTTACCGCACCCAAATTTTCCGGAAAAAATCCAAATGGGACTGTAAAAAAATGCATTTTTAAGGAAATGCAACACCCCTAGTATTTCATAAGCTTTCAAGAGTTCATCTATGAGGTTTTTATTTTCATCTTTCTTGTTACCTAAAAATCTTTTCACTACACTCATAAAAAACCAAGCTACCAATTCATCTTCATTTAATTTTTCTTGAAAACGGAAATCACCTAGAACCTTCCTTATTTGAGGTCCAATAAATATGCCTTCTTTTGGTTTTGTATCACTTAATTGAGGAAATATTTCTTTTAGGTACTTAAAACAATTACTTTCTTTGTTCATGGCTTGAGATAATGTTTGTCATTAGTATAACCTTTAAAAAACAATTTTATACTTTGTTATCTATCACTTTTATTTAAAAAATCACTAAGAAATCACTCCACTTCAATTTCACTCCATCCAATTGAATTTGATATTCTAGACGATAAAACCAGACAAACAATTTCACAAATTATTCAGAAAAAAATATATTAGACGATCACATAAGCTATTAAATCTATCTAAATTACAGTTAAATAACAAACAACCAGAATCTCCACCCAAATATAACTTCTATAAAAAATCCATTAACTTATCAAATACGGTTTTCACAAATAAAGAGATTAGTTTGATTGAAAATGGCCCGAAATATAACTCAAATATTAAACAAAGTAAAGTTTTGGAAAATATATCTGAAGTAGAACTATTCCTTGAAAATATCCCTAATTCTAATTTTACAAAAGAAAAAATTAAAAGGACTCTATAAATTAATCGGGAATACCACAACAAAAATGAAGACCATATTATCAAATCCATTAATTCTAAAATCAAAAATAATAATTTAATTATGACTAAAGCAGATAAAGGGAATTCAGTTGTTATTCTATAAAAATAAACTTATGAAATAAAAATTAAAAACTTTCTAGATAATGAAGACCTCGTCAAAATAAAAAATGACCACCACAACAATTCAAAACAAGTTAAAATCAACAATAAAAAATATAAACACCATTTCGTCAAACGAAGATAAATATAAAACAGTCAATATGAGTTCTACTCCTCCGAAACTGTACGGTTTAATTAATATTCATAAAGAAAACTTTTCAATAAGACCTGTAGTTCCATACACAAATATCCCTTTAAGAAACCTAGCTTTATACCTAAATAAAATCTTTAAAAACATAACGAATTTCTCGCCAAAACAGTCAATAAAAAACTCGGTGGACCTTACAAAAAAGCTTAGCAAACTCTCTATACTAAAAAGCGGGTTTCTAGCATTCTTTGACGTTAGCAACATGTTCCCGAATATTCCGAACAAAGATTGTCTACTATTAATAGATAATTTACTCATAAAAAATAACATCAGTCCAATTATTAAGCAAGATACGTTAGAACTCTTTAATTTATGCATTAATGAAAATTATTTCTAAATTAATAATGTTTTTTACAAACAAAATGATGATCTAGCAATGGGTTCCCCACTAAGCCCATTATTATCAGAATGTCAAACTTGGAACATATTTTTTAAAAACGGATAAAGCATAAAATATATTGTTTTGGTTTAGATATGTAGACGACATTTTGGTTTATTATACTGGAAATGACAGACAAATAGAATGAACATTAAAGCATTTAAATAGTATTCATTCAAAAATAAAATTTACACTCGGAAAAGAACAAAATCAAACCATTAATTTTCTGGACCTTTCATTATCCAAATAAAATAATACAATTTAATATCTATAGAAAATCCACATACTCAGATATAACAATTACAAAACAATCAATTCACCCCATTACATATAAATATGCTTCATATAAGTGATCCACCGAGCTTTCACAATACCACTGTCTGAAAATAATGGAAAAATAGAACTGCAAAAAAATAAAATTAATAGGAAAAGATAAAATTAATAGGAAATAATAAAAAACGGAAACAATTACTAATTCAACTATATCCAAAACTAAAACAAAAAAATGATAAAAAGTACTGTAAAATTTCATATTTCGGTTCAATTTCAGATAGACAAATAGCTCGCTCTTTGAGGAAACATAATTTGCAAATAGCGTTTAAAACCACTCAGTCAACCAGTACATTAATTTTTAATGCCAAAGATAAAACATCACCAAATACAAAATCTGGAGTTTATATTTTAAGTTGCAATGAGTGCTGTAGCTGAGGTGTGGGACAAACCGGCAGAAATTTTCAGACCAGATTCAAAGAACATAAATCTGCATACATATTAAAGAAACAACACTCTAATTTTGCGAACCATTTCATAGATACTGGACATATATATCCCGAGATTACAAATTTGAAAATTTTACATACAGCGCCCAAAAGCAAAAAATTATACATTTTAGAAGCTATTGAAATTTATAAATATAAGACCCGTTTAGACAGCTATTAAACGATCAGACGGATCTCCGAAATTCCCCACTATTTAAAATATTGTAAAAAATTAACCCCAATAAAAGTATAAAATTAGGTACATAGGATAGATAAACAGCTGTAAAGTCTTAGTTTTAAAGTAGTGGTTGAGAATGTAAAATCGTTTTACGAAACTATATTTACACAATTTAAAAAAAAATAAAAGTGATAGATAAAGAATAAAACTGTTTTATTCCTTTTTAAAAAATTAACTATTACAAAGTAACAGACAAATCACTCATTAAGTATAACCTATAAGAGGCGGAAGAAGCACCTTTTTTGGGTTAACAAGGGGGGCATAATGTTCTTTTGTTGCCCAACTGTCCCATAGACACAAAAAACAGCAATACTTTGTACCAAAGTACTCCTTTCCTTTGTACCCCAAAGTCACGTACAAATAATTTGAATTATCCCATGATTTAAAGGAGAGGCAGGTACTTGAAAATGGGACGTGTTAGGCCATTTTTGTGAAAAGATATTTTAATAACTACCTAAATGAAACACAAAAAGAATATTCTCATCAATGTTACAAAAATCATGTCGACGTATTTTTCGTGAAATATGCTTGTAACGCCAGTCCTACAACTTAGTAAAATAGTTTTGTGTTCTCGTTCATTTAATAATCGAAAATGACAAATTTAATTTTAGGTTGAACCTGATTGGGTTAAAATTAGGTACCTCAACGATTTTAAAGTTCACCTTGCCCGCGAAGCTTCGGGTTGAAAGTCTCAGTATCGACATTAAGTTGGGCAAATTAGAGGTGAGTTGATTTTAGGGGTATTTGCTTGGGTTTTAATCTACATTTTGCTTCAGAACTATTTCAGTAATCTGCTGAACGATAAAGAGGTGGGCGATTTGGTCAATAGGGCGATTTCGAGGATGGCTCCGGAGGCTTTGGAGATCTTGTGGCCCGGAATCAGACCGTCAGTTGAGGAACAAATAAAGAAGGTATGAAATACGATAATTTTGTAATGTTCAAATAGTTTTGAAATATTTCGACAATCCTACTCCAAAAATATCGCAGATTGAGTGTCGACATCTGTGCTAAATAACATGCTACTAAATTATTACACTCGAATGATAAAAGACATTTTTTAATGAATATAATTTACACGAAGATGGTCCACATTTTGGAATGCCTTCTATGCTAATTTTAGTTTTTATCAACGTTTTTAAGTTGGCGCTTGGGCCGTTATTTAAATATAATTGAGCCCTTAACTGGAGCCAGGTGATGAAGGTGTTGGGGAACCTCTATTCGAATTGTACCTTTCTCGAAAGTTACTTCATAGAATTGGTAGATAAGGGAGATTTCGGTTTCATGATGAATCTGGATGTTCTTAAGGAATCAGAGTTACAATAGTTCATATATCTGGAACTATTGGGACAATGAGATCGGTTTGTGAAATCAATCTAGATAAATCTTGAGATTTTTATAGTACAAGGGATCTCGTCACAGTTTGGTCTGAAATTTTCACTCACTGGAGCATCGCTCTTGGAATCGCGTGGATTTGCCTGTTATTCTTTGCTTCAAAACATTTAAGTTGGGTGGTAATGGGTTGAAAACCTGACTTTTTAAGTTGTCCCACAGCCAAAAAATCAGCCGATGTTAAATATGAACTCTTCGGTGGTCAGTTGATGTCCCCTCGGCGACTAATCACTCTTTCAGGGAATACATCAGGAGGAGCTGCTTAAGAATCATTCGTGACGTGGGAAGTTGCTCCATCTTGTTGCAAAAATGTGTTGTGGTTGTAGCCAATCGAGTTTTGCATTTCTGGAGCCAAAAAAGTCCGCATCGTGACTGAGCGTGACCACGGTTATCCTAAAAAAAGGAGGGGCCGTTAATTTCTTCGTTGGGTATGGCAGCCCAAACGACAACCTTAGGCGAGTGTTTCCGATGCGGTTCCAGCGGATTGCCGGGAGCCCAACATCTGCAATTTTGTTTGTTCACGTGGCACTTGATGTGGACACTCGATTCATCAGAAAACCATATGTTATTAAACCCCTAAAACGATTTATTATTGTCCTGCAGAATTCGACTAGTTTAGCTGGATCATCGGGCTTCATCTCTTGCACAATAACAATTTTGTTGGGGTGGAGATGTAATTCTTTACGAATAATGCGATGAATCGTCGAGTCGTAGAGACAGTCGTGGATCGACTCTATTCGTGCTCGTTCTTGATGTCATTTTGCGCCCAGTTGATTTATCCGCCATTATATTTCCAGTCTCTTCAACCTTGCGCATCCTATGCTTGATTAAATTTGCACTTGGCATATATCTCATGGTGGACCAACTGTACTTCACTTGGTCCACCAGGGCCCATATGTGAATAACAATAAATGGTTTTTGTTTCAAAATAGATTTTAAAACATGTTTAGAAGGTGTTTCGGTCAGTTTTATTATATATATATATATATATATATATATATATATATATATATATATATATATATAGGATTTTCGAGGGGGTTCAGTGATATACCAAATTGCTACCTTAGATAGGGCCCTACTTTCAGGTAATGATAATTTTGTTTATATTACGTGTCGCTTTGCTTTTCCTAGGATTGACTTGTAGGTACAGATCAATGAAATACGACATGTCGCGACGTAAGAGGATGTGTCACCTGTTAATAAAAGGATTTTACATTATAGAACCTCATGATATCATCATGTAGAGCTTAAATAATATCGATGCAAGGAGGAATCCTGAGGGATTTCCGCCCTAATGAGTTTCCTCGTGGGAAGAGGTCGTCGAATTCAGTTTTATTTAGAAGGATGTGCTTTCAAGAGAGAAGTTGATAAGTATGATTATGTCTCCAGGAAAACATAATTCGATGGTCTAAGAACAATAATCCATCCATCGACATAATAATCTGTCATAACGATCTTCCAGCCTATTGTCAACTTATGAGTAATAAATAACTGTGTTAATGCTATTGTATGTAAGTAAGTTGTATTGTAAGTAGAAGAAAATCTTTTTATTGTGAAGCATGGTGCCGTGACCCCCCCCCCCCCATTATCTTAGGCAATGTTTATTATCATATACCCTCTGTTTGTCTGAATGAATATTGTCTCTCTGAATATTGTCTTTGAGTTGATCTACTGTTTGAGGCTTATCAACGTAAACTCGTTCTTTAATTCTCAAATTCATTTCAAACTTTTTATATCTATTCTTATATCTGCACTTTTTCTTTCATTAATTGTGAACAGTCAATGACGAAAAATTGTACCGTATATACTGCTTAATGGAGTCGGAACTTTTACTGAAGGCCGTTATCCACATCGATTTTTCTGTATGAGCAATTTGTTGGGAGCAAGTGATTTTGCGGTATGACAACTCTCGACCACATAACCGCAAAAGGGGCCGACGCCGTTCCTTGCCGATATGGTTGCGAACTTCTCTCTTAGGGCTTACTGCGGTCACTTCAACATCCCCTGGCTGCTAAGCACTTTAAAATAGGGAAAGGTATCCGAAAAAATATTCATGAATTTATTTAGTCAAAACCGTGAAGTTTGGGAAGGTTTTTACCAAAAGTCCTGAAACCAAAAAATGGAGAAAAATCCTCAACAATATCTATTATTCTTATAAATAATAAATGTACACATTTTGAAAATAAATTGTATAAGTAAAACAAAGTTGTCTAATTTCCACTTATATATTCTCTAAAACAACGTGTTTCGCTACACTGTAGCTTCGTCGGATGGTTTACAAAGAATTCACAAGAATTGATAAATGATTCTTTGTCAACTAGCCGAAGAATGAATTCATGAAATTAGAAAATGCTGCACCCATCCTCATTTTGAAAATAAATTATGAATTTTTTAAAAAATCATCCAACAAATTTGTAAACTTGTTAACAAAAGAATTTCGTTGTAAATCGCATGGCGCTTTTTGTTATCCATTTCACCATCATCATGATATGATAAAATTTAGTTTGTACCTAAAATAACATTGGTTCAATATAATATTATTTAATTTCAGGATTCTTTTTTAATTTACCATTGTTTATTTTTGCAGTATATAAACCACATCTTGGAAAATGCTACAGTGGTAAATTTTGCCAAGAGGCTTTTCAATGTCATCGTTTAAAACGATGTGTCCTTACCAGCACTTTATACAGGGTACGTGAAAAGTACGTCATTTATTAGTTTATTAGGGTTGTTATTATTATATTGTTTTTTGTTTTATGTAAATATCTACAAAAATATATGTTGTATAAAACTTAGTAGATTTACACTGTCTTTTTTTAACCACGAACGTCAATGTATGTCATGGATAATGTTGGTAATAATTTCAAAAAGGAAAGGCGTTATTCTCTTGCAATAAAGTACGTTTATGTTGCGTACACGTTGTGAATTGTAAATTAGTACTTTACAGTACTGCGATTAATAATTTTACATATTAAATGGTTTTTCGGTCGATTATTGTCCTGACTGTTTTTAGGGGAGACATTAAATTTCCTTTAGCAATAAACAAAATATACACATCAAAATGGTTTCGAGGATAATACTGGATATTTGTCTTGCGTAATACGATTAAATGAGTATTTTTTAAAAATGACATAAACATATTCAATTTTAGAAATGAAGTAGCGTTTTAAGAGAAGAAAAATAATAGATAAATAACGAGAATATAATAAAAATAGATAAATAGATAAGACCTAAAAAGGGGCTGAACAGTCTTACATAGGTGTCGGCATCATCAAGTATATTGAACCCGAATGCCAAAGGAAAACTCTGAACCGCGCGAGATGGAAATATGCTGAAGTTGGCTTAATTGTGCAGGGGATGGATACTGGCTAAGTGATTGATAGCGTTTCACCTCCTTAAGTCCTTTTCGACAGTATCTAGCCACTTCTTTCTAGGGCGTTTCTTCCTTTTTTTTTGTATTTATTCCTCCTTACTTTGTCTTGTTGTTTTATCTTCTGGTAACCTTGCTACATGTCCTAATCTTTCCCATTTTGCTTTTTCTCTAGTTATTATCTTCTGTTTCTCCTTCACTTTTTCTCTCCATTCTTATTTTCCCCTGCTTTGTTCTTCCCAGCTTACACAAATCACAAAATGTTCTATTATTGCCTGGTATAATCTCTGTTATTTTTTGATATCCACTTCGAGTTAAGTACTTCCTTCAATGCCGTTCACTTTTATTTTCTTTAATTATTCTCACTTTAATTTTACTACTTTCTTCATTCCTTTTATTAGTAAGTACCAGTTTTCGGTGTTCTGGAACGCGAATTATTTCCATCTATATGCTTGTTAATTATATGTTTAGCTTTTTCATCATATACGTCATGATTTTGTTCACCAACGTCCTTGTTCAAGAAGTAGCCTCCAGTTTCTTGAATAGTCTTTGCTGTTTTTCCCCTTTACCTTACTTACATTGGTGCTTGTGATTAAGGATGGTTGTTTGTTTAAGAATGCCGCTGTCTCATAATAATTTCCTTGGTTCTGTTGAATGGATTTTAAACAGTTGACCATCTTGACTTTATTCCTCTTTTGACTTTAATTCTCATTTTTAATCATAAAGTAGGGATACTTTACATTCTGTTTCATCTAGCGTTATTTTAGTCAGTCTTATTATTTTAAATTCAATCTCTAGTTTTTTGATTATAGTAAAAATTTGCTTTTAGTCGATAAATACTACAGATAATGTGTACTGATACATTTTACTGGTAACTATTGGTTAAGATGTGAAGATATGGGCTGTACTAATTGGCAGTACCTATAATCTTGGTAATTTTTTATTTTTATTTCTTTGTACTATTTTTGGAATTTTTTTGATAATGTTTGCTTTAATCGTATTTACAACATACGTATATAATTTTGATCTACAATATTTCTAAACTTCTGGCATCACTTCTCGTTACCCAGTTCTTATAATTAAATGATTTAAAATTTCTTCTGGTTTGCATCATTCTTCTCTACTCAGATGATTGAAAATTCCATTCCTTCTAGCCTTTTTGATACATTTTAGGTTTTTAATATCCTGTTTTACTTCGTCTAATTACTGACCATCGCTGTTTCCTATATCTCAATTATCCTTCACTTCACCCTGTGTTGGCCCTTTCTCTGCTTCTATAAGTAGAAATTATGTTAAATATTGATTTCAAAATGTTCTATGGGAAGACATCAATTAAAATAAACGAGGTTAAGAAACGTCTTTGTTCTTTATACCTTTCCATTTCGTAGGTTTCCAAACATTGTAGTTTTTTTATGCTGTTGCCTGCTATTATTTCACTAGAATCTGTTAGTACGGAACGGAATCAGTAGGGAAGTCTGATTAATACATTTGAATATAGCCTAATGTTGATATTATTGAGACATTGAATAATGATGTAAATAGGGAAGAATTGTACTATTTCTAATACATCGGTCAGTAAGTCTGACAAATAAAACATTTTTTTTTACAAATTTTGATTTTATCCATCAATACATTTTCCTTGAAGACCAATTCAATCATTTTAATGCTTTTCTAATATTCGACATCCTTTTTATAGAGAGAATTGTCTTTTTCTTCAAAATATCCTTCAGTTTCGGCAATTACCATTTCATCGGAACGACATTTCTTTTCAGCGAGCATTTTTTTGAGATCTGAGAACAAGAAATAGTCGCTGGGGACCAGATCTGAAAAATACGGTGGATGAGGAACCTATTCGAAGTGCAATTCATGCAATATTGCCATCGTTGCCAACGATTTGTGATATGGTGCATTGTCTTGGTGAAACAGCACTTTTTTTGTTTATTTGGAGCCTTTTTTGCGATCTAGTCCTTCAAACGTACAAATAACGCTATGTAATTTTCTTTATTGATGGTTTTACCTTTCTCGAGATAATCGATGAACGATATCCCATGCGCATCCCAATATACAGCGGCCATAATCTTAGACGGCTTTCACCGGCTTATATAGAGTATAGTGATGAATGTTTCATCCATTGTCATTTACCGCATGAAAAAAATCCTATTTACTTTGCTTAAACAGCTCCAAACATTGCTCAGAATCATCAGTATATTGTTGTTTTTGGTCCACTGTGAGCAAACGCGGTACCTATTTCGATAGCAATTAAATTCTATAGCTAAACACTCCCTTTCGATATCTTCATGATATCACCTGTTTCCTGCAGCTTTGCTTTACGGTTTTGCGAAATCATTTTTTGAATTCTTCTGATGTTGTCTGCGGTAACTATCTCATTTGGACGTCCAGAGTGCACAGCAATCAATTATGGTTCATTTTCTGGGGCATAGTCCGTAATGTTTGTCAACCCATTGCTGTTCTTCAGCGGTATTTTTCTTCGACGCTTTTTTTTCATTATTTTGAAAATAACAAAAGTAGCGTCATTCAAACCATAACAACTCAGAAACTAGTAGACAGGTTGTCATGAAATTTTGACACATGATGTTTGAAGGTTGACACAATCGACTACTGGTAAGGATTTTTGTAAGTGATGCCATCTATGTGTCAGACCGGGGACTTATTGACTGATGTGTTAAAACATCAAGTATGATTTTACAATTTCTGTAAAATATGCTCTACACTGTTTAGTCGAAAAGAGTACACAAACAAAACTGATGTTTATAAGGTTCAGGTTAAAATCATAATGATATAAATGAACAGCATAGCTTATGAATTAATAAAATAATTCGTTTGATGGAGACTGAATTTTATGGAAGTTGGGATATTGAATATTAATGAGATAATATTTTTTTGAGCGAAGTTAGCAGCGGTAGTGTGTGTAGTTAGAAACTTTTCTTAGAAGCCGAGAGGTACTAAGTTAGTGGACTGGTTAAGGATGATTAGGTTTGGTTGTATTATATATTATTGAGCAATGCCATATATAGTACAAATTTCAGTTTATATTATAGTTATTCAGTTTTTTTGAGGTCATTTTGAGGTGTGTATTTATATATATATATATATATATATATATATATATATATATATATATATATATATATATATATATATATATATATATATATATATATATATATATATATATATATATATATATATATATATATATATATATATATATATATATATATATATATATATATATATATATATATATATATATATATATATATATATATATATATATATATATATATATATATATATATATATATATGTATACGTAATGTAGGATACATTAACTGTCATATGTAATTTTATATTTTGTTAAATACTAGTAAATTATTTATACCTTTTATGTAACATAGATGATTTTTTAAATAAACGAATAATGAAGCAATTCTTTTATTTGACCTTCATACTTTCTGGTTTCGGTATTACTGATTTCAATTAGTAATATGCTTCATTTTAATGTTATAATTAGTTGGTCACTATATTATGTATTTATACCAGGGTTATTGTCATTTTAGCAATTGAACTTGAATTTACGACCTTGGTTTATATAATATTAATGTTTGTTTGGATCCTCTTATAACAAGTATCAAGGTGTTCTGCTTTTCAGAAATACTTTTTTTTTATTATTAACCATTCTCATGTCTCTTGACGCTGGAAGTTGTAGGTTTTCTTCGGTTTCCCTGTTCTTTTGTTCCCATCCCATTGGTTCCACTCCTTCATTTGAATCAGTTGTCTTTCTTTGATTTTTGCTATGAATGAGGTAACTCTATTACTCTATAACTCTATGAATAACTAAAGTCAATTTATGGTCACATTTTTTATTTTATTTAGTCTGGTAACTCCTATTAATAACTATATCTTCAAGTTCTCATTTATCCCGCAGCAACTTTTCGTCTTAATCTATTTGTTAATATTCAGTATTTGCTTTCATATAATTAAGTTGTTTATAGAACATTTAATTGTTAAAAAACACTTAATGGTAAAATATTGATCTTAGTATTTTTAGATACTTCTTTTTTGTTGATAAACACTGTTTACAACGAATGGAATAACCTGTTTGTTACATTTATTCTATTGTTGACTTCTTACTGTTTATTTCCTTTGTTGTTTATGATACCACCCGAATACTTTAAATTAGTTGTATTTCTTTTATATCCATTTGTAGCGATATTAATATTATCATCTACCATTGAAACTACAGTTTCGTACTATGGTTATTTCGTTTTTTTGTTGATTTTTAGTCCTGATTCAGCAATCTGTCATATAATAATCTTTGTTGTACTTCCAATATATCGTATACGACTTATTTGCTCTCTCTAATTTTGATTCTCAAACAACCCGTATAGGTTAATCTTCTGTGACACACTTAGAGTCATTCGATGCCTTGAGAGCTACTCCTTATCCCCAGCCATTATGTTGCAAAGTCCATGATCTCCTATACTCTCTCCTATCTTTTATTCCACCATTTTTGTTTGGATCCCAAGTCATAGGTATCTTGAACAATTAATTAGTGGAATCTCTGGCCATGCAAGTTGCCCTTAATGCTATGTTTATTTCCCTCATTTTATACTGCAAAGATTTTTTCAACAAATCGTGGCCTTGTAAAACTCAATTGGGATTTTTTTGATAGTGATATCAAACACTGACCTATGAGAAGCAGCTTCTTCTCCTCTACCTTTCATATTCCTGTGAGTCTTTTCTGGCTGTCTAGCCTTCTCATGGACATTCTTTATTTTTCTCCCTTGATGGTCTGCTTGGATACGTACGAGGTTGGCTTTTACATCAGCATCTAGTCTTAGTTCTATAGTTTTTTGTCAGTTATACTCTTATTTTATTTTATTATACTTACCGCCATGTTGATGGCGACCAGTTGGCCAGTTGTCTTGACCTGGCTCTGACCGTCTGATCGTTTGATCTCTTCAGCTGTCTTGCGTTAGACTCGAACCCAGCTTACGACGGCTGTTAGGCCAGAAACCGGTCGTGGGTGATACTTGTCTTGACGCGATGGCGACGGCTGATTTGAAATGAACAGAAGAGAACTCCACGTGGAGTGCAGATGAAAGATTTCTTTTATTTTACTTTTTTTCTCCACGGCCGGCTTCGCTATCTGTGGAGCATACCTAAAACCTACATCCGAGGTTGTGCGAAGAATGCATCGCGTAATTCCGACTGCTGCGAACATTCACCGTAGGATGACGTGCGTTGCATTGAGATTGCGACCCGCCATCAACATGGCTTGGCTCAGATCGTTTCTATCCAGCTGTGTCCTTGTGTTAGACTCGAGTCCATCTGATGACGGCTGCTAGGCCACAATTAGGTCCTAGGAGATACTTGTCTTCACGCGATGGCGACGGCTGATTTGATGCGAACAGAGCCAACTGATGGACTGCGGATGAAAGATTTCTGTTATTTTACTATCTTTCTCCACGGCGTCGCTACGCAATGTTTTGAGCATATATATATATATATATATATATATATATATATATATATATATATATATATATATATATATATATATATATAAAGATATGAATCTGGGTCCTTGTTTCAACATCTGGACGAGCTTTGTCAATAAGCTTTATGTCTTTACAATCTAGAGCCTCCCTCAAATTGCTCAATTACATTTGATAGTCGTACAACAGATCTTTCAAATTCTACAAAATAAAGCAAGACTTTCTTGAAGTAGATATTCATTAGAGTCAATCTATCATTTAAAGAATTCACTTTTCACCGCCAGTGATAATTTTGTTTCGATATTTCCTTTCCGGAACTTTGAAAATAAAGTAAGTGAGGTAACACGGAGCCGATTTATGTCGCCTTTGGATAGTTCATGAGGAACCCATTTGCCTTTTTTTCTGTACTGTGCTTAGTCTGCAACTTGTTGTGAAATGTCGAGTTTATCTCAAAGTTTCTTTTCAGTTTCCACATAATTTTTGTCCTGCAATGCTTGTTCATTAGTTTCGGTATTTTTGTAACTCTTTTTTTAGAAACGTTTCACGGTTTTACAGGTACTGATCTTTCAAATTGAGCGGTTTTTTAAATTTTTGAATAAAACAGAGATGGCGTTTTGTATACATAATATATCAATGCGTTAAAATTGTTGAATTATTTTATAAAAATAGGCGTTCAGCGAAAAATATTTTTAGAAAATTAGATGATATTTACGGTTTGTAGAATCGTCCATCTGAAAGAAACTGGTTCTATGGAAGATATAAGAAGAGCAATATATAGCCGTAGTGGTCGTTCAGAAGAGCATTTTGATCTGGTACGTGAAAGTGTTGCTGAAGACTGAAGAGAGAAAATTTACTTTAGTGAACGTTCACAACAATGTTGATCCAGTGAATCCAATATTTTACGAAAGGATTTAGCTCTGAAGGCATATAAGGTTCAAATAACACAGGAACTAAAGCCATCGGATCATTCAAAAGGCCCTGCATTTGTCAACTGGATCAAAGAACAAACAGATGATTTTGCTCAAAAGATCATCACTTCAGATGAATCACATTTTGAATTGGTGGGTGTGTCATTAAACAAAATTGCCGCATTTGGGGTGAGGAAAATTCAGGATTGATTCATGAGAGACTTTTAGATCCTAAACGAGTCACTGTTTGGTGTGATGAGTCGTATTTATTTCAGAATGCTGTTCGATATCGTGAGATGATAACTGGATTTTTGTGGACTGAATTGAATAATATTTATCCGGAGAATATGTGGTCCCAGTTATTGCAAGAAACGGTGATCATTGAACTATTTTCTTTAGAGTTATTGAGGTTACGTGAAAAGGTAGGTCTATAGGAACAATTTACAATCGATTCCTGAACTAAAGGATAAAATTATTCGGGTCATTGGTGAGATATAGCCACGGTTATGCCAAAATGTTACCGAAAATGTTGACAAAAGGGTGGACGTGTTGTGGAGCTGTCAGAGGTGGTCATTTGGCAGGTATTGTTTTTCGTGTTTAAATGTCATATATTATGCTTCAATTACCAATAAAAAGTACTTTTAAATCAACGCAAATTTTATGCTTTATCAAGAATTTAAAAATCTACTTAATTTGAAAGGCACTTTAGCATTGCCTCAATTTTCCTCAATATTCAGCACAGATCTTTTCGTTGGCTTAAGCAGAATTTATTTTCAGATACAACGGGAAGGGATTAAAAATCCAATATGCCGTTTTATTATTGCCATCATGAACAGTGCTGATTTTAAGGTTAAGTGTATTATACGCCAAACCTCATGTCATTTTATAAAGCCAAATGCCAATCTTTTAAACCTGTCAAAGAGCGGGGAAATAAATAAAATTTAAACTGAGTTTCAGTTGTAACAAATTTAAAGCTCAAAAACTCAAAAACTTTATTCATCTCATCACTTCCCCCTCGTAATATACCGTACATTTTTACTGAGATCATCTAAGTAGTTTCTGTTTCCTTGTTCCTACGAGCTATCGCTAAACAAGCCATAATGACATCAATTATTTGATAAAATTCTCATTGTTGTTCCCTTGGTGCTGTACCCGAGAAAGCCAAAAATAAACAGTGTTGTTTCGCATCAAGCAGAAATATAACAAAAAAAAAACGTAAGTCAGAAAATATAAGAAGGCGAAATATTGAATTTTAGGGAGACGGAAAAGAAAATTGTGAAAATGTGCGAACGTAAAAGGAAATAGGGTCAAGATGGCGTCTAAATTGAGTCCTTTGAAAAGAGGCAGTGTCCAGTTACAGAAAGCAGCAAAGGTGGTCAACGGTAAGTTTATTTTACCTGTTACGACACTTTTTCTTTAAATAAATAATATACTCGGGCTTTTGAAGTTGAAAAAGTTATTTTTGTGTGTTTGTAAGAGGTTTATACAAGGGTCACTTTACATATGTTAAGATGCAAGAACTGTTTTGAACGATACTTTATTTTATGTTTAAAGTATGGTTTGTATTACTCGCACACTTGCCTGTGAATATATTTCCTGAAGTTTTTGGACTGCAAATCCGGAGAGCAGGGTTAACGTACGAGGGTTGCTATTTATGTATTCGGAATAATAAATAAAAATAAATATTTATCAGTGAAAATGGTTTTATTGTTTTTCGAAATATACTCCGTGACGATTGATATACTTCTGCATACGTTTGAACTAATTTTCTTATCTTATAGTATGTATTTTGAACGCATCAAACGCTTCTTCTGGCGTCGAAAATCATTGACCACGCAGTTTATTCTTCACGGACGAGAACAAAAAGCACTCATTAGGTGTCAAATCAGGGCTGTACCGACGGATGACCCATCAATTCGATGTTTTGACCGGTCAAATATTGAGTTGTTCGGTCCGATGTCTGAGAGCTCGCGTTGTCATGGTGAAGAATGATTCTGCGTGGCTGGTTGTTTTTTCTTATTTGTTCAAAGACAAATTGTTTCAAGAAACAAATTGTTGTGTATCATTCAGAGTTGACTGTTCTACCATTCGCTAATGGCACTGAGCTACATGCCCATTTGTGGCAAAGAAACAGGCGACCATTTGCTTCTTGCGCGAACAACTTTTGTTGGGTTTGGCTCATTTTTATAGGCCCATACAGTCAACTGCCGTTTATTTTCGGGCTCATACGCATAGATCTAAGATTCGTCACTTGTGTAGATGTTATAACGGCTTTTGATGTATCACAATTGAATTTTTTTGACCATTTCTTCGCATAATTGTCAATTTATGCGGAATTCAACGCAAACAAATATTTTTTACGGTGAAATGTTCATGTAAAATGTTCTTGTGTATGCTTGTCATACTAATGCCCAGAGATGCCTCAATCTCAAGGTATGTCACATGACGATCTTGCTTTACAGTTCGCGCACAGTATCGATGTTTTCTGGCACAACAACCGATTTTGGACGACATTCTTTAAATTTGCCCGTGAGTGAACGCCAACCACGATTGAATTCGCTAAACCAGTGATATACGGTGGTTTTTAGATGGTGCTTCATCGTCAAAAGTGAAAGTGAGTTAATCGATGCACTGTGGGATAATCCACGTCGAAAGTGGTAGTAAATCATCGCACGAATATTCTCACGAGTTAATTCCATTTTTTGACGGAGTTGAAATTTTCAAGTCACTAAACAACACAAATCACAAAGTATGAACACGTCACAACAAATCACAAAGTATCACAACACAAAGTATTACAAAAAGTTCGGAGTGGGTATATAGTCAACAATGTTAAACTTTACGATGTATATGTCAGCTGTCATCTAGCAACACCATTATTGCCAATTCCGGATGCATAAATAGCAATCCTCGTATAATATGTTTATATTATGAGGGTATTTCATGATCTATTGTCTAGTAGTCATGATAGCCTTTGGTCGACGAAAAAAACTGTGGAGTTGTCATTTCTGACACTTATGGTATTTTCTAGCTCTTTTGGTCTAAGCCCAGGTATTCAAATTTAATTTAATTTCTTCTTAAAAAAGTCCATTCCGAGTTTACCTCTGACGGAAGTTTTGGACGTTCTCATACAGTTGTAATATTGACATCTTACAGAATGATTGACATCAATGTTCGTTGCAATTCCTAAGAAATTAAACGCAAAAAAGTGTGAAGAAAACCTAACTATCTCTTTAATAAGCCTTAGATCCTTCCTAAGAAGAGCTGGACAATATACAGTTTTGAGTTTAGAAATGGGCTTTATTATGTTCGAGATGTCCTCATTAGTTTTAACGTAGTCGTTCAACGGTGCCTTGATATCAATAAAGAAATTCATGCGTGCTTTATAGATTATAAAAAGGCCTTCGATAAAGTAAGGCATGAGAAACTGATTGATCTGCTAATGGAAAAGTAGATAAGTAAGCTATATTTGAGGATAATAGAGATGCAATAAGCAAATAGCTAGAGTCAGTGTAGAACAAGAATATACAAAATACATATACCTACAACAAGGAGTAAGACAGGTCATCATTCAGGAATCATTTCAATGAGAAACATCCGGTAGTAGTAGCAACTGAAGCTCCTATTAATAATATTATAAGGTGTGCCTTATATTACATGTGTCTCCAGTGGATTTGGTGCTGGAAAGACTGAAACTGTTTTTGAATATGCTCGTTATGTTGGTTCAAATAGTACATATTTTTTTTAAATGTGCGTGTAGTTTTCGAGATATGATAGGTGTCGAAAAAATACGATTATTTCCTATTTTTTTACCGTTGGTTACATCATTGAACAAGGAGAAAGCTTCTTTTTGTGATTTCTTCTAGTAAGTTCCTTCTAGGCACTCCCCCATAATACTCCAGTAGTAATCAACCATGATGTGTTCATCCCATCGACCTTTCTTCCATTATTTTTTAGGTTCTGATGAAGTCGCTTTCCTTGTTCCTCACTATAAGAGCCAAGGGTGTCTGGAAATTTGTCCAAATGATTGTGGAGGTAATTAACTTTCATGCTCATGTTACATCCAAGCTTTCTGGAAATTTCCATCATGTTTTCCTTCGGACAATTTTTACAACATTGACGAAAGAAAACCAGACTAATGATTCTATATCATTCATTGAATGCACGAAATTGTTAACTTTCATTAAAAGCCTAATTTTGAGGTCCATCGAAAATGCCAGCTTTAAATTTTTCTTTGGTGAAACCAGGAGATTTCCTCGATATATAATTAAAATAGGAACCATTTTATCCAATGCTTTAACATACTGTTTTATTAATCCCAATTTTATGTGCAATGGAGACAAAATTATTTTCTCTCAGTAACTACGCTGTATTTACGAAATTTTTCCAATTGTTAAGTTTTTTCTTTCAGTTCAGTTTGTTTTGATCTAATGCTCGCTTTTATCTCTGCTGTCTCACAAACAGAGAAAACATAAAAATTTTGGATAGGCGCTTTGTTGAGCTAATAACTTATGATCATGGTATTTTAGTTTTGCTAATCCAAGGCATATGGATTCATACTCCTCCTTTAATTTAGTGCAGCGAGCAATGGGAACCGCACCATGCTTATTGCCATGAAAAGTGTTTACATTTCAAATTCCGCTTGGAACTGTCTATAAAAAGTCTCATTAATTTGGTTCAAGAAACCCATTTTTGATTAAAGACCGTCGACATCATTACAAAAAACAACCTCATTTTCTGAGCAAAACACGGAATCAGTTCTTTTTCTCGAGTACGATAAAATGTAATTTTAGTACCTGCAGAAAGTAAATATCTCTTATTGAGTCTGGATGCCAACAGTTCTGATCTTTCTTTTGAAAGGTCAAGGTCTCTGACTCTGATAACAGTCACTGTAGTGATTTTTTGGTTCTCTCTAAATTATAGACACGCCAAACATCAATTAACTTCTTTTACCTTTGGTCTATTGCCTTAAATGTTCACTGCTAGTTTGTCAACATTCTTTGGAATCCATGGTTTAGCAACGTATTTAATTTTAAAGTTAAAGTAAACGAAATACTCATTTTGCTCAAATTCAGATATAGGTTTTTGATATTAAATAGCTACTGAGAAGAAAATATTATCACAATGTGGGTAAATTAAAAACTGCACTGAGTGTTGCTAGACGCTATACTTTAAAATTACGTTTAGGTTGCGGCGGCACCATTTTTTTTTTATTTTGTAGACCTATTTTATTAATAGATGATGATACAGTCGAACTGATGGAAAATATCGAGGATCTATAAAGAATGATGGACAGGATAAGAGAAAATAGCAAACATTACGGATTTAATATTAACCTAAATAATACAAAATGCAGGTGTTTCACTAAATCATCCAATTATAACACATAGCTAAGAATAAACAGTAATACCGAGCGAGTAGATAGATACAAGTATTTTGAAACTTGAGTTAATTAGAAGAATAACACCGAATAAATATAAATAAGGGCAGAAACGGCTTGCACATTCTACAAGATGAAATCTTTCTTCTGCTGCAGAAGAATGGAAAGTGAACTGAAAATCCGAATGATTTGCTGCTACATATACTAGATTATCTTTTGCGGTATAGATGCTTCCACCGTTAATAAATACATGATCAAAATAGTCGAAGTTTTTGTAATGTGGTTATTCAGAAGAATATGCCCTACGTAGAATATCCACAGAAATAAGTCTATATTAAGAATTATTGAGATTGATTTTGCAGAGGAATATAGAGAGGAAAAGAAGCATGTGAAGACCAAGAATATCCTGGTCTTAAAATTTGAGAGGATGCTTCAGCCGTACATCGAACCAGTTATTTAAAGCAGCTGTGGACAGTGTGAAGACAGTCATCATGGTCGCCAACCTTCGTTTCAAGACGACATGATAAGAGGAAGTCATATATTTGGATTTTATGGACAGATATAACATATTTCATGTTAAATGTTAAATTGCTGTAAGACTCTTTGCAAGTCGTTTTCAACCATTGAAACCAGCATTGCATCATCTGCATAACATACAATTATTACCTGGTAATCTTCCATTCTATAGCCTCTCAACGGTCGTGCCTCTTCGGAATTAATACTTCAATTTTATAATTCCATTCTTCAGGGATTATTTCTTATTATTCTTAATTGCTAATTATCGATTTGTTATGATGTATGTATTAAATTGTGAATACATTTTAATAAAAATAAGAAGTTTTTTAAATAAATAAGCAGAGATCAAATTTGCACTATATTTAAAATTGTATGTATAACAGTTGTTTCCACACACAGTTCTTTTCTCAAATGCAAACTATGCTAAATAGTTTAGCATAGTTTGTATTTGAAAAAGACACTGTGTGTCAAAACAATTGTTATAATTTTAAATATAGTGGACATTTTTAGATATTAATCTTTGTTTATTTATTAAAAATAAATTTTCATCAAGTATCGGCTACCCCAATTAAATTTATTACATAAGGTTTTTACATTCATAAGATATTCTTGCTACTTCTTGCATAATTATGCTTTATTTTTGCGATCTTAGATCAAATTGGATCTCGGCAAGTACTTGCTGTGTTCGTATTGACTGGATTTGTACTTTGTGGAGTTGTGGAACAGAGCGCTTCCGTAGCCCTCAGAGCTAATAGTACTTCTAGTTATTCAGCCGCCGAATTTGCCGAATACGTTGAAAACACCAGCTATATAACACGCTATTGTCAACCTCCAGAACAGCGAAACGACAATGAAAGCACTTACAGTACCGTTCACGTGGTGCGTCACATTCCTCATATTGAAGTAAGTGGTAGTTGTCAGAAATTCTATGGTAGTATCAGCATTGTTTTGCAGATCCCCATGACGAGAACAGATGAAACTGAGGCCGTATTGCGTCAAGCGTTTATGTGGGGTACTTTGATGTCTCCATTGGCGGCCAGTCGTATAGCGGCACGGGTAGGGGCTGAAAGATTATATGGAGTGGGAGTGTTGGGCACTGGCGTGATAGCAGTATTAGTACCGGCAAGTTGGTTGACAGCAGGACATGTCAGTATTCGTTTCGTTCAAGGGATATTTATGGTTAGTGATGAAAATAAGCATTAAGGAATTTTAATTGTTTCAGTACTTATTAAGTATTTATAACTTGCGATACATACTTATTTTAATAGACATTACTGAACAGGGTTTGGTTGGTTAGTTGGTGTAAAAATGTTTTCATTATTAAGTTTGAATATATAGTCCGTTTTAAGATATTTTGTTGCCCTTCGGCAAAATGTTAATTGCCCCAATAAATCTCAATTAAAACATTCTTATTTTCTTAAAAGGCTCCAGAGCCGGAGTGGTTTAACTTCTGAATAATCTTGGGAAAAATAAAATATTGTTAAATTATGATGAAATTATTATTATGTATGAGTAAAACATTGTTTACTGGTTTGTGTATTTTGAATACACATTGTTTACTGGTTTGTGTATTTTGAATTTGTTAGAACAATAAAAATACATAAATGTATCTATTAGTACAATAAAAATTATAATTTAAATTTAATTATACATTTAATTCGGTTTTGCTCTCACTGTCACTTTGATCTACGTTAATAATAAGCGGTTCTGTATTATTAGTAAATGATACATAGGAATCTTCTATTTTAATAACATGGTTAATCGAATCTATCCAACCTTCTTTGGCAATACTATCTACAACCTTCCTAATTAATGTTGCAGCACTTGCACTTAGAGTCGGAATAATGTTTTCTTTCTTCAAACATTGGATTTTACCTGATGCCACATATGCTCAAATGGATTGAAAATACAGTAATACGGGGGAAGGCGTAAAACCGTAAAATCTCTCATCAGCCTCCATAAAGCATTATTGGGCCCACAGGTTTTTTTATTTTAATTATTTAATTCTTTTTTTGAAAAATTCCAAAAGTCAGCATTGAAACTTGAATTTAAAAAAAGTTATTAGTATAGTCTCTAAATTATATTTTTATTTTAATGTGTAATGTTGTAGAAAAAGCAAGCGAAACCTACTTTTTTGTATAGACGCGCAAAGTTTTTGGAAGAAGCAAAAATAAATTTAAAGCTCAATTTTGAATTGCATATTTAAAACAGACTAAAACCGATCATGGTCTTCGAATTCTTTAGAAAAAATGTTTGGTTTATCCTCTTTCTAACGGTATGCATTCATACCATAAAAACCTTTTACTAACTTCACTAATTTGCTAACTTTGTGTATCGGGACGCATTAGGCTGATATTTGATATTACTTATTTATGTAAATTATATACGCTAAGTAGGTAGAAAATTCTATCTCACTCTTGCGCAGTTAAATCTGGCTGCTATCTCTTTCTTACATAGGGTTTGTTACATATAGTTTCGCTTAAACGTCTGTTAGGAAAGCGTTCTTGATAGATTCTTTGCGCTTCTAGTGCCACACCATTGGCCCTTCCATATGTCATCAAAATGTCCGCGTATTCTTCATTAGAGAATGCAGCCATCATCAATCAAGAAAATGTCACAAAAACACTAACAAAACGTATTCGGCAAATTCGTGGATGGATTAGAGCATCTTTCCAATCTTCCGGAATCCGTTCGGTTCGCCAAACTTCTTGTAGAATTTTGGTTATTTCGTTGATTGAGCCTGGACCAGCGGATTTCAAAAGTTCAGCAGTGATTCCATCTTCACCAGAAGCTTTGTTATTTTTAAGCCGCTTGATTTGCCTAATTATTTCATCTTCATTCGGTGGTAATGAATCTGGATTTGTTTGTTTAGGGTTTAGTGTTGGTAATTTGTTTAAAGGCTCAGGACAGTTTAGTATTTGTTCAAAATATTTCGCAAGTATTTTGCAATTGTCTTGGTTATTTAGAGCTAATTGTCCGTTTTCCTTTTGGAAGCAAAGACTTTGGGGTTGATAGCCTGTTAATTTAGTTTTAAATGTTTTGTAAAAGTTTCGGGTGTTATTTTTTTGGAAATCTTTTTCTATTTCATTAAGTTGATTGTTTTCATATTTTCTTTTAGTTTGTCTAATTAGCTTCGATGTTTCTTTTCTTACTTCCAAAAAGATGTTATAATTTATTGCTGTTTTTTGACTGTTTCAATCTTTGAATGCTTTACTTCGGCTTAATACTGCTTGCTCGCAAACTTCATCCCACCACGGATGTTTTCTACGTTTTTGTAAAGGGACCAACTTTAAGGCCGTTTTAATAATTTTTTGTTTCAATTCTTGCCAGTTCTGTGCTGGTTGTTTATCAAGCTCTTCTGTTAGGGATGGTTTTATTTTCGTTGGGTCGAACTTTGGTATTAGCAGTCTCTTTTGAATAAGTTTTCGAGGTTTTAAGCTAAGTTTGATTCTAGTCAAGTAGTGATCCGTGTCTATGTTAGCTCCTTTCCTGATTTGAACATTCAAAATCTCTTTATAATTCACCTATGTACGTGTTTGGGCACCTCCTTTTGTTTTGTTATTTTCTTCTTAAAATGTGTTGACATTATTTTTAGATTCAACTGCGAACATAGTTCAACGAATCTTCTGCCATTATGGTTAGTCCATTTATGAGCGGGAAAACTGCCGACTGTTTTCCTGTACTTTTTTTCTTTCCCTAGTTGGGCGTTGAAATCACTCAATAGGATTTTTACATGGTTAGAGGGAATTTCAGAGATAGTCTTTTCCAGAATTTCCCAGGACTTATTTACTTTTTCAGGATTAGATTTATTTTCTTTGTTAACTGGGAGGTGTGCATTGATTAATGTATAGTTTTTGTTAGCACACTTGAGGGATAGTGTCATAAGTCGATTATTTACTGGCTGAACATTAGTTATAGAACCAAGAATGTTTCTTGAGATAGCGAAAGCAACACCGAGATGTGGTGTATTTTTGAGTATTCTTTTGTCAGTTTTACTTTTAAAAAGTCTATAGTTGCCGAATTCCAAGGTGTTATCATCTGTCAATCTGTTTTCCTGGACGCAGGAGAGAATTGATATTTACCGTTCCAAAGAAAGTTTTTGTTTTCGGTTTCAGACGTTGGCCAGAGGTCTCCGACTCCCTCTGAAAGATTTTGCGTTTAAGCCCGGACGCCCCAGAATCCGAAAGTCCGGTTGTACCAGCAAAGCTGGCAGAGGATTGTCTACCTCCTGGGGTAATTTTGTAATTACTAGAACGCTTCATCTTGTACTTTGAATTAATTGTTTGAACCATGACGGTTCAGAGGTTAAGACTGGAGGGGTTAGTTCCAGAATTTAAATATCAGCCGCACCACTGGTGAACAGACGCTGACCACTCAACCGCTTGATATAAGTCAGACGCTAAATGGATTTAGTTTTTTTTTGCCTTGGTTCGGGACTGCTTATTTTGAGATATTCGCAGCTGTCCATTAATATCTAATGGAACTTTCACTATCCACCATGTACCTTAGGCGAGGTATACTGGATATATATATATAATATATATATATATATATATATATATATATATATATATATATATATATATATATATATATATATATATATATATATATATAATATAGTAGCTTGACCGGGAGGAAGGCCCACCCATTCCTTACAAACAAATTTTCAAAAAGTTCTGCTGTGTCGTCATGGTTGTCCAACGATAAATGTTTAATATTTTTGGAGGACAACCGTAAACAATTTAGAACACATCCATCCTCGGAACCAGAATGTAAAATTGTAATTATATACCCCTTGTTTGCTGGGGTTTTGTTTTGGCATTTTTTTGATATATCTACCCATCCTTTTGCTGGCGTCTCATGTGTATCGAACCATGTTTCATCAAGGTAGATAATGGAACGGTTTTCTAATCTGTATTTTTTTGTCTTTTAATAATGGCCCGATATGCAAAACCCATTTGAGATAATATTTTCCGAAGGCTAGTTCTGCTACAAAGAAGGTTGGTTTTATCTTTCCTTAGTCGCTGTTGCGATGAATGCAATGTAGGCACAGTTTGCTCTTCATACATTGCATGCATTTTGCTTCGAATTAAGTCTTTGTCGCTTTCGTCAACACATTTGCTTTTATCAGTATCACTACGGGCTTTTTTGGCTTTAATTGGCTTCGTCACAATATATTTAACCGTAGACAACGGAGTTTTCGTTTATAAAGACGTTTCTACTGCGACTGCCTATTCAATAAACAAACACTCATTTTTAAGAAATTGCACTATCGGAGGTACAATGATCATTATCTTGCCAAGAACGCCACATTTTTAGCAAGTTTGGAATAACAAAAAATACGAGATTATAAAACTGCGCTGCTTAAGAAAAGAATGCGAACTAAACTAAAATATTTTGAAACTACTAAACCAGGTATAAAATTAATTTTATCTTTTTACCTGTTATTTTATTAGGCCCGGTCCTGTTTAAGTTTCTTGCAACTTTCCCGGATTTTGTTACGACAGGGGTTGTTAACAGTTTATTGTAGCCAATCGGTCAACGATATATCTTGAACTGCTCTATACCTCCGATACATCGTGGATTAAAATTTGAAAATTATGGCAATCAAATGTGAGTCACTAGCAGTAATGCAACTTTGTGCCTTTTTTTAACACATTTTTCATAATTTTCTCTGGACGATTAAGATATTTTCGGCTAAATTCACGATGAGTAGCAATAATTGTATTAGTTTTTTTAACAAATTATAACAATTTCACGGGGTTTTTTACTATTTAGTTCTTCATACTAAATTTACATGTCTGCACTATACAACAACCAAGGCCAAACCGTCACAAATATCACAAAAAAATGGCACCAAAACAAAATAGATACTTGCCCCACCCGATATAAGGTGTAAATTATTTATCTGTTGTTACAGGGTGCAACATGGCCTGCAGCACATATGCTTGCAGTAACTTGGATCGAAAATAAAAATCTCAGTGCCTTTGTATCCTTGTATGCTGGTAAATTTCCACCAAGGGTTGCAGTAACAGTTTATTATTTGTATATATTTTTTATTTTTCAGCTGTGAACCTAGGATATTCAGTCGTAGGCATTTTGGGTACAATATTGGTCCGCAGATTTGGACGAGACTGGCTCAGTTACGTTATTTCCGCTATTTCGTGTACGTGGTATTTTCTATGGTGGCGATTTGTTGAAGAGTCTTTGCATCCAAATAGACCAAAAAGAGATGTGAGTTATTTTAGTCTGGAAATACACACAACATCAAAAACCTACTATCCCCTGACGTTTTTCGTTATGTATTTCTTTTACATAGAATTTTTCAAGTGAAGAAAGGAATATCTTTACTTTAAAGAAGTAAAATAATTCAACTCTCAAAAAATTAAATTCATTCAGAAAATATGCAGCATTAAAGCTTAGGCCGCTCTACGGTTTTTTTCGGCGAGCGGTTAACCGCGAAACCGCTCGAAACACACACACTGCGGTTATAAACCGCGAAACTGCCCACGATTTTGACAGTTAGAAGATGGATTTCAAAAGAACAGTATGTATTGTTGCTCTAATACTAAGAAACTGAAAAAGAACGTCAACCTCAACACAAAGTTCGCAAATATTGGGTCCATCCACCCACTAGCCGTAGATTTAAGATTGAAGATTAAGAAATAATTAATATTTAAGATAGGTTTCTTTCATAAGAAATATCAACATTTAAGAGAACATACTATGAAATTTTTCAATTACTATCGGATGTCAGTAGCCAGTTTCGATAAAATTTTGCAAATTCTGCGCCCATTCATCACCTTCATGGATACAAAACTTCGCAAAGTTATTTCACTAGAGAAATGCCTGTCTATTATTTTGAGGTAAGGAATATATATATATATATATATATATATATATATATATATATATATATATATATATATATATATATATATATATATAATCATCATCAGCCCGTGTCAATCCACTGCAGGATGAAGGCCTCTTCAGCATGCTTCCAACTTTTACGGTCCTGGGCTTTTCTTTGCAACTCGGGTCCTGCATACTTTACTATGTTATCAGTCCATCGCGCTTCCGTTCCATTCGCGAACGTTTGCGATCAAGCGGTATCCACTGCAGGATTGCCCTTGTCCATCTGTCGTCCCATCGCCTCGTTATATGGTCTGCCCATCTCCATTTCAATTGATTTTCTCTTCCAATGATGTCACACACTTTCGTTTGTTCCCTGATCCATGCGTAGGTGCTTTTATCTCGCCTTGTAATGCCAAGTATTCATCTTTCCATTCCCCTCTGTGCTACCCGAAGTTTTTGAATTGATTGCGATGTGAGTGTCCAGGTTTCACTTCCGTATGTCATAACGGGTAGGACGCACTGATCGAAGACTCTTCGCTTCAGGCAAAGTAGAAGTCTGCTCTTAAACACCACGTTGAGCCTGCCAAACGCCTGCCACCTGCCAGGCGGTATCCCCCTCCATTGAAATCCTCTTTCCAAGATATATAAAGTGGTCCACAATATCCAAATCCCTTCCTAAAACTGAAATTCTTCTGTCTTCAGCAAATTTATTGAACATAACCTGACTCTTTTTCAGGTTTATTTTTATGCCTGATTATTTTATTAATGGTTCGTCAGCTCTTTGCAGGTCCTCTGGGTCTTGTGAAAGGAGAACGATATCGTCTTCAAATCTAAGATGGTTTAAGTTTGCACCGTTGGTCTTTACACCATCCTGTTCCCTATCCAGTTTACGGAATACTTCTTCAAGGCCAGCCGAGAAAAGAATAGGCGTCACCCTGCCGTACATTTCGTTCTACATTAATTCCCACTTCATGATCATTATGGTGAATTGTCGCTGTAGCTCCATCCTATATCGAACCTAATAGGTTTACATATGCTCTGTCTATATTTTTAAATAATTATATAGTATATATAATTATATATCGTATAAATTTCGTATTAGGTTACTTTCGTTCTAAGGATGCGACTTAAAATGTTTTAGTTTTACTTTGTAATGAATAAATACTTTCTATAACATAAACTTACCTTTCTTTTTCTCTCAGCGTCCGATACTGTCATCCAATTGTTTACTACGTGTTGATAAACTTCCTTTCTAAGTTTATTTTTCGTATTTCTATCAATATACTGACGCAAAATAGTGTCATATAAAGCTGGTCTTTTCTGCACTTCTAGAAGAAATCCAGAAAAAACCGTTCGCGGTTAACCCGTAGTGTGTGCGCGCTAACTAAGAGCCTTTCACACGAGCGATTTCAGATCGCGCGGTTGTGGGACGGTTAAATCGCAAGGCATTTCACACGGACAAGCGCGGGCGCGGCTGTGCTCGTAAAATGCACTGTGCCAGTGGCGGAACTTTGCCCAGTGTAAAAATGGACATTGATGAAGAAACAGCGTTCGCAATAGTGTTGCTGCGGCGAATTCGTAGAAAGCAAAGAAATATTCGCCAAAGACGTTATTGGGTACATCCAATATTGAGTTGTAGACTCTTGAAAGGACAATTCTACACTCTTTTTGAAGAACTAACTGCACACCAAGCAAAATTTTTCAACTATTGTCGAATGTCGTTGTGTTCTCATAATGAACTATTGCACATTTTAAAAAGAGATATCACAGGAGACACAATCAACATGCGATTGTGTATCCCGCCAGAGGAAAAACTTGTAGTTACACTAAGGTAGGTTTTTGTTCTCTTTTTAGTCTATTTTTTTTATTGTGCCCACTTTCACCCTTGTTTCTTCAATATATAATTACTTAACGCTTGTCAAAATGAGCCAAAGATCGTACGATGTCATTCAAAAGTATGTGTGCTTAAAACGATACAACATACGTGAAAACTTCAACAAGGCAAGATTTATATATTATGACACACAAATATTTTTGTATATTCTATATTCACGATTAAAATAGTTACACAGCCAACATTTTTTACTGCAAAAATGCATTAGTCTACACAGAAACAACGAATATTCATTAATTATATGAACCATATGATGAGTGAGATATATCAGTATATGATGGTGAATGTAGTGACACTTGTGTTGAATACAGTAGTGGGGATGATGATCCGGGATTGCCAGATGGAATATATCTTTGCCACTTCTTGATGGCGTGGAGAATTTCTGTCTTTACATCCAATTTATATTCATTGGGAACTTTTTTTAATTCACCGGCTAATGACATAATAAATAATTTATCATCATCTGCTTCTTCTTCTTTTTTGTTAGCATTGTGTGCCATCCTTTTTGCCATAACTTGTAACAGGTGAAGTTCGGCACTGTTGATGTCGTCTTTCTTACGTTTTATAGCACTGCCTGAACTTTCGCCATGTCTAATAGGCCGTTGACTATCTGCCACAGAAGAATTATCAGCGGATTGTTCTTCTATGTCATCTTCATATCGTGCTTCTTGCGACTGCTCTTCCAGTTCTAGATTAGATACCGTTTCTTTGTTATTCATTGTTGGTTGAAGAAACGTTAAGCTATCGAAATAAATATATTTCTTTCTGCTGCATTTTCCAGAACCCGATTTCTTTTCCTTGCCTTGTAATTTACGTTCCTTTACATAAGAATCGCTTAAATTCTTCCACTTCTTCTGAATCTGCCTTTCTGCAAACAAACAATAAATAATATAGTCCAATAATGCTAGCACAAGCGCCATAGAATCAATAGGGACCATTCGCCTTTTTAGATTTATACTTATTTAGTTTCAACCCCTCTAATAGTACATAAAAAATTGTCCTTTCCGGAATCGATGCAATTTAAAATCTCCAGTTATTGAATTAATATGATTTTGTTTTGTTACAGATACCTGGGAAGTGGCTGTACGTTTACAGATTTGCATTATTCCTATAGATTAGGAATATCGACTGTATCAAAAATTGTAAAAGAAGTTTGTTGTCCGATTTGGAGGAATATGAGACAGCAGTGGATTCCTAGGAAGTCGAAAGAAGATTGGTTGACAGTAGCTGCGGGTTTTGAGAAACATGCAAATTTTCCCAATTGTGTGGGAGCTATAGACGGAAAACACATACGGATTATTAAACCTACAGAAAGCGGTTCTCTTTTTTATAATTACAAGAATTATTTTTCCCTACTGCTATTAGCAGTTTGTGATTCTAATTACTTATTAACGTATGTAGACATTACTTCATATGGAAAATGCTGCGATTCAACAATTTTCAAAAATTCAGTATTTTACAAGAAACTTACGGATAATTCTTTAAATATACCAGAAGATAAACCGTTGCCAGGCAGTGAAGATCCTGCCATGCCCTTTGTTTTAATTGGAGATGAAGGATTTGGTCTTTCGACAAAATTACTGAGACCATATGGAGGAAAGAACCTACCCGTCTATAATTTTTTTTTTAACTATCGTTTGATAAGAGCTCGTCGATATATTGAATGTGTTTTCGTAATACTCGCAAATAAATGGCGAATACTTCATAGACCCTTGAAAGTTTCTCTTGATTTGGCGGAAGACATTATAAAGGCATGTTGTGTATTGCATAACTTTGTACGAATTCGAGATGGTTATAATTTTGAAGACACATTAACAGTCGAAGGTTTTATTGACATGCCAAATAACCTCATACAAGGCGGAAGGGTAGCAGACAGTATTCGAGATATGTATACGAATTACTTCATGTCACCTTCAGGAGCGGTGTCTTGGCAGTTAAATAAAATTTGATTTTTATACACAATTTATATGAATGTGTGTAAAAATACATTATGCGTAACAAAATAAAAAATATTTGTTTTTTTTTTACTTATCAAATTCAATTTTATCATGTGGCGAGATTTCATTAAATTCTGGGTTAAGTGCTTGACAAACTTCATTCCAGGCATTGTTTTTTTTGTTGTATTCGCGTAATCGTTGCTTTTAGTGTTCCAAATAGCTTCCCTGTTTTGGAGTTCGCTAATGAACAAGTCCGTATCAGATTGACTCTGCATCGCGACTGCGTAACGGCACTGGTAAAAAGCGACTGTAACAGCTCGTGTGAAGGAACAGATTTAAACCAATGGTCGGCTAACAACCGCGCGGCAGCCAATGGCGCGATTTCTAGCTAGGTCCAGCGGGGCGAACGCGGCAACCGCGCGATTATTTTGCCGCGCGGCTCCGTGTGAAAGAGTGTATTTACTTTAACGTATTTCTGAAACTCGCGCGGTAGCAGCACGACTATCACGCGGTTGAAAACCGCTCGTGTGAAACGGCTCTAACTTCTATTAGTTACAAATTGTGGCGTGATTTTTATCCGCGAGCCATTTTCTAACATTTCATGGTGTTAAAATCCGTCGCGGAAAAAACCGCAAGTACGGCCGCTTGTATTAGTTTTCTTGACTCACAAAATCACTCAACCTTGGGCTAAGATAAGAGTTAATATTTCTGTTATCAAAAAAGTGAGTCCTCCTCTGCTTCTCCTGCAATGCAAAATGTTGCCTCACTGAATACATGTTTTCCCGGTTACCGGTTCTTTTAGACTTTTTAATATTTATTATCTTTCAGAGGAATTTCTGCTGCAAATTCACACCGATTGGGTTCACTTCACTCCTTCTCTTTTTACTTGACATTTTAACATTTAACATTTTGAAAAATCTCAAAAGTCTGCTAGTTATTTCGGTCCCACCTATTTACCTGATACCCAAGATAGATCAATCTTATATACTGCATTTCAATAAGGAAGCGTGTCGCACGAAAATCCTATAAGGAAACGCTCCCCAGTCATGCTAAATCGAGGATGGCCTTAACTAGATAGTTTCTGAGTAGCCTTCTACGTTGGTCACTCGTCAGTTAGGTTTTTGATAAGATTAAAGGTTAAACACACACTTAGATGTGACAGCCTTTGGAGGATGGGTGCTGACCATAAATAATCGATAGGTGTTAACCGTGCGTCGGAACCTATGTTCAGATGTGTCGGCACAATAAGTAAGCCGGTTAGGAAACAATGTTATGAGTGTTGAAGAATTTCAAACAAATTAACCTGACCTAACTTAAGCTCCTCTTCTTCTTAACATATATCAAGACATATGAACATAGATATTATCAAGTTGTTGATAAATTGCTGGATGTGTTTCTAATCTCTCCACAGTTCTCAATGGGATATCAGGCAAATTGACTGGACATTCTAATATTGTAATTTCTCCAAAGTGCTTCCTGAAGCTTCCTCGATATTGCCTGGTTTCTTCTCTGAAGCGACCTGTCCCCATTGAATACTGTTTCGCCTGTTAAACAGTGCCCAACGTTACCGATCTAAAAGATATTCCTTATGATCTCTCGCCACTGGTGGTGAACAGTACGACGTCAAAGCAGTTTTAAAAATCACCTGGTCGGTAAACTTCTAGGGTTGTCTCAGGGTTGAGGCAGTGCCATTTTGCTTCCTTTCGGCTGGCAATTTTAATTATATACCAATCCTCTCTTTAATTTAACATACATGCGTGTTCATCAAGAGGTATTGTTTGAACCGTTCGTTTTTTTGTATTTATGGAAGTTTCGTACAACATATGGTCTTTGAATATTCAAATAAGCTGATTTATGGTGATTTGACAATCCAATCTTCATAAAGAGTAACAATCCTTAACTTAATTAAAAACAATAAAATATATAAAAAGCAATAAAAACACGCGGATTCGCGGAGCAAAAAATAATTTTTGTTAAAGATCTATAAAAAGCTAAATACCTTTTATATCATAATATTTATTGTCTGTTTTGTTTTTGCAATTCGATGCAATGATGTTTGCAATTCGGTATCGATTAATTTTTTCAGTTCTTCGGAATATTATTGGTTCTCCGCCATTTCTGAATCGTTTAAATCACTTTTAATATGTTCTTTCTGATGAAGCCGGCTCATCATGACCTTTAGACACTGCTTGATGTGCTTCGGCCGCAGTTTTTTTTTAAACCAAAATAAATAGAAGTACTTAATGAGAAAATGACCTATTGATTTCCAAAACATTGTATTGTATAAATTATATGTATAAAGATTCAATGTATATTTGTATGTGAGTAGCGGATACTAAGTTTTGCACCTAATATTACACTTTTTCTTATGTAATTTCACCTCAGGAGCATAGACATTTACCCTGGAGAAAGCTTTTAGCCTCTAAACCTGCCTGGGCTTGTGGTGTAGCAGTTGTAGGCAGCCAATGGGCGGATGCGACTCTTATGCTGGGTGTAACTAAGTATTTAAAGCTAGTTTATGGATTTTCCATTGAATACGTAAGTGAAACAACAAGAACTATCGCTAAAGATCGAACGTTATTACCAAAAGTATGTTTTGTAGGAGGATATTTTGCAATCCATGCCACATATAGGTCATTTTTTCGCCGCTATAACTTTTGGAATAGTCGTGGATCACGTAAGGGAGTCAGGGATAGCCTCAACTACTACTGCCAGAAAATTATTTGTGTATATGTGTAGGTTGTATAATTATTTTGCTATGCCTATGCCTATATTGTGTGGTTTTGCAGCTCATTTTCCTCCAGCTGCTTTAATGTTTATTCTTGGGTATACCGGATGTGACCCTGCAGCTCCTGCCGCCTTGTATGTAGCAGCTTTGGCGATGACAGCCGCCACTCCGGCTGGAGTGTTTTCCAGTGCAGCAGATATAGCACCAAATTTTGCAGGTTAGTTAGTTCTTATTGAATCTTTTATCATTTTTTTTTCAAATTGTGTTGGCTTCTTGATGGAAATTCATTATAAATATTTAATGAAAGACTATGTCGTCTATATATCCACTTTATTATTAATATTTGACGCGTTTCGCTAACAGTAGCTTCATAAGGACTGGCCATTTTCGATGTTAAAATAGGTAGAAATACAAAAAGTTTCTACAATAAAAATATACAATACACAATACAAAATATACAATCTACAATAATATATAAAATATATTTTTTAAAAAATCAGAAACTATATATATATATATATATATATATATATATATATATATATATATATATATATATATATATATATATATATATATATATATATATAGATATATATATATATATATATATATATATATATATATATATATATATATATATATATATATATATATATAGATATATATATATATATATATATATATATATATATATATATATATATATATATATATATATATATATATATATATATATATATATATAGATATAGATATAGATATATTCTGTTACAGATATATAACTGTTACAGAGATACAGATTACCCTTCCTTTATGGAATACCTGCAAGGGGCATAGTTTTAGATTCGTAAAATCTCGATGTTTCGGCTTCCACTTTGAAGCCATTTTCAAGAGAATTTAGTTGATTTACTCCGAGGTCTCAATCTGCCTACTCGTTGTAATTTTGCCAGTGGATCAAAGCGAAGGATCTTCCGGTAACTACAATTACGGGGAGTGTCCAGAAATTAAGAAATTATCATTCCTAACATAGAAGCATGAAGGTTTTAAATAATTTTTTCAACATAATAGCGAAATAAAAGTAATAAAATAAATAAACACAGATTAATATCTTAAGTTTCCACTATATTTCAAATTGTATGTATAAAAATTGTTTCGACATATATGCAGATACAGTATTTTTCAAATACGAACTGTATTAAACTTTAATATAGTTCATATTTGAAAAATAGTGGTAATTTTAGATATTAATATTTATTTATTTAAAATGAATTTCCATCAAATATCGGCTGCCCCAGTGAAAAAATAATTGAAATTATCATGGAGTTGATGAACTTTTATGCCTCCATTTCATGATATGTATTTTTGACCATGGATTACAGTGTGCCCATTTCAATATTTCACAGTGTGCCCATTTCAAAAATCTGGTCCTCTTCCTAGTCTTCTTCTTCTGGTCTTAATTGTCTCCAATTTTTTTCTAGTAGTTCTGATGTCTTTTTGGTCAACGGTCTAGGCGTCTTAGGCGCAGGTATAATGTTTTTTTGATGCTTTCACACCTGGTTTATGTTCAATGATCCTTCGATCATTATATTCTGAAATTCGGAACAGTTTACATCTTATTTTTACCCTTTTTTGAATAAATGCTAACACCATTACGTATTAAACACATTTTGACATTTAAAACTTTTTGTACGAGTAATGTACACAAAGTACATGTACAGTAATCTCAATAAGTGGCAATTCCACTTTTTCTTTTATTAGTTAAAGACTTTTATAAGAACAATAATTTTCAAATTTTGTATGTTAGAAATAAATATTTTAAATTTTACAGTAACCTTAATAGTCAATAATTTTTATTATTCTATTGCTTTTCTACAATGCTGATGTATATTTTTCAATGTATGTATAACAATATAAATAATATTTCAGGAACTGTGTTTGGTTTATGTCAAACAGTGGGCGCAGCAGGATTATTAGCAGCAAACTATGTTGTTTCCGAAGGTTTACACGGCTCGGTATGACATATCTGTATTTCATTCAAAGCATATTTCTTCGAATATAAACCAGTTTGCAGGATGGTGGAGATTTGTGTTCGGCGCCTCGACTGCTATTCTCCTTTCGACCGCTTCATTTTTCATGATATGTGGCAGCGGATCCGTCCAGGACTGGAATGACAGTCAGAAGGATTTTCCCATCGAGATGGAGATCGTGGAAGAACCGTCTAGATTAGAGTCTGTTTTAGAATAGCTTTTTACAACATATGTACAACAAAATAAATAATCTAAATATATTATTTAGTTAGTATCAAAATATTTTTGTGCGTGCACCTAAAACCTAAAATCTTTAGTAATAATTATTTTTAACAGGTCGCTTTAATTATGGCGGAATTTTTCGGTGTTTTGAATAGGTAGAATTGTTACTGAACAGTTAAAATTTCAGCAAAAGAAATATTTTAATATTAGGATCGTTCGAAGTTCTCAACTTGACACAGGGATGATGCAAGTATGGCTAAATGGCGACGATATTTATAAAGTATGGTTTGTTAGATAGCATGCTGCGAATTTCTTGACGCGTATGTTTAGTTGTTTATTTGTGGAATTGAGTAGAGCAAACAAGTCTTGACATTTTATGAAAAATGGAAGAACTTGAAATTCAAGCTCTTATAAAAGTCATTTGTTCAACCCCGACATATATAAAAAATAGTTAGATTCCAGATTAAAGGCTTTTTTCCCTTCATCAAAATATTTATGGCGAAAGTATTTCTGACATTGAAGCTGATTTATGTCTTGGTCTACCAAAAATAGCTCAGACTGAAGGATAATGTATCAGTTAACAAAACTAAAATTATATTTGATTTGTTAGCAAAGAAAAGTATCGTGTTGCTCGAACATATCCCATATTCGTTCATCAAAACATTTTACGACCTTTTCCAGCCATTGTATTGTCTGACAAGGAGTTATTATTCTAATAATGGATTAACGGATAACGGAACTAGAGATCTAGAGATCTCTAGTTCCGTTAGATCTCTAGAGATCTATAGATCTCTTCATAGAGATCCATTTTTCACATACTTTTTCAACAATATTTTTTGTCTCATCTTCTTTTCCTATTCCTTTTATTCTTTTATTCTTTTATTTTTATTTATTGTCCTTTTCTTCATAGTGATCGATTTTTCACGTAGTTTTTCAACAAGTTTCTGTTTATACGCAGATGAAGGAATAACTGCAGTCGAACCTGTATCTTTTTATTTTGTACCATACGTAAGTAAATCATCAATTGTTTTGGAGATACAAAGTAAAATGAGTAATCGTTTGAAGCTCCTTGTTTTCCAGGCGTGTGTCCAGATAGTGACTTAGAAGGCGGGGGTGGTTCTTGAAAATTATCCATTGCAGATGGCGGGTCTGATTGTAATTCTAAAAATTGTATTGGATTGATTGGATACGAAATGTTTGGTGTTGGTAAGTGAAGTGCGTGGTTACGGAAAATTTGTTGAGGTAGATGTGTTGACTATTGACAAATCTAAAATCCGGGATGATTGTGGAATATTAGTGGTTACAGACGAGGTGCTTAGTAAATATTGTGACTGTGAGGTAATTGCTGCTGTCGTTTGAGTTTCATCAGTCTGTGGTTGTACTTGACTTATTTCGACATCTGTAGCGTTGTAAGGCCAGATCACACAAACTTTAAATTCGTTCAAAGTTGTTGTCATTGTCGTTAATCGAATAAAAGCTTCTCCAAAGAGCTCTGCTATTTGAAACTGTGTTACCATAACACGCCATAACAGACAGATCGTAAAAACTGCTCAGTGATCACATAAATTCCACGTCTCCGGGTTACAGTTTGTGGATTGTGTGAGGAGGGAAGCATATTATTATCACTCCGTTTTTACGAGTTTTATCTATAAGTTTCAAATTCTGGGTGTGCGAGACGTTACCGTCTACAAGAAGCAACACAGGACTCTAGTGAAGCTGTTGTGAGTTCAATGAACTTTTTTAACCATTCAGATTCTTTTTTAATCATTCTCCTATGGAAATGTTTGAATATTTTAATTTGTTTGAGGTTATAAAATGACCGCGACCGAACACTACAGCTATATTTTAGTAACATAATATTTTAGAACATAATTTGCGGTAAATTTATGGCGCATTGGTAGTAAAACATATTTTTGATATAAAATTTCTCCATAAATAAAAATCAATTGCCATATGTATGACGGAGCATCACTTGAGAACGGCTCGACCGTAATTGTGTTCGTAATTGTCAGGACAAGGTTTGTATGAAGAAAATTTTTGGAAAATCCACGGAAAAGGTAGGAAATTCTTATATAAAAAAATCTTTATGTTGAATTTTGACGTTTTATGTGAAATGATGCACAGTTTGAGAGTTTTGCTGTCACATGTTTTCATAACAAAAAAAAAGAGAGGTGCGTGGCTTGAAGGTCTTGCAACCAAGTCATTAAAAAAATAAATAACATTTTGGGAAGAGATTTTATTATATTTTCTTGGTTTAACAAAAAACTAAAATAAAAAAAACGTTATCGGTGTTACGTTAGATTATTTTGGTGTCTTTGAAAAAACTGTCACCAATAAGGCATCGAAATACAAAATAGTGATGAAAGCAGACAAAAGACCTGCAGGCGAACATGAAAGACGCTTCAATACACACAATACACGTTGAATGAATGTTGCCATTGTGGTTGTTGGCAAGAATTTTGGTATTATATATATATATATATATATATATATATATATATATATATATATATATATATATATATATATATATATATATATCAATATTTTTGCGCTATCCACTTTATTGTACCTCGCCACTAGATGGGTACTTCACCTTAACTACATCATTCCCTGCTTACAGTATTTAAATTTGAATTATTATTATTTTATTATTTGTTGGGATTTTCGGTCAATTAAATTAAAAATAAAAATTAAATTTATAATTATAAATAATAATAATTTAAATGTAAACATGCTACGGTACGATAGACAATGTGGCTCAATGGATATAGATAAAAGAGAAAGGAAATTTGTATAGGGCGAGTAGTTTAACTAGACAAATCCCTCTACATGTAATTGAACGATCTGGATTCGTTAACCATTGAAAAGTGAACTCTATGTTACTTGTTCCAAAGTAGGAACTCCAAAAACTCTGTACGAACAATATTTTTAACTATTCGATTCGCTATATAGCCAAACCAATTTCAAGTAATTCAAACTAATACTAACATCTAGCGTAACGCAAGTGGATAAAAAATAATTTTGGTTTTCTGATTCGGTGTATCCACTTACATTATGTTAGATGTTAGTATTAGTTTGACTTACTTTAAATTGGTTTGATTATATAAATAATAAATAAATAAATAATAAATACATACTTTATTTAGTATACGCAGCTAATCGTAATAAACCAAAAAGAAATCTTAATAAAAGAAAATAAATCAATTAACACTGTTTAAATGATAAAACACTTTATTGCTTCAAATAATAATTTAACAGTTTAGGAAAATACATGCACATTAGGAGCGCTCCCTATATGGGCAGGCAAAGCATTACCTCTAGCGGTGTATGCCTGTTATAGTTCAATAGTACACGCATAGCCTTGTTCTGCTGCATTTGAAGTCTACCAATACTCTCCTTATTACATGATATCAGAGACATACAATAAGTAAAATGGGGCTAAACTATGGTATTGCCTCTATATATAACTACTATAGTAAGCCTCTTCTACCAGAGTGATAAATGTGACGATATTCGACTAAAGAACCCTATTTTTTTTCCAATCTTTGTACATATATAATTGACATGGTTACAAAATGTTAGCTGAGGATCCAACAATACTCCTAAGTATTTAATTTAATTTACAGTTTCAATATCATAGTTGTTTATATTTATTTTTAACCCAAACTCATTAAATCTTTTACAATTTGCGTTAAAACCTATAATCATGCACCTTATTTTTAGTTCGCTTAGTAAGTTTATTTTTACATAGTATTGCCAGTTCATTATTAAATTTTTTAACCATTTTAGGCAATCATATAGCGAATGGGATAGTTAAAAATATGTCCGTTCACGTAAATTATTAATAAAAAAAAATGTGTATAATTTATCATCAATTTATACTAATAAAAATAATAGAATCTTATCAATATGAGTAATCTTTAATTTTTCCACAATTTTCTACAACGCTTTATAGATTCTACATTACATATAGACCATCTATTTTAGATATATAGTGGTAAACACTGTATATATATAAACACAGTATACACTGGCAGGCCATTTGCCGAGTTCTGCTAATCATCATCATATATCCCGTTTATAGCGCTATCCGCCTTTGGGTTCCTAATCGCCAGTTATTTCTATCCTCCCAGTCATCCTCCGAGAGATTCCTTGCCGACATAGCTTTTGTTATTCCATGCAACCATGTTATGGGCGGTCTTCCTCTTTTCCTCCTTTCCGTAGGCATCCACTCCAGAATCCTTTTAGGTAGTCTTTCCCTTGGCATTCGCCTCACATGTTCATACCAGCCTAGTTGTTTCCTTTCGATGTCATCAATTATTGTGTGTTCTACCCTCATTAAATTTCTGACGTCCTCATTTCTAACATGTTCAAGTCTAGATTTACCTGCCGATCTTCTCCAGAAATCCATTTCCACTGCAAGTAGGCTGTTTTTTTGCTTGTTTGTCAGCTGCCATACTTCCGAGCCATAAATCAGTGTGGGTTGTATTTTGAGTTATAAATTTTCTTTTTTGTCTGTGCTCTAATATTTTTTTGCCATAATATTGAGTTCAATGCTCCGATAACCTTCTTTCCCTTTGTTATTCTGTCTTTTATTGTTTCGTTGTTTCGGCCAGTCTTGTTGAGTCTTGAGCCCAGATATACGTATTCCTCGCAGCACTTGATATATTCGTTGTCCAGAATCAGATCTCCTGGTAGTTGTTCTTGTCCAATGTTCAAATATTGTGTCTTCTCTGTGTTAATTTGCAATCCCCATCTCCTGTATTCTTCGAATAGTTTCCGCGCCATATATTCCAGGTCTTCCTTATCCTGGGCGATCACCACCTGATCATCAGCGTAGTGTAATGTATATAGAGTTGTATCCTCTATTGTTATTCCCATGCCATTACACTTTCGTTTCCATAACCTCAGCGCTTCATCGATGTATATATTAAATAGGGTAGGTGACAAAGAACATCCCTGGCGTAAGCCTTTAGTTACGTTGAAGCCTTTTGAAAGTTTATTACCCATTTTTATTCTAGATGTTGTGTTTCTATAGAATTCCTTAATGGCATTTGTAATAGTCACATTAATATTAGATTTCTCTAGGACTTCCCATAGTTTCACAATAGGGACCGTATCGTATGCTTTTGTTAGATCTACTAGAAGTAGATGTACATCTTGTGACCGCATTGTCTTCTTTTCAATAATTTGTGTTAGGCAGAAAATATTGTCTATTGTTGATCTACCTGCCCTAAAGCCGTTTTGTTCTTCAGATTCGTAGGGATTATATTCTTCACATATGAGATCCTTTAATATTTTTCCATAAAGTCGACTTAATGTACTCGTCACCGTTATACCTCGATAGTTTTCTTCCAGCCTTCTTTCCAGCATTGTGGAACTGGTTCCCCATTTAAACATCGGTTGAAAATTTCTGTCAGGATCTTAAAAAGTTGTTCCGTTCCATTTTTTATTAGTTCTGCAGGGATACCTTCCGGGCCTGCGGCCCGACCATTTTTTAATAAGTATATGGCTTTCTTTGTCCTGTCCAGATCAAGAGCTATGGGTTCTCCAACAATTCGGATTTTCTTGGGAGACTTGTTCATATATTCTGTTCTTTGCTCTGTCAGAAGTGATTTATAGTGCTCCTCCCATTGTTGGGCTGTAATTGGGTTTATATTTATTTCATTTCTCGTTTGTGACCTTAGATTCTTTATAAATCTCCATGATTCACTAGATTTACGCCCACCTATATATCCATCTAATTCTTGGCATTTGTTTTCCCAAATTTGATTCTTTGCTTGAACCACAGCCTGTTTGAATATCGATGTAACTTCTTTGTATTTCTGTCTGTCTTCTTGCCTCTTTGAACTCATCCATTTTTCATGGAGCTTTTGTTTTTTGTTCTTCATTTGTTGTAGTTGATCGTTCCACCAGTACTTCCTAGCTTTGGGATATGTTTGTTTAATTCCTAGGGATTCTTTGGCTGCTTGGTGTATTCCTTCTGTTACATTTTTAAGTAGAGATTCAGTTGAACTATTCTCGGGAACCTTTATTAATCTTCCATCTAGTCTATTCTTATATAAGGTTCTCGTACTTTCATTTTCCAGGCTTGATAGATTGTATCGAGGATCTGTATTGCTTTCCAGATTTTCATTTTTAGGTTGTCGATGGCTGTTTCCTTTGGTTTGCTTATATATTGGTAAAATTATTTTTCCTTTTAGGAGATAGTGATCACTTCCGCATTCAGCTCTTCAGCCTTCTGGTCCTTTGGATCCAAGTATATTTGTGGATATTTTTATGTGCATAAAAGCCATTCGTTATTGTCAATGATTGATGCTGACATAGTTCAATCAATCTTACCCCATTATCATTCAGTGTCTCTTCTCCATGAGGTCCAACCACTAAATTCTGTGTTTTCTTTCCCGTTCTGGCATTTATGTCTCCGAGTATTAAGATCTCTCTAGAGGGTCCTATATTTGATATTACGTCCTCCAGTTGTTTATAGAAATTTTCCTTTTCTTCAACTCTCGCGTCCTCATTCGGGCCATATACCCCAATTATCGACAATTTTATTCCCCTCAGGCATACATTTACTCTTAATATTCTCTCGTTCACCGCTTCCCACTCGGAGATATTCTTTTTGTACCTTTTGTTAATAAGTAAAGATACTCCTCTCTTTGCTCGCTCTTCCTTTTTTACGCCGCTATATATATGAATATAATTTCCGCAGGCCTGTGTTCCTTGTCCTTTTTTCTTTGTTTCCGAGATAACTACAAAGTCTACCCTATGTTCTTCCATTTCCTGTAGAACGTCTTCCATTTTATTTCCACATCCCTGTACATTCCATGTACCACATATCATAGTCCTTTTTCGTTGCAGTGTTCGTTGTCCTTTAATCCGGTCTTTTAATCCGTTTCATTTGCTCATTTGCTCTTCCACCGTTGGGATTTTGTTATCCTCTTCCGCCTTCCGACCATTGGCTTCATCTTCGCCTGTACCCTAGGCAGGGGCCCTCACAGGGTACTATCATCCGGGCCAGATGAACCCTGGTTTTTTAGCGAGGTGTTACTCCTCGATCACTCCTCCTTCCTTACCTTACCTTTTGCATGGCAGATGGCAACGGTAAGGCCCCAGGCTTGTGACTGGCATAGCGGAGTTGTTCTGCTAATAATAGATAAAAGAAAATTAAATAAAATAGTAAATAAAAATATTGTTGCTTACTGAATCGTAAAGTGCAACTTCCGGTTTTCGATGATCGGCACATTGAATATCTATGTGGAACGACTACTAGATGGCTTAGTAGTATCATTGAAGCTCACTCCGAACATCAAAATAACGTGGGTCATCATCTTACCTCACTGCCCCGTCTTACCCCACGTCCCTCTATTCGATAACATGTAACATTCTTCTGCAGTCGCTCGAGGATTTTCACTTTGCCAAATCCTACATTTTTGCTTTTTCGCATAACCTGTGAGGTGGAAATGAGCTTCGTAGGAAAACATAATTTTATTGCAAAATTCTGCATTTCTGCATTTATTTACATAATTCTTCCTTATTTTTTTCTCTTAAGTCATTGAAAAAATATCTATTGGGACACTTTTTATAACGGAAATGACATAACGATATTTATTTTTTTTTTAAAGCATTTTTTTAATGATAAAAGCGAGCCGCTCTTACAGGAAATGAATAAAAGTACTGTCTTAAGTTGCTTTTCGGTTGGGTTTGCTTCGTTACCTAATTTGCATTTACATTAGCTAATGAATAAAACTAATTATTTCATCGAAATTTGTGTATAGGGTTCGTGAATATTTCACTGTCGAAATAATCGTCGAAGAAAATAACGTTAATTAAACCGAGAACCTCTTATAAAAAAGCTGATTGTCTTTTTGCTTTGTTCATTCTTTTTTTGTATGCACGAATTTCAGTAGTAAGTTTTTTTCGAGGGCCTTTAAATCCTTGTAAAATGTCAATATTGTATAACTTCATTACTTCCTCTTTTTGTTATTTTTAGTGTACTTTTAAATAGCTCTATTTGTTGGCAAAAATATTAAATGTCAATCTTGTTTTATTTCTATGATTTCTTATTCTATTGCTTTATGTGATCTTCATCTGTCAGAATTTTTTCGTAGATCTTTGATACCTACAAACTTTTACTGTTGATTATGATGTGGCTTTAGTACTTTCCCTAATTTATTGCTTCCGGTACGTCTTCGTTTCTAACTATTTCTATGATTTCTTCTTCTATTGCATTATGTGATCTTCATTTATCAACATTTTTTTGTACATCCTTGATATTTATCATTTTAGGGCCTTTTTTCCGATGCAATAGCCGGTTAGTGAACCCTGATTTCCTTCAACCTAGATTCTCCCATCAGATGGATATATTGAATCAATCTGATCTGAGACTGTATTGAAAGCTAACAAATAAGGTAATGAGACCGGTGGTCTAGCGTTCGATCGGGCAGTACTGTTGGCATCTCTTATGGAGGGATGATGGGCACATCATCTGATGCGTTTTTACTACTCATTTGAACTAGTTTTGCAGTTCATGCAAATAATTTTGTCAAGGATTTAGGTTTTTAGATAGTTTAAGGTATTCTCAGAAGGTCGAAACTCAATTGAAGACGGACTTTGTGGTAAAATGTTTTCCATTGCAAGAAATAATAATAATAACTTTAATACCATAACTAAAATAGACAGTCTATTATTATATACTAACATCTATTAATGATACGCAAAATGGAACTGAAAGCAATTAAAAAAGATCTAGTTCAGTTCCAGTTTTTTTTTAATTGAAGCATATAAGAAATAACCGAGTTTATACAATTTGTCTATAATTTTTACAATTTATTGATCAATATATATATAGTATAGTAAATGACTAAACAATAACAGTAACCGAAAAAATAACATCATTTCCTCACAAACAGAAAAAACAAAGCAACCAATCCATTTCTCCATTTCTAACCCTTTATACTTTTTAGTTTTTGGTGCTGGAGGTTACTATCCGATGTTCATTTTATAGTAATATTTAAACAAGTCTGGTGATAATTTCTTTAGTATGCGCGAAACATTGTTATAAAGTTTATAAATATTATTCGTAAACGATCTCTTTAAAAAAAATGTAATCGATGTGAAGGAGGTGATATGAGGCCCCCAAACCTAACCTTCGGTACGCCCCCTACCCTTCGGTACGTGAATATATCAATGAGATATGGAGGAAATTTGTTATAAATTATTTTATGAAATAGAACGACCGTGTCCACTCTTCGTCTTTTGCCATGGATATCCAGTTAGCTTCTTTTAATTTGTGTGTTATCGGAGAGAAATTTCTGCTATCATATATATATATATATATATATATATATATATATATATATATATATATATATAAAAGACAAGAATTCTGCACTCTCTGTATATGAGCAATATTTCCTTGATCCATGTACGGATCATACACTGCATCAGCGTAATTAAAACATGAAAGGACCAGAGAATCTGTCAACTTGATTTTAATGTAGCAGACAAAATGTGTCGATGTGGATATTGCATCTTTAAATTAGTATGGGCCTGCTTAACACACTTAATGATCTGTAGCCGAAACCTCAAATCTGTCAAAAATCAAGCCCAAATTAAGTGTCATACAATAGATCAATTGTGTTACTGTTGTAATCATCCTGATCTGCGGATAAGATTATATGATCAATCAATGTAGTACTAGTATTGGTAGTTCTGGTTGGTACAAAAATAATCTGTTTTAAGATAAAGGTTTCTAAGCAATCAATGTATTTGTCAGTAAATGAATTTGATTCTAACATATTTATGTTCATATACCTCCGCAAATAATGTTCTCACACGCAAGTTCAGAAAACCCATTTTCAAGAACCTCAAGAAAATTGTTGTTATTTGTATAAACTGGAAGTCTATCGAGGGAACAAAAAAAGTAGGTATAATTTGTTATATATATTTTAATCCATATATCCTCCAACACATCCTCAGGTTCAGAAATAACTGCTCATATTTTTTTATATTTATTCACATATAATTGTTCCTCCACCCATGCCCAAACGCTCTTTATACAAGAAATCCTTCAACCTGAAAAACATTATCCAATGTACCCTTCCTCATTTTCGGCTCCGACAATCCCAATACTATAATTTGGAAAAAAATTACTTATTCTGATCCGGTATCTGCTAAAAGATCTGTTTTTTTTGTTCATCAGAAGATATCCCTGTTCCAACTTTTCGTGGCCTGATTGATCTTTCAGATACAGAATGTAGTGCACCCGAAGATAGGCAAGCTTGTACTAGCGAAGAAAGCGATACTTTTGAATCTACGTCGTCAAAACAACTACTTTTTAGTCAAGACGCTTTAAGTGACCTTATCAGAGATCTCAACCTTTCAAAAGAAAGATCAGAACTGTTGGCATCCAGACTCAAGGAGAGGAATTTACTTTCTCCAGGTACTAAAATTATATGTTATCGTACTCGAGAAAAAGGACTGATACCGTTTTTTTGCTTCGAAAATGATGTTGATTTTTTGTAATGATGTCGTGGTCTTTTATCAAAAATGGGTTTCTTGGTCTACCAGCCAAGTGAATGGATCTTTTTATAGACAGTTTCAAGCGGAGTTTGAAATGTGTTTTGCCACAGACATGTCTGAAACCATATCTGTTGTATTGGAAAAAGTCAAGTACTATGATTATAAGTGAATTAAACTTTTTGTTGGGTCAAAAAAACGGTTACACAAAATTTCCATGTTTTCTGTTTGTGGGATTGGATTGCTGGAGCATTGGATTAAAATAAACTGGCCTGAAAGAAAAGACTTGACAGTTGGGAAGCAAAGTATCATAATTACAGTGTTAGTTACTAGAGAGAAAATAATTTTGCTTGGGACTAATGAAACAGTATGTCAAAGCATTGGATAAAAATGGTTCCTGTTTTAATTATATATCGACGAAATTTCCTGGTTTGAGCAAGGAGAAATTTAAGACTGGCATTTCTGATGAACCGCAAATTAGGCTTTTGATGAAAGATAATAATTTTGTGCATTCATCGAAAATTATAAAACAGGCTGGAAAATTTCAGAAAGCTTGGTTGCATCCATGAGCATCAAAGTTGACTACCTCAACAATTGTTTGAATAAATTTCCGACAACCTTGGCTCTTACAGTGAGGAATAAGGAGAGCGATTTCATCAGGACCTAAAAGTATGGAAGAAAGGTACTAAGGTTGATGGGATGGACACATTATGGCTGATTACTGCTAGAGTAGGGGAAGTCCGGGCAAAGCGGACACCTTAAGCTTTGACGACCTATGACAAGACAATTAATAGACACAGAATTCAAATAATAGCTGTGTATGAATTAGTCTTTATTAAAGTTTTTAATATAATCAATAAAAATTAAGTAACATCAATATTTTACTTAAAATTATTAATAGTATTGCAATTGGTACCGCTATCCGCTTTGTCCAGCCCACCGGGTAAAGTGGATAGGACCATAGGGCAAAGTGAACACACGGTTAATTAAAGAACAATTACCGAAATCAACATAAGAAGAATTAAATTAATGATGAATATAACTACTAACAGTGCAGCTGTCACAAAGAAATATGCCTTCTCCTTTGTAAGTCGTGCATTTTTTGTGACTCCACTTCTTACAGGAATTGCACTGGATCCAATCATCAACAGGCTGTCTATTGATTTCTATGTAATCTTCTCCACAAAAATATCATGTGTAGTTTTCAACATTTTCTTTGATTTTAGATTTCTTAACTTTAGTATTTTTGGTCCTTTTAATATTTTTCTTTAGCGTAGTCTTTGGTTTTGTTTTTAAATCTTTGTCAATGTTTTTTAAAACTTTGGTGTTTGCTTTAATATATTTAGCTTTCTGTTCATCCATTATAGGAGTGCTGGTAAGCACCTCGGACTTCTGAATTTTTATTTTGCGAGTAACCACGGGAACTTTTCTTGGACTCAAATAAGACACAGGTGGAAGAGAGCAGTAGAAGACTGTAGTATTGCCTTTGGCATTATATTTAAGTGAATCTTCTTCATTTGGTATTTTTGAAGGTAGCGTAGAATGAATCATAGAGTCCAAGGCGCTTGTTTGTTCTGCATCTGCATCTTGTATCGCAAGATACGTGCTCAGTAGAAATTTATAGAACATCAGAAGTGCAGAGTTTAATGACTGAAAGTGGTGTCGAATGAGTTATTTCGGGTAAAGAGTCTATCTTTATAGACAAAATACTATGTTGGTCCACCGTTGCGTTTTGAATTCCGGAATTCACATGATTAGTAGATCAGGAGTAAAAGACCTTGGATTAGTAAGGATACTATTGAGAGGGTCTTCCCCATGTAGTTCTAAAATTATTGATGGCGGTACACCTCTAGTATCGATTAATCCGGGACAATACACCAACTCTGTCAACAAATCATTCTTTTCTCTCATTGCGGGGTGAACTTGAACCTTTACAGTCATTGTCGTCATTCGAAGAATCATCCGGGATATTATCCAAAGTTTTACTTGGTCCAGATGAACTTTGAAGCCCTGATGTCGAAGGTTTGACATCATTGTTCGTTGTTGTAGTCCCGACATCTTGATAGGTTGTCTCCTGAAGAGCAGCATCTGAATTAGCCGTATTACGATAAGTCATCACTGTTAAAGATGGAGCGAAATATTTTTCTTCCCATACATCCATATTGGTTGACCAAATCCCAGTGGATTCAAACGCTTTGATGGCGTTGTTGGGAGTGGCACATTTCAGATATGCTAAAACAAATAATCTGGCCACATCGTACTGATTGACTTGCTCCCTGGGTGAGCCTTATGGAATCGATTGATTTCTTGTTCGAACTATATTTTTAGTGCACCATACACAGCAACGTCCAGTGCTTGCAGTTTGTTTGTATTGTGAGGTGGCAAAGACAAGATGACGACATTGTTTTGGTTTGCGTACTCCAGAATTAGATAATGTTTGTGGCTTTCATGGTTGTCTAGCAGTAAAAGCACTTTTTTTTCTGCAGTCGCTCGATCATGGCCAACAAAAAATTTGAGCCACTCCAGAAATATGTCCCCAGTTATCCATCCTGTAGATGAGCAAGTTCCCCGAGTCTCTGGAGGAGAACCATCCAACAAGCGATCTTGCATCCTCTTACGCGCAAATATTATAAACGGTGGTAAGAACAATCCGGCAGCATTGCAGCAACAAACAATAGTTGTGGTTTGTCCACGTTCTCTGCTGGAGGGAGATGACTCCAAATTGCTTCTTACCCCTGACGGAAAGAACTTTGGGTGGTTTCTTTGTTGAAGTTTGTATGCCGGTTTCGTCAACATTGTACAATGTTTATCCGTTTGGTTATTCAACAACTCGTAGAATATTTCGACTTGCTGACAGTTGAAGCCTTTAAGTCTAACAATCGAAGTTGCTTCTGGCACTCTTAGAGTGATTTGCGAATTTCTGCTCATAAATCCTGCAAGCTAATCATCACCAGCTTTTTCATTTTTGTCCCAACTTTGTGGATATGTGAGACTGTTTTTTTGCGCAAACGTATACCAATGCTTAAAAATCTTCTCGGGTTAAGCCATAAAAAATGTTGTCAATCTCGTGCAAAATGTTGTCCATCTTGTGCAAAATGTTGTCCATCTCGTGTTTTTCATCTCGTTGGTCATTGAAAACTTTACGATAATGTCCATGCTGAGCAGTCAAACTACCTTTTTTCTAATGCCTATACAAAGTAGCATATGGTAGGTCATATTTTCTTGCCGTCGTTTTCACAGGAATACCAGCATGGCAGTCTGCTATTGCAAGCAACATAATATCTTCACTCCATTCGCCTTGATTTGTTTTTCTTTTATATTTGTAAACCATCTATAAGAATATAATTGAAAACCATTAATCAAAATACCTACCGGTTAAATCGGATATTACTGGCCAAAGTGGATACCGTATCCACTTTGCCCAATAGGTACTTGTTGAACTTAACCTAGCCGACAATGAAATCCAGAAAGAACATCTCAATAAAACTTACAGTATTTCAACAAGAACGCATGCGCTTTAGGGAAACAAACAAGCCAAAACAGTAACAGCACAGGTATATGAGCAATTATGAAAATACGTACTTTGAAATATCATAACAAACTATCACTTTTATTTTTAGTTTATTATTTTATTCTCAAACGACGCTTCGCCGTGCGCTAGCTATGTTTGTTTACGACTGAGGGGTGGGGAACGGACTTTGTGGCATGCGACAGGCGTGCTTGCATGCACCATTTTGAAATAGTGAAGGACATTCGCTTTGTCTGGGTTATTATCATGCGTGAGTGCCTGGAAGGAGTTCACTCGAAATCGCGAAGAAGAAGCTTTCTCCATGTTCAATGATGTAACAAAAGGTATGAAAATAGATGAAATAATCTTATTTTTTCGACGTCTATATATCTCGAAATCTACACGTAGATTTCAAAAAATATATGTACCGTTAGAATCAGCATAACGAGCGTATTGAAAAACAGTTTTAGTCTTTCCGGTACCAAAGCCACTGCAAACCTGTGTTATTGATTTCTCATTTTGATTCTTTACCACTCTTATGTAGTAGCCTTTTCTATACAAGGCCAAGATTATGTATGGAAACGATCAAACGGTCATGGAAAGGGTTTCCATACATAATAGCGACCCTGTATATTATTCAATCCGTTTTGATTCCCCACAAAAAATTATAATTTACTTCATAATAAATAATATTTATCGTATTTATGTTTAATAAAAACGTCCCTCATTATATTGTGTGTGTTTTTTTACAAGGTTCTCATACAACAAGTTTTCAATTATAACTCGCACATTAAAACTCATCGTTACAAGTTCTTAAAATTGTTCAAACCAATTATCCCAAAAGGCTGTGACTGGTACGTTAGGAGTAATATAAATTTTAAGGCGAACATTAAAAAAAATATCCCGCTGTACGACTAACAGGTAATATATCCACCGCATGCCCAATTTAATGCATTCCTCGTCTTATCAACGTTGTACCCAACATTAAGAAAATTAGTGAACATGAACACAATGGAGATTCTAGACATTCTTTACGTTCCAAGATCAACGGAAATAATATATTGTTGTAATTGGTAATGTCAGGATGATACAATGCGAGGCGAATTGTTTTCGGGAAACATATTAATTGTAAAAAAACAGTTTTAGGTTCGTTTCTTTAACGATTAATGTTTTAATATTTATTTGTTAGTTGTTCTTTTTTTGGTATTAACGGATTGTCGGACTTCTGGTAAAAAAATATTTTTTAAATATCATATATAGTCTATGTAGTCTATCAACAGACAAAACATATGCTCTCCAATGTAAGTGATGGGTGGGGATCGCCCTCCAGAATACTCATTTTGGCAGAGACGCAGGTTGCTGTGTGTTCCACATGAGATTGTGGAACCCAACGTTTCGGGGTTTGGGGTGTATAACTCTCGAGTACTGTTGTTATTGGACGCAGTCCAAGGAAATCAAAAAGTGCATGTATAAGCCATTCGACGAGAAGAAAAACTTTAGTTTTAAAGTGGTGTTTGAAAATGTAAAATCGTTTTACGAAACTGTAGTCACACAAATTTAATAATTAATATTAAGTGATAGATAATAAAGTATAAAATTGTTTTATTCGGTATAAAAAATGAACTATCACAAAGTAACGGACAAATCAATCAATAATGTGGGTTATTTGATTGTGATTAGGGTCTCTTGAGTCCCTATTCTTTCAAAGATAACCTGATGGGTCTAACCACCAACAGATGAAACATATGCCCTTCAATATAAGGGATGGGTGGGGCTCGCTCCCGGTCAAGCAACTAACAGAATGCTAATATATATGACTGACGAACTGATCAAAGACTTTTCTGTTTATGCGAAGTGTATATTAGCAAGTGTGAATGAAAGGGCAGCGTTATGCCGACATTGAAGCCATTCAAATGGAGTCGACCGCCATCCTGAAGGACATATCTTTGGCTGCGCTCAAAAACTAATTCGTGTATCTAATTGACCGTGTAAAATATATTTGTGTTTTTTAGTCCTGTTTTCCGTGAGACACGCATTGTATGTAGTGATCCACAGCATACAAATCCCTCCCTAAAACAGAAATTCTTTTATCTTTAGTAAATTTATTGGACATATTTGGAGTCCATATTTGGAGTGTATATTGAAATTAAAACATTGTTTTTTTTTTCATTTTCAACACACAACATTAAATTGATACTAGGATGTTACATCAGCTATTGAACCATCAAAAGTAGATGTTTAATAGTACTTTTATAAATAACTTTATGGCATCACCATTGTTCGGATGTAATTTAATTAATTAATTTAAATTATTTTTCGAGATGTGTTTTCGTCGTTTTCGAGATTCGAGATGTGTAAAATTCGATTTTTTATTGCTAGCTTAGTGTTGATTTTTTGGCTTAACGGATGATTGGAATAATAATTCAAATATTTGCTTAGAGATGTAAGAATCTAATTTGGACGTTGAGATTATCTTCTGTTTCAATATAGTCTTCAACGTAGTCTAATATAGTCTTTTCCATCCATGGCTACCGTACTATTACCCTTATCAGGGTTTATTTTATTTATTCGTATGGCATCATGCAGCATATAAACATTAAGTACAATAAGTGTATATAAAAAAAGGGTAAAAAAGAAGAAAAGAAAACAAACAGTGCCCATAAAACATCCAGACGAACTAAACAATATTATCCAAGTTTCCAAGCCATTCCATCGCTGCAGCGTTGGTCCTCATGAAATCGTTCCAGTTGCTCTGATAGGATCGTAGGGGGCACTCTCCGCCCGCTCCACTCTGCTATGTCTGATGGACTGTTTCAGTGTACCACAGTCACAACTCGGAGACTTCGGTATACTCCATTTATAGAGTGAGTCAGCACATCAATTCTGTTAAATTTGACCCACAATTTTCTGTTAAGCTCGATGCCCGCAGTATCACAGTTGTATCTCTCAAACCATTCCCGCTCTTGGTGATTTTCAATGTTTCTGCATAATGTAGTGGCGGGTTTCTTGAAGTCTATTTTGTTGCAGGATAGGTATATCATGATGAATGATTAGTTCCAGGTTCTCTTGTATAATGTTGTATTCTCTGAGCAGAGTTTCGATTCTACGAATCGGAGGTGTGTAGATATTACTTAGTAAGGGAAGCCTGTAGGTAGGAGTTGGTCTGGTTGTTCCAGTGATTGTATGTGCATGATATTGTTAAGCTACAATTAGGTTGGTATACCAACTGTTCAGCCACACTGGAACACAGTATTCTGCAGCTGAGAAAACGCGAGATATGATGTAAGCAATGTCTCCATTGAAGCCTTTTTGGATGATGAAACAAACATACGATCAGGGTAAGTCCTCACAAGTCAAAATTTTAGAGACCCAAAAGAATTTTCCAAAACGTTTGTCACATGGTCGTCAATAAGGAGAATAATCTAGTTAATCCTTGGTCGGCCATAGACAAAGTTAGCCCAAATTATTGCAGTATATTAAGAACAAAATTAATTGTTTATATATATATATATATATATATATATATATATATATATATATATATATATATATATATATATATATATACCAGGTGTCCCATTAAGGATGGATCGCAGCCGTATCTTGAAAACTATTTATCCCACAGCTTTGGGGAAAAAAAATTGTACTGAAAATGATCATGATAAATTCACCAAAAATATTTTTAAGCTTCTAAAACGACCGCAAGAGGGCGTGACGACCTAAACATTTTTAAAAATCTTTTTTTTTGGGTATTTTCAAGTGTTAACCGAGTAAGAAAAATTCTCAGTTATAATTAGCAAACTGTCTCCTACAACTTTGTTTTATGACATTTTGTCGTAATTTCACGAATAGAGGTGTGGGGGGAGTTTTACCTATTGAGATAAAAAGTCGTCTAATGTCCGTTTGCCTTAACCGATTTTCCTCAATTTGGATTCATTTAAAAGGCAATTGCTGCGACAATCAGATAATCTGGGAGATAAATTTCTAAGTTTATAAATGAAACCGCGAGGTGGCGTTACATTCAACAATACTTTTTTGAAGTTTTGTTCAGTTTTTTCAAATGGAATGGTACAGCTTTTACTACATGGCAAGAAAGGTAATTTAAAGAGGAATCGTCCAGTGAAAACCCGAAATCGATATCTCTGACATGTCAAGAGATATTTCGATTTTTCTGAAAAAAATCAGTTAATTTTAATTTTTACCGTAATATTAAATTAAAAATTGGTCTTAATATTTAGGTCGCAATCACAATCGCAACAATTTTATTTAAAAAATAAAATTATCTATTCAGTATCAATCATCATAAATGTTCTAATTCTGACCTTGATAATATTTTCTAATTTAATTACATAAGCGGAAAAAATGCCTTTCCCCAATTGTTGCATTTTATCTTTTGTGATGCTTAAATACTACTTGACAGAATATTGAAATCAGTCATTAATAAATATACCTACCCTTTCTTTTAAACTAAGTGAATGGATGAATGAAATTATGCGTTTTCGGGTTTCCAAATAAACGCATGCAGTCCTTAGGTACATTACACAAAGAGTGTAAGAAGCGAACCATGGAAACAAACAAAAACAGTCAAATTAACTTGTCAGTTTTGAAATGCATTACATTTTCAACATTGCATTTATTGATTATTAATATTTATTATAATAATATCTAATAATGCCTTTTACGAATAACGAGGCCTATGACATGTTGGCGGTGTATTTCCAATGTTTTGAAAATGCATGTATTGCAGAGCGGCAATATGCAAGTCAATATCCCGAAAGAAGGCATTATTCGAAGAAGGTGACACGTCTAGCAACACGCTTACGAGAAACAGGAATTGTGCATCCAGATCCAGTCCGCACCAGGTTACGTTCGATTCGTAATTGAGATAATGTCGTAAATGTTCTGGCTTATGTCGAAACCAACCGCTTAAGTATCAGACAAATATCTGAAGAATTAGGTATTAGCAAGACATCCGTTCATCGATTCTTAAGAGATAACAAGCTGCTTTTTACTTGTGGGGACTAAAAGACCTTGTTTTTCAAACTCGTCCTACCACACATGATTAAAAGAATTCAAAATTCAATAACCAGCATTTCAAGAGCGGAAATTGAAGCTGCCGTTTTTAGTACTAGTCGAAAAATAAATCTTTGCATTTCTAAGGATGGAAGGCATTTTGAACATTTAGAAAGGCGTTAAAGTTCAGATTCTGTTAATTATTAGACTGTTGTGCTGTTAATTTCATTTGACTGTTGTTATTATTATTATCTTCGTTGTTGGCCCGTTAACCTTTAAACACGCTCCAAATTAATATGGCACGAAGAATTTGGACCAGTCCCAAGCATGGGTAAAGTGTGAAGGAAGGCAAACATTAGGTTAATATTTTTTTTAACTTAATGCAGGTAGTAGTGAAATAATAACTGAATTTTTCATAAAAATCGAAATATCTCTTGACATGTCAGAGATATCGATTTCGGGTTTTCACTGGATGATTCCTCTTTAAATTACCTTTCTAGCCATGTAATAAAAGCTGTACCATTCGATTTCGAAAATTTAAAAACCATTGATCCATTGTACTGAATCCACTTCTGAATCCTGCTTGTTCTCTTGGTTGTGCGTCATTCAGTTTTTTTAATATTCTTTTAGAAATTATCTTAGTGAAAACTTTGTACATCACTGATAGGAGGCTTATTGGACGGTAGTTCTTTAAATCTTCCTGTGCTTCTTTTTTATGTAAAAGGCTCACTTCTGCATTTTTCCATAAGTCAGGTATTTTTTGTTCTTTGAGGCATTTTGAGTATAATTTTGCCAGTGTTTTATGTAACGTCCGACCACCAGCTTTTAGCATTTCGACAGTTACACTATCCTTTCCTGGAGCCTTGCCGTTCTTCATCAATTCTATAGCATTTGTTACTTCCTCCACTAGGATATCTGGCATTATATATTGTTCTTTCGTGGGTATTGCTGTCCCTGACTGGCTCTGATCTTCATATAACTGGGAATAAAACCTTCTGACAATCTCTAACATTTGGGTACGCGTCCTGCACACTGTGCCATCCTCACGGTTTAAAGCATATATTTGCGTTCTTTTGTTTCTCAGCTTCTGTTTAGCTTTGTTAATTCCTGTGTTTTCTTCCAGGGTTTTTTGCACTAGCTGCATATTGAATCGGCGCGTGTCCTCTCTGATACGTTTTCTTAGAGTTTTGCAGAGCTCAGTGTACTCGACCCTGCCAAAAGGACTACCTGCATTTCTCATTGCTCGCCGTTTCTTCATTAAATCAATGGTCTCACTGGAGATTTTTGTTTGTTTGAGACATTTTTCCTCTGGTGCTATTGAAGCAGCCGTTTGAAGTACATTGTTGGCGATTTCTTCATATTGAATTGATATTTCCACCTCCTCTGGATCTTGTAACGCAGCAAACCGGTTTGACAAAGCAATCTCAAAATCGCTTCCTCTGTTCAGCAGTTTTCCAGAATCCACCTTGCCATTCTTTGATCTTACCATTTTTTCGCGCTCTTTTCGACAATCAATCCGAACCCTTGCTCGTACAATTCGGTGGTCACTTCCAACATTAAAATTGTTAAGGACAGTACAATTGGTAAATATTGTTATAAATATATATATATATATATATATATATATATATATATATATATATATATATATTTATAACGGTTTCCATATATATATATATATATATATATATATATATATATATATATATATATATATATATATATATATATATATATATATATATATATATATATATGGAAACCGCAATATGTCAAAAATCGATTTTTTTATTGCATCACTGTGTCCATGTGTGAGCTGCACAACATGCAATAGATCCTATGTCAATAAACCAATCAGAAGTTGAGTATCCCCCCCTTTGCAATAAGTTGATCTGATATCAGCTTCATATTTGGTCAATACAAATAGTCGTATGTCGTAGTAGTTTATGAGATTTATTTGTATTCTTGAATTTTGGCCAGTGCAAGTAGTCATATGTCACTTCGTTTGATATGTTTTGTTATTGTTATATTATTTACAGTTGTTCTTCAATAAAAACATTAAAAGTAAGTTATTTTTTACTCACTAATATCATTTTACTTTAACGTCGAACGTTTTCTTTTTCTGATAAAAATCAGATTTTTATCTGAGTGAGTGATGATGGCAAAGTTAAGAAGCAAATTTGTAAACAAATGTTTATGGACACAATTGGCATTGGGAAAAGACTATTACGTGATTGGGTGAAACCTCCCGAAACCACTGCCTCTCAGGCTGGCACTTCTGTCGTAATTGGATCTGACTCAAACGACGCAAAAGTAGAATTACAAGAGTGGCTGAAATCTCTTGCAAAAGTGGAATTACATTATTGCCGCGCCTCTTCTGATAAACTTTACCTAGAACCAGTTCGGGGTAGTATGATAAATTTTTATCGAAAATAACTCAATATTTGAGGAAAAACTAAAGTATTGAGAACAACAGTGAAAAAAGTGATGGGCAAAATGAATTTGGCATTTTACACACCGAAAAATGATCAATGCAATGAATGTACAATGCATAAAAACGGAACTCTTGATGATGAGTCATACGAAAAACATATATAAAAAAGAAGAGGCATTTGCAGAAAAAGGCGCAGATAAAGGCAGAGCTTTAATAACTGACGAAACCAAATCATATACTGTCGACCTACAGGCGGTGTTTCTGGCACCTCGGTTAAATGCAGCGGCCAATTATTACAAAACGAAAATAAAACTACACAATCAAGTGTATTATAATTTGGCATCCAAAGATGTTTCATGCTATGTTTGGCACGAAGGGAATGGTGGATTGGAAAGTGATGTCTTTGTTTCTATAGCAACTAACTATATCTCAAATGAAATAGCCCAGGCCCAGCCGATTCCACAAAAAATAATTATATGGAGTGATAGGTGCGGTTATCAAAATAGAAATACTAAACTATCTAATGCCCTACTAGACTTGAGCATAAAGTACGGTGTGATAATAGAAGAAAAGTATCTTGAGGTTGCGCACACTCACATGGAGGTAGATGGATGCCATTCAGCAATTGAGACCAAGCTTAAGCATCGAAAGCAGGTGTTCCTTGCAGCAATCTACATTCCTATTTTTCAGTCAGCTCGACCTGGCCAGCCGTTCAAAACTTATTATTTGAACTTCAACGATTTTTTCGAATTTAATAGTGATTACAATACCAGCATTCGACCAGGGTATAAAGCAGGAGATCCCAGTGTTAATGATCTCGTGGCTCTTCAATATACCCCGGAAAAGATAATCAATTACAAACTTTCATTTAGTGACGAATGGGTACCATTACCATGTCGACCATGACGTTGTTCAATAAGCTTCAGCGACATTTGGCCCAAGTTGTATGACCGACCCTGTCCAATTGAGAAAAGTAAATTTGAGCATCTCCAAAAACTCAAAAAACTTATACCTGAAGGTTACAGGAGTTTGTATGAAACTCTAACATAAAAACTAAACCAATTTACGAGTGTAGTTTCAAAACTTCTATTATTTTCATAAGATTTAAAACTTTATAATATTGTTATTTTAAATACGAGTACTTTTTTTAAATTATTTTGGCTTTGCTGACAATTTTATAAATAATAAAGACATTTTCAGAATGTTTTTTCTGTTTTAATTACCTGCATACAACAGCTACCTCTCATTTTTAGAACAACTGAGTTAAAGTCGGATGTCAACTAAAATTGCAACAATTGGTATGCAAAAGGTCGTATGTCAATGTAAATCATAAATAACAATAAATAAAAAAAACGATATTAATATTATATAGTATAATAAGTAATGATTAAGCATTTAAAAAAAAATTGAAAACAGTGACATGTTGAAATAGTTCCTGTTGATATATATATATATATATATATATATATATATATATATATATATATATATATATATATATATATATATATAGCTATATATATATATATATATATATATATATATATATATATATATATATATATATATATATATATATATATATATATATATATATATATATATATATATATATATATATATATATATATATATATATATATATATATATATATATATATATATGTATATATATAAAGAGAAAAAAATTTGTATTTATTGATAAGCCCGATTGAAAGAATCTAACTATAGTTTTAACTATACATAGTAAGTGGGGATAATAACGGAACTTTTTAAATAAAAAAAACCAATAGTTATTTTGCCAACATTATTTGTTTTTATTCAAAATACACCCATTCAATTCAATATTCATGTGATATTCAATCATCATGGAAAAACCATTTCTCATAAATAGACTACTAGTCACGTTCAACCAATGCTAGCATAGATTATTCTATGTCGTCCTCAATCACCCTCGCGTCAATGACCTCAATTATTCTCCTCTCGGTTTCTTGGATTTGTGTAACACTGTCATACAACGTTCTTTTTGAGTTTGGGTTTCGGGAACCGGAATTAGTCACACGGAGATAAATTAGGTGAACACATAGAATGTTGAAGCACATGGACTTGTTTTTTCGCCAGAATATCTCCGACAGCGACAGCTCTGTGAGATGGTGCATTATCGTGCAACAAAAACCAACTTTCCGACGCTCGATATTCGGTCGTCACTCGAACGATTGTCTTTTACAATCGCTATATAATACCCAAATAATATTCACCAATGTCATTTTGACCTTGTGGCACGAATTCCCCAATAATAACACTTGTAAAGTCGTAAAAACAAATGTCAAACATTGTCGTCTCTCGCGACTTCTGGAAATGCAACTGTTTCGATTTCGGAGAGTCTGGGGATTACTACGGAACACTTTAGAGCTTTGTTGGAGGATCGTACTTGAAACAAGTTTCGTCGTCAGTTACAATCATTTCCAGGAATGTGCAGTTCTGTCTGGCTGGTTTAATAAGGGTCCTTGTAATGTTCAATGCCAGCAATTTCTTGGTATTCATTTAAATCCTTTGTCAAAAATTCTGAATCATGTCTTTAGTTTTATTTGATTCCTCCGCTATCCATCTTACAGTCGAATTCACATCACAGGCGATTATTTCACGCACTTTTCCTTCACTCATCGTTATTTTTGTGTTTTGACCGGCCTCGCTTTGGGTCGTCTTCCAAAACATTACGACCACCCTAGAATCGCTTATATCTCTCGATAAGCAATCATTACCATAAACTTTTTTAAAATGTTAATGTTTCTGTAAATTTTGTATCGAGCTTCAAACAAAATTTAATATTAACTTTGCTCGATCGTGTTTTTTTGAGGAGGTGACAAAGAGTACTGTCAGTTTATGTGACTTGACTAACTTGATAATCCGTTCATCGATTCTAATGATGGTGGTTTCTTTTTATAGAGAAGATGTATAGCTTTCAGATTATATATGTTTCATTAGATGGCGCTAATAATTATACAACGCAAATTTAAAAATGTCAATTTTTTCGACATACTATGTATCTTCACGGTGTAAACACTTGTCCATGTGCTTTTTTAATGTCTGCGCGATTTGGCCAATTTAATGTTGTGCAGTAGATCTCTTTCGTAGCTTAAAACATCTTCCTGAAGAAGTCCGAGATTTCTAACGAAATATAGAGGCATATTTAAAAAAATCATTTTTATATTATGTATTCATATCATGGTCGAATTATTAGAGATTGTAAATTTTGTTTTCATTAATAAATTGTCTTTGACTTCGCTTTTGGATGAAGCATGCTTTTATTAATGAGATAAATCGAAAAAAAAATGAATGAAGAACACAAAATTACTTTTGTTGATTTCATAATGGGACCAAGTGTTCCATTGTTATCGTTAACTAAGGCATTTTAATGATAATGTGGTAATAAAGCCTTTGATAATACACAGCGAGATGTAAGTAATGAGGTATATCCGCAAGGAATTTTCTTTCGGTTTATTATTATAAAAGATCAAAAGCTACTCGACTTTTGTTGGTAAACGTAATTGTACGTTAAATATTCTCATTGCTTTATGAATAAAATATATTATTTTTGAAATAGAGAGAAAAACTTTATAATTTTAGACCATTTTTTGAAAAAAAAAAATGTTATCAATATATATATATAGAGGTTTTTTTTTCTCCTTTATTTGGGTTTTTCGCCACTGTCTAAAACTCAAAAAATATCAAAAATACCTGTTCTTATTTAAAGAAAGAATCACTGGGTAAAAGCAAAAAACCAAACGGAGACAAATTTCTCAGTGATTCTTTTTTGTAATAAATTTACCTTACGAACAATATTTTTAAAGATATAAAAATGTTATAAAAAATTTACAAACTTTTAACGTTAACGTTTCGGAGGGTAATCTCCCCCCGTTTTCAAAACTGAACTAAAAAATAAATTATATTAATTTGTAATATATAAAGTAACGAGTGAAAGTAAATATATTTTTTGTATGTCAACGATACTTACATTGACAACTAAGTATCGTTGTAAATTTATTACAAAAAAGAATCACTGAGAAATTTGTCTCCGTTTGGTTTTTTGTTTTTTTGTTTTTACCCAGTGATTCTTTCTTTAAATAAGAACAGGTATTTTTGATATTTTTTGAGTTTTAGACAGTGGCGAAAAACCCAAATAAAGGAGAAAAAATATATGAACACGCCACAATCATTCAGACATTACTTATATATATATATATATATATATATATATATATATATATATATATATATATATATATATATATATATACTATATATATATATATATATAGAGCGACTTATTAGCTCCTGAGTTAGTATAAGGGTAATTGGCACTCTTCCGGAATGGAAACTTATATCCTTTCCAGTGGATTAAAGTCTGGTGTTCTAGCTGGCCAATTGTGCGGTCCACCTCGTCTCAATTCACCGGTTTGGTTGTTTGTTGTTGTTTAAGAAATTTCCTACTTGTAAGCTGTAGTATGTAGGGGCTCCATCATGATGTAAGTACATGTTTTGTCATTCATTGTACGTTAAGTGGAATATTTTCTAACAGGTTTTGTAAATGATTCTATAGAAAATTTAGGTAAACTTCTCCTGTGAGCTGACCGTCGAATATGAATGGACAGATTAATTCATTTTTTAATATACCATAACACACATTAATGTTAAATCGATGTTAAAAATGATGTTCAGCCGTAGCGTGAGGGTTTTCATCGGACCATTGATGTTCATTATGAAGATTATTTATGCCATCACGAGTGAACCGCACTTCAATGCATCAGTGAACAGAACATACTTGTAATAATCTCCGATTTGAATTTATCCAGTTACAAAACTGCATCCTTAACGTAAAATCATCATCCTGAAAATGTTGTACCGATTGTAAATTAAATGGATATCAACAATTCATGTAAAAGTGCTCTAAACAGACGATTGTGTCATTTGGTAAATATCTGCATTCCTCCTTGTACTTACGCTTGGATCATTTTCAACGATGTTAAGAATTGCCTTTCTTGTTTAGTATCAAGTTTCAATTGCCGTTCAGATACAATTCTCGAACTTGGAAACATAGCAGATTCTCCAGCAGTGATACAATCTTGTTCAAAAACCATTATATCTGGCAGTTTCTTATTTGGAAAGCGACGCAGATATTCGGAAACTGCGCGATTTGAGCTTCCGTTACAAAAACCATAAATAAATTATTACTTTTACTCTCCATCCGTTTCTGTAATACCAGTCTTTCCAGGTTGCGATTTCTGCGTTCAATGTGTCCGAATAATTTTAGTATTCGTTTATGAACAATTTAAGATAACTTTGTGGGCTTATTAATTTTGTTGAATCATGCATCCGTTTGTTCGTCTACCAGTCCACGAAATGCGAACGACCGTCTCCAGTACCAAAAGAACCAATGCGCTTGAGGTCTTGTTTTTTAATGATTCATGTTTCAACGGGACATAATAATACTAGAAAAACTAAGGTTTTCACTTTATTGTTCTATGTTATGTCCCTACCCCTCCAGATTTTCGGCAAATTTCTGCCATTTTGCATCTTCTGAACTCATGCGTATTACCGCCTGCCTTCCATATGAAAACCCCAAGATAGACTAATTGTCTTACTACCTTAAATTGCCCTATTTGACTGATATTGATTGATTAATTAAGGCCAGTTGCTCGGCCGGTCTCGCGAGAAGTGTAATGTCATCATATATTACATTTTTTCTAACCTTTAAAATAAAATGATTTAAGATTGTACTGAAATTCTGAAAGATATCCAGATGCGTATAAATATTCCAGGTGCAATATGGAATATTCAACACTCTTTCCACAAAAAAAGCGAAGCCGATGGTATATTCGCCTATAAAACGAAACTCCTTTTTTTCAGGTCCGCAATTCGGGACGATCCAGTAAATTTATCCAGTGTATTTTCCAATACGTGTGACATATATTAGATTCTGGATGCAGGGTCTGGTCCTTCCATGGCAGACATACGGGACAGTTAGATTAAATTTACGATCTTCGGGGACGAGTCCAAAAATGCACATTTGTCATTATATTCGCCCTGTATTTTTTTCCGACCCAAATTAAGCATCGGGAAAAAAATAAGGGTAATTTTATTTCAGCTTTTTTTCCTGATTTTGATTTATTTCTAAATTTTAATTAATTTCGCCGAATATTGGTAGTTTTAATCGTGAAATTCAAATACTTTATTTGGCAATAAAGTAAGTATAGTAAAATAAATAAAGTAAAGTAATAAAGTAACATCTACGTGTATTACATTTAATACACAAAAAAAATGTTCCGCTCATCCTGTGTGTTTATATTTGATACACCCAGGAGAGCTCATTTAGACGGCTGTGTTTCTCAAGCGAACGCAGTTTCTGTGGTTTTATATGGGCAGTCGACAAACTCCAAGTTATGGCTTCCACTTTTTCTAGACAGTTTGGACTTCATATGGAAATCATAGTGGCAACCCAGCAAACTTCACACGTGTTCATTGGTTGCTTTTGCATCGGTCAGTGTGTATTTAAGTGAATATTTTATTATCTGCGAATAGATATCTTATGTCAAATAATAGAAAAAGGCGCCTATTGCAAAGAAAGCTTGAATATATTGCAGATCATTTAAGTGAAATGACTAGTAACAGTGACGTTGAGGATCCATTTGTTGTTGATTCTGAAGCGGAACCTTATATTCAGAGAGTTCTAAGTATTCCCATAAATACGGGATCAACATTTTTAAGTTATGTGGACATTGCATGGTTACAGTTACAACATTAAAATTTATGGTGGCAATGAAATTAGGCCGACTGATCAACCAGTGGGTAGTCATCTTGGACTAGAGTTGATGCAGCCTCTTCTCAACACAGACCGAACGTTGGTTACGGATAATTATTATACAAGTGTTAGTTTGGCCCACCAACTTAATGATAGCAATACTGATCTCATTGGCACTCTGTTTTTGAATAAAAAGTTGAAATGGGGTGCGATGACGATTCTTGAAAGCAACACAAAAGTAATTGTAGGTAAATGGAGTAACAAATGAGATGTTTTGTTTCTCACTATAAAATCGTGCCTGAAAATGATTGAAATCCAGACCAGGTATGGAGTCAAAATGAAGCCATCTACAATATTAGAGTATAATAGTGTAATATCGTATATATATTTTCGTGACCGTTTAATATTATTATTATTATTTATTTAATGGGGACTTTTCGGTCAGTTAATTAATTAATTCAGTTAAGTTTTAATTTTTTTATTGTTTTATTAACGTTTCGGTTCAATAACGAATCATCCTCAGAATATTTCTACAATAAACATTATTTTTATAAAAAACAAATTTAATATAATAACTTTAAATAACAAACAATAATATAAAAGTAAAGTTTCGGGGTTAGAGGCGCATCAGCAACTGAAAAGGCTATTTAGCGACTGGACCTACAGCTTAACGTGGGTTTCGAACCACGGTCAGCACCCCCCTCGGGCTATCAACCCGTGGTTTTGTGCTTAACCGAAAGAATCTCGAAGCCTACCGACTGTCGAGTGACCAACGTAGAAAACCTCTCAGAAGGCATCCGGCCTTACCCAGCCTAGAACTGGCGTGACTGAGGGGTGATTCCTTGTCAAATTTTACACTCTTACCTAGAAATATTCACAAGAATTTTAGAAAATCCTTTTTGCCTAGTACGGGATTCGAATCCGCTCCACATTAACTGCCGTAACGTAAGGCTGACGCTTTAGACACCACAGCTAATGTGGCTCCTATTTTAATGGCTACTATTTTAATATCCTAATTTTAATATATATGTGTATATATATATATATATATATATATATATATATATATATATATATATATATATATATATATATATATATATATATATATATATTATTTTTTATTATTTTTTTTTTCGTGACCGTTTAACATTATTAATGATTTTTTATTTAATGGGACTTTCGGTCAGTTAATACATTTTAATTTTTTTATCGTTTTATTGACGTTTTGGTTTAATAACAAACCATATTCAGAATATTTCTACAATAAACATTATTTTTATAAAAAAACACAAATTTACATTCCAATATCTAATTAAGCAATTCATTTTTTAACTAATATGTGACATTTTTTATATACATTTTTAAATGATATATATTTGACTCTGACATATTTAACCACACTTCCACCATTAAATTTTAGTTTTTGATTATAATTGTTTTGGATTTGTTATGTGAAATGGGATTAGATGCAAAAATTAAAAAAAAAATGAAAATTTATTATTTAATAATGTTATTTTATATATAACTTAAATTATCTGTATTATTTCTGAAATTTATGGTATTATTTGTTTTTTTATATAAATCATTTCCTTTATATTTGTTTTTCATATTGTTTTTCAAAATCTAGAATTTATATGTCGTTAAAATTAAAGTTGTGTTCATTATCGACAGCATGTTTTTAAAGGGCAGTTGCGTTTGGTTTTAGGTTTCTAATATTTTTTTTATGTTCATTGATTCTGTTTTTTAAACATGGTTTAGTTTGGTTAGTGTTATTATTGGGTATTTCTGCTTTATTTATATTATTTGGTTTAAGAACTTTTTTTATTTTATTATTAATTTTTGGTATGTATGGTAAAGATATGTAATTTTCATATTTTGGTTTATTTGTTATGTTATTTTTTATGTGGTTTTTTTTGACACTCACAATGTAACTTTAAAATAGTCTAATTTTTTGTAAGCCCTTGAATAAACTGTAATGATGTAATATAATGTGTATTAATGTTCAATTCTTCTATTGGAACTTTTGGTATGAAACACTAAACTTGAAGAGATTTACCACTAAACACGAAAACACTTTTTTGAACTGCTCGACGCACGTTTCGCTAACCATGTTAGCATCATCAGGAGATGATTTAATAATTCTAATTTTAAAACTAAATTATGTTCTGTTTATATGAAAACCATACCTAACGACGCGTGTAAAAATCATGAACCGTGAAGTGTACTAAGCCTTACATTAATAATTGAAAAAGTTGACTGAAAGGAATCGGTCCTTTATCTCGGTTCATGGTTTTCTTACATTTTTCTATTTGAATGCTTTCATATGCATCCAGAGCCCTATTATTATTAACACTTTTAATTAGTCTTAAATTACTAATATTTATACTGTGGTCATGTTCGATTGCATGTTGGGCAACTCAAGATTTTTCATTTCTCCCATATCTAATGTGGGCAATATGTTCTTTATATCTTGTCAATATGGATCCTTTTGTTTGCCCAATGTACCTTTGATCACAGTCTTGACAATTAATTTCGTAAATCCCCGACTTTTCCTGTTGCTCTACTTTATCCTTTGGATTGCCTAGAACTTCTCTTAATTTATTATATGGTTTGTACACAACCTTAATGTCCACTTTATTCAAAATTTTGTCTAGTCCTCTTGTCAACTGGGCATCAAATGGTATTACCATGAATTTCTTTGTGTTCTGATCCTTTTGAAAAGTCGAAGATTATTTCAATAATTTTCTGAACTTATGTTTTCTAATTAGTTTATCTACAATGTTCTTATTATAACCATTCACTTCAGATACTTTCCTAATTAATTTTAATTCTTTGTTATAATTATCTTTATTTAAAGGAAAATTAATTAATCTATTTACCATAAAATTTTAACTAGCCATCTTATTTTGGAAGCTATGATTTGAATCGTTAGGAATGTATCTCGAAGTGGTGGTGGTTTTTCTGAAAATATAAAAATCTGACCTATTTATATTATTTCTACTGACTAACACATCCAGAAATGGTAAACTATCGTTGTTTTCGAGTTCATGCGTGAATATTAGTTTTTGGGATTTATTATTTAAGTTCTTAATAAAATCATCTAAATTTTCATTTTTCGAATCGAAAATGGCAAAAATGTCATCCACATTTCTTAACCATACCTTCGGAAAGTAACTGAATTCATTTTTTGCCTTGGTTTCAAATTTACTCATAAATTAGTTGGCTAAGAACGGTGACAAAGGATTGCCCATTGCCGTTCCTTCTTGTTGTTCATAAAACTTGTTATTAAGCTGAAAACAATTTTGCCTCATACATAATGTTGTTAAGGAGATGTACTCAGAAACAATCTTGTTATTAAAACCGTTTAACTGGAGTAACTCCCTCAGGTATTTCAAGGTATGTGGAATCGGGACACTCGGAAACAACGATGATAAGTCAAGGAAACCAAAACCTCACCTTCCTGTAGATGTGTATTTTTGACATTTTTTATGAATTTGGTTGAATTTATCACAGAACAGGAAGGTAGTTGGTTTGGTAGGTTTTCAAATTCCTTTGTTAACCACTTTGCCAAGTTGTATGTTGGAGAATCAATGGCTGATACAATTGGTCTCATTGATTTTCCTGGTTTATGAATTTTTGGTAGAGCATACAATCTTGATACTTTTGGATTAGAAACATGTAATTTGCTTTTCAGAGAAGGAGAAATAAGGCTGTTACAAGATTTCAACTTCGTTAATCATTTTTGACAATGGATTCCTAGGTAACCGTTTATAAGGACCGTCTTGAATTAATTTTTCAACGCGTTCAAAGTAATCAGGTTTGTCCATTACTACAACCTTATTTCCCTTATCAGCTTTTAAATAAAAACAGTCCTTCTCCCGCAGACGCTTGACAATCTTAGAAATATTTGGCATTTTTTGATTTTTATTTGAAATATTTTTTGCAATTTTGCTTTTACATGACTCTCTGACGAAAGCCTTGGAAGACTCCGGTAAGTGTTTAATACCAGTTTCAATACCGGCTACCATATCCTCCAAAGCACTTCGGAATGCCGGCAAAGCAAAGTTGAGGCCTTTATATAAAAAATCTAGTTCTGGATTGTCGAACGTCTGAGTTGAAAGATTTTCTGCTATGTTGATGCTCTTTTCTGGAATATGTTCTTTCGACTGCTCAATTTTGAGTTTTTTAATTTTTTATTTAAAGATGACATTTTTTTAATAAATTTACTATTTACTGCTGTGAACATATTCCTTTGAAAATTGCACCAACATTCATGTTCTACATTACTTAATTTAAATGTTAATTTCTTGTAAAGATTGTACGCCTGAATTTCAAGCATACTCCTTTTACTGTACAAATGTTTGATTTCTAAGCCAAGCCATTTTTGTTTTGCAAAATTAGTTATTTTATTACATATTTTGGAAGATTTTGAAATATTAACTTTAATGAAATTGGGAAATATTTTATTAGTCTGGCATGATTTAAGAAACCAAATATCTGCTCCAATAAGCCTAATTTTATTAGTGTACTTACGATAAAGATTTAGTTCCGCTGACCATGTAGCCATAATAAGAACATTGTAGATAAACTAATTAGAAAACATAAGTTCAGAAAATTATTGAAAGAATCTTCGACTTTTCAAAAGGATCAGAACACAAAGAAATTCATGGTAATACCATTTGATGCCGAATTGACAAGAGGACTAGAGAACATTTTGAATAAAGTGGACATTAAGGTTGTGTACAAACCATATAATAAATTAAGAGAAGTTCTGGGCAGTCTAAAGGATAAAGTAGAGCAACAGGAAAAGTCGGGGATTTACAAAATTAGTTGTCAAGACTGTGATCGAAGGTATATTGGGCAAACAAAAAGATCCATATTGACAAGATATAAAGAACATATTGCCCACATTAGATATGGGAGAAATGAAAAAATCTTGTGTTGCCCAACATGCAATCAATAATATTATAACAAAGTGTTAATAATAATAGGGCTCTGGATGCATATGAAAGCATTCAAATAGAAAAATGTAAGAAAATCATGAACCGAGATAAAGGACCGATTCTTTTCAGTCAACTTTTTTAATTATTAATGTAAGGCTTAGTACACTTCACGGTTCATGATTTTTACACGCTTCGTTAAGTATGGTTTTCATATAAATAGAACAGTTTAGTTTTAGAATCAAAAAAAGTGTTTTGGTGTTTAGTGGTAAATCTCTTCAAGTTTAGTGTATTAATGTTGATACATATATGCCATAAGTGAGGAGTGGCATCATAATTGACCTGTGGAAACTGTGTATCTAAATTAAACATGCCGTTAAATGACAAGTTCAAGTGAAAAAAAATATCTAAATTTTTCTTAGTTTTTCCGTAAATGAGTTTAAAAACAACTGTTCTTAAAAAAAGGTTCCAGATTGGGTGTATATCTTTTTTCGATATAGGTTAACACTTTAACCCCTGGTACATATATATAGGCCCATATACCCATATACCCATATACATATATATAGGCAATGAAACGTAAGCTGTGCATAATCTGTACATAGTTAAGCAGTATATCTATATACTGCCTAAGACTTATTAGAATAAATTGAATGAGGTTTCAATACTTCAAAAAGAAAATGAATCAAATTCTTAGACTCGGGTTTTACACAGCCAGTGGATTAATTTCTTACCAAAATTCTATCGTATATTCCTAGTGCTGGTGTTTTACCAAATCATACATTATCATTATCATCATTACAACCCATTAACGTTGCAATTAGTTAATCTTAATTTTTGATTTAATTGGTTTGTAGGTTTGAAACATTTGAACGAACTATTTTTAATATTTCAGAAATAATAGGAATGATGAAAACGTATTTTTTATCGCTGTGTGTTTCTAATTAAAAAGTAATCTCGTGCAAGAGAACAAAGAGTTGACAGTAATTTGCCCTATATTTTTCGGGCTGAAGGAAAAATCTTGTTTCCGTCTAGAAATTACGTTCAAAATGGTGACTTTGCATTTCCTTCCGGCCAAAACAATTTACCTCTATATTGTTCGTCTCCTTTTTTAAGCATTTCACCGTGGTTGAAGGAGCCATAATTTGGGATGAAAATATGCAAAGGATTTGCAACCACAAGGGGACCTTTGTAACACTCTAAATGGTGCAATATTTTTTTTTTCTTTTTAGATTTAAAGATAATATATTTAATTAATTATTTGGGCTAATTTTTGTTACTTTTATCTTTTAAAAATTTCAGTTTTAGTATGTGATAAAACTAAATTTGGCGATTTTTAACAAAAAAAGGTGTTTTCACTCATTCATTCTCATTTGGATTAACTTGGTTATTTGCAAAGCCGGCGCCACACATTGGCCCACATAGTCAGGCCAGAGTTGATCCAACATATTACAAGTGAGCATCCACATATTGGCTACACACTTGCCATATCGTCAGTTTACAAGAAACTGAGCCAACGTCAACATCATTGAAAATACTCTGATAAAACAAAGCAAAAACTGTATGGACGCGTTGAAAAGTTAGCACATCGTGTGGACAATGGGTCAATGGGGACTTCGCATATGTACTATTGTGCGCCAATTATTTTGATGTTGGACAGATTGAGCATGCGTTGAAAGATAACTTTAAAAATGTCACCCATATTAGATGCTCAGTTTAACAGTCATTTAAATGACAGTCTGTCGATGTTAGCGTTTTTGTAAAGATGAAAAAATCAAATATCGAGTCATCATTATATTCTTGCATTTGAAAGGCAATAGCATCTCGGCTTAATTTTGCGTATAACCATATTAGCACCATCAGGAGATGAACCAGGAGGATTCAACCTTTTCAAGTTTCAGACTAGTGCAAATCATCTCCCGATATTGCTAACAAAGTTAACGATATGCGGGTTGAGAGGTTTAAAAAATGATTTGCTGTTTAGTGGTAAATCTCTTCGAGTTTTCGAAGGGAAATTGAACATATTTTAAAAACGAAATAAACATATTGTAGGTAAAGATATTCTGTCTTCTTTTAAAAGTTATAAATAATTAAAATAGCATCGTGATACTTGGACCACCTGTTATTTCCAACCTCACAACATCGGGTATTGAAAATATTTTCTTGGATGTCAAATTAAGTATTTGAAAACAAATATTAAATAATAATTAACATTAAGGGAAATTTATTATGAATCTTTGTAGAAAAACCTGACACGTTCAGTAACAACGCATAGAGGAACTGTCTCAAAGTCGTCGCTTCCCATAAAGATAATAAAGATTTTCTCCAAGTGTAACTTTACGTTTTACGGGCATGGATAATGGTTTTTTAAATCGCGGTCGCCGTCTGCGAGGAATACAAAGTTTCGCGCTGGAAAGCCGCTTCCATTAGGGCTAATGGACCCGGAGAAGCTTAGCGTTTTAAAATTTCACCATTTAAATTTATTACGCGGTACACGGTTATGGACACTGGACGAAGGTATCGTCTTAATGGAATAATACAGATTTGTTGATATACCGTTAAAAAGCTCAATGAAAACTGCATCTAAAGAGCTTACAGAAATATAGTAAATGAAAACAAAATTAATTTCCCTCCAAACTCATAGATACAATGATCGTTCAAAAAGTTCAATTATCACCAAATGTCTATGGTATTTCTTTAGGCCGGACCGAGATTGGTTTTTTTAGCCAATGTTATAGTTTTAAATTAATTATCGGCAGAGACCGAGACTAGACACACTACAAAACAAAATAATATAGGGAAAAATACATCCGTTTTGTATTCATATTTGTATTTACTATGATTTTTTTAGTATTCAACATCAAATAAACTTATATTATGACAAGAAAAAAGTAATTTTTCTGCATTTCCGCTCTTCAGACTGCCAATATTCAAATTCATTATTTGTGACCGTGTTTGATGAGGAAGCCGACGACGTAGAAACATATGCCGCTTCCATTTAAAGTTTCGGCAATATCAAGCTTGACTAAGTTATTTTCACTTTCAGTCAGATATGTGGACTTAAATCGTGGGTCGATAAGTATAGCAGTAATTAAAGGTAAACTGCTTTTTACAAATGATAAACACTGATTGAGTGCAACTCACACCTTGCTTTTCATCGCCTCGGCACGATTTTTATTTTTACTACCAATACAATCATCTTCATTGCCATTATTAGAAGGATGAGGGTGTTGGGTTGGCGTCAATTTGTCTTTTAACATCGCCGCCACTAATGTTATCACCATTGAAACACAAGACGAGTCTGAAGAGATATCTAACGTGGCCTGGTAAAAGCATTGTAAAACATTTACAATGTCTTTCATGTGATCCCACTCTTCACTGTTGATTTCTTCTATAGTTCCTCTTTCAATACACAATTCAATTCAATTTTACCGCATGCTCAATTATATTACCAGAATGTTTTAAACCAGTAACTCCATCTTCATGTTGAGGCTAGAAACTTTTCAAAACTATATATATATATACACATATATAACACATGGGCTGAAAAGTCCCGGGCCTAACACATAGATGGCGCTAGTTTTATTGCAGTCACCTTTTTTTCAGTTAATACTAACCTTCAAAAGACAGCTGTTAAAATTTCATGATATTCTATTCATTAGTTTGTGAGTTATTGTGCTAAGAGTGACGCTACTTTTGTTATTTTCAAAACAATGGATCAAAAACAATTTCGTGTTTTAATTCTACACTGCTTCTTGATGGGAAAAAATACCGTTCAAGCGAAGCAATGGCTTGAAAAGTGTTATGGGGACTCCGCTCCATCAGAAACAACAATAAAACGTTGGTTTGCTGACTTCAAACGTGGTCGTAGAGACACCGATGATGCAGAACGCAGTGGACGTCCAAATGAGGCGGTAACATCAGAAAACATAAAAAAAATCCACAAAATCGTTTTGAATAATCGAAAAGTGAAGTTGCGTGAGTTAGCTGACATCCTAAAGATATCAAAAGAACGTGTTGGCTTTATATTGCATAAGCATTTGACTATGAGAAAGCTCTGTTCAAAGTGGGTGCCGCGTTTGCTCACTGTTGACCAAAAACGAGAACGTGTTGATGATTCTGAGCAGTGTTTGGCCATGTCTAAAAGTAACAAAACGGAATTTTTGCGTCGATATGTGACAATGGATGAAACATGGATCCATCACTTCACTCCGGAATCAAAACGATCGTCATCTGAGTGGACAGCAACTGGTGAACCTCGTCCAAAGCCCCCGAAAGCACAAGAATCAGCTGGAAAGATTATGGCCTCGGTATTTTGGGATGTGCGAGGTGTAATATTCATCGACTATCTTGAGAAAGGAAATACCATTAACAGTGAATATTATATAGCGTGATTGGAGCGTTTGAAGGCCGAAATTGCAAAGAAACGACCGCATATGGCAAAGAAAAAAAAATTGTTTCATCAAAACAACGCACCGTGTCACAAGTCAATCAAAACAATGGCAAAACTACATGAATTGAACTTCGAATTGCTCCCACATCCACCGTTTTCGCCAGATTTGGCTCCCAGCGACTACTGGCTGTTCGCAGACCTGAAAAAAATGCTCGCCGGTAAGAAATTTCGCACGAATGAAGAGGTTATCGCTGAAACTGAGGCCTATTTTGAGGCAAAAGATAAATCATTCTACAAAAGTGGTATTGAAATGTTAGAGCGGCGCTGAAATGATTGCGTTGCTCTTGATGGAGATTACGTTGATGAATAAAGCTAATTTTGAACCAAAAAAACTGTGTTTTCTCTCTTAGGCCAGGGACTTTTCAGCCCATGTGTATATATATATATATATATATATATATATATATATATATATATATATATATATATATATATATATATATATACATACATATATATATACATACATATATATATATATATATACATACATACATATATATATATATATATATATATATATATATATATATATATATATATATATATATATATATATATATATATATACATACATACATATATATATACATACATATATATATATATATATATATATATATATATATATATACATACATATATATATATATATATATATATATATATATATATATATATATATATATATATATATATATATATATATATATATATATATATATATATATATATATATATATACATATAGATAAATAAATCACAGCCAATATGTTTTCGCCGACCTCCCGTTGGATGGCGTATATATGTACTGTTAGACTTTCTTGGACTGCGTCCAATGAGACAGCAGCTTCCCGGTCAAACAACCAACAAAAATGTTCATTTAGGCGGAGGCGCAGGTTGTTGTGTGTTCCACATGAGATTGAGGAAGCCAACGGTTGGGTGTGTGATGACACTCAGCTACTGTTGTCTCATTGGACGCAGTCCAGGAAAATCTAACAGTACATCATTTTATGTATTTTATGATTATTTATGATATTTTATATCATTTTAAATTATAATATTTATGATAACAGTCGAAAACCAATAGGTTCTTGAGAAAAAAAATGCTGCATAGTTATTAAATCACCAATCGAAAACCTATAGTCAGAATTAACATTTTCAGCCAATATATGTAAAATCATATTTGGCAAAAACTGATTGATTAGTGTTTAAGAAATAAACTACAAATAAATGATTAAACAAGGATGTTGCAGTTTATTTATTCCTCAGTGTAATTATTGTTTGTACATAAAATTGGAGGAACATTTATCAATTCAATATAAATGAGTGACTGTTCTGTACTTAAAATTGAGTCTAGCTGAAATGATATTTAATTACATAGGTCGTCATGGGTTTTATTTAGGTAGTTATTAAAACACCTTTTAACACAAATGGCCTTGCATGTTCCATTTTCAAGTGCCTGCTTCTCCTTTATATAATGGGATCATGGACATTATTTGTACCTGACTTTGGACTGGACAATGTAGTATAATCACAAGATATTGGATCACTGGATATTGTAGAATAATCACAAGACCCTAGAGGGGGTATTTCTACGGTATTCTACGAACCATTTTGTATTGTTTTCTATAGTTTACTTTGTTTCTGTCTCGTTTATAGTACAGTCAAGTTTTTAAGTCGATTTTATATAAAATGGCAAGGTTTAGTTGTCAATTTTGCAAAAATCCGGCGGATAAGATTTGTTATATATGCGCACGATTTATTTTAAAGTCACAAGCTAGATCTATATTCGAGGAAGCCTATATTTTATATTTTAAGTGCCAAATTGGAGGTCAAGATAAAAACTGCTCTTCCCCCTCTCTATATTAAACTTGGACTAATGAAAAACTTTGTCCAAGCTGCTAAGGTCCCAATGAAAACTTTGTCAAAGCTGCCCAGGCCCCAAGAAAGATGAAAATTATAAAAACCTCGTAGATAAACTCTCGAAAGCCTATGAAATACTAGGGTGTCGCATGTCCTTAAAAATTCATTCTTTACACCCCCATTTGGATTTTTCCGGAAAATTTGGGCGCAGTATTCGACGAACCAGGGAAGAGGTTTCACCAAGACATCAGGACGATGGAAGTAAGATATCAGGGACGCTGGAACCCATCTATGTTGGGCGACTACTGCTGGTATTTAAAAAGAGATGATGCTACAGAACACAAGAGAGAAAAGTTAAAGTTTTTGTCGCTGTATGACATCTCAAGTAGTATATTTTTTATTCACATAATCTTCAGTAATGTTTTTGCACATATTTGCCTCGTTTTACATGTTTATATTAAATACATATTAGGTTATAAAATATGTCGTTTCCTTTTTCCCCTACCACCGACCCCTGTAATAAAAAAACTGTGCGTGTTACAGTAATTGGCTTATCATTTTCGGATTTAGGACTAATACATATACTTTATATATACCTATTATCATCAATGTTACCTCAAAAAAGTTTAAATTTGTTGACCTGTGTTATATCAGTGGACAAAAGCGAGCATGTTAATGAAAACTAGACAAGAAATTAATACAACTTTAGCAATGCATTTTTAACGCCGCTAAACCGAATAATAAAGCTTTGTCATTGGTTAACTTGTTAATGCAATAACTCTCTTTAATAAAGGATTCCATACGTGAAAGTGTGAATAATCAGCTCTGAACCAGAGAAATGCAAGTAAACAATCTAACTTATCTAAATTGAAATGTCCCAAAGGAAAAAACAAATTATTTTCCTGTGAATAACGAGTACACTATCATTTATAGTATAACATCGTGTTGTCCTGCTTTCATGGGTAGGTAAGCTAGACCTTTTATTCTTCAAAGTTTATTTTATAAAATGGAATGAAATATAAAGGGGTTTTTCAATAAGAGTGACAAAACTTTTTATCGAGACACGATGATAACTACCAGTGATAATCCGGTAATTTTGAGTTTATTTTGTAAAACCAATAATCACGTTAGGTTTGGCCAATAATGTCGTTCAAATGTCCCTCTTGGTTTTGTCTGGTGGAATGAAGACTCAATTTTCGATTACTTTTTCACATATATCGCGTGAAATATTTTTAATGATGGCCTGAATGTTTCGTTTAAGGTCAACCATTGCTCGGGGTTTATTTCTGTAAACCAGAGATCCAATATAATCCTAAAAAAAAAATCCAAGCTCGTGAGATTGCATGGTCTTGGTGACCAGTTGACATTATCATTTCGTGAAATAATGCGTCCAGGAAATTAATCCAACAATAAATCGATAGCCTCGCAAGTTGTGTGACAAGTCGCACTATTAGCATATTCCTTCTGTTAGCATATTCCTATAGCGTTCACCATTAACAGTAACACGTCATCATCGTCTTCAAAGAAACAAAGTTCTATCACTCCTTCAATCTAAAACTTACACCGCGCAGTGACTTTCTGAGAATTAAGAGGTAACTTCTAATGAGAATCTTCTTAATCTCAACTTCTGACTTGAGAATTTTCATCTACTCAGTTCAGGATATTGTCTCCATTCACCGTGGAAAGATATACGATTTAACAGCTGGCAGAAATTGGAAGTTGGGAGGCGACCCCACTTGGGAGAAAAAATCTTTTCTTGGGTAATAAAACTACAATGACGTTTGTTCACAAATCCATTATCGTTTTATTGCCCAAGAAAAGATTTTTTCTCCCAAGTGGGGTCGCCTCCCAACTTTCAATTTCTGCCAGCTGTTAAATCGTATATCTTTCCACGGTGAATGGAGACAATATCCTGAACAAATCAGTCTATGAGTGACATTTACATTTCAAACAGTGTTGCCACTATTACGTTTCTAAGTTCTATCACTCTGATGGGAAAACTGTAATAGGGGACGTGAAGCGAAATGAGAATCGCATTGATATAACAATTTTTGGTTTTATTTGAATGACTATATTAATATTTAGTTGGTACGAATTTTTTAATGATTTACAATGCTTAGAAATGCAAAATTATATTACTTTTTGGAAAAAGTATTCTAAATTTTCTAAAGTTTCTGTTGGCTTATTTAAATATAATTCTTGGAATAAAATAATTTTCATATAAAAGTATAAATCATCAAATAGAAGGTGGGTCTATAATATTTGCACTTATGAAACCCACCTCCTGCGCAAATCTCTGGTGGAAAGACGTTCGAGGAGTATCTGTATATCGCTTTTTGAAATTTAGTTGCAATGGATTGCTTCACGAAATATCATGTGTAAAGCAATTTAATAAAAATTATAATTTGAACGTTACTGCTCGATGTATTTTTCATCTTATAGTATTGATTGTCAGATGAGAGTTTTCAGCTGATAGAAGAGCGCAGTCGCGGTACCCATCACACGAGTGGCTTTATCATGCCCAAATCTTCAGTCAATATATGACAAACACGTTCTCTCGAGATGCCCATAGCCTCTGTTATCTATGTAACTTTAATTCGATGGTCGTCTAGCACCATTTGGTGAACTTTTTTAATGTTATTGGTGGTTGTTTTTACCATCCCGAACTTTCATCAACCAAGCTGGTACGACCACATAAAAAATTCAGCTACCTAAAATTTCACTGTGGCAAATAATGGTGCAGATTCCCCCTAAATAACATCCTTCTTGGCTTTAATTTGCCTAGGCGTATTACCTTTCAAATGCAAGAATTAGTGACGGCTCGATATTTGATTTTTTCCATCTTTTCAGAAACACTAACATCTACTTACATAATTAAAGACAAGAGTGGATGATGGTGATGGTGATGGTGGAAAGGTGAAAGGTGAAAGGTGGAACTGTATACCCAGTTTTCACTTGGCACCATTAAAACACCGAGATTTGTAACAATAATTCTAATTTAACAGTGAATGAAGGGGGTTGTTACATTTCTTCTCAATAAAAGAATGGAAGAAGGTGATATGGGCTCATAACACATTCATCCATATTAAATATAATGTTTGTTTAACTGGTTGCGTGAATGAAAGTGTCATGTAGCGCACATAGCTCCTTCATCCACTTAAACTACGCTATTGTTTACCTATCCTATCATATTATTGTATTTTGTGAATATTTATGGAAGTTATAACTTAGAATATGGGGTTTAGGATAAGGATTTTTTTTCAGAATCTAAAACGCTCGATTCTGACTTCTCAAATAGCGACGGAGACGCTGAATACTTGCCCAACAATGAAGACCTATGCAGTTCTTCAGATATTAGTGATACAGAGGGTAAAGTTGACAGAATAGCCAAATAAAACAAAATGTCTGTTAAAATATTGATAATTCAAGAAACACCAAAGAAGATAACATAACAATAACTGTTGATTACCCAGTTATTGATATTAATAATCGAATGAACAATATTGAAGAAATTAATGAAGAAATTGGAATTAAAAAAAATAATAATAATTCGCCCCAAGCAAAGCATTTTTAAAAAACGCCATCCAAATACGTGGACAAAACACAAGGCAGCATTAGATAGAGCACTCTGGGAGGAATATGTATCTTACAATAATACACTTGTTTCGAAAAAGGAACCCAAAAAAGGCATTCTCTGTAGGGAAAATTGTAGGCTTTCATATAGCATTCGCTTCCCAGAAGAAGATAGACGTGTACTTCTGATAGAATTTTACAAACTTTAATTTTAAAAACCCTAATAAAAAATACCTTCCTTCTCTTCTTAATCTAAGTAAAACGTACGAGTTATATTTAGAGCAAAGTAATCAACAAAAACTTCCTGAGAGCGTTAAAATTAAGAAATATTCCTATTCCAAATTTTTTGTGACAGAGTTTAATTAATCATTTCAAAACCCAAAAAGTGACACATGTACTGGTTGTGATGCATTACAATAGACATGCAGTAAACAATGCCACTTCCCAAACTAACGACTTCTCAGGCATTTTACATTCGCCAATTGTGGTTTTATAATTTTGGGATACATATTGCAAAAAAACACAGAAAAAGCCTCTTTTTGTACCTTCACCGAAAATCTAGCAAACAGAGGAAGTGTTTAAATAAGTAGTTCTCTACTGAGATATATTGAATGAAGTAGACGAAAGTATGGTGGAAAAAACTGCTTGATCATCTGGTCGGACTCATGTGCTGGTTAAAATCAAAATTTCCACATTGTTTGCCTGTTCCAATATCTTAGCATGAAGGGATACTTTCGTTGTATTGATTTTCGTTGTATTTCCAGAAGTTGGTCCACCTACGTGGATTCCGATAGTGATTTTGAGTGAATACGGAAGGTAGTACGAAAACACGACTCTGTACTTATATCAGATAAGTACCGAGAAATAATTTCAAAATCTAACTGAAAAAAATCAGCTTATTGATATGACTCAACATTTTAGAAAGATCAGTGATCTAATACAAAAACTTCGCCTTATTAATAGAAAAAAGAACGAACTTAATGAACCAGTGACATTTAGAGATGGTATAAAATGGAAAAGAGTCGAAGAATATGGTTCTTACTTATATAAAGAATCAGATTATGAAACAGTTCCATTTAGAAAGTTTAATATCCTTCAAAATAAGAGAACATCAGCACCTGACAACATTGAAATTGAAACAGTGCGAATGAAATATGGTACTATCGCTGACGAAAAGAAAAAAAATCTGCAGGAATTACTGAAATTTGTAAGTATAGGTATTTCTATGAACCTATCCTAGAAAATTTATAATATTTCATGTTCATGGCAATTCAAGTTTTATATTTAACCTTTGTTTTGTTAATCTAGAATTACGATTTTGTTTGTAATATTTTATATTGGATGAAGGTGTTATGTACATTTTTCCTTCAGTTTTGCGAAGAAATTATTTTTTTAAGTGCTTAACTTTTAGTTAAAAGACATGGTTTTTAGCAAGAACCTAAACATGATGCCATTTGTGTCAAACAAACGCAAAAAAGTTTAGATAAAAAAATTAACCTTAATTTATTTCAAAGTTTAATTTTGTCACATAACACCTTCATCCACTAGTGTCTTCAAATGACTGTTAAATAATAACTAAGCACCTAATATGGCTAAAATTCTCATGGTTATCTTGCAGCGTATGCCCTATTGTATTTTCAGAAGATTTTTGACCAGTAACGCCATCTTCATGTCGAGGCTCGAAACTTTTCAGACTATCCTTATATGTATAGATAATTAACTATAAGCAAGTGTAAATAATCAATTAAAAGCAAGAAGAATGCGGTTAAACATTCTAGTTTCAACTTGCCTGAATTAATCTCACTGGAAATAACTAGTTTTGAGCCATGAATATACTATCGCTCTTATCAAAACATTGTTTCCTTTGGTATCGGTATATATTGTGTATGTTTTATTTTTAGAAGTAAATTGTATAAATGTTGGTATACAAGTGAAACAGCAGATCGTCGAATAAAAAGGACTAATAAAAATGAAATTGAAATAACCGAGATATCGGAAGCTTTGAGATCAACGTCGCATTTAAATTTTATTATTTTTAAAGCAAGCTGTTTTTGTTAGGGCTGCTCTACTGAAAGGGTAGGAATAAAAATATTACTATGAGTTTTTGAAATCATTTTTCAATAACAATTTTTAAATTTATTTGAACAACAATATTATTAATTAGCTGATATCAATTCTCCAACGAATTGAAATTTGTAGAAATTTTAAAACTATATTAACTACACAAATTGATTTGTTTGTATAACTTTCATAACATATATGTGTAACATTTGTATTCTTATTCGCGAGGATTTGATTCTACCATCTTCCGTGGATATATTTATGAAATATATTTTCGAAAATCAAAACAGGAAAATCAAAGAGAATCATTGTGCTATATATTATTTAATTATAATTACATTATTACATTAATTATGCTATTACTAAAATAAAATTTAATATACATAAGAATCATACAGAACAAGAAATATGTTAATTAAAATAATTGAGGAAACTACCGTTCCCGTACTATTTCTTGCCAGTGTTCCCTATTTCTGACTTCCTTAGTTGAATATGCGAGAGATGTACCAGTTAGATATTTAATTTGGTCTGTTCATCTTTTAGGAAGTCTGCCGCGTGATCTAGAATCATCCATTCATCCCTGTTACACCACTCTTTCCAAATTATCGCCATTTCTGCGTTCAATATGGCCAAAGAATCTCTGAATATATGTGCGGTTTTTTGTCTGGCAGTATACGGAATTCGAAGGACCCGTCACCATCACCAAAGTTCAAAGAATCAATGCGATTGAGGTCTTATTTTTAATGGTCCATATTTCAGCTGGATATAGCAAAACTTGAAAAAACTAAGGTTTTTATTATTTGTTGCTATATGTTCTGTGTTATGTCCTTATCCTTCCAGATTTTTCGCATTATATTTCATTTCACATCTTCTGATATTATGAGTGTTACTGCCTTTGTTTGATATTGAAGCCCCAAGATGAAAGATTTAGTTATGCTTGGACTGATTTTGGGAATGCTGTTTTGATGGTCGATAATCACATAGGTCAACATTTTTGCAGCATTGACGAGAATGCTCTTTGCTAAAAAACCTTTTAAACTATACGAGATTTACCACTAAACACTTTTTTGAACTGCTCGACGCACGTTTCGCTAACCATGTTAGCATCATCAGGAGATGATTTAATCTAATTCTAAAACTAACCTATGTTCTATTTATATGAAAACCATACCTAGCGAAGCGTGTAAAAATCATGAACCGTGAAGTGTACCAAGCCTTACATTAATAATTGAAAAAGTTGACTGAAACGAATCGGTCCTTTATCTCGGTTCATGATTTTCTTACATTTTTCTATTTGAATGCTTTCATATGCATCCAAAGCCCTATTATTATTAACACTTTTAATTAGTCTTAAATTACTAATATCTATACTGTGGTCATGTTCGATTGCATGTTGGGCAACACAAGATTTTTCATTTCTCCCATATCTAATGTGGGCAATATGTTCTTTATATCTTGTCAATATCGATCTTTTTGTTTGCCCAATATACCTTCGATCACAGTCTTGACAACTAATTTCGTAAATCCCCGACTTTTCATGCTGCTCTACTTTATCCTTTGGATTACCCAGAACTTCTCTTAATTTATTATATGGTTTGTACACAACCTTAATGTCCACTTTTTTCAAAATTTTGTCTAGTCCTCTTGTCAACTGGGCATCAAATGGTATTACCATGAATTTTTTTGTGTTCTGATCCTTTTGAAAAGTCGAAGATTCTTTCAATAATTTTCTGAACTTATGTTTTCTAATTAGTTTATCTATAATGTTCTTATTAAAACCATTCACTTCAGATACCTCCCTCATTCATTTTAATTCTTTGTTATAATTACCTTTATTTAAAGGAAAATTAATTAATCTATTTACCATAAAATTTAAATTAGCCATCTTATTTTGGAAGCTATGAATCGTTAGGAATGAATCTCGAAGTGGTGGTGGTTTTTCTGAAAATATCAAAATCTAACCTATTTTTATTATTTCTACTGACTAACACATCCAGAAATGGTAAAGTATCGTTGCTTTCGAGTTCATGCGTGAATATTATATTTTGGGATTTATTATTTAATTTATTAATAAAATCATCTACATTTTCATTTTTCGAATCGAAAATGGCAAAAATGTCATCCACATATCTTAACCATATCTTCGGAAAGTAACTGAATTCAACTTTTGCCTCGGTTTCAAATTTACTCATAAATAAGTTGGCTAAGAACGGTGACAGATGATTGCCCATTGCCGTTCCTTCTTGTTGTTCATAAAACCTGTTATTAAGCTGAAAACAATTTTGCTTCATACATAATCTTGTTAAGGAGATGTACTCAGAAACAATCTTGTTATTAAAACCGTTTAATTCGAGTAACTCCGTCAGGTATTTCAAGGTATGTGGAATCGGGACACTTGGAAACAACGAGGAAACATCAAAGGAAACCAAAACCTCACATTCCTGTAGATGTGTATTTGTGACTTTTTCTATGAATTTGGTTGAATTTATCACAGAACAGGAAGGTAGTTGGTTTGGTAGGTTTTCAAATTCCTTTGTTAACCACTTTGCCAAGTTGTATGTTGGAGAATCAATGGCTGATACAATTGGTCTCATTGATTTTCCTGGTTTATGAATATTTAATAGAGCATACAATCTTGGCACTTTTGGATTAGAAACATGTAATTTGCTTTTCAGAGAAGGAGAAATAAGGCTGTTACAAAATTTCAATGTATCTCTAACTTCGTTAATCATTTTTGACAATGGATTCCTAGGTAATCGTTTATAAGGACCGTTTTGAATTAATTTTTCAACGCGTTCAAAGTAATCAGGTTTGTCTATTACTACAACCTTATTTCCCTTATCAGCTTTTAAATAAAAACAATCCTTCTCTCGCAGACGCTTGACAATTTTAGAAATATTTGGCATTTTTTGATTTTTATTTGAAATATTTTTTGCAATTTTGCTTCTACATGACTCTCTGACGAAAGCCTTGAAAGACTCCGGTAAGTGTTTTAATACCAGTTTCAATACCGGCTACCATATTCTCCAAAGCACTTCGGGATGCCGGCAAAGCAAAATCGAGGCCTTTATTTAAAAGATCTAGTTCTGGATTGTCGAACGTCTGAGTTGAAAGATTTTCTACTGTGTTGATGCTCTTTTCTGGAATATGTTCTTTCGACTGCTCAATTTTGAGTTTTAAATTTTTTTTATTTAAAGATGACATTTTTTAATAAATTTACTATTTACTGCTGTGAACTTATTCCTTTGAAAATTGCACCAACATTCATGTTCTACATTACTTAATATAAATGTTAATTTCTTGTAAAGATTGTACGCCTGAATTTCAAGCATACTCCTTTTACTGTACAAATGTTTGATTTCTAAGTCAAGCCATTTCTGTTTTGCAAAATTAGTTATTTTGTCACATATTTTGAAAGATTTTGTAATATTAACTTTAATGAAATTGGGAAATATTTTATTAGTCTGGCATGACTTAAGAAACCAAATATCTGCTCCAATAAGCCTAATTTTAGTAGTGTACTTACGATAAAGATTTAGTTCCAAATTAACAAAAATGACCTAGCACGTCTCATTTTACCTCATAGTACCTGCTTCTTTTTTTATCCCATGGGCTTTTACAAGGAGAACTTTGGTGCAGAGCATAGCTGTTTTTTGTGTCTATGGGACAGTAGGGCAACAAAATAACATTACAGTAAGAAATATTGACCTCATAGAACTTCTTTTAAACCTGGTACTTTAAACATAAAATATGCCCCCCTTTGTTAACCCCAAAAAGGTGCTTCCTTCGCCTCTTTATATTAATTGGACCTCCATCTCAATTACTGGACTAATAAAAAATGTTGCCAAAGCCATAGAGAAAGAAGATAATGGTTCCAAGTACCTAAAAGAAATATGTCCTCAATTAAGTGATGCAAAACTAAAAGAAAACATATTTATTGGACTTTCGTTTTCAAGAAAAATTAAATGAAAAGGAATTGACAGCTTGGAAGTGTTTTGGTAGGTGTTGTGAAAGAAGTGTTTTGTAAGGTTTTCTGGGCAACAAGAAAGATAAAACTTTAAAAACTTCATAAATGAACTCTGGAAAGCCTATGATAGACTATGGTGTCACATGTCCTTAAAAATGCATTTTGAGATGATGTTACAGAACACAAGAGGAAAAAGTGAAAGTTTTTGTTGCTGAGTGAAATGTCATGTAATATATTTTTTATTCACATAATCTTCAGGTATTTTTTGCATATATTTAACCCGTTTTACATGTTTATATTGAATAAATATTAGATTGTAACGAAGTCTCCTTTTTTCCTCACCATCGACTCCCTGTAACAAAAAACTGTACGTGGTACAGTAGATATTACTACAAAATACTTCATATATACCTATTTTCATCACTGTTACCTCAAAAAAGTTTAAATTTGTTGACCTGTGTTATTTATTTAGGTCGTTTAATTTGATGTGTGATATTTTTTCTCAGAATTTTCAGAATTTGTATTTTTTATAATTAAATCAATTTAGTTCTGCATTGAGTCGTTCATCTCAGCTAGGATTCTCTTCCTAGTTTAGGGCCTATTTCGCGAGTCAGATAATTGGGTGGCGCTCATTAGTAGTGCAGAGGTACATCCATTAACGACCCACGACACTACTGCCTTCGACGAACCGCTGTGGTAGCAATAACCAAAAAAAAAGAGGTTATAAGGTTTTCCTGAACGAGGTTCAACTTGAGTTGCTTCTCTACCATCAGTCCTTGTACCACTTATACTCATTTTTGTACGTTTATTTATTGTCGTAATACTTTCTTAACATTTTTAATTTACGGCATATTATTTTTGTTGATAAATTGATCCATTTTAAAAAATCGGCGACAAAAGTTTGAACAATTACAAAAACTGCTATAATTTCTAACTTAACAAGAGAAATCATATGAAACTTTTGTCATATGTCAAGTACAATCATACCAACTTAAAAAACAAATGTTGTATAGATTCATAAAGCGTGTATTTTTAAAACAAAACTTATTATACTTTTTGATCTTAGCAGTATATAGTTCTTAAACCTTGGTTTAAATATCCTTAATGACATATTTATTTAAGCACATCCAAAGCGACAATATAATTAAAATATATTTCCGACGTTTTAAATAGGTTCGTTATTGTAACCAATCAAATTTTCTTATTCCTATCTATCCCATCAAGCGTTAAATACGCCGATTATCTCGCTACACGACACACATTACCATTTTAAAATATCCATTTCTATGCAATGGACACTTTCCCCATCTTGAACCAATACTGAAGAGTTTTTTTTCTTTTTAATTCCTTCGTCGATATCTGTTCAATGAATCGAACGATAATACCGCCGGGTAGTCTATCACTTGTTCACCTTATCTAATCCGTCTTTTATTTTCCTGGTGCTTTTGTGGCGGCACATCTATCGCCTCAAACTCGGTCAGCGTGAAACGGGCGATAAAACCGAGATGCGAACATATACGGTGAACGTACAGAATGCATATCTGTTGACGCTGTCGTTGGTTTATTATTATAAGAATTGTTCCGATGGAATTCCGTATGAATACGAGGGCTTTTCTATTTTTTAAATTTTCCTTAATTTTTAACAATGAAAATATCATCTGGTTATTGTTAGTGGTTTTGTTGGGAGATGTTGAACTGTTAAATTGCTAAATTGTGAGCTGTTGAATTATTAAACCATGATGACTAAGAGAGTGTTAAGCTCTTAAAATACAAAAATCCTGATCTTTGCTTATATGTACAGAGTGTTTCCTAAGTTGAGATATTTTTTAACAGCGTGTTTAAGGTAACATTGATGATTAAATAGGTGTATATGAAGTATTTTGAAGTACGAATCCGAAAATGATACGCAAAATACTGTAACAAGTGCAGTTTTTTGTTACAGACGGTCGGTTATGGAGAAAAAAAAGGGGACGATATATTTTTACAATCTAATATTTATTTAATATGAACATGTAAAACGTGTTGAATCTATGTAAAGACATTACTGAGGATTATGTGAATAAAAATATATCACATGAGTTGCCATACAGCAATAAAAACTTTCACTTTTTCCTCTTGTGTTCTGTAGCATAATTTCTTTTTAAAAACAAACAGTAGTCCTCCAGCATTGATGGGTTCTAGCGTTCCTGGTGTCCTGGTGAAACCTCTCTCCTTTTTCGTCGCTTACCGCATCCAAATTTTCCGGGAAAAATGCAAATGGGAGTGTAAAAACATGCATTTTAAGGGCATGCGTACCCTAATACAGTTGAACCGAAGATTACTCATGCGTCATCAATTTTAATCCATATGAATGAAATTAAAAATTATTAGTCAAATTAGTGTTAACTTTCATAATGGACTTGGCTGGTGCCTCAAAAGACGGACGTTTATGTTTATGATTTAAATCCACGATATATTTATTTATATATATATATATATATATATATATATATATATATATATATATATATATATATATATATATATATATATATATATCATCATCATCATCATCATCATCAGCCCGTATCGATCCACTGCAGGATGAAGGCCTCTTCAGCATGCTTCCAACCTTCACGGTCCTGGGCTTTCCTCTGCCACTCGGGTCCAATATATTTAACGATGTCATCAGTCCATCGTGCTTTCGGTCTTCTTCGCGGACGTTTGCGATCAAGCGGTATCCACTCCAGGATTGCCTTGGTCCATCTGTCGTCCCATCGCCTCGCTATATGGCCTGCCCATCTCCATTTCAACTGTTTTACTCTTCCAATGATGTCACAGACTTTTGTTTGTTCCCTGATCCATGCGCAGGACTTTCTGTCTCGTCTTGTAATGCCAAGCATACATCTTTCCATTCCCCTCTGTTGTGCCACCCGAAAGACCGATATATATATATATATATATATATATATATATATATATATATATATATATATATATATATATATATATATATATATATATATATTTATAACATGAAATTATAAAACGTCATGTTATAAATCGATATTTTAACTTAAAATTTCGAGTGTTTGTCACGAAATTGTAAAGTTTTATGTCATAGATGGATTGAATAATTTTGTAGGCTAAAATTGTACGGACAACTTCAAGTTATCGCGAAATTTTAGGGAAGTAATCAATGAATTAATTTACTATTGGTCAAAATTATTAGCTCAAATTAATCTGTGACATTAAAATCACAAGGATAGGGTGGGAGTCTTAAAATTTCATGACCATGTTTTCTTACTAGCTCATCAATTATAAATATATTTTCTCTTCTGTCCCTTTTAGCCACGTGCAGTAATTCTAATTTTGTGAGTTTTTCATCACATTTAATATTATTGGCGTTTAACCTAGCAGTTATTTCATTCTTTGTTGAGGAACTGCAGGGCTGTTTTTCTTGAAGTACACTATGGTACGGTGCATTATCCAAGCCATCACTATTAAGGATGGCTCTTCTAAATTTGGGATTAACTATGTCGTCATTCATTTTTGAAATATGGTGTTGTTTATTTTACCATGGCAATCAGATGTCAAAGATTTTGAGGCGAACACTAAACTTGCACGCTGAACAAATCCTTTCAAAGAGCCGGCATGAATGACTATACCATGTTTTCCATCGTATCCTTCTAACTTACGGACACTTTTAACACTATTGTCTTGCCAAGAATTTATTTTGTTGTCTTTTAATAAATCTAGGTCATATCTAGAAATATAATTTGGCGTCTGCAAAGCTCTTAAGGCAGAAATATTGTTTCTCTCGATTAATGATCTCCTATTGTCATACCTTTTGTACTAAAAGCGTAGCTCCTTCAAGAGAGTATTGAGTGATGTACGACCCATACTGACAATTTCCTTTCTTCTTAACTCCATATTAGGGCTTTTGATATTTGATTGATGCAAATGAGAAAATATGTTATTGTGAGATATAAGTAGGTGCTATACTTGTTTGTTGAAAATTATGCTATGCTATGTCATATTCTAGTAGTATATACAAGTAGACCTACCATACAAGCAGTAGTATATACAAGTAGTTTTGGTAAAAAATTAGTAATTTCGAAAAAATTATCCAGTCCAAAGCCAGGAACAAACAATTTCAATAATCATGATATAAAGAAGAAGAAGCTACTTGAAAATTTGACGTGCTAGGCCATTTCTGTGAAAAGATGTTTTAATAACTACCTAAATGAAACGCAAAAAGAGCATCCTCATCAATATTCATATGCAACCATTTCATATGTAACCAGTTGAAGCCTTAGAGCCACAAGACAAGAGTTCATTTCTGCGAGTGGCTCTTACACTAATATGAGACGAATCAAAACTTTACCTAAAACATTTTGGTTACGTGCAATGTGACCGGGGTTGAAGCTATTCTAGAACTCGTTCCTTTCTGGCACTGACCTTTCCTTTAAAAAGCCCCATAAAAAATAATCCATATCTGTCCCAATCACCTATATCTAGGTGGTCACAATGTAAATTTCCATTTCGAGAAATTAATCGTCTTGGGAAAATGTTCATCAAAATGCTGATTGTTTCACCCCATATTCTCCAGTCCTTGCTCTTCCAGTTGAAATTATGAATCATGTAACATCTATGACGACTCAAATTGACGAAATTGTATTTTCACTATCGTTTTAAAAAAAAAGATGGTGCAATAATGTTTTGAGCGTAAATGCCGCTCCATACTGTAACTTTAACTGAATGTAATGGCGTTTGATGAATGGGGTGGGGATTCTCTCTGGCCCAGAAACGGTTATTCTGTTTATTCACTTGACCACTTGGATAAAAATAAGCTTCATCTTTCATTATTAATTTTGCATGAAAAAATGTGAATGTGATGAAAGTGGTTTATGACAGCTTTATAATATTCTACTTACTTATTATTATCTGTGGGCAACAGGCCTTGAACAACTTGAATCATATAGGGAAATGAACAAGTCATTTCTCAAAATTCAGCGAAAACCACGTGGAAAAATCCGCAATTGTGCACAACGTCGTCGAATTGACGTTTCTGGAGACTCCTTCACTTGAACCTCTGATGATGGGCCTATCTCCAACTGTTTCGAATTCTTGAAATGGTTCGAACAAACGATAAATTGTCGTTTTATGAGGCGCCGGACGGACGATTAGGATATTTTAGCTCAAATTAACGTTGAGCTTCAATAATTGAATTTTTTAAATCATTTTATTGTATTTTTTGGGCATGTATTTATCCATAATTACTTGTCTGTACTACACAACAGCCAACAATTGTTGCCGGCATATTTGCAATATATTAAACTTCAACGGATTAGGTAATCTGCGAGTAACCCTGGTAGAAGCGGGAGTAATAAAAACGAAGAGCTGGTGTACCTATATATTTTGGGATTAGAAATAAAATGTAATATGAACACACAAATCGTTGTATTTGAGTTGTGAAAGGATGAATTCGGATGTTTCGTAGGGTTTTCATTTTGATTTTTCTTATTATACACTTTCTTCTACCGTTTTTATGTTTTATTCGAAACAATAAAAGTGTGATATGAATAAAAACAGTGTTTTTAAGTATTTCGGTTGATGAAATGATATTTCTTTTTCGTTATTGCTGTTTTATCATGTTGTATTTTTTATGATTATTTATAATTAATAGTTGGATATTCAGCAGGTTAACTGAATTATTTGACGGTACATTACACTCATCAAACATTTATATAAACGCCACTGCAAATATCCGACTACATGACAACACAGACAAATTTGATATAGGATAAGAAGAAGAAGAAGAAGAAGAAGGGAAGGCCCACCAAAACCCTCTCCACCGCCAGTTCCTGAAGGCAAAAGACGGTGCCCCTCTTGATGCTATCTTTTATGCTTTTTGAAAATTTCTAATGTGCTATTTTTGACTTAATGAGCATCCTGAACGAGGTAATCCCTGATTCTTATTCCACTGCCACTGTATGTTCGATCTTTATTATATATATGACAACAACACATCTTACGCCTAATTATGCGGAAATAATCTTTCGCATTTGATTTGCACACTCTACCGTGAAGCGGTGAGAAGTGGGTCCCTCATAATTCGGACCAAGGTCCAGGAGGTACCAATAACCCTCCAGTCTTTGCTTCTAAGACGCGTTACTAAAATGATTCAAACTGCTCCAAATTTTTGAGCTTCGCGCAATGCAATAGTTTATTTTTGCATGTGGTCGAATCGCTGGTGTCACGAGCCATCCGACCCAAAAACATAACTAAGGAGAACTGTCTAAAACGACTAAATACAAAAAGGTAGGACACACAATAAAACAACAAAAATGAAAATCAACAAAAATCTCTGACTAATTACTAAGTTTCCTACTTAACTAATGACTTGAACTAAAGAAATCATTCGAAAAACTAAAAATAAACTCAATTCCTATAACAGCTAGGTTTCCAGCCCCTCCAGAACGAAACCCCCCAGCAGGTCAAGTCTGTCGTCGCTCACCAGTCTCAGCAGCAACGCTTCCGGGTTAAGTGGCCAATCCGGGCCAACGAATCTAGCTACGACTTGCCTCTCATCATGATACCTCACACACTCGTAAATTCTATGGAATGGATCGTCGATTCCATCGCCACAATACATACATCTAGGGTCCTCAATTTTACCGATCCTTACGTAGTGAACGCCAAACTGACCGTGTCCGGTTAATATTGATATAGGATAAGGGGTTCGCCAAAGCGACAAAATTTCACCAAAACTTTTCAACATTTTACTTCAATATGTGTGTAAAGACAATGATCCTAACCTTGGCAATATATATCTTTCTCTGTTTTGCTCGATCCTGTTCTGCATGTAATGCATCTTTTACAGAGGTATCAGTTAGAATAGCAGCTTGCCTCTACTTCCTGCCTTTATTAGTTCTTATTCTTGGATCTGCTTGTTTAGTTGACCATACCTCTTCTGGCGTAGGAAAAGATCTGGTTTCCGATGTGCCAGCGACTAGTTGCCCAGAGGAAGACAGATATAATATACGAGTAGAAGTGGATTCTAGTAATTCAACAGCATTCCCAGAAGGAGACGAAACTACTGCGGAAATAAATGGAGAAATCTCAGAGGTTGAGTTTGAAGTTGGATGAGCCGGCCTGTTTATCACATAAGATGGCATAAAGTCTACATCTTGAAATATGTCACTATTAAGAGGGAATATCCCTGAAACTCTGAAGCCTGCTTTGATATTTACAGGAGTGCATGCCAAAGGTAGTACTGTTGATAAAATACCTATGATGTCATATGTCGTCATTGGATGCTTACTATTAGTTATCCATAAATCACAGGCAGTGTTGATGAAAGGGCGGCAACGCTCCTGACGAGGTGCTGCTGCTTGTGGCTGCAATGAGGAGGAAAGGACATTAGTGTTACGCCATTACTTTTGAAGAAATCTAGAACTTCTATTGAGAGCTGCGAATCGTGGTTATCGAGGAGTAATAGACATGGTCACTCGAGAAAACATCGAGCAAGATGAACAAAGTGGTTGGCAAATAAAAAAAAATGTCGACCAACCGACCTGAAAGGTTGGTATCTCCACAGCCAACAGGGTTGTCACGAACGAAATATGGTTGGTAGTTTACCCTGGGAAACACGTTGAATGGAGGTATGATGTTACCAGCCGCATTTACACCTATTATGACCAGAGTCCTCGTTTAGCGGATGTGATTCTGTCGATTTGGTGGAATCCTTTCCGTCCAACTACTCTATTAGGTTTGTATACTACAGTCACGCCAGTTTCATCTGTATTCCAGATGACTGATGGCCCGATCTTAAGGCGCTTTATGACAAGGGTCAAATTTTTGAAGAAAGCCTCGACATTTGTCCTATTGAAACTCGTAGCTTTGGATAAGTTTGTAGCTTGAGCTGCCCTGTTTGATAAGGATTTGTGTCTTTTTAAAAATTACGAAAAACAATCTACTCCGGCAATTTTTCGTTCATCGCAGGATGAATTGGAATTGTGCGGTTGCAAGCTACAGAAAATATGTATGCGAATCCTCTCACTTCCTTGGTTTTACTCCAAAGTAAACGTCGGATGCTTTCTTCAAATATTCCACTAGTAGCTTTTCCTACTCCGGCTCGAACACCTGCAAGCATGAAACATACTTGAAACTAAGTTTGTCATTATTTTAGTCTTTCTGCAATTTATATTTGGCCGACCATATGCATCGTATCTTGCAGTTCTTCTAGCATTTCCTTTGCCTCTCCTAGATCCTTTGGGATTAACACTATGTCATCCGCGAAGCGGAGATTGTTTAGTTTTTCTCCATCTATTTTGATACCTCTCTCTTCTCAGTCTATGCCTTGAAAACTGTGTTCTAGAACTGTTCTGAATTCTTCTTTTGATACTACAGCACTCTTCATTTGATACTCCTCGTTTGGTCTTTTGCGTGGTTTTATGTAGCTGTATAGAAGTAGTTGCGTACTTCTAGATATTATATAAAACGTTGAACTGAAACTTCTTCACGTTATTTCGGTATACTCGTGCCATCTCCGTATTAGGTAGAGAACTTTTCGAATAGCTCTCGTACCATTAGCTATGAAGAAACTGAGTAATACTTCTAACTACCAGTAGTTCTGAATAAGTCAATGTTGAGATAATTTAAAATATCAAAGCCAGAGTCATTTTTCTCTCTTCTGTGTCAATCTGTTGACCCACTTATATAATATATTGCAAAGATAACTCTCTCGAGAGGTCCATTAACTAAAAAAAAAAAACCATAAGCCAACACTCGGCGTATTAAATCCCATGCCAGTTCGTTGATTCACTAATAAAATTTAATTGAAATGGAGTACGAGAAGCGGTATGTTACACATACAACGATCCTGACGGGTTAGGTCGTCATTGAGGAACAATAAATTGTTGACTTCCTGCGGTTGGTGGCGTATGGCAGGACATGTTCGTGTAGTTTTGTTAGGTATTAGTTTTGAACATATAATATGGTGGACCTTGGCGATATTTTCATTTTACTTTCGGAACTGTCAAAAGTATCTACCATTTTTTTTTATAAGAAATATGTTATACTTTTCTATTTTTTTTTGAATAACATAAAAAAATGGTGGTAGAAATATATTTGATAACTAATGACCGATACAAAGTTAACAAATCAGTGAAGTTAGTAAAACGTTTTTATGGCATAAATGCATACCGTTAGAAAAAGGATAAACCAGATATATTTTTTTTTAATTCGAAGACCATGATCGCTTTTAGTTTTTTTTATATGCAATTCAAAATTGAGCTTTAAATTTATTTTTATTTCTTCCAAAAATTTTGTCAGTATATAAAAAAGTAGATGGTCGTTTACATCTAATTTTGATTTTCATAGAACCCTACAACATTACACATTAAAATAAAAAAAATAATTTGGAGCAGTAACTTCTTTTAATTCAAGTTTCAAGGCTGACTTTTAGAATTTAATAAATAAAGGGAGACGTCCGTAGGTTGAGACAGTCCGTAGTTTGGGACAGTAATCTTTCTCATTTTTTTCCACTATCGATACCAATGTTTTTACTGTCAATTTGTTTATTCATTACAAGCAAATTTTTCATAGAAGTAAGATTTACTAGCTCGTGTTCGTTGTGTATGAGCCGAAGCAAATCGACAAATATGTAAAAAAAAATCGAATATTCCCCAAAGATAGAGGAATATAGATAGATAATAATAGATAGAGAAATAATAGAGAGATAATATAGATAGAGAAATAATAATTTGGATGCTATACCAATAACTTTTTTTTAGTCAAGTTTCAATGCTTTGAATGCTTTGTTTCAATGCAATGACTTTTGGAATTTTCAAATAAAGAATTTAATAATTGACATAACAAACCCGTGGGCCCAATAATACTTTATGGAGGCTGAGGAGATAGCAAAGACCCCTCCAGCGGCTATTTTAATTTGGCAAACGATGAACCAAACACCCTGTATATATATATATATATATATATATATATATATATATATATATATATATATATATATATATATATATATATATATATATACATATATATATATATATATATATATATATATATATATATATATATATATATATATATATATATATATATATATATATATACATATATATATATATATATATATATATATATATATATATATATATATATATATATATATATATATATATATATATATATATATATATGTATGTATGTTTCTAAATCATTCCGGTTGTCGATCCGTTGATTCTGTGAAGAGTCACGACGTTTCGCCAAAATGCCAAAAGCGATTTTGGCGAAACGTCGTGACTCTTCACAGGATCAACGGATCGACACCCGGAATGATTTTGAAATATTATCTACCATCCGTGAAAATATTAGATGTAATATATATACCAGGTGTCCCATTAAGGATGGATCGCGGCCGTATCTTGAAAACTATTTATCCCACAGCTTTGGGGAAAAAAAAATTGTACTGAAAATGATCATGAGAAATTCACCAAAAATATTTTTAAGCTTCTAAAACGACCGCGAGAGGGCGTGACGAGCTAAACATGAAAATTTTTTGTGTATTTTGAAGTGTTAACCGAGTAAGAAAAATTCTCAGTTATAATTAGCAAACTGTCTCCTACAACTTTGTTTTATGGCATTTTGTCGTAACTTCGCGAATAAAGAAGTGGGGGGGAGTTTTACCTATTTAGATAAAAAGTCGTCTAATGTCCGTTTACCTAAACCGATTTTCCTCAATTTGGATTCATTTAAAAGGCAATTGCTGGGACAATCAGATAATATGGGAGATAAATTATTTAGTTTGTAAATGAAACCGCGAGGTGGCGTTACATTCAACAATAGTTTTTTTGAAGTTTTGTTCAGTTTTTTGAAATGGAATGGTACAGCTTTTACTACATGGCAAGAAAGGTAATTTAAAGAGGAATCATCCAGTGAAAACCCGAAATCGATATCTCTAACATGTCAAGAGATATTTCAATTTTTCTGAAAAAATCAGTTATTATTTCACTACTACTTGCATTAAGTTAAAAAAATATTAACCTAATGTTTGCCTTCCTTCACACTTTACCCAGGCTTAGGACTGATCCAAATTCTTCGTGTCACATTAATTTGGAGCGTGTTTAAAGGCCTCGTTATTAGTAAAAGGCATTGTTACACATTATTATAATAATTATTAATAATCAATAAATGCAATGTTGAAAATGTAATGCATTTCAAAACTGACAAGTAAATTTGACTGTTTTTGTTTGTTTTCATGGTTCCCTTCTTACACTCTTTGTGTAATGTACCTAAGGATTGCATGCGTTTATTTGGAAACCCGAAAATGCATAATTTCATTCATCCATTCATTTAGTTTAAAAGAAAGAGTAGGTATATTTATTAATGACTGATTTCAATATTCTGTCAAGTAGTATTAAGTATCAAGTAGTGTCAAGTAGTATTAAGTAGTATCAAGTATTATTAAGTTAAGCATCACAAAAGAGAAAATGCAACAATTGGGGAAAGGCATTTTTTCCGCTTATTTAATTAAATTAGAAAATATTATCAAGGTCAGGATTAGAACATTTATGATGATTGATACTGAATAGATAATTTTATTTTTTAAATAAAATTGTTGCGGTTGCGATTGCGACCTAAATATTAAGACCAATTTTTAACTTAATATTACGGTAAAAATTAAAAATAATTGATTTTTTTCAGAAACATCGAAATATCTCTTGACATGTCAGAGCTATCGATTTCGGGTTTTCACTGGACGATTCCTCTTTAAATTGCCTTTCTTGCCATGTTGTAAAAGCTGTACCATTCCATTTGAAAAAACTGAACAAAACTTCAAAAAAACTATTGTTGAATGTAACGTCACCTCGCGGTTTCATTTATAAACTAAATAATTTATCTCCCAGATTATCTGATTGTCCCAGCAATTGCCTTTTAAATGAATCTAAATTGAGGAAAATCGGTTAAGGCAAACGGACATTAGAAGACTTTTTATCTCAATAGGTGCAACTCCCCCCACCCCTCTATTCGTGAAATTACGACAAAATGTCATAAAACAAAGTTGTAGGAGACAGTTTGCTAATTATAACTGAGAATTTTTCTTACTCGGTTAACACTTGAAAATACACAAAAAAAAATATTTTTAAAAATGTTTAGCTCGTCACGCCTTCTTGCGGTCGTTTTAGAAGCTTAAAAATATTTTCTCATGATCATTTTTAGTACAATTTTTTCCCCCAAAGCTGTGGGATAAATAGTTTTCAAGATAAGGCCGGGATCCATCCTTAATGGGACACCTTGTATATATATATATATATATATATATATATATATATATATATATATATATATATATATATATATATTATTATTATTATTATTGTTATTATTCACGTATGGGCCCTAGTGGACCACGCGAAGTACAATTAGAGGCGTTTGTTGTTGTTAGCCTTCCTTTGTGCCCATACTAGTTTCATTCTTTCGCTATGAGCTTTTTTCCTTTCGTCAGACCAAGTTGTTCCAGTCTTCCTACATTTTTCTCTCTGGCCAACCTTTCACACATTAACCTTGTGTCTGAAGCAGCCTCTATCCTGAATTTCACTTTGTGTAATATTTGCTGATCTTAGGTCCTCTTTAATTGCAGCAATCCATTTAATTATTTTTACTTTAGCTCTACTCCTGTTTTCATAAAATTCGACTATTTGTCTAGTTAACCTACTCGGATTCATCTGTTTTATGTGTCCGTAAAACTGAAGTCTTCTTTTTCTCATATCGCTATGTATATCTGTGTATTGTTTGATTTCTTTGTTTTCTCGAAGTCGGTATGTTGTGTTATTTATTTGTTTGGGGCCTAGGATTTTTCTTACGATTTTTCTTTCCTTTTTTTCAGTGTCGTCGATGTCCCTCTTTCTATTCAAAATGAGTGTTTCTGCAGCATATAGACATTCTGGTGTTGTAATGTCTCAGTTTTGTGTTTTTAGATAGGCATTTTTTGTTGTAAATATTTTGTGTAAGTCTGAATTCCATTTTTTGACATCTACCCTTATTGGCCGCTTTTTCCAACCCATTTTCCATGATTATTTCACCCAAATATTTGAATTGAGAGACTCGTCTGATGTTACCATATTTGGAAAAAGGTGGATACAACATTTGTCACATCGTTTTTTGCCTCTTTTATAGTCCTAAATAAATTTCGAACATATTTTACGTAGGAAAAACATTTCATGTCATTTCAAAATAGCCACGATGTACGTAAGTTGGGACAGTTGAGGCAGTCGATAAAAAGAGCAGCGGCATGTTATTTTAATGGATGTTGCTGTAGATGAAAGTGAAGAGCCATCAACATCAACACAGCAATCATTGTCACGTTCAAGAAGTATTTTCTCAATTTTGTTTAGTTGGACCAGTTAAAAAAGCATCATGCTCACTTCACCAGAAAATGTTGTCGTGCTAAAAGAAAAGTGAAAGAAGAAGGAAGACAGTGCAAAAAAGCGACGACAACACAAGAAACGCCAACCAAAAAGTGCGAAAACTGCCAAACCAGTGCGAAAGTCATCTTCATATTTTTTTTGTATGATTTGCATGATAAATTTGCTACCCAAATTAACTCGCGACAATGCCGTTGAATGTAAATGTCGCGACCATTTCATATGAAGTGTGTAAATATGACGCAGCTACTGTACCTGTCAAAATTGCCACTGTGACGAAGACTAGCATGTATTTGATTTTCTTTATTGTGTTTTTTCATGGCTTTTTAAATAAATAAATCAATTATAAATGTTGAAAATATTGCGTTATTATTTGACTTTTTGAACCCTTTTGTGCATTTCATTAACTTTTTTTTTCTTTATTCGGATTTTTCGCCACGATCTAAAACTCAAAAAATATCAAAAATATCTGTTTTTATGTAAAAAAAGAATCACTGGATACAAACAAAAAAACCAAACCGAAACAAATTTCTCAGTGATTTTTTTAGTAAATTTGCCTAACGAACAAAATTTTAAAACTATAGAAATCTTCTAAAAAAATAAACAAACTTTAACGTTAACGTTTCGGGAAGTATTCTCCTCCCGTTTTCCAAACGAATCTAAAAATAAATTATATTAATTTCTATAAATTCTGAAAAGATAGGAAGTAAATATTTTTTTATGTATGCCAATGCTACTTACATCCGTTCCCGCTACTTACATCCGTCTCCGTTTGGTTTTTTGTTTTTACCCAGTGATTTTTTTTTACATAAGAACAGATATTTTTGATATTGAACTTGTTCAAAAAAATTACACTAACTTTTTATGTTTTGAAGTTATGAAATAATTTCTTTCTTCGGCAAACGTCTAGCCAAGATTACCTTTCCAGCGGTATATAGAAGTTCGAGAAAAATGTATGTAGTCGAATGCTGTCGCCATATACACACACACACAATATATATATATATATATATATATATATATATATATATATATATATATATATATATATTTTTTTTTAACCGTTTAATATTATTCTTTTTTTATTATTTTGTTAACGTTTCGGTTTATTTAGTGTAACACCATTACAACTGAAAAATCCAAAATTGTTAGGTTATACTAAAAAAATAAAAAATATAAAGGTAACCAATTTGTCAAAGTCAAAAATGTGTCTACTGAAGATTAGACAAGGAATGTCATATTTCATGTAAAAAAATTAGGAAATTAATTATTTAATAAGATATAGTTGGTAGGATTTTAAATATACATTTGTATTATTTATAAACATGATATATATTGTAGCATTGTTCTGAGAATGGTTTTATAAATAAACTGAAACGTTATCAATTACTTAGTTGCTTGACCGGGAGGAAGCCCCACCCATCCCTTACTCTGGACCTTATATTTCGTCTGTTGGTGATTAGAAGGGTACCGACATATGCTCGCTCGCTAAGAATAAGGAGTCGCTCTCCACAATCAAACAACCCATATTTTTGCCGACTTCTCGTCGGATGGCTTATACATGGAGTTTTTTGACTTCTTTGGACTGCGTTCAATGAGACAACAGTAGTCAGGAGTTATACACCCCCGACCGTTTGGGTTTCACAATCTCATGTGGAACGCAGAACAACTTGCGTCTCCGCCATAATGAGCATTAGTTAGTTGCTTGACCGGAAGGAAACCCCACCCATCCCTTACATTGAAGGGAACATGTTTCGTCTCTTGGTGGTTCATTCTCTCTCCTGCTCATTATGGCGGAGACTGGATATTATATAGACGGACTGGAGTATATATGTAAGTAAATATATATATATATATATATATATATATATATATATATATATATATATATATATATATATATATATATATATATATATTATATACATATAAGCCATATTTTTTTTGGTTTTTAAGAACCTGAACTGAACTATACTGAAATATATAACTTAAAATATTGTTATAAAAATAATGAACATCATTTTTCAAAATGGCCACTTGAGGATATTTGCATTTTTACTTTCGGAAAATTGCCTTACATTTTGTTTTCTTATAAGCAATATTTTTTATAATACTTTTTAATTTTTTAAAATAGAATATAAAAAATGGTGGTGGAAGTATACTTGACATATCAACTATTTCGAATCTCTAATGTTCATATTGAACTCACGATTTACGAGGGCAGAGTGAAAAGTCAGATACTTTTCAAATGAATTTTTTTTCGCTGAAAATCGATTTATTTTTTAAGTTGTTTCATTTTACAACTTTTTCAACTTTTGTATACCTTTAAAAAGTACGATTTGTTGAATGAGGGCATTTTTATCAACTTGATGAAGATGATGCCTTGTGAAGCCCAGAAAACAATAGGCATAGCGATGGAATGTGGTCACCTTCTTCGGGCACGTTCGTCGCGTAAAACTGACTGTTTTGATTATTTCTTTGTTTCTGGAGTACGAAGTTTCATCAACAGTTAGTTACGAATCGTCACATAAACTCCTCGGATGCATTTATACTTCTCTACCAGGTATGCAAATATGAAAATAATAAAAAATATGTTATTCGAAGTATTGCCCATCGTTAACTATACATTTTTCCCACCTTTTTGACAATTTGTGAATGCCACGTCAAAAAAAACTGTTGCTTATTTGAGGCAAACCAGTTATTGAGCCATTTTTATATATTTTTGTAAGAAGTAAAGGGCTCACCAAGTACGTGTCCCATCGTGAGTAAGCCGCATGCGAAAGTATTTCCCAACTAATCGTCTCAATCGTTTCTTTGACCAGTTTTGCTATGGGTGATGGGGCATTATCATGAAGCAAAATCACTTTGTGTTGCCTTCTTTGATATTCTGGCAGTTTTTCATGTAAAGCTTGATTCAGATCCATCATTTGTTGTCGGCAGCGTTCAGTATTAACGGTCTCGCCACTTTTTAGCAGCTTATAATAAATCACACCCTTCTAATCCCACCCAACAGAGTATTGTCTTCTGTCCATAGCGATTTGGCCTTGTAGTCGCGGTCGAATGGTTCGCCTGCAGTTGCCCATGATCTTTTACGCTTAGGATTCTCAAAATATATCTACTTTTCATCTCCAGTCACAATTAGATGGAGAAATGACTTCCTTTTGTACTTGGCGAACAGCATTTTACAAGTGATTTTTCGGTTTTTCTGCTGTTTTTCATTCAGTTCATGTGGAACCCATTTTCCCATTTTCTGGGTATTTTCCATGGTTTTCAAACGTATTGAGACGGCTTCTCGTGTCACATTTAATTCATCCGCGAGTTGTTGTTGCATTTGAGCGTCATTCTCATTCAACAATGCTTGCAATTCGCTGCCTTCAAACTTAAAAATCAACATTTTTGAATTTTTTAAATACTTAAAGCACTTTGATTTCCCAAGAGCATGCTCATCGTCAGCTTCGACAGGCATTCGATGCGATTCTGCAGCAGTTTTCTTTAACTGACAACAGAAAATCCATTCTGTTCGTAAATCGTAGTGTTCAGGCACAAAATTCGACATGTTCAACGCTATTACAAACTGTACTGTTGTATGAAACTTGTATTATTGTAAGTTGAAAATCATTGTCAGATGTCAACAAGAAAATGGCGCCAATGATGTGGTTTGACGTACCTACATTGATAGCTAGAGCCATCTATGGGCAAATTCCGGTTATACATTTTCAGAGCTCGTAAACATTGTTATGAAATTGTCACTGAATTCTGTTTTTGGTCCATAGTAAGCAAACGCGGCATCAATTGCTCTGATAGCTTTCTTATAACTAAATGTTCACAAAGATGTGCTGTGCTCGTTCGTTTGGGATTTTTTCATCTCCACAGTCTTTTTAACCTTCACTCTGCGATGTTCCAATACAATATCTTGGATTTTGTTAACCATTTCCTTAGTCTGACCTTAGCAGATTGCCCTGAGCGCGCATAATCACGTGCTGTCAAAATACGACTATCAAAATAAACTAAATCAAAATCGGCGAAGAAGAAACTAGAAAATAAGCTACTTTTCAGAAATGCCATCATCTTTGCCATCGTATCACGACATCGCGCCATCGATAAAATATTTAACTTTTCGTATTTCAAATGCCAGTAATTCAAAGACAATATTATTAAAAAAAAGTTGATCATATTTTGATTTTATACTGCGCTATATAGAGTTAATTTGCTGAATAAAATTCAAATATGTCGACGAAAAATGTACATACATTTGTGAAAATTCCCTACAGATTTTTTTCTAAAAATGTAAATTCGAGCGGTGGGAGCTTTACGATAGGTGCGTCGCACCTCGTGAAATTTAGCCGAATCGGAGAAAGAATAAACTCAGGTTGTTTCAGGATCGCACTGGGAGCCTGCACAGCATGTCGATCAGATTGGGCATTTTTGTAGTCATTGTGAGGTTGAGACCGGAATTTGTATCGCTTGAAGGGACATGTGTTCAAGGATCGTATAATTTCAACATTTTCGTTTTCAAATGTGAATCATTATAAAAAATGAACAAAACTTTGTAAAATATGTACATTGTTTAAATATAAATTAATATACAAAACACTCATATTACGAGAAACAACAGTAATAAATAATGCCACAACTGGGACATTAGAGGGTGATTTTTTAGTGTGTCCGAATTTCCGATAGGTGGCGCTGTCAAATCATCATGGCACATCAATTGCCTGGCAAATCATCGTGGAACGTTTAACATCACGAAGCATTGCGAATTGTCGAAATTTATTATGAAAATCAGTGTTCTGTACGACATACTTATAGAGCAACTTCGTGAATTTTAAGGAGCACATACCGAGCGATGTATTTGCCGAATTACCGGCAAATTCCAAACGCATTTAACGCTGCTCGTTATTAAAACAAAAACAAGGGAAAATACTATGCGTCCCGAAGAAAATATCTTATGGGGATATATATTAATGGGGACCGTTACAGAGCGATGATCAATGATTATTTAATTGCGAAGTTTAATAGTATTGATTTGGAGGTGGTTCCAGCAGGATGGCTCCATATGTCGTACAGCCAACGCAATAATCCATTTATTGAGGGAACAATTCGGTGAGAATATTATTTCGAGGAACGGGCCTGTTAATTGGCCACCAATGGCATGTGATTAAACGCCTTTAAATTATTTTAAAATCTTTTAATCTAATAAATTAAATCTTTGGTCTATGCCGATAAACCAGCAATTATTCATACATTGGAAGCCTACATAACTCGGACAATTGCAGACATAAGACTCGAATTGTCGCGGCGGACATTTGTCCGAAATTGTTTTCAAACATTAATGTCATTGAATGTTGAATGTAAAATAAATAGTTTCAAGGCAAATAATTTGTTTGTTGTTTTATTTGAATTTAAAATTCTGATGCACTAAAAAAACCACCACCCTCTATTTAGTCATAGTCGTATACTTGCGATATTCAATTAAATAACATCTTTTTCGCTAATTAAATATAATGTATAAATGAAATCAAAAATAATTGAAACAAATTTATAAACACATACATATGTACAGCTCTACAGGCCGCCTTTATGGTCTTTGGCTCGGTTTATAATTTGCCGCCAAACAAGAAATAGAGTATCTTGTCTTTCTTTCCCATTGTGTCACACCCATTCTGGCCAAATCCTCCTCCACCTTCTGTAGCCACTTTCTCCCCTCTTCATTCTTCCCTCGCCCCTCCCCCTGCTTACAAGCTGTTTTATTAGTCTGCTTTCTGGTAGCCTTTCTATATGTCCTAGCCAGGTTATTTGCCGCCCTAATGATCCGCGTTATTGAGGGTTCTTTAAATACCTTATTATTTCTTTACTGGTCCTTCTTATCCACTGATTCTTCTCTTTGATACCACCGTATATTCTTCTCATCACTCTACGCTTCCACACCTCCAACATTTTTTCACTGCTATTGATTAAGGTCCAGGTCTCCGCGGCATATATTACAACTGGTCTCATTATTGTTTATAAATTGTTACTTTGGCTTTTCTTGATATATTTGATATATGTTTGTTTCTCAGGAGTCTTTGCAGTATCGCTTCATATTTATTTCCTTTTGTTATTCTGGCCTTAACCTCCGCCCCCGTAACATGTTTGTCTGTAATAGTTGAGCCAAGGTAACAAAAACGATCAACCCTTTCCAGGTGTAATTTTTCTTCTCCTACTTTAATTTTCAGCCCTTCCTTGAACATTTCGTCTTTTTTAATTCTCATTTTCATGTATTTTGTTTTGTTTGTATTTACTCGAAGTCGGAACGTTCCTGCTTCTCTCATTAATCTTTGAGTTACATTTTTCATTTCTCCTAATTCTCGTGTTATAATTGTTACATAATCGGCGAAGGCTAGACATTGATGTTTTTTATCATATATTAGTCCTGTTCCATGTATCTGACTTCTCAGCACAGCTTCCAATATTAAACAAGCAGCAAGCAAGCAATATTAAACAAGCAGGCAGACAATGGGTGTCCTTGTCCGAGGCCCGATTTTACCTTGAAGGGTTTTGAATGTTGGCCATTTATTTTAACTAAGCTGACTGTATTTTCTATAGACATTTTTGTTAGAGCTATTAGTTTTCTATTAACTCCAAGTTGTCCCACTAGTTTTAGTAGTTCCTTTCTAACAATGGAGTCATAGGCCTGTAAATTGGACACAATACCGCTCGCTCTCATTTCCTTGGTATTTTTTCCTACCTCTAGCACTGGCCTAGTATCTCCGTAATTTGCTGTAGTAGCTTTGGGCCGACATATTTTTCCAGCTCTATAGTAATCTGGCTTTCGCCTGGGCTTTTATTATTTTTCATGTGTCTTATGATTTTCTTTCCTCCAGTTCCCTTTCGATATTTTTGTCCGTTCTATCCTTTTACTCTCTATCAGTGCTTCCTGGATTGTTCAATATTCGTTCAAAATAACCTCCCCAACTTTCTATATTTTCTGTTCGTTTATAAGTAATTAAAAATATATTCATGTTTTAATTATAAACAACGGAAATTAATTTCTGTTAATGGAAAAAAGGTATGGTAAAAAGAAAAACGGGTATAGAAAAGTCTTGAGGGCAGTGAAATATCAAATGAATTATTGGCTGCATCTAAAAGCAGCTTTTTGAAAATACGAAATGAAGTTAGACTATTTCCTTTAGGCTATAGGGAATTTTATAATTTTTTAAAGTTATAATTTTCCGTATGCCAAAATATGAAGTGTGAGAGCTTTTATCAAACAGTATCGGAAGCTGTAGGGTTTCGTTAAACCATACCGCCATAGTTTATTTTTTTCTATCTGGATCTTATGACAGTCACGACTAAATTTTCATCTCTACAGAACAGTCATTTGAACAGATCAAGTTTCGTTTACGAGATGTGGTATCAGATCAATCCAAACTTCAAAAACCTGCATATATAGGACCTAGAATATCAATTTTTGAGCTCTTTTAATCGATTATTTGGTTCTATGAGATTAAATGCTCACAGTTATCTTCAGTTTCTTATTGAGGAATTGTTAACATTTTTATAACATGTTTCCCTGATAATAAAAAGAGATATGTGATTTGAAATAAATGGTGCACCAATGTCCAAAATTTGATAAACAACAGTTATCCACGATGGATTGATTGGTCGTGGGGTCGTGTTGCATGGCAACCTAGATTAGCGATTATAACTCTCTAGATTTTTATTTTTGGCCGTACATGAAAGATTTAGAGGAATTATTGAAGAATATTCAGCAGGCTATCCAACAATTACAAGGAAATAGACGTAAAGTAACAAATATCACTTGATGCGAGCAGTTTATATTCAGCAAAGAGGAAAACATTTTAAAAATATCGTTAATAAAACAATTCGTGAACGAAAATAGGTTTTTCTTTGGTTTATGAATTTGAATGTGATTATTTACTGTTTATAATTTCGTTGGTCTGTATCTTCGTATTGAATAGCCTGTAACTTCGATTGAATAGTCTTCGAATTTAGTCTATTTTATAATACCTTATTGCAACTCTTTCTGGTATTAAATAAAACTCGACATCAAATGACCAATGTGCCTAAAATTGATTTATTATTTTGAAGTAAAAAAATTATAATTGAAAGAAATTTAAAAATAAAAAGAACAACTTTAAATAAAACTAATAAGCATTATTTCTTCCGTGGGTCTGTATGCATGCCTGTAGGCGATTTGGTATGCTGTCGATTAAATGATCAATTTGGGCTTGTGGAATTGTCTCCCATTCTTCACGAGCAGCATCTTTTGCTTCTCACAGGGTAAGAGGAGGATTGATTTCTTTCTTGATGGGTGTTTTCAGAATGTCCCAAGCATGTTCAATGACATTCATGTTAGGGGAATTTGCTGGCCACCCTAACTTGGTTATTCCCTCCTCTTCCTTCCTACTTATTGGTTATTCCCTCCTAAATTTTCTATTGCTGCTGTTTGATGTGGATGTGCGCTGTCATCCATGAAAACAAATCCGTTCCACTGCTACGCCTCAAAACAGACGCACCACAGGATTTAAAGCTTCCTCGATGTATACAGCACCAGTGACCCTTCTCTTCAGGACTAGTAGAAGTGTCCGTGTACCTCTCATAATATTCTGTTCTTCATAATGTTCTTTCTCATAATGTTCTTCGTGAATCAGAAATCAAGCCAATTCTCGTCTTATCGGAGAGCATCACGTTATTCCAGTTAGGAATATGATTCAACATTTCTCGAGCCCGTTGCAATCTTACAATTTGTTGTTGAAAGGTTAGTTTGGGAACACGTAAAAATCTTCTGCGATGCAAATTTACCGCTGTCAGTCTGTGTTATCTTTTGTAGTTCAACATTTACTCCTTCAAGCCTAACAAGCTCCCCTGTTGTGGATCTTTCTTCGAACTATCACTAATAATTGCCGGTCTTGTGTACATTGTTTTCTACTACTTCTGGAGTGATCCTTTACGTCATTTGTCTCTTGGATTTTTTTATGAGTTTTAGATACAGCAATTTGGCAAACATCTACAATTTTTGCGATATCACTTTGATTAAAGTCCTGTTGTAACAAAGCAATTACTTCTGTTAAAATAAGTGTTTCTATACATTTTTAAACGGATTGATTGAAAATTGAAAAAGAACTGCAATAATGTGTAAACACCAGTATCAACTGAAAGTGTGAAAATCGAAAAACCAGTGTTATCACCCAAAAATATCAAAAATACCTCTTCTTATGTGATATAGTTCCTGATTCTAAGGAATACAATTAAACATTTAAATATTTGAATATTCAATCAGTATAATAAGCAATCACACAGTATACATTACCTATATATATATATATATATATATATATATATATATATATATATATATATATATATATATATATATATATATATATATATATATATATATATATATATATTATTATTCACGTGTGGGCCCTGGTGGACCACGCGAAGTACAATTAGAGGCGTTTGTTGTTATTAGCCTTCCTTTGAGCCCATACTAATTTCATTCTTTCGCTATGAGCTTTTTTCATTTCGTCAGACCAAGTTGTTCCAGTCTTCCTACATTTTTCTCTCTGGCCAACCTTCCAAACGTTAACCTTGTGTCTGAAACAGCCTCTATCCTGAATTTCACTTTGTGTAATATTTGTTGATCTTAGGTCCTCTTTAATTGTAGCAATCCATTTAATTATTTCTACTTAAGCTTTACTCCTATTTTCATAAAATTCGACTATTTGTCTAGTTAACCTACTCAGATTCATCCGTTTTATGTGTCCGTAAAACTTAAGTCTTCTTTTTCTCATATCACTATGTATATCTGTGTATTGTTTGATTTCTTGGTTTCTCGAAGTCGGTATGTTGTGCTATTTATTTGTTTGGGCCCTAGGATTTTTCTTATGATTTTTCTTTCCTTCTTTTCAATCTCCTCGATGTCCCTCTTTCTATTCAAAATGAGCGTTTCCGCAGCATATAGACATTCTGGCTTAATAACTGTGTTGTAATTTCTCAGTTTTGTGTTTTTAGATAGGCATTTTTTGTTGTAAATATTTTGTGTAAGTTTCAATGCCGTTTCCATTTTTTGACATCTACCCTTATTGGCCGCTTTTTCCAACCCATTTTCCATGATTATTTCACCCAAATATTTGAATTGAGAGACTCGTCTGATGTTACCATATTTTGTTTTTAGAAATGGCGTTCTTAGTCTGTTGCAGGTCATGTATTGTATCTTTTCAAAGGAAATTTGGAGTCCTACATTTTCTGCTGTTTCTTTTAGGATTTCAATCTGTTTCTGTGCCGTTAATGCATCTTGAGCTAAAATTGCTAAATCATCAGCAAATGCCAGACAATCAATTTTGATGTTGGTTCTCCCCAGTTTAATGGGCTGGTCAATATTCAGGGCGGACTTTTTTTCACGCCACTCCTGTATTACTTTTTCTAGAACACAGTTAAATAAGAGTGGCGAGAGTCCATCCCCTTGTCTCACTCCAGTTTTAATTTCGAAGGACTCTGAGATCTCACCCATGAATTTTACTTTTGACCTTGTGTTAGTTAACGTTGCTTTAATAATTGCCAGCGTTGGGTGATTGTTGGGTGATTTCAACGCCCAGCTAGGGAAAGAAAAAAAAGTACAGGAAAACAGTCGGCAGTTTTCCCGCTCATAAATGGACTAACCATAATGGTAGAAGATTGGTTGACCTATATTCGCAGTTTAATCTAAAAAATAATGTCAACCCATTTTAAGAAGAAAATATCAAAACAAAAGACCTGGAGGTGCCCAAACACGTACATGGGTGAATTTCAAATTGACCATGTTGCCATTTCGTACCCTAATTATAAAGAGATTTTGAATGTTCAAGTCAGGAAAGGAGCAAATATAGACACGGATCACTACTTGACTAGAATCAAACTTAGCTTAAAACCTTGAAAACTTATTCAAAAGCGGCTGCTAATACCAAAGTTTGACCCAACGAAAATAAAACCAGCCCTAACAGAAGAACTTGATAAACAATCAGCACAGAACTGGCAAGAATTGAAACAAAAAATTATTAAAACAGCTTTAAAGTTGGTCCCTTTACAAAAACGTAGAAAATATCCGTGATGGGATGAAGTTTGCGAGCAAGCAGTATTAAGCCGAAGTAAAGCATTCAAAGATTGGAACAGTCAAAAAACAGCAATCAACTATAACATATTTTTGGAAGTAAGAAAAGAAACATCGAAGCTAATTAGACAAACTAAAAGAAAATATGAAAACAATCAACTTAATGAAATAGAAAAAGATTTCCAAAAAATAACACTCGAAACTTTTACAAAACATTTAAAACTAAATTAACAGGCTATCAACCGCAAAGTCTTTGCTTCCAAAAGGAAAAGGGACAATTAGCTCTAAATAACCAAGACAATTGCAAAGAACCCTTAAACAAATTAGCAACACTAAAACCTAAACAAACAAAGCCAGATTCATTACCACCGAATGAAGATGAAATAATTAGGCAAATCAAGCGGCTTAAAAATGACAAGGCTTCTGGTGAAGATGGAATCACTGGGGAACTTTTGAAATCCTCTGGTCTAGGTACAATCAGGGAAATAACCAAAATTCTACAAGAAGTTTGGCGAACCGAACGGATTCCGGAAGATTGGAAAGATGCTCTAATCCATCCACTACATAAGAAATGAGATATAACGGATGTAAACAACTATAGAGGGATATCTCTTCTCCCAGTTTGTTACAAGATTCTATCTCAATGTCTACTAGACAGAGCACAGGGACAGTTAGAACCTAACATTGGTGAATATCAAGCAGGTTTTCGACTGGGCAGATCCTGCTCTGAACAGATCCTGAATCTGAAGTTGATTCTAAGATATCAAAAACTGTACAATAAAAATCTCGTCTGTACATTTGTGGATTTCAAAAAAGCATATGATTCTATTGACTGGGAATCTTTATTCCGAATCTTGAAATAATAAGGACTAGATCTGAATATATATATATATATATATATATATATATATATATATATATATATATATATATATATATATATATATATATATATATATATATATATATGCTAGACTATTAGTCCGGGAGTACATACGATAGTTTGAATTTTGATTGTGAAAATTGTGTTGATTCTGAAAGCTTTCAGTCTTCAGACAAGCATTGAGAATACCAAGTGTGACCTTGGCGAAATATCTGCACGTTCCCACCAAACGGGGCATAAACGATCGGATGTACTCCCGGACTAATAGTCTAGCATATTCTTCCATCCGCGAAACACTACGAACTAATATATATATATATATATATATATATATATATATATATATATATATATATATATATATATATATATATATATATATATATTAAAGAGCGCAAGATTTGGCCCCATTTTGGCTGTCATTCAATAGGTCAAGAATTGTGAGAGGTGGATAAGAGACAGACAGGAATTAATAAACCTGGAGCGCTACACGATACAGCAACGCGTCCTTATTGTTAAACATTACTATCAAAATGATGAAAGTTTGGTTGCTACGATTCGTAAAGTGCGTCCGATTTTCTGCAGAAATAATCTTCCAAATTTATCAACTGTGGAAAGAATAATCGAAAAATTCGAAAGTACTAGTTCAGTGATTGATATGTAACGCACGATACGAGCTCGTTTGGCATTTCATGCCCTCTATCCACCCCAGATTATTTTTTTAAAATAATGCCGAAACGTCACTGTTGCGAGATGAGATAAGGTTTCCGTAGTCGATAGCTACTCACAAAACCGTTATCTTCTCTTCCTCATCACTCCCCCCTCGGGGCGACAAGTACCAGAGTGGGTGTAGTCTTAAGATATTATTTTATTTGCCGATGACATTGAAGGTATGTGTGTCGGAATATATCGTCTTTCTTATCTGAATCCTGAAAGAGAGTACTTTCACTTTCACTTTTAATTTCTTACCTTTTTCCAAACTGGGACATGGTGTCCTTTCCCTCGATGAATTGGTCTCACGTTGAGCAACAGTCAATCTAGTCATTTATCTTCAGGAAGGCTTTCTCTGCCTTTTTTGGAGGCAGTGCCTAAAGAGAGTCCACATCATCTCTATTTGTATCTGACCATTAGACCAGGGGGCATCAAGAGCTAGTCTCACTAGCTTGTTCTCGTAGCTTTCTACCAGCATGATGTAGAATTTTGCTGCGTAGCCCCACGCGATGGATCCATACATGACCCTTCTAACTAATGATTTAATCATTAAGATCTGCAAATTAGCGGGTAAGTCATCTTCGCAACGATCACGGCTTTAATGCGTGCGTTCCTCGCATGTTGCTTTCATGACATCTTCTTGTCGAAGGTGACACTTAGATACTATACAGTATCCTTCCATGCCACTCTTTCATCCTCGATTTCCAGCTGGTAACCGGATCTGCTCATTCTCTGGGAGACATATATAGTCTGTGTCTTGGTGATATTCACCTTGATCTTCCAGACTATCAACCATTCCATCAGATCATCTATGTGTTCCTGGACGTATCCGACGGCCTGGTCCGGACTTTTATATCTAGCCATTATGGCCGTATCGTCGGCTATACTAGTGTTATTCCTCCTCGGAATATCACTAGTGTATATGTTGTAGAGATGGGGCGCTAGTACCGCTCCTTATGGTACTCCAGCCTCCATCCATCTTCTGGCCGATTTGAATTAAAAATTTTCACAGAGAAACTTCATTCTCCTAGGTATGGGTCAATCAACTCGGTGATACACTCGGGGAATCCCATCTCGATCATCTTGTAGATCAGCCCATCGTGCCATACCCGACACGAGCTCGTAGTGGCCGTTTAGAACAAAACATCATGCCATTTCGTAAGATTGTGGCCAAGAGTCTAGGGTTCTTCATTCGTCATCATGCATAAGAATTGGGCATTTCAAAAGCTACTCTTTACCAAATTCTCACTAAAAATTTGCAGCTCCGTGCTGATGGTTTCCTAAGTGGTTACTAAGGGCCTTTAGATCGATGCGACCAAAATTATATGATCTGTATCCTCCCCTCTTTTCCAATCTAAAGCATCATCTCCCCCTTTCATTTACCCCTCCTTCACCATTACAAAGTTCAGTTGACTCAACACTTTCTGCCAACAGACCATGGATATCTCCCGTTTTGGTGACCACAATTGACTGGCATGATCTTGCGATTTAACACTTATGAACTTTTTTTGTTGGGTTTTCTGAAGTCTCAGGTTTACGCCAACAACCCCATGACCACTCAAGCACTAAAGACCGGGTTATTTAATATTTCGCCAGAAGAGTACACCTGTGCCACCAAAGTGGTGGCGGCCATTTATTGGACGTGTTGTTCCATACATAATTTCCAAATGTATATATATACATATATATATATAAGAGAATACAAAAAGTTTCACTTAAGAAAAAATTATTGTTTTGTCGCAGTTTTGTAATGAGGGTTAGTAGCGTAGTCTTACCTTAATAATAAAGGCCCAAAAAATAATATGATTATTTAAATATTTTAATATGCGTGACATCTAATATATTATTTCGTTTTCCTACAGCGGTGGTAATCATTTGGGAATAATAAAAGCTGATTTGGGGGCAACGATTTCCCACTTACTCAAACTGCCAAATCAGCACTTGTCTGATTTTGACCATGGAAATAGGCAGGGCTCGAAAAGATTCCTTCAAAGGATATTGTTTAATATTCATGAAGGCCTTTGACCTTCCGGTTGATGGCAAACACAGTTTCAAACGGTCTTTCGCCCGAATCTCTTAGTTTTAAATAAAATTAGACCGGGATTAAGATGGAAAATGGAAATAGAGTTATTTCTCCCGACGACCCTTTATAGGAAAAGATATAGCCTTATCGTAAAGTACTGCCATAATCGAAAAGTTGCGAGACCGTCATTTAACTCGTACTCTTTTATTAAGTTGATGTCTTTTCATTACTTTAGAATAGTTAGGTCCGCTCTGTTATATCTTGATTAATAAAGAAGCGTTTCATTGAATGTAAATTAGATGATGTACGTCAACATTTAAGGCCATTTTTAGTCCATTATAATGAAATATATTATAGTCCCCATATAATGTAATGCAAATATTCATCCTTGTATGTCATACGAATATGAGCGCTTTTCATAACTTCTTCATGCGTTGATTCTTCTCCTCCTCTCACCCCTCTCCTCTCTTCAAATACATAGTCTCTTTTATCTTCACCTATCCATATACTCCTTTTTTCTAATCCATCATTCAGTCATTTACTTACATATATTTTCAAATCACTTTTATATTTGTTTCAGTTACATTTATTTTATCTTATTTTATTTATTACTAGCTGTACTCGACCACGCCTTGCTGTGGCTCAGTCTGGTTAAATAATTAAATCAAAATGAAAATAAATCGAAATCTACTAAAATTCGATTTAACAATGCAATCGGAAATACTGAAAATGCTAAGTGACAGCAGCTGTCAAGAAGCACGTTGTCCGGCATGAGCAATGTTTATTGTAGCTGTTACGTTCAACAGATGGCGTTCCGATTGCCATAAAATATTTAGTATAGCTTGTGTTGCTTTTACGTCCAACAGATGGCGCTGTTGGAAAAAACTGTTTTACTAAGACAATATATAAGACGGTATTCCAATCCTGCAAAAGATTTTGGGAAATGTGTCAAGCGGTGGCGCCATCTCACGTATATCCAATAAATCAATTTAAAGTTTTTTTGTCATGCCGACTTAACAGTTTGGGGTTCAAATCCTCACCATTGCTATATTTCTTTTTTGTTCAAAAATTGTATTAAAATTATTTTGTTATTAATCTCTGATAATTATTAAGTTGGAAGTTATTTTTTCAGTCTCTAGGGTTAAATAATTAGTAAAATAAAAAAAATACGTCATTCACCATACACATTTGTTTTTTAATTGAAAAAGTCTACAATAATTCTAATTATTATAATTTATTCAGAAAATATAAAAAAAACAGTAATATTAAAGAACAGTATTATTAAGCAATGTCTGAATGATTGGGGTGTGTTCATATATATATTTTTTTCCTTTATTTGGGCTTTTCGTCACTATCTAAAACTCAAAAAATATCAAAAATATCTGTTCTTATGTAAAGAAAGAATCACTGGGTAAAAACAAAAAAAACCAAACGGAGACAAATTTCTCAATGATTCTTTTTTGTAATAAATTTGCCTAACGAACAACATTTTAAAGATATAAAAATGTTATAAAACGTTTTACAAACTTTTAACGTTAACGTTTCGGAGGGTCCTCTCCCCCGTTTTTAAAACTAAACTAAAAAATAAATTATATTAATTTGTAATATATAAAGTAACGAATGATAAATACATTGACAACAATAGATTTTCATGACAGTGGCATAATACATAATGGCATAATGGCATAACAGTGGCATAAATACTAAGGAAAGAAAAATCGTAAAAAAAATCCTAGGCCGCAAACAAACAATACACAGATATACATAGCGATATGAGAAAAAGAAGACTTGAGTTTTACGGACACATAAAACGGATGAATTGGATTAGGCTAACTAGACAAATAGTTGAATTTTATGAAAATAGGAGTAGAGCTAAAATAGAAACAATGAAATGGATTGCTGCAATTAAAGAGGACCTAAGATCAGCAAATATTACACAAAGTGAAATTCAGGATAGAGACTGTTTCAGACACAAGGTTAATGTGTGGAGGGTTGGCCTGAGAGAAAAATGTAGGAAGACTGGAACAACTTGGTCTGACGAAAGGAAAAAAGCTCATAGCGAAAGAATGAAATTAGTATGGGCACAAAGGAAGGCTAACAACAACAAACACCTCTAATTGTACTTCGTTTTTTTGTACTATATATAATTTGTACTGTATATATATATATATATATATATATATATATATATATATATATATATATATATATATATATATATATATATATATATCCAGTATACCTCGCCTAAGGTACTGGACGGGTCACAGGTGGTGGATAGTGAAAGTTCCATTAGATATTAATGGACAGCTGCGAATATCCCAAAATAAGCAGCCCCGAACCAAGGCAAAAAGAAAACTAAATCCACTTAGCGTCTGACTTGTATCAAGCGGCTGAGTGGTCAGCGTCTGTTCACCAGTGGTGCGGCTGATATTTAAATTCTTGAACTAACCCCTCCAGTCTTAACCTCTGAACCGTCATGGTTCAAACCTTTAATTCAAAGTACAAGATGAAGTGTTCTAGTAATTACAAAATTACCCCAGGAGGTAGACAATCCTCTGCCAGCTTTGCTGGTACAACCGCAAGATCTTTCAACGCAAGATCTTTCAGAGGGAGTCGGAGACCTCTGGCCAACGTCTGAAACCCAAAACAAAAACTTTCTTTGGAACGGTAAATATCAATTCTCTCCTGCGTCCAGGAAAACTACACGAATTGAGGCGAACATTAAATCAGAAAAAAATCCAAATTTTTGTTTTGCAAGAAACCAGATTGATAGATGATAACACCTTGGAATTCGGCAACTACAGACTTTTTAAAAGTAAAACGGATAAAAGAATACTCAAAAATACACCACATCTCGGTGTTGCTTTCGCTGTCTCAAAAAACATTCTTGGTTCTATAACAAATGTCCAGCCAGTAAATAATCGACTTATGACACTATCCCTCAAGTGTGCTAACAAAAACTATACATTAATCAATGCACACCTCCCAGTTAACGAAGAAAATAAATCTAATCCTGAAAAAGTAAATAAGTCCTGGGAAATTCTGGAAAAGACTATCTCTAAAATTCCCTCTAACCATGTAAAAATCCTGTTGGGTGATTTCAACGCCCAACTAGGGAAAGAAAAAAAGTACAGGAAAACAGTCGGCAGTTTTCCCGCTCATAAATGGACTAACCATAATGGTAGAAGATTGGTTGAACTATATATGCGCAGTTTAATCTAAAAATAATGTCAACCCATTTTAAGAAGAAAATAACAAAACAAAAGACCTGGAGGTGCCCAAACACGTACATGGGTGAATTTCAAATTGACCATGTTGCCATTTCGTACCCCAATTATAAGGAGATTTTAAATGTTCAAGTCAGGAAAGGAGCAAATATAGACACGGATCACTACTTGACTAGAATCAAACTTAGCTTAAAACCTCGAAAACTTATTCAAAAGGGGCTGCTAATACCAAAGTTTGACCCAATGAAAATAAAACCAGCCCTAACAGAAGAACTTGATAAACAACCTGCACAGAACTGGCAAGAATTAAAACAAAAAATTATTAAAACAGCCTTAAAGTTGGTCCCTTTACAAAAACGTAGAAAACATCCGTGGTGGAATGAAGTTTGCGAGCAAGCAGTATTAAGCCGAAGTAACGCATTCAAAGATTGGAACATTCAAAAAACAGCAATAAACTATAACATCTTTTTGGAAGTAAGAAAAGAAACATTGAAGCTAATTAGACAAACTAAAAGAAAATATAAAAACAATCAACTTAATGAAATAGAAAAAGATTTCCAAAAAAATAATACCCGAAACTTTTACAGAATATTTAAAACTAAATTAACAGGCTATCAACCGTAGAGCCTATGCTTTCAAAAGGAAAACGGACAATTAGCTCTAAATAACCAAGACAATTGCAAAGAACTTGCGAAATATTTTGAACAAATACTAAACTGTCCTGAGCCCTTAAACAAATTACCAATACTAAACCCTAAACAAACAAACCCAGATTCATTACCACCGAATAAAGAGGAAATAATTAGGCAAATCAAGCGGCTTAAAAATAACAAAGCTTCTGGTGAAGATGGAATCACTGCAGAACTTTTGAAATCCGCTGGTCCAGGTACCATCAAGGAAATAACCAAATTTCAAAAGAAGTTTGGCGAACCGAACAAATTCCGGAAAACTGGAAAGATGCTCTAATCCATCCACTACATAAGAAAAGAGATAGAACGGATGTAAACAACTATAGAGGAATATCTCTTCTCCCAGTTTGTTACAAGATTCTATCTCAATGTCTACTAGACAGAGTACAGGGACAGTTAGAACCGAACATTGGTGAATATCAAGCAGGTTTTTGACCGGGCAGACCTGCCCTGAACAGATCCTGAATCTAAAGTTGATTCTAAGACATCAAAAACTGTACAATAAAAATCTCGTCTGTACAGTTGTGGATTTCAAAAAAGCATATGATTCTATTGACCGCGAATCTTTATTCCGAATCTTGAAAGAACAAGGACTAGATCTGAAAACGTTGGCAATTATTAAAGCAATGTTTACTAACACGAGGTCAAAAGTTAAATTCATGGGTGACTTCTCAGAGGCCTTCGAAATTAAAACTGGTATGAGACAAAGGGATGGACTCTCGCCACTCTTATTTAACTGTGTTCTAGAAAAAGTAATACAGGAGTGGCGTGAAAAAAAGTCGGCATTGAATATTGACCAGCCCATTAAACTGGGGAGAACCAACATCAAAATTGATTGTCTGGCATTTGGTGATGATCTAGCAATTTTAGCTCAAGATGTATTAACGGCACATAAACAGATTGAAATCCTAAAAGAAACAGCAGAAAAGGTAGGACTTCAAATTTCCTTTGAAAAGACACAATACATGACCTGCAACAGACTAAGAACACCATTTCTAAAAACAAAATATGTTAACATCAGATGAGTCTCTCAATTCAAATATTTGGGTGAAATAATTATGGAAAATGGGTTGGAAAAAGCGGCCAATAAGGGTAGATGTCAAAAAATGGAAATGGCATTGAGACTTACACAAAATATTTACAACAAAAAATGCCTATCTAAAAACACAAAACTGAGACATTACAACACGGTTATTAAGCCAGAATGTCTATATGCTGCAGAAACACTCATTTTGAACAGAAAGAGGGACATCGAGGACATTGAAAAGAAGGTAAGAAAAATCATAAGAAAAATCCTAGGCCCCAAACAAATAAATAGCACAACATACCGACTTCGAGAAAACCAAGAAATCAATACACAGATATACATAGCGATATGAGAAAAAGAAGACTTAAGTTTTACGGACACATCAAACGAATGAATTCGAGTAGGTTAACTAGACAAATAGTCGAATTTTATGAAAATAGGAGTAAAGCTAAAGTAGAAATAATTAAATGGATTGCTGCAATTAAAGAGGACCTAAGATCAGCAAATATTACACAAAGTGAAATTCAGGATAGAGGCTGTTTCAGACACAAGGTTAACGTTTGGAAGGTTGGCCAGAGAGAAAAATGTAGGAAGACTGGAACAACTTGGTCTGACGAAAGGAAAAAAGCTCATAGCGAAAGAATGAAATTAGTATGGGCACAAAGGAAGGCTAACAACAACAAACGCCTCTAATTGTACTTCGCGTGGCCCACGCCAGGGCCCATATGTGACTAATAATAATAATAAACATTGTAAAAACTAAGTTTACAGACTTATTTCAGTTTTAGTTTCGACGGGTAATACCGGCAATGGCACTCAACCTAAGGCCAGAGCCTTACCAAGTCTTGAACAGGTTTGATGGAGACTTTTGCCAACTGAATTACACTACAAGTTCTTCCCTCACAGCTCATTTAACCTCAACAAGTGCCACTGCATTTCAATTTTTTTATTTATTACAATAAAATGTCAGTTTATGTTATATTCATATTTTTTCATTTTTATTCCGAAAACTTTTAAATCCACCTCCGTGTCCCCTATATAAAAAAAAGAAATGCGACTGGCGCGAAATATCGCCACTTGAACCTAACGTGTAATGACCGTAATCCAATCAGTGCTAGACTGGCTAGATCGGGATCCTTTTGGGCAAATTCAATTCTCGGGGGTATAATATCCAGTTTGGATCTCATATTGCGACTGGACCGAGCCAATTTATGCTTTATCAGGTCGGATAAGCCAGATAATGGAAAACAAACGAGTTTACGGCATGTTAAAAAACACAAAAGATATTTTGTTGCTTGATTACCAATTTGATGTGTGTCAGTGACATCTTATCCAATTTGTTTATTATTTTCTTGAAAATACACAGAAATAACGAAGCTAGTCTGTATACACTAGGGAACAAAAAAAATTTAACACAAAATATATTTGAATTATTTTGCATACAATTTTATGTGTACATTCTGACAGTATTATATAATGATAAAATAATTAAGACATTCCATTTTGTTTTATAATAAGAACTTATCGAGTAAGTCAGGAACGGTTATTATAATTCTATGTAACTCTTCGAGGCATGGATATATTTCGAGGCGATATAGGGCGGTCTAAAAAGTTTCCCACCCAAAATCATACTGGTAACATAATCATATACTGGTAACATAATCTGGTAACTAACATCAAAAATATACTGGTAACATAATCGTGCATGCGTAAGATAATCTTAAAAATTTCAGCCATATTTGATGCTCAGTTGTTACCACAGTCATTGATGCTAGTAGACGATAGTGTTTCTGTAAAGATGGAAAAAATCGAATAACCACCCTTCAATAAATTATTGCATTTGTAAAGCAGTAGCACCCATCTGGGGTGAAATTTGCGTAGGCATATTGCTTTTCAAATGCAAAAATTTAATGATGGTTTGATATTCGATTTTTTCCATCTTTACAGAAACACTAACATTGACTGATATACATGACTGTGAAACAATTAAGCAATATGGCTGAAATTTTTAAGGTTATTTCAACGCACGGGCAATTCTATTACCAGAATATTTTTCACGAGCCACACTACGGTTTTTTTCAGTGAGAGGTTAACCGCTCGAGACGCACACATTGCGATTAAAAACCGCGAAACTGCCCGCGATTTTCACAATTTGAAAAGGGATTTCAAGAGAGCAGTATGTATTGTTGCTCTAATACATGCATTTGCATTTGAAATAGAAAAAGAAGACGCCAACACAAATTTCGCAAATATTGGGTCCACCCACTCACTACCCGTAGATTTAAGAAAGGCTTATTTCATAAGAAATGTCAATAATTAAGAGAACATCCTGAGACATTTTTCAATCACTATCGAATGTCAGTACATCACCTTCATGGATACAAAATTTCGTAAATGTATTTAACCAGAGGAGCGCCTGTCTGTTACCTTGAGGTAAGTAAAAAAAAAATATATAGGTATTTTCAAAAAATAGAAAAAAAATATTGTTCTTGAATTTGCGATAGGTAGTTGACAGCTGTAGGTTCTTGTTTGTTAATGTGTACATATTGCAATAGTTATGACTGATCGAGTTCTTGAGGGGAATCATTAACTGTGTGTTGTTATTATAAATGTGGCGCGGCGGCTTATGCTTTTCGGCTACAGCCAGGGACAGTACCAAAGATTTAGATTCGTCTTGAACCCACTGCCACCACCAAGCCTACGTAAGTAAGTTTAAAAGGGGCATCGGAATCCGGTGGAGCTCCCCTCCTCCAGGATAATCATGATAGATGAGCTCCCTCATCATCATTTGATGGGTTACCGATTAGGCCACTATAGCGAACCTAGCACTTTAATACTTTCTGGTGCCAACACCCATTACCAAGAGGTATCTGAGATAAGGTGGTTGAAAAGCAGTTCTATGGGTGAGTGTCGTACCCCATGTATTTTGTTTTCTTTAGATTCATATTTCAACCGTAGATTTGACTGATCCTTTCCGTCATTGTTTGTAGGTCCATAGACTGATGGTCCATGGACTTGTAGGTTCAAGACTGAATAATGCAGATTATTCCGAATAATAAATCGCTACTTTCTTTACTACAATTATTAATTCAATAAAATTAGCACTGCAGTAATTTGCACACTTAATAACTCAATAAGGCACAGCGTTTACTTTATATCTGTAATGAAATGTTAAACCACCTCCTTTAAGATGCCGATGATGGAGTTGAATTTTTTTGGCATATAAATGACTGTTATAAATTTCACGCTCGGGACAAGATCCGAAACACTAACAAAGCCGTAGTTTTTCCAGCTTATTTAGATTAAAATCTCGGAAGCTCCGAGTTAAGATGTACCGTGTTTTATTTAATGGAAAAAATAAAGAAATGTTGCGATAAGGGATCGCCAGAACAAACTTCTGGACTCAAATCTGGTCGGTATTTACATAAAACTACTCTGTTTTCTTTTCGTATATTTGTTTTTTATTCCTTTTGAAACGTTTCTACGAGGTTTTTCGAATATTTATTTGTAAAATTTTAGGGGCTGTTGTTACTGGGGGTCAGTTTCTTTTTTATCGTAAAAGAAAGTATTTTATCTAAATGGACTAAGCTAATTATAAATATATAATTGACTTGATTGATTAAGATTAACTATAATATAAATTAATAAAAATATTATATTGAATATATATTAATATATATATATATATATATATATATATATATATATATATATATATATATATATATATATATATATATATATATATATATATATATATATATATCCCCTTTGTGGATCAAATCTTGACGTGGTAAAGGGGTTTAAGTAGGGCAATGAAGTTTTGAGATATGCCGTCTGGAGTCTATGCTCCTGGGAGGATCATCCCTGGTGGACAGGTCTAGGTGGACGCCTCAGACTAACATGATCCAAAATCTGCCAACCCGCATTGAACCAGCGTGGCAGAATATGGTCTATACCTTCAACATGGTATTTCAATATGTTTCAATATAACAGTACAACCTCAAACACGGCCCTCATTCCCCGGAGGCCAACAGGTAACTACCTACGGCAGCGGGAAGACCTGCCCCAAGGCAGAGGGTGCTAAAAATCACCGGGTTAGATCAGGCTGCCATTAGACTTATTGCAACGCTAAATATACGGACTATGAAAACGGAGGCCCGATTACAAAAACTGTTGATTGAACTTGACAACATACATTGGGATATTATTGGGTTCTGTGAAACACCATGAAAGGACGAAGAGTTAATCAAACTGGAACCATCTGGATACGTACTCTACACTCGAGGTACGGAAAATGGCCGATATGGCGGAATTGGATTCCTCATCAATCGAAGGCTGAAAGATAGTGTAGTAAAATTTGAAAGTACATCTGACCGACTAACCCAATGTGTCATTCGGCTGAATAAAAAATTTAGGCTTCAAATCGTCCAAGCTTACGCACCAACTATAAACCATAGGGATGAGGAAATTGAGGAATTTTATGATGATGTGGCCCAGCTTTTATACAAGGAGAAATATAGATACAGAATCCTGTTGGGTGATTGTGAGTCCTGGGTGAATCCTGATCCTGATTTTAATGCCAGAATTGGAACAACAAGAACTGACGAAAATGCAACTGGCCCATATGGAACTGGTGAGCGAGACAATAGAGGTGACAGATTGATTGCTTTTGCTGTAGGGTCAGAAATATATATTATGAATTCGTTCTATAAGAAAAATATCAGCGTCCATCAGACCGTCATTCCGGATCCATCAGAAAATGGACACGGAAAAATCCATCTGGGCTCACGAGTGAAATTGACTACATCATGACCGAGGATAAAACAATATCTACTAATTGTACTGTCCTTAATTTTAATGTTGGAAGTGACCACCGAATGGTACGAGCAAAAGTTAGGATTAACTGTCGAAGAGAACGCGAAAAAATGGTATGGTCAAAGAAGGGCAAAGTGGATTCGGGGAAACTGCTTGGGAGAGGAAGCGATTTTGAGATTGCTTTGTCAAACCGGTTTGCTGTGTTACAAGATTCGGAGGAAGTGGAAATATCAGTTCAATATGAAGAAATCGCCAACAATGTGCTTTAAACGGCTGCTTCAAGAGCACCTGAAGACAAATGTTTCAAACAGACAAAATTCTCCAGTGACACCATTGATTTAATGAAGAAACAGCGTGCAATGAGAAATGCAGGTAGTCCTTTTGGCAGGGTCGAGTACACTGAGCTCTGCAAAAAGAAAACGTATCAGAGAGTACACGCGCCATGCCATGCATGGCGCGTACGCAAATGTTAGAGGTTGTCAGAAAATTTTATTCCCAGTTATATGAAGATCAGAATCAATTAAAGACAACAATACCCATGCAAGAACAAATGCCAGATATCCTAGTGGAGGAAGTAACAAATGCTATACAATCGATGAAAAACGGCAAGGTTCCAGGAAAGGACAGTATAACTGTCGAAATGCTAAAAGCTGTTGGTCCGGCGTTACATAAAATACTAGCAAAATGATACTCAAAATGCTTCAAAGAACAAAAAGCACCTGACTTATGGAAAAATGCAGAAGTGATCCTTCTTGAAATACCGTCCAATCAGTAATGTACAAAGTTTTCACTAAGATAATTTCTAAAAAAACTGAATGGCGCATAACCAAGAGAACAAGCAAGATTCAAAAGTCGATTCAGTACAAAGGATCACACCTATGTTGTACAGCAAGCCATAGAAAGGCACAATGAATACACCGTGCCACTGTGCTTGGCTTTTATGGACTACGAAAAAGCATTTGACCCCATCTCAAAGCATGCGATAATGGATACATTGCTTAGCCAAGGGGTAGATAAAGCATAAAACAGGATTAGGAACAGGATGGTGTAAAGATCAATGGTGCAAACTTAAACCATCTTAGATTTGCAGATGATATTATTCTCATTTCACAAGACCCAGAGGAGCTGCAAAGACGCGTACAAGAACTACAAAGTGCTGGAGAACCATTTGGCTTGAAAATAAACCTGAAAAAGAGTCAGGTTATGTTCAATAACTTCGCTCAGGACAGACGAATTTTTAGGAAGGGATTTAGAGATTGTGGACAGCTTTATATATCTTGGGCAGAGGATTTCAATGGAGGGGAATACCGCCCGGGAGGTGGAACGGCGTGTTAAATGTGGCTGGCAGGCATTTGGTAGGCTCAACATAGTGTTTAAGAGCAGACTCCCACTTTGCCTGAAAAGAAAAGTCTTCGATCAGTGCGTTCTACCCGTTATGACATACGGAAGTGAAACCTGGACACTCACATCGCAATCAATTCAAAAACTTCGGGTGGCACCGAGGGGAATGGAAAGATGTATGCTTGGCATTACAAGACGAGACAGAAAGTCCTGCGCATGGATCGGGGAACAAACAAAAGTCTGTGACATCATTGGAAGAGTAAAACAATTGAAATGGAGATGGGCAGGTCATATAGCGAGGCGATGGGACGACAGATGGACCAAGGCAATCCTGGAGTGGATACCGCTTGATCGCAAACGTCCGCGAAGAAGACCGAAAGCACGATGGATTGATGACATCGTTAAGTATATTGGACTCGAGTGGCAGAGGAAAGCCCAGGACCGTGAGGGTTGGAAGCATGCTGAAGAGGCCTTCATCCTGCAGTGGATCGATACAGGCTGATGATGATGATGATGATGATGATGATGATGATGATGATATATATATATATATATATATATATATATATATATATATATATATATATATATATATATATATATATACCAGGTGTCCCATTAAGGATGGATCGCGGCCGTATCTTGAAAATATATATATATATATATATATATATATATATATATATATATATATATATATATATATATATATATATATACCAGGTGTCACATTAAGGATGGATCGCGGCCGTATCTTGAAAACTATTTATCCCACAGCTTTGGGGAAAAAAAATTGTACTAAAAATGGTCATGAGAAATTCATCAAAAATATTTTTAAGCTTCTAAAACGACCCGCACCGGACGTGACGAGCTAAACATTTTTAAAAATAATTTTGTTTGTGTATTTTCAAGTGTTAACCGAGTAAGAAAAATTCTCAGTTATAATTAGCAAACTGTCTCCTACAACTTTGTTTTATGACATTTTGTCGTAACTTCGCGAATAAAGAAGTGGGGGGGAGTTTTACCTATTTAGATAAAAAGTCGTCTAATGTCCGTTTGCCTAAACCGATTTTCCTCAATTTGGATTCATTTAAAAGACAATTGCTGGGAAAATCAGATAATCTGGGAGATAAATTATTTAGTTTATAAATGAAACCGCGAGGTAGCGTTACATTCAACAATAGTTTTTTTGAAGTTTTGTTCAGTTTTTTCAAATGGAATAGTACAGCTTTTATTACATGGCTAGAAAGGTATTTTAAAGAGGAATCATCCAGTGAAAACCCGAAATCGATATCTCTGACATGTCAAGAGATATTTCGATTTTTCTGAAAATATCAGTTATTATTATTTATCCTTAGAAATGTAGATTTATTTTTCGACGAGTACTAAAAAGGGCAGCTTCAATTTCCGCTCTTGAAATGCTGGTTATTGAATTTTTGAATTGAATTTTGAATTCTTTCAATCATGTTTTCTCGTGTGGTAGGACGAGTTTGAAAAACAAGGTCATTTAGTCTTTCCCACAAATAAAAATCGAGGAGTGTCAACTCCGGTGAGCGCGCCGGGTACGAAAATAAAGTACCCCGTCCTATCCAACGATTTGGAAACGAAGCACCCAAGAAGTTTCGAACCACCTGCGAGAAGTGGGCAGGGCATCCATCATGCTGGTACCACATTTGTCTTCTTGTTTCCAACGAAACATCTTCCATTAGTTCTGGCAGTCCATTTTGTAAAAAATTTAAATATGTTTAAATACCACCAAAATAGATGGAGTGTGAATGTATGGTGTGGTGTTTTGGGAGACAAAATTATTGGTCCCTTTATTTTTAATGGACATTTGAATAGTGAAACATATTTAAATTTTTTACAAAAATGGATTACCAGAACTAATGGAAGATGTTTCGTTGGAAATAAGAAGACAAATGTGGTACCAGCACCGGATTTCACAGTCCTCGATTTTTACTTGTGAAAGAAGACGTGAAAGAAGACGACTTTACGTGTGAAGACTAAAAGACCTTGTTTTTCAAACTCGTCCTACCACACGAGAAAACATGATTGAAAGAATTCAAAATTCAATAACCAGCATTTCAAGAGCGGAAATTGAAGCTGTCGTTTTTAGTACTCGTCGAAAAATAACTCTTTGCATTTCTAAGGATGGAAGGCATTTTGAACATTTAGAAAGGTGTTAAAGTTCAGATTCTATTAATTATTAGACTGTTGTGCTGTTAATTTTATTTGACTGTTGTTATTATTATTATCTTCTTTGTTGGCCCGTTGGCCTTTAAACACGCTCCAAATTAATATGGCACGAAGAATTTGAACCAGTCCTAAGCCTGGGTAAAGTGTGAAGGAAGGCAAACGTTAGGTTAATATTGTTTTAACTTAATGCAGGTAGTAGTGAAATAATAACTGATTTTTTCAGAAAAATCGAAATATCTCTTGACATGTCAAAGTTATCGATTTCGGGTTTTCACTGGATGATTCATCTTTAAATTACCTTTCTAGCCATGTAATAAAAGCTTTACCATTCCATTTGAAAAAACTGAACAAAACTTCAAAAAAACTATTGTTAAATGTAACGCCACCTCGCGGTTTCATTTATAAACTAAACAATTTATCTCCCAGATTATCTGATTGCCCTAGCAATTGCCTTTTAAATGAATCCAAATTGAGGAAAATCGGTTTAGGCAAACGGACATTAGACGACTTTTTATCTCAATAGGTAAAACTCGCCCCCCCCCCCCCCCCCCCGCCCCTATATTCCTGAAATTACGACAAAATGTTATAAAACAAAGTTGTAGGAGACAGTTTACTAATTATAACTGAGAATTTTTCTTACTCGGTTAACACTTGAAAATACACAAAAAAATGATTTTTGAAAATGTTTAGCTTTTCACGCCCTCTTGCGGTCGTTTTAGAAGCTTAAAAATATTTTTGGTGAATTTCTCATGATCATTTTTAGTACAATTTTTTTTGCCCCCAAAGCTGTGGGATAAATAGTTTTCAAGATACGGCCGCGATCCATCCTTAATGGGACACCTGGTATATATATATATATATATATATATATATATATATATATATATATATATATATATATATATATATATATATTTTTGTGGTTATTTACCATCCGTGAAAATATTAGATGTAACATATATATATATATATATATATATATATATATATATATATATATATATATATATATATATATATATATATATATATATATATATATTTATATTAGTATATATGGCAAATTAAGGGCATCGATAAACACCATCAGCGCTTTTGTAGGAGATTAAATTAATTCAAAAACAACCCTTGAAGATTATTTAAAACAGTTTTTATATTTAAAATCAGCACTGAAGCATTTTAAGAATAAATTATTAATGTAAATCAGAATAAATTATAATTGTTTTTTTATGATAATATATTATTCCAAAGGGCAATTGAATTATTTTAATAATAAAATAATATTTAATTGTATTTTCCTGATTTGTTGCTCAGATATTTGAAATTAAATTGGTCCCCATTAATTATTTTACGATATATCAAAGTAATGAACCAAAAATTTCAATTCAAAATTGCAATTAAAAAACTTTTGTATTTGCATTTGCATTAACATAATAATAAGGGGAAAATGGCGTTTAGGTTTTATGTTTTAAAGTCCACATAGAGTATCATACTACTTAAAAAGGACATGTTTATTCATACAATATTTAGATGTATCAAAAGGAGTTTTTTTGGTCTCGCAAAGATCCATTTCAATAACTTTAGTATTAAAATATGATCTGGTTTATATTTTTTACCTTAGATTATATTTTTTCATTTTGTGCTTTATCATTTAATTTCTTTATATGGTTATTTATGAAAAAAGTAAAAAAATAAAACACGTAATACAACTTTAATCATTGAAGTAATCTCTCTCGCTATCTATGCACCTTTGCCACCTTTCAGGGATCTGTCGAAGTAATAGGTTTACTTAAATCTTTTTTCGCCTTCCTCAAAAGATGTGAAGCGAACATCAACTAGGTGATGTCGCACGGATCGGAAGATGTGAAAATCTCAAAGGGCCAAGTCTGGAAAATACACTGGGTGTGATAACATCTTCCAGCCCAACCCGGTGTTCGTTTCCAGAATATTTTTGCTGTATGTGGTCCTGCGTTGTCCTAAAGTAAAATGACTTCCCTTTTTCCAGCGACAATACAATGGACAGCATGTCATCCTCCAGAGCGCCACAGAGTCACACGAACCATTTTCTGGTGATAACGGTGTAACGTTTTTTTACACCTTAATAGTAATCTGGTGGTCTTTGTCCGTAGGTGTTATTTAGTCGTGATTACGGGTTTAGGAAAAATCAAACAAACTATAGGGGTGCCCGCTAATTTAATAACCCAGATTGACAAATGGTTTATCACAAAATGTATATACACGTGTAAAACTTAATCTATTTAATAATGACTAAAACAATAAATAAGCAAAGATAAATATCTAAAATTTTCAACTATATTTAAAACTGTATGTATAACAATTGTTTCGACACACAGTGCCTTTTTCAAATACAAACTATACAGTATAGTTTGTATTTAGAAATATATAGCATCATCATCAACCCGTGTCGATCCACTGTAGGATGAAGGCCTCTTCAGCATGCCTCCAACTTTCTCAGTCCTGGTCTTTCCTCTGCCACTCAGGTCCAATATACTTAACGATGTCATTAGTCCAACGTGCTTTCAGTCTTCTTCGCGGACGTTTGCAATCAAGCGGTATCCACTCCAGGGTTGTCTTGGTCCATCTGTCGTCCCATCGCCTCGCTATATGGCCTGCCCATCTCCATTTCAATTGCTTTATTCTTCCAATGATCACACTTTCGTTTATCCTCTGATCCATATCCAGGGCTTTCTGTCTCGTCTTGTAATGTCAAGCATACATCTTTCCATGACCCTCTGTGCTACCCGAAATTTTTGAATTGATTGCGAAGACTTTTCTTTTCGGACAAAGTGGGAGTCTGCTATTAAACATTATGTTGAGCCTTCCAAATGCCTGCCAGCCACATTTAACACGGAGTTTCATCTCCCGGGCGGTGTCACCCTCCATTGAAATTCTCTGCCCAAGTTATATAAAGTGGCCCACGATATCCAAATCCCTAAAAACCAACCAAACCTGGAAAGTTAACCAAAACATTAATCACTATCCGTGATCCGTATATATATGTACATTCCGATTCAATATGCAGCTAGTGCAAAAAACCCTGGAAGAAAACAAAGGAATTAACAAAGCTAAACAGAAGCTGAGAAACAAAAGAACGCAAATTTATGCTTTAAAGCGTGAGGATGGCACAGTGTGCAGGACGCGTACCCAAATGTTAGAGATTGTCAGAAGGTTTTATTCCCAGTTATATGAAGATCAGAGCCAGTCAGGGACAGCAATACCCACGGAAGAACAATATATAATACCAGATATCCTAGTGGAGGAAGTAACAAATGCTATAGAATTGATGAAGAACGGCAAGGCTCCAGGAAAGGATAGTGTAACTGTCGAAATGCTAAAAGCTGGTGGTCTGACGTTACATAAAATACTGGCAAAATTATACTCAAAATGCCTCAAAGAACAAAAAGTACCTGACTTATGGAAAAATGCAGAAGTGATCCTTTTACATAAAAAAGGAGCACAGGAAGATTTAAAGAACTACCGTTCAATAAGCCTCCTATCAGTGATGTACAAAGTTTTCACTAAGATAATTTCTAAAAGAATATTAAAAAAACTGAATGACGCACAACCAAGAGAACAAGCAGGATTCAGAAGTGGATTCAGTACAATGGATCACATCCAGGTTGTACAGCAAGTCATAGAAAGGCACAACGAATACACCATGCCACTGTGCTTGGCTTTTATCGACTACGAAAAAGCATTTGATTCCATCTCAAAGCATGCGATAATGGATGCACTGCTTAGCCAAGGTGTAGAGAGAGCCTATGTAAACCTATTAGAATCGATATATGATGGAGCTACAGCCACAATTCACCTTGATGATCTTGAAGTGGGAATTAATATAGAACGAGGTGTACGGCAGGGTGACGCAATATCGCCTATTCTTTTCTCGGCTGGCCTTGAAGAAGTATTCCGTAAACTGGATTGGGAACAGGATGGGGTAAAGATCAATGGTGCAAACTTAAACCATCTTAAATTTGCAGATGACATTATTCTCATTTCACAAGACCCAGAGGAGCTGCAAAGACGCATACAAGAACTGCAAAGGGCTGGCGAACCATTTGGCTTGAAAATAAACCTGAAAAAGAGTCAGGTTATGTTCAATAACTTCGCTCAGGACAGAAGAATTTCAGTTTTAGGAAGGGATTTAGAGATTGTGGACAGCTTTATATATCTTGGACAGAGGATTTCCATGGAGGGGAATACCGCCCGGGAGGTGGAACGGCGTGTTAAATGTGGCTGGCAGGCATTTGGTAGGCTCAACATAGTGTTTAAGAGCAGACTCCCACTTTGCCTGAAAAGAAAAGTATTCGATCAGTGCGTTCTACCCGTTATGACATACGGAAGTGAAACCTGGACACTCACATCGCAATCAATTCAAAAACTTCGGGTGGCACAGAGGGGAATGGAAAGATGTATGTTTGGCATTACAAGACGACAGAAAGTCCTGCGCATGGATCAGGGAACAAACAAAAGTCTGTGACATCATTGGAAGAGTAAAACAGTTGAAATGGAGATGGGCAGGCCATATAGCGAGGCGATGGGACGACAGATGGACCAAGGCAATCCTGGAGTGGATACCGCTTGATCGCAAACGTCCGCGAAGAAGACCGAAAGCACGATGGATTGATGACATCGTTAAGTATATTGGACTCGAGTGGCAGAGGAAAGCCCAGGACCGTGAAGGTTGGAAGCATGCTGAAGAGGCCTTCATCCTGCAGTGGATCGATACGGGCTGATGATGATGATGATGATGATATATATATATATATATATATATATATATATATATATATATATATATATATATATATATATATATATATATATATGTATATATGTTCCCCGTATATGTTCCAATATTTTCACGGATTGTAGATAATGTTTTTGGTTAACTTTCTCGGTTTGGTTGGTTTTTATCAAAACGTCCAGTGAGACAACAGTAGTCAGGAGTTATACACCCACGATCGTTGAGTTCCACAATTTCATGTGGAACACACAACTGAACCGAATTCTCATTTTGACGGAGACGCAGGTTGTTGTGCGTTCCACATGAGATTACCCGGGAAGTCTGGGTAAATTTTCTGGATGAGCGGGTAATCGTTTAGAGAAGCTTTTAGAATAAACTTCTAAGCTTTTTGGAAAAATTGGGAAACCGTGAGAACTCCGTTTCTCTATGAATTTGGGTATTCTGAACAAACCATGGAGCGCTTAGTGCCAAACGCAAGGTTTTGTTCCGGAAGACTTGGAGTCTGTGCACCGAATACGGTGACAGGAAGCGAAAATACACAAATAGACCGTATACATATACAGATCTAATTAAGGTGTTATAGATATTTATTTTGATGTAAGGGTTTAACTTGCTCGATCTGGAAATCAAGGGATACACGAGATTGAAGACACCTTACCCCTTGCTTAAACTAAGTTGGATTTGACTAGACCACTGAAGTGAGCGGTCAAAATGTAAGCCTAGATAAGTTGCTTTTTGCAACCACGGAATAGGCACTTTGTCAACCAGCACTCTGGTTGCGCTTTTAGTGCGCTTTCTGGTGAAGTTAATCGCCTGGGTCTTTTTAAGATTAACCTGCAGGCGCCAGAATATAAGTCAGACAATCGCAACATTAAGTTGCTTTTGAAGTCGGCTATGAATAGCTGACATGGAACGCGACGTGACAAAAAAGGCAGTGTCGTCTCCGAAAAATGCAGAACTAACGTCACTACAGCAGGGGATTTTGGCTATGTACAAATTGTGCAAACCCGGGGACAGTGGAGAACCTTGCGGGATGTCCGACTCTATGGGTTTTCTAGTTGAGAGGGACGAATTTATATTTACCTGAAAGGATCTGCCAGCCAGGAAAAAGCGGATGAGTATGGTAAGGTCTTTAGGAAAACGTAGTTCCATGGCCTTATAAATAAGACCACGGTGCCATACTTTGTCAGAGGCTTTGGAAATATCGAGAAACACAGCCCCAACGCACTTTGTTAATCGAAAAGCCTGCTGAATTTCGCCAGCAAACCCTGCGCATTGCTGCAGAGACGAATATCCATTTCGGAACCCGAATTGCTCGTCAGGTATGATACCTTTGTTGTCGGTAAAGTCATTTCAAGCGGAAAGAATGAACTTTTCTGTTATGTTTGAGACATTATTTAGAAGGCTGATGGGCCTAAAATCAGAAGAGAGATTTGCGTCTCTCTTCTTCGGAATAACTGCTAAAATAGCATGTTTCCATGAAGACGGTAAGTATTGCAAATGCAGAATGGAATTAATGATATTCGTGTTTTCTACGATTTGCTTACTTTGGAGCTTCCGGAGCTGACGAACGGTGATAGTCGCAGCCCGTAGCTTTATTAATGGCAAAACTACGAATGATAGCCACTACTGCCACTTTGGAGAAACGAGGTAATCCTGCAGATAGGAAAGTTCAGGCGTGTTTGCCAGCCGTGCGCATGCACGGTCGACTGCCTGTTCTTCCGTCTGCGCCTCGGTCAAGCTCCTACTGGTGATGTGGGGTCTAAAAGACTCTGCCAGCATCTCAGCTTTTTCCAAGTCGGAGACGGCGATAGAAACGCCATCACCCGACTTCAAGGGGGAATGTCCAGCCAGGACTTCCCTGCCAAGGACCTTGCCAGATGCCAGATTTGCCTTCGATTTGACGTGTCGACAGAGAAAAGCAGATAATCCCACTTTTCGTTCTTGTACGACGCCATCGCCTTTCTGGCTTCTCTGGTTGCCCGATTTGCCCGAATTTTATCGTCGGCATCGAGGGTGGATCTGGTTTTCTTTAGCAGGCGATTTTTGGGAGGCTGAAAGTTCGCTGGAGCTGGTCGATCGTCCGTTACCTCGTGGCAAGGTTGAAAGCCTTTTGGATATCCTCTGTCAGTTTATCAACAGCAAGATCGAGCTGCTCCGGGGTGGCAATCGTGGGGATTGGCCTCGTGGACCGGAGAAGGGTTTGGAAAGTGTTCCAATTAGTGACTTAAACAGAGTACCCAAGAGTCGGCCGTCCCCGAATTCGAGAACGACAGGAAGATGGTCAGAGTCGAGCTCGTGTAGGACTGACGTGGCAATCGATCTGGAGGAATTCTTCAAAATGAAGAAGTTAATATTCGATCCCAAATGTGGGCGGTTACTGGTAAAATGGGTAGCCTCATCAGGAAAGGCGATGAGGCGCCCTAGCGAATCGCACAACGTTCTTAGGGTGCTCCCACGACTATTCGTAATGTCGCAACTCCAGCGTTGATTGTATGCGTTAAGATCGCCGCCAAGGATAATGGCGGCGTCGGTATTAAATAGTTTACTGTAATCAGCTGGAATCAAAGGTTCCGCAAGTCGCTGATACACGGAATAAAGGACGATAGGTCGGTCCTCGATAGAAATGGCAGTGGTTTCCAGAGTGGCAAGCTCTGGTCTGGGAATTCTGTAATGCCGAATGTTACGTTTGATAAGAATCAACGTGCCAGTACTTCAGCCGTTGATTCTGTCGTCCCGATATATTTTATAATTCGGGACGCTAAAACGGATGGAGGGTTTTAAAAGTGTCTCCTGAATCAGGGCGACATCGATATTGTGTGCCGAAAGTACGTGAGCAAGTTCCTCCTTCTTGTCACGTACGGATTTGACATTCTATGAAATTATTTTAAGGGAGTCCGGTTTAACGTACATTACTTAATCTGCTGAGAAAAGTGGTTAACTATCTGAGCTACGTCAGATTGGATGTTAACTTGGGGAAAGGGTTGCGCGTTTCGCTGAGTTCCCCACACGAAGGTGGGTACGGGGGCTTTCACGGGTTTTGGCTGTGGAGCAGCTTTGCGTCTGTGCTGCGAGGATGAAGCGGGACGGGCCGTACATTTCAGAAAGCTGGCGGGGGGGTTTTGGGCACTCTCTAGATGTGTGATCGGTAGAGCACTTTACACACATTTTGGGGAAACTTTGCACTTGCGTGCAGTGTGGCCAAATTTTTGGCAGTTAAAACACTGCCCAACTTGGCCGGAGATTTTTTGGGTTTGAACTCTGATGGTTTGGTCCAAGAAATACTTTGTGCTAATGATGCCTTTTTCTGTTTTAGGCACCGTGATTTGCACGATTGCCATGGGGACATCTTTTTTGGTTTTCCAATGTTCAAGGTTGGTAGGGTGGTAGCCTAAAGACTTCAACTTAGCTTTGACGTCCTCGATGGGGATATTTTCGAGGACGTCACGGAACAGAATGCGGAGATTGCGTTCATCTGGGGTAGTGAATGAGTGATGCGATCCTCAAGAAATTTGGTGAATGCCCTGAAATCATCGGGCTTTGGGGGTTTGAATAAAACCCCATCGGGTTTTGTGGTGGAAATACCACAACTATTATTTAGCTGTTTACACAGCCTCACCACTTTTTGGAATGCCGCCTTGTCATGCAAAAGGACCGGCGATCTTTTCTTCTTCCTCTTTTGTTTCTTGGACGTCTCTTGATCCTGCGAGACGTCCTTCATTTCCTCTCCTTCGGGGCCTTTCTTGGCCTCTTTTTTCTCTTTTTGCAAGGCTGCTAGCTCTTTTAACAGCATCACATTCTTCTCGAGCAGCCTTTTCATCAGCACTCCGTCTTCCTTCTGTTTTTTCCTCAACTTTTTCAGCTCCCTCTCGATGCTCCTTATCGCAGAATTATCTGTCTCTTTCTTCGCGATTTCGGCCACGATGGCCTCATCGCCACTGGAGCTCTCCATTGTCCTTAACCGTTTTTACCGTCGCGATACTGTAACGGTTTTTAACGGTCGTATCGATTAGGCGTAAACTTGGGTGCACACGAAAGAGCTCTGTGTAAAAGATGCTATTCTCTATGGACGAGAATAAAAAATAATGAAAATACTGAAAGGAAACTGCGCATACTAGTGGTGTTGTACCTCGACTCGATACCAGAGGTTACCACTAGGTAACTGAAAGCGGACAACGAAAATAAAATATAAATGAGACTGGGATAAGCCCATACAAAGCAGAGATAATGTAACAGTTTTTACAATGTTACAACGGTCGGCAGTTCTGACCGCTTGGTCAGATTGCAGACATTTATAAAGCACGATGCCCAGCTGATCCCACCATATACATAGCAACACATTTTTGACGTACATATTTGCTTTTGCCTTTTTGCGTATAATATAGTTGGTTTTGAAGATGATAGTCGATGAAATGTCAGTCGATGAAACGAAAGGACAGATAAGTTGTTGACCTAATACAATGAAATTATGTTTGAATGAAAATTGAATTTATAATTTACTTAACACTAATAATCAAATACTATATATATTAACAATATTCTCCCTTAAACTGTTTATAAAGTTTTTTGAGTTTATACAATTGGACAGATTGTTAAATTCTATTAGCCTTTTGTGGAACAGAGAGTTTTGCGCAAATGATGAAGTTACCGTGGAAACATAAAAAGTCTGTTCTATTTCTAGTATTGTGCGGATGGACATATCCAACCAATCTTAAACTTTCTAATATATGTTTAGGGTACATTCCATTATTTATCTTATATATCATAACCATTGGATTAAAAAATATATTTTGTTTTACAGAATAAGTTACTTGCAGCTAACATATCTTTGATTCTTGTACATCCATTACTGCCTAAAATACATCTCAAACCCTGATTTTGTTTTCGTTGTGAAATATCTAAATACTTTTTAAAAAACATACAAAATGATGGAACAAAAACAGTCTAGTCTAGGTACTCAGATTTTTTCCAAATGACTAGAAAATGATTAGGTTTCATTTATATGTATACCTAAATATTTACATTCCTTAACTTGTTCTACTTTCTCATTAGCTATTACTATTCCAATCTAATCATATGTATTTATCACATTTTTTGTAGGTTGAAGACAAGTGTGAACCACAAAATATTTTTATTGCCCGGAGTCAAGTACAAAATTGAAATATTTATCATACCGCTGGACGAGCTTTCCAATATTCTGTTTACAGAAGCTTGCCACCAGCGTATGAAGATTAAGATCAGCTTTTACGGCGTGTTGAATTTTTTAACAGGAGCAATGCGGAAGCGCTGCCCTCCCAGATATTTCTTCAGCTGCCCAAAAAGAGCTGGGCTGTATGCGGGGTGAGCGAACATTTCCTAGTAAAAAGCTGTTGGCTTACCGTAGCAGCATGTGGCCTTACCGTAGCAGCATTCCAGATGACAACATGCCTCTTCTTTTGTTCTTAATGGATCTTCGCAGGCGACGTAATGTCTGACAATACACGTTTACAGTGATCCTAGTCCCTTGCTCCATAAAATTCACGAGCAACACAGCTTTCTGATCCCAGAAAACGATAGCCATTGTCTCCCTGTTGCTTGGGGTAGTGTGTGAGTTTCATTCCCTCTAACTATGGATTTCATGAAAACCTATCTTAATACTCTGTCTGTAACCGTCTGTAACCGTGTAATGAAGAGGGTATTGCAAAGGTCGTCCACACCGGTATAACAAATATCTCAATATTCATGGTGACTATGTGGAAAAGTAACTTTCATTGTACTTGACTCCTGTAATAAAACTGTTTTATGATTTACTCTAATCTTTATTTTATCGGAAGTTGAAAAAAGTTTGAAAAAGTGCCCTCTATCCATTTCCTTACAAACATTCCAGCGCATCCTCGAGTAAATTTATTTTTAATAAATTGTTAATAATTTAATTAACGAAAAAATATGTTTTACAAATATGTATGTATGTATATATATATATATATATATATATATATATATATATATATATATATATATATATATATATATATATACATACATATATATATATATATATATATATATATATATATATATATATATATATATATATATATATATATATATATAAATATATATACAGTGTGTCGCATCTAAGATGAATACATCCCCATATCTCCGCTATTTGAAAGAATACAGATTTGAATTTTTGCATAGTCATACAGTTGGGTGGGTCTCATTTTTTAAGATACTCACCTGAAACCTGAACTTTAAACTCAGCCTACTACGAATACACAAACAAGGTCAACCCTGAATATATTGCTTCGCGTTAGAGATATCGAAAAAGGTTATAAGAAAAAGTTGTTCGGAATATTACTTTAACCTCATATACCGAGTTTCATGATAAAATTCGCATTTTTTATTTTTTCATTATTTTGGTCTATACATAAAATTATTACAAGTTTATTTGTTTAATTTGATAATTAATATGCCATGGTGAGTAAAAACTTGACACATTGTCAATAGTATCACGTATTCAAATATTTCAATAAAATAAATAGCACTTACAAAGGAATAATTATTTCATTATTATTGGAAAACAATTTTTGGTAATTGATCAAATTTAGAAAAAAGTATATAGTACATAACAATAATTTTCATAATTCAAATAATTAATAACTATCAAATGTGATCTCTCATAACTAGTCCTCCATCTATTCGAATACATTTTTCGATTCTTTTACGATTCTGTTGTAATAATTTTGTGTATAGAACAAAATAATGACAAAACTAAAAATGCGAATTTTGTCATGAAACTTGGTATATGGGGTTAGAATAACATCTTGAACAACTTTTTCTAATAACTTTTTTCGATATATCTAACGCGAAATAAAATATCGAGAATTGACCCTGTTTGTGAATTCGTAGTAGGCTTAGTTTAAACTTCAGATTTCAGTTGAGTATTTTTAAAAACGTCACCCATCAATTTGTCTGACGATGCAAAAATTCAAATTTGTATTCCTTCAAATAGCGAAAATGTGGGGATGTCTTCATCTTAAATGCGACACACTCCTATATATATATATATATATATATATATATATATATATATATATATATATATATATATATACATATTCTGGTCACTAATTTGTATATAAAATAGGACAATACTAAATTTTCGTTGAATATTTTTTGGTTTATGAATGATGTAATATGATCAAATAATAATAATAATATTAATATCCTCCCAATAACATTCAAATATATCAATATAAAGTATTAATAATTTTTCCAAAATATCAAGCCTCTATAAATAAAAATATGCCCCTATCAGTACGAATATGTTACCTAAAAGCCAAATAAATAATTTTAATAATAAAATAATTTTTGATTGAGTTTTGTTGTTTCGAGTCCTCGATATTGGATTATTTCCCATATATTACAATTATATTAAATATTTCGATTTTTGTTAACGTATTTATTAATTTTTGGGCAAATATTTTGCATTATACTGATAGTTAATTCACATATAAGATTAAAATTGGACGTAGTAGCACAAACATGTTTTATATAATTAAATTTATATAACATATTCTATACATAACTCGTTAGCTTCCTTTCAGTTTTTTATCTTTATATATATATGCATATCTTTATATATATATATATATATATATATATATATATATATATATATATATATATATATATATATATATATATATATATAGTTTCTCACGGTAGACGTTCGTTGGAAGTTTTAGTGGTTAGAATAAACTTCTTAGAATTCTGAAATTTTGGACTTCAGCGTTATTTAAGATTTTCTTTCATTTTAAGCTATTTTCAAGGCCATAATACTTGCGCTTATCCTGGAAGTCGCCAGTAATTTCTTTATATTAAATGGACTACCCGGTATTATTATTATTATTCACGTATGGGCCCTGGTGGACCACGCGAAGTACAATTAGAGGCGTTTGTTATTGTTAGCCTTCCTTTGAGCCAATACTAATTTCATTCTTTCGCTATGAGCTTTTTTCCTTTCGTTAGACCAAGTTGTTCCAGTCTTCCTACATTTTTTCTCTCTGGCCAACCTTCCAAACGTTAACCTTGTGTCTGAAACAACCTCTATCCCGAATTTCACTTTGTGTAATATTTGTTGATCTTAGGTCCTCTTTAATTGCCGCAATCCATTTAATTATTTCTAGTTTAGCTCTACTCCTATTTTCATAAAATTCGACTATTTGTCTAGTTAGCCTACTCGGATTCATGCGTTTGATGTGTCCGTAAAACTTAAGTCTTCTTTTTCTCATATCGCTATGTATATCTGTGTATTGTTTGATTTCTTGGTTTTCTCGAAGTCGGTATGTTGAGCTATTTATTTGTTTGGGGCCTAGGATTTTTCTTATGATTTTTCTTTCCTTCTTTTCAATGTCCTCGATGTCCCTCTTTCTATTCAAAATGAGCGTTTCTGCAGCATATAGACATTCTGGCTTAATAACCGTATTGTAATGTCTCAGTTTTGTGTTTCTAGATAGGCATTTTTTGTTGTAAATATTTTGTGTAAGTCTCAATGCCGTTTCCATTTTTTGACATCTACCCTTATTGGCCGCTTTTTCCAACCCATTTTCCATGATTATTTCACCCAAATATTTGAATTGAGAGACTCGTCTGATGTTGCCATATTTTGTTTTTAGAAATGGTGTTCGTAGTCTGTTGCAGGTCATGTATTGTGTCTTTTCAAAGGATATTTGGAGTCCTACCTTTTCTGCTGTTTCTTTTAGGATTTCAATCTGTTTTTGAGCCGTTAATACATCTTGAGCTAAAATTGCTAGATCATCAGCAAATGCCAAACAATCAATTTTGATGTTGGTTCTCCCCAGTTTAATGGGCTGGTCAATATTCAGTGCCGACTTTTTTTCACGCCACTCCTGTATTACTTTTTCTAGAACACAGTTAAATAAGAGTGGCGAGAGTCCATCCCCTTGTCTCACACCAGTTTTAATTTCGAAGGGTTCTGAGATGTCACCCATGAATTTAACTTTTGACCTCGTGTTAGTTAACGTTGCTTTAATAATTGCCAGCGTTTTCAGATCTAGTCCTTGTTCTTTCAAGATTCGGAATAAAGATTCGCGGTCAATAGAATCATATGCTTTTTTGAAATCCACAAATGTACAGACGAGATTTTTATTGTACAGTTTTTGATGTCTTAGAATCAACTTTAGATTCAGGATCTGTTCAGGGCAGGATCTGCCCGGTCGAAAACCTGCCTGATATTCACCAATGTTCGGTTCTAACTGTCCCTGTGCTCTGTCTAGTAGACATTGAGATAGAATCTTGTAACAAACTGGGAGAAGAGATATTCCTCTATAGTTGTTTACATCCGTTCTATCTCCTTTCTTATGTAGTGGATGGATTAGAGCATCTTTCCAGTCTTCCGGAATCCGTTCGGTTCGCCAAACTTCTTGTAGAATTTTGGTTATTTCCTTGATTGTACCTGGACCAGCAGATTTCAAAAGTTCAGCAGTGATTCCATCTTCACCAGAAGCTTTGTTATTTTTAAGCCGCTTGATTTGCCTAAGTATTTCCTCTTCATTCGGTGGTAATGAATCTGGGTTTGTTTGTTTAGGGTTTAGTGTTGGTAATTTGTTTAAGGGCTCAGGACAGTTTAGTATTTGTTCAAAATATTTCGCAAGTTCTTTGCAATTGTCTTGGTTATTTAGAGCTAGTTGTCCGTTTTCCTTTTGAAAGCATAGGCTCTGCGGTTGATAGCCTGTTAATTTAGTTTTAAAAGTTTTGTAAAAGTTTCGGGTGTTATTTTTTTGGAAATCTTTTTCTATTTCATTAAGTTGATTGTTTTCATATTTTCTTTTAGTTTGTCTAATTAGCTTCGATGTTTCTTTTCTTACTTCCAAAAAGATGTTATAGTTTATTGCTATTTTTTGACTGTTCCAATCTTTGAATGCTTTACTTCGGCTTAATACTGCTTGCTCGCAAACTTCATCCCACCACGGATGTTTTCTACGTTTTTGTAAAGGGACCAACTTTAAGGCTGTTTTAATAATTTTTTGTTTTAATTCTTGCCAGTTCTGTGCAGGTTGTTTATCAAGCTCTTCTGTTAGGGCTGGTTTTATTTTCGTTGGGTCAAACTTTGGTATTAGCAGCCCCTTTTGAATAAGTTTTCGAGGTTTTAAGCTAAGTTTGATTCTAGTCAAATAGTGATCCGTGTCTATATTTGCTCCTTTCCTGACTTGAACATTCAAAATCTCTTTATAATTGGGGTACGAAATGGCAACATGGTCAATTTGAAATTCACCCATGTACGTGTTTGGGCACCTCCAGGTCTTTTGTTTTGTTATTTTCTTCTTAAAATGGGTTGACATTATTTTTAGATTAAACTGCGAACATAGTTCAACCAATCTTCTACCATTATGGTTAGTCCATTTATGAGCGGGAAAACTGCCGACTGTTTTCCTGTACTTTTTTTCTTTCCCTAGTTGGGCGTTGAAATCACCCAATAGGATTTTTACATGGTTATAGGGAATTTTATAGATAGTCTTTTCAAGAATTTCCCAGGACTTATTTACTTTTTCAGGATTAGATTTATTTTCTTCGTTAACTGGGAGGTGTGCATTGATTAATGTATAGTTTTTGTTAGCACACTTGAGGGATAGTGTCATAAGTCGATTATTTACTGGCTGGACATTTGTTATAGAACCAAGAATGTTTCTTGAGACAGCGAAAGCAACACCGAGATGTGGTGTATTTTTGAGTATTCTTTTGTCCGTTTTACTTTTAAAAAGTCTGTAGTTGTCGAATTCCAAGGTGTTATCATCTATCAATCTGGTTTCTTGCAAAGCTAAAATTTGGATTTTTTGCTGATTTAATGTTCGCCCCAATTCGTGTAGTTTTCCTGGACGCAGGAGAGAATTGATATTTACCGTTCCAAAGAAAGTTTTTATTTTCGGTTTCAGACGTTGGCCAGAGGTCTCCGACTCCCTCTGAAAGATTTTGCGTTTAAGCCCGGACGCCCCAGAATCCGAAAGTCCGGTTGTAACAGCAAAGCTGGCAGAGGATTGTCTACCTCCTCGGGTAATTTTGTAATTACTAGAACGCTTCATCTTGTACTTTGAATTAAAGGTTTGAACCATGACGGTTCAGAGGTTAAGACTGGAGGGGTTAATTCCAGAATTTAAATATCAGCGGCACCACTGGTGAACAGACGCTGACCACTCAGCCGCTCGATACAAGGGACTACCCGGTATATTATTTCATTTTTGCATTTCTGAGAAAATTTCATGATGAGTTCCATCAGGCTCCCTTATACCTATTTTGAACTGTTTCTTAAATACCTTGATCCTTTTGAAATTTTTGAAAGATGTAAACTTATTTTCAAAACTGCGCTTTTTACACATTTTCGATCCGTGCTAAGAGTTTCTGGCACAAGCACAGAATGCTAAGCACAAGAATGTTACTTTCGAAACACACATTGATAATTCATTTATATATGCATACAGGGTGTCCAAAATTTGATGACCAATTACATTATTTGCAAAGTTGAAAAAGTTCGTTCTTTCAAATGTGTCACTCTGTATACTATTGGAGGGTCGGATGCAGAACTTGATTCTGCATCGATTCGCTATAACTTTCCCTATACCTATTTCCACCGTTTTCTGGTTAATCCATGTTTTTTATTTTAATGTGATTTTTGGCGGAAACCGATACATCGCCATCATTTGTTTTTCGAAACAAAATGAACATGACTGAAATGGCAGAAATTCACTTTAATTAGAACATGAAAACAAAACAGGCACATAACAAAATGTATAACTTAATAACAAATAAAAAATATACAAAAATTGGAACATAATTACAAGAAATAATAAATGAACGTAAAATTACAATAATTGTTCTATATGACTGCCATTTTGGTTCAAATACTCTATCATATACTCATATACTACGGATAACTCTGTCATATACTCTTCGTGAAACAGATTTCCGAATTTCGCCTGGATCTAGATTAGTGAACGCATCGTGAACACGGTTCAATAATTCCTCTCCAGTTTGTACCGGCCTAGAGTACTCTAGTTCTTTTATACGGTCCCAAAGGTGAAAACCTGGGGGCGTCAAATTGGGTGATCTGGGTGGCCAGTTCCAGGGTCCCTATGGTCCAATCCACCGATCCTCGAACATCAAGGTCAACTGCTGGTGTACAGCTATAGTGGAATGTGCTGGAGCATCATCCTTTGAGTATCTCCAGATATCTAGCTCCATCCAATTTTCATCGTACACTGATATGCCACTCCATTGTCCATAATTAAACAAAAAACATTAAAACTAAATTATCCTGGTGATTATGTTCCCTTGTGACATATGGATTGTCTTGTTCCCAGTAGTGATTATTTCGGCGATTTACAATTCCTTGCCTGCTGAATTTTCATTCATCAGTCCATATAATCTTATGAAGAAATCTCGAATCTTCGGTCATTTTTATGCACATGAACTCACAAAAGTCGACTCGTCTTGCCTCATCACCAAGGCGTAATCCGTGCATAATTATCTCAGAAAAGGGATGCATTTTATGTTTCATTAATATTCTGTGGATTGATGCTTTCGAAATATCCAAATTCTGCGCTGCTGCTGGAGTTGAACTCCGTAGATAAACTTGAAAATAAGCCAACACATTTACCTCGTTATCTTTATAATCTATTACGACCTTTCGGTGATTTCGTGTTGCCCTTACACTCCCAGCTGCCAAAAATCGAGCTTCGATTCTTCCGAATTTTCCGGGAGCCATTGTTGGTAGGTCCAGATATCGTTCGTTAAATAATCTGCATGTTCTTCTGACAATTCGTCCACATTCACCATGTGTATAAAACAAATTTAATAAGTCAGTATTGAAATATTCTTCATTATTCTACATTATATACTGTACTTGAAAAAATTAACAAAATCAGTATAATTGTAAGTAGATACCTCACGTATTTGTGATCTGATATTGCCTTGACATAATATCAACATTGTTTTAATTTCTGTCAAAATCAAGGCTTACTAGATAGGACTTTTGAAGTTTCATCGGCTTTTGTTAAAAAATACATATGCATTAACAAGAAAACCGTTGCAAATATGTATAGGGAAAGTTGTAGCGAATCGACGCAGAATAAAATTCTGCATCCGATCATCCAATAATATGTGTCCCATTTGAAAGAACGAACTTTTTCAACTTTGAAAATAATGTAATTGGTCAACAAATTTTGAACACCTTGTATGCGATAAATTAATTGTTCTTTCAACATTTTCATAAGACTCAAGATATTTCCTTGTATATATACCTTGTGGGCATACCTGGTACTATACCCGAGGTTCCAGGCAGAATGTTACGAGCGGTCCTGACTGCTACGAGCATTCGCCGTATGATGGCGTAAGTTGTGTGCGATCACGACCCGTCATTAAAATGGCCAGTTAATCTGGTCTGGCCCCGATCGTCTCTCCGAACTGCTTTCCTTGCGTTCGTCTAGAGCTCGGCTGATGACGGCTGAAAGGATAGAAACCGGCCCCGAGAGGGGCCGCATGGTGAGGTCGCATGGTTGACAGTTCGGCATATCGGTCCACATCAGTGGCACCACGTGGAGAAAGGGTGAAAGATTTCTGTAATATATATATATATATATATATATATATATATATATATATATATATATTTTTATATATATAGATATATATATATATATATATATATATATATATATATATATATATATATATATATATATATATATATTTTTATATATATATAGATATATATATATATATATATATATATATATATATATATATATATATATATATATATATATATATATATATTTTATATATATATATATAGATATATATATATATATATATATATATATATATATATATATATATATATATATATATATATATATATATATATATATATATATACATATAGACTGTTTAAAAAAAATCGACTTTTTTTTTCTTAAAGGTATCAAAAATATTGTTAGAAATGACGAAAAAAAATTTCGGTGAAAGTTAGTACTCTTAATGTTAATATTAAGAGATAATTATTTATTATATTATTATATATTATTATATAGTATATTAATATTATAATTATTATATACTATATTAATATTCATCGGAAAATAAATTTGCGGCATCGCAAATTTCAATTTCCCATTTATAGGGATTTTTTTTTTAATTTTGGAATCTTATAGCTCCTCAGCAGAACATTACTGTTGAAATACTATTACACATCTTTAAAGAAAATTGAATGTTCTTCAAAAAAGGTCTTTTATAAATTTTCGATAAATTTACTTTTTCAAAAGTTATTCGAAGCTAAAGTTGAATGCATAATAAATTTGTACATTTTTTCAATTTTTCGATGAAACTGTCAATTTTATCAAAAAATGTTATTCGACCTTTTTTGGAGATATTCCATTTCCTATAAATTTTCATTAATACATTTTCTCAAACTCCATAAGGATCGTGCGTTATTTAAATTCAAACGTATTATCAAATTAAAATTCATTAACAGTTGAAAAAATATTCAATTCACATTTCAATTTAATTAACCCACGATCCTTACAGAGTTTCGAAAAATGTATTAATGAAACTTTATAGAAAATGGAATGATCTATAAAAAAGGTCGAATAATATTTTTCAATAAAATTGATAGTTTCCTCGAAAAATTGAAACAATGTAAAAATTGATTATGCATTCAACTTTAGCCTCGAATAACTTTTGAAAAAGTAAATTTATCGAAAATTTATAAGAGAGCTTTTTTGAAGAACGTTCAATTTCCTACAATCCTACAATTTCCTACTGTACGTAATAGTCTTTCCACAGTAATGTTCCGTTGACGAACTACAAAATTCCAAAGTTAAAAAAAATCCTGTTATTTAAATGGAAAATTTAAATTTGTGATGCGGCACCTCTTAATATTAATATTAAGAGCTCTAACTTTCACAATATTTTTTTCGTCATTTCTAACAATAGTTTCGATACCTTTTTAGGAAAAAAAAAATAGTCGATTTTTTTTGAAACAGTCATATATATATATATATATATATATATATATATATATATATATATATATATATATATATATATATATATATATATAATGTAGATATATGACATCAAAAGATTTCAATATATCAATTTCTCCCAAGCCTATAACTTATCTATCTGGTTTAATATCGATGCATATAAAAAACAGCAAGACAGTCAAAGTAAACAAACAGTTTTTTTGGGCCGTGTTCCGTCGCGTTCAGAGTCGGCTACGAAGACGATCCAGTAGGCTTTTTTTCGGCCCATTTATTATCGATGCCTCGAACTTTATTTTTAATTGCATAGTAGGGTTGGTGCTTGCTCGTTGTCTTAAATATTTTTACCGTGTAGTAAGTATTTTGATGACAAATTTTTATAAATTTGCCGGTTTGGGTATTAACTTTTGTATAACTGTATTTTTAATTATTTTTTTTCTAGGAGTGTTTGTTTTTGACGGAATGACGGGTAGCAGCCATGCTTGAAGCATTATTAATAGAGTTATAGGTAATTATATTTATGCTTTTTTGATTGAATAAATCAGGGATCAGGGATGGTCAGGGGTTTTTATTTATTACTATTTTTATTTCTTTAGTGGTTAGTGGCTGTAATGGATTTGGAAAAAAGCTGGGACTTGACATAATGGAGATGCCTGGTAAGTGTTCCACACTATTCTTAGCATGCATATAGTTACATTTTGTAGGTTGTCTTACGTTTAAAAATTTTACTTTTTAGATTTTCTTGTAATGTTTATCTTGTAGATATTTATTAACTGCATTTTTATTAATCTCCAGTTATGAATATTAGTCTTAAACTCGAAGAGATTCACTGTTTTCGAAGCGCGTTTCGCTAATATGGTTAGCATTATCTGATGATGACAACATGGACATAAGGTGTCTTGGTGTTTTGTGGTGAATATCTGCGAGTTTAGTCTTTCACTGCGAAGATTTCAATAAAAGAATTTAAATATTAGTCGTGACAAATATACTATTTGTGAAAAATCTTTATTTAACAAAAAATATTGAAACTAATTTCCCCCATATTCGTTTCTTTTTAACGTTTTTTTGACAGTTTTTTCAATTAAACATCTGACCTTTGCGATTTTAGTTATGATTATTTTTAATTTTAGTTATTTTAATTGGATTTTTTGACAAATAATTTCGTAGAATATTAAAATAATGGTTACAGAATAATAAAATGTTTTTTTTTTGTTCATTGGTATTGCGAGGGTGGTTTGAATAGTTTCCAGCCTCAACATGAAGATGATGTTAATCGTCAAAAATATTGGGGTAATTTGCTCATGCGTTGAAAGATAAACTTCAAAATTTCAGCCATATTTGATGCTCAGTTGTTGTTTAACAGTCAATAATGTCACTCTGTATTAGTGTTTCTGTAATGAAGGAAAAAATCGTTGAGCCGTCATTAAATTCTTGCCTTTGAAAGGCAATATACCCGGGCAAATTAAGGCTGAGATGGTTGCTATTGCCACGTTACTTTAACAAGTAACGTCATGTTCATATCGAGGCTGAAAACTTTTCAGACTACTCTCGTAAAAATTCTGAATTTTTATCTTTTTATAATGTTGTCCAATTGGTACTGAGACGTGATATCGATTTATACATGTGTAAATATTTTACCTTTTACATTTTTTTGCAAATAATTTATTTATACTAGTTTATGTTGTATATAGTTGAAAAAATTACTTTATTCTTCCGTATATTGTCTTTTAAGCTCAATACATTTTTTCCCGTAGTTCTGTGTTTCCAGTGATTTTCTGGTCCCTGGTCCTGGAAAATACCCTATAACTTTTTATTTGATGAAAAATGCTTGTCATTTAAATTTTTTTTTGAGATTTGGGAACAGATGAAAGGGGGCCAGATCTGATGAATATGGTGGATGCTCCAACAATTCGTAGGTTACTCCTTAGGCATTGCAAGAACACCTCTGTGAGCCGGTGCATTGTCTTGATGAAAAACGATTTTTTTCTTCGCTAAACTAGGTTTTTTCTCACGAATTTTTACATCCAATTGATCCAAAAGGTTTGAGTAATCTGTCCTGTTGTTGCTTTACCGGTTTGAAGGTAATCAATTAACAAAATGCCTTTTGCATCCAAAAAAATTGATGCCATAATCTTTTTTGGTCGATTTTGACCACTTCACGCTGCTTTGGAGCTGAACAACCAAGCTCAGTCCACTCTACGGCTTGTTGTCGCAGTTCGCGATCATAGTGGTCAAGTATGGATGGATTTTAAACGTTTTAATGTTTAAAATCAATTTTATTCTTTCGAAAAAGATACAAATATTGGTTAGAAAGCTTTACTCAACGTCGTCCATATCTATGGCCTTTGCAATTTCACTCACTGTCAATTATCATAATCATATCATATATAGAATTAATTATTTATTCAGTAGTTGCACTTATTGGACGTCCAGAACGAAGATCATCATCCAGGCGTGTACGACTATGTTGAAACTCACCTGCCCATTTACAAACCATTGTTTTTGAAGGAGGTAACTCCCCTTATACATTTACCATTTCACTATGAGTTTTCGTTGCTTTTAAAACTTTTTTTACAAAGAATTTAATCACTGCATGATATTTTCAATATTTTCTATTTTAAACAATGACTCTGATACGTTTACTTTAAGCTGCTGTTTTTGTTCGAATGAATTGACAGATCGATTTGAAACATTATCATCATCAGCTCTCCTGGTTAATAAGTTGACCCTGGGGCCCTTACTTTGATTCCATAATTACCGACCACGTCCGTTTCGCGACAGACGCGATCGGAGAAAAGTTTTAGACGCAGTCCTTTGGGCGTGGCTAACCGTGCCTTCACGGTGTTATGTCGAGATTAATCGAACATGTTAGAAATGGGTATGCTGCTCTGAAACCGACCCGCGAGTATCGGTTTCGGTGGAAGTTTATTCCTGAATTGGGTGTTTTTCTTCGTGACTGGAGTGTCGTCTTCCATTTGATGTTGAAAGAGATGGGGTACTTCTCGGGTCTTATTCTTTGGATGTTGTTTGGCGTATTCTCTTTATTGATGTTGTTATTCTTTGTTGAATGGTGTTTTCCTTTGTTGATTGATGTAATTCTTTGGTTTAGTAGCTCGGGCTGGATGGACTTGATGGTGGTGCTGATCTCAGTGCATCGATACTTCACCAGTTTCGGGGCAAAGGCTAATTCTCTTGGTTAGGTTTGAAACGCCGTCAGCGGAAGACGGCGCTTCGGGGGTGCCCGCTCCCTAGGCCAGATCGGACCTCCGCTGCTGAAACTGTCAACAGCCACTATTGTCTGCCCCCGCGACGACCAGCACGCTCGCTACGCAACTGATCGCCACGGAGTCCATCTTCGATGCTTGATATTGAAATATACAGGTGTTTTACTGTTTATTCTCTGGTTAGGCGAGTTTGGAATGGATGGATTTGATGGTGCTGCCAATACCGGTTCATCGATACTTCTCCAAGTGCCACCAGGTTCGCTCATGGACGACTTCGGGGGTGTCCGCTCCCTAGGCCAGATAGACCTCTGCTGCCGAAACTATCAACAGCCACTGTTATCTGCCTCCATGATGACCAGACAAAACACGTCCTATCACGTCGAAGTCCACCTTCGTGATCGACTTGAAACTGCACATATGTTCATCAACATCAAAATGTATTAGATTATATAGTTCTTTTACTGCTCCACAGATGTCGGCAAACTTTTCAATTAGCCTAGTATATGAACTCTTACTGATCTTTAAAATGATTATTATGTATTAGTTCCAATTTCATTTTAGTTAGTTTGGAAAGCTCTTCTTTGCTTTTTTAATTTTACATTTCTTTTTCTCTTAATATATTTATTTGGCAAAAAAGAGATTAAAAAAAAATGTTCTTAGGTTCTTTCTATATTTTTTATTTTATTATTTCTGATTTTTTTTTTCATTTGTCGATGTTCACTGTGTACAAGCTGTAATATTACCTATCTGTCATTCACTGTAGTGGTTTGTTTATATAAAATAGTATGTTATTTTTATCAATTCTTTTATTAAAATACTAAACTCGAACAGATTTACCACTAAACACCAAATCACTGTTTTAAACTTCTAGACGCGCGTTTCGCTAACTATGTTAATATCATCAGGAGATGAGTTTAATTAAATTATCTCCTGATGATGCTGATTAATGTTATATTTAGTAAATTAAGTTAACAAAATGAAATTTTCTTTCGGTCGTTTTTTTTCTAACTTATTTAAAAATTTTAATTTTAATTATAATTATTTTAGTCGGGTTTTTTTTGGAAAATATTTTTCTGGCATATCAAGGTAATTGTTTCCGAATTATGTAATGTTTTCTTTCGTCAGACTCAGTATAATGAAGACTTATTATTTTACATTTTTAAAATGTTATCTAATTTATACTACAAAAATGTTGGTTATGGAATGTTTTACATATTTGAATTTGAAAACATAAATTTGAATATTTTCTTGGCAACTATGCTCGAGTTTTTTTATAGGGTGACTTAAAACACTTTTTGTCGCATTTTATCTGAGAGACGTAGTGATCGTTTTTTCCGATCGATATTCTCAGTGAATTTCAGTCAATTGGTCCTTGACTTTTATACAGTACTCAAGGATGACCAATGCATTTTTGGTGTATATCAAGTTAAAATTTCTTGACTGGGATATTTATTTTTTCCATTTTTAATTTTAAAAAATACATTATTTTGTCAAAGAAGTTCCCAAATTCAAAATTATAAAAATCACGCTGTAGACTTTTTCTTAATTTAAAGTCTTTCACACTTCTTTCTTCTCTCTATTATAAATCTCATCTCCGCTTTGCAATTCTCTCGAGCGGTGTGTCGCTTTAAAACCTTTTTCGATTTTAAAACGATATTTTATTTTAAAATGGCTTTAATTTCGCGACATATTTCACTCATTTTAACTTTTTTGTTAAAAACCGTCAACTGAATATTTCGCAGTCTATCTGTACCATTAGAATAGAAATGTTCTTTTGAGAATTGTGAGGCTATTACGGAGGATCATAGATTATTTATTATTTAGCTAAAAATTCCTGTAATATTCCTTAGTCACAATTTTTTCACTTTTGTCACAATTATTCCACAATAAATGAATCTATGCAAATGAATAATTTTAGGTATCTCGATAAAATGTAAATTTTGGTAAAGATCTTGAATTTGGTTCCTGAATATGCGCGTTATTTACGAAGAACTTCGGCAAAAAAATGTTTTTGAAAGGTCTTCATGTATGCAAAAATACTGATCTCTTCAGAACGTTATCTTCAAGTATTATGATCCTCTTAATCACAACAATTTTATGTTTGCTTTGTATTTTTTTTATAAGTAACTAATGTTAACTGGTTATCACTAGTTATTAACAATAATTTTCTATGAGATTATACACTATTATTTATATATTTGATACTTTTAGGTAAACAAGTTACAGTTAGGTTTAGTATTTTTTTATTTTTTCTCTTCTTTTGATGTATACGTTGTTTTTTGCTTTTTTTTGGTGGCATTATTAATTATTAAGTATAGATGAAGTTACGTTTTAATTTCTGAAAATATATGCGTTCTTTTTTATTTATTGTTGTGCTCTCCTCTTAATTGCTTCTTTTTTATTTCCTGTTGGAGAGCTTTCGTGATACCTGGTCGCGGGGTTCTCCTCAATGGTTTTTCTTAGGCCTTGACTTCAATGGCCTTAGTTGCTGATGCAGCCTAATTATTAATTTTACTGAGGCGGTTAAAATTACCGCATTTCTCATTTCAGTTAATTTAATTTTTGGATAAATGCTATTTTCACTACGGTTTAAACATTTGATGTGTCGAAATATTAATATATAATAACTACTATGTTAAGGACAATGATTCGTAAATAATCCTAGTGTCATTACTGTTAAGTACTGACAGGACACTCTCTGCACTTCATATTTTTCCTACGGGTATTTTCTTAATATTTTAACATCCCTATCTTTAAAAACATCGATTGAAAAATTGCTTAGCCTATGATTTTTGGAATATTTGTTAACATAATGTCTTTCAGTAATTCATCAGGCATTGTTGTTGCCATCTTCTACTTAAATCGTTTCTGAAATATTTCTTTTATGCAATAGAAAATATAATCTCATTGTTTGATTTTTTTGTGAATATATAAATATTTTAAATGCCTTGTTCCTTTCATAATGGAAGTTACCGTCAATTGGCACTGTAACTGAGTGGTAATTGTTTGAAAATGTAAATATCTATTATTTCGCTATTCACTTAAGCGATGCAAATTGTTAAATAATATTTCTTGTATACATTTTTTATTTTTGTTACGTTTTGCAAGAAGATAAATGCACAGATAGTTCTGAGTTTACAAATATTTCCTTGGATAGAACTTCCTCAATTTTGCTTTAAGTAGAGTTATTTGACATTCATTTTTTTATTACTTCGTACTGCAATAATAAGTTAGAGGCATTTAAGCAAAATTTAAAACAATTTAAAACGATATATTATATATTTTTATCTTCATTAATACTTCGTATATTCTCCATTAATTCGAATTACTTCAATAATTCTTCCTACAATGGTTTGAAAGGACTGGATGTGCTTTTGGTCAGTTTCGTTCCAGGTTGTTAGAATTACACTTTTCAGTTCTTGTTTTGTTTGAAACTGATTACATTTGCTGAAATTCTTTCTTGATAGAAGACCGTAAACATTTTATATTATGTTTAAATCTGAAGAACGGTCTGGCCATTCTAGAACGTTTATATTTTTGGTTCGAGCCAATCTATAATAAGATTTGCATTGTGGATTGGAACGTTGTTCTGTTGGTAAACAAACTCGGGTCCTGCTATATCTTAAAAACATGGTTTTTGGACCTCAAGCATATTTTTTTATTTTTTAGCGTTTTTACGATTTTTCATGAAAACTACAGAAGATTTTTTGAAAAATCCGATGACACTTTGAATCCACTGAGTTTTCCTGTGCAAATGTTACATGAAGCTATATACAAACTTACCGATTTTTCTCGCATTGTAATTGCTTCTTGCGATCCAAAACTCTTCTCTTTGCTATAGTTTTCACTTTTATTGACAAAATGGTTGACTAGTAAGGTATTATGTGAAATCTTCCTGGCAATTTCACGATTCGAAAATCGGTGTTCTTTCAATGCAGCGATGCTAAATTTCGCACTACGCCCCATAGTTAAAATAACTCTCAAATACACTTATAAACACTTTGAAAACCACTTTATTGGTGTAAAACCTGTGCAATTACACACTAAACGGATCTGAAAATAAAGAATAAAAATGTGTTTATCGCTCAGTCGTAGATGGAATTAATTAAAGTCAACCCTTATAATATATAATCAATTTACATGGATTAAAAGTTGACGAAGATTTAATTTAATATATAGAATGAGAGTAATAGCAAATACTTATAATTTGAAGGTTTGTAGAATAAACGATACATATTAAAATAATTAATAAAATAAATATTTGTTTTGTTTCAAGATCATATTTACCGATGTTCCTCCTATTTCTTGCTTTTTCTTTAGTCATACTCTCTTAAACTTCTATATTTAAACTAGTGCATGTGTTGACTGCCAAATTTATGGCCATATTTTTCTTCTTTGTGTTTTTTTGCCTTTTGTCACTTATAGTCAAAACTTCGCACATGGTTTTTCGCTTTGCCATCTGGCTCTCGTTCAGCTGATGTGGTATCTATTTTCCTGCCTTCTGCAACATTTAACCTCTCTGTCATTTGTTATTGAATTTGCATATCCTCTTCATCCAACAATGCTTGAAATATTTTCCTGCCTTCTGCAACATTTAACCTCTCTGTCATTTGTTATTGAATTTGCATATCCTCTTCATCCAACAATGCTTGAAATCTTCAATTTTTCTTGGTTAAACTCGGCGGTCTTTGCCTTTCAAGTTGAAATCACCACTTTTGAATCGTCTAAACTAACGCCCACAAACATTTTGCGTTGGGACATTGTCACAGTAAGTTTTCACAACGTGTATCGCACATATTCTGACGAATGTTTTCACGGATGTGAAATGTAACGATAGTTTCTCGGGTATCCCGGAAGTTTTTCGTGAACACTATATTGTACTCCTTTTTCTTATAAAGTGACTGGTATATTGTCTAGGTGAATTCTATGGAATGCTTTTCACAGATCCACAAAACAGATAAATACAGAGTTGGAAAAATCGATGTATTTTTTGGTAGATCTATTCAAGAGTAAATATTGTGACTGTTCTGAATCTTCCTTTATTTTGTTTGACTTCGTTAATCGTTGATTTTCTTTCGATATCTCGTTTATATTAAACAGATCCTTCATTTAATCCCTTAACCCACGTGACCAGTGATTCATTTAAACTTTAAAATGCACTTTCATGAACTTTATGATTTGTATTAGTTTCTGTGCTTCCTGAGCAACAAAAAATATTTTAAAAACACCTCTTAAACACATTTGATTATTTAAAATAAATGATTTTTGCATTTCATCAACAATATTTTCCATAAAAAATCTACAACCTGCGCTTCTCTTCTTCTTTTTTCCTGCTCTAAAGGAGTTATTTTAACATTTTTTTCACTTCAAGTTCAATATCATGCAGGACCGATCAAATGTTATGTTTATTTTCGTTCTTACTGCTAAACTGTGCATATAAGTCAAATAAAAAGACTAATAATAAAAAATGTTTCTATTAAAATTTAAAATAATTTTAATACAAACATGTAAAATGTGTAAAATCCATGCAAAGACACTGCTGAGGATTATGTGTATAAAAATATATTATATGAGATGTCATACAGCAACAAAAACTTTCACTTTTTTCTCTTGTGTACTATATCATCATCTCTTTTTAAAAACCAGCAGTAGTTGACCCACATAGATGGGTTGAATCGTCCCTGGTCCCATCTTGCTTCTATCGTTCTGATGTACCGGTGAAACCTCTCCTTGTTCGTCGCTTACTGCACCCAAATTTTCCGAAAAAAAATCCAAATGGGAGTGTAAAAATGCATTTTAGCATTTCAAACGCTTTCAAGAGTTCATCTATGTGGTTTTTATAGTTTTTATCTTTCTTGTTGCCCGGAGATACTTTCACTACACTTACAAAACAGTTCCAAGCTGCCAATTCTTTTTCATTTAGTTTTTCTTGAAAACGGAAATCACCTAGAACTTTCCTTATTTGAGGCTCAATAGATATATCTTTTTTTAGTTTTGCATCACTTAATTAAGGAAATATTTCTTTTTGGTACTTGAAATCATTACCTTCCTTGTCCATGGCTTTGACAAAGCTTTTCATTAGTCCAAGCTTAATATGGAGAGGCGAAAGAAATACCTTTTTTCGATTAACAAGGGGGCCATATTTTATTTTTGAAATACCAGCTTTAAAAGAAGTTCTATGAGTCAAATCATTCTTACTGTAATATTCTTTTGGTGCCCTACTGCCCATAGACACAAAGGACGCCAATACTTTTTTTTTATGTTTCAAACGATTTTTCATAATTTCATACTTATGCCTATGTTATGTTTCTTTCCAGTTTTTTTTTGTGTATACTTGACAGTACTCTTTAATTTGTCAATTTTTTCATGTCATTTCTGGTTTTTATCTCTCTATGTTTCGTGACCTTTTTTTTTGTTTTTTCTTATGTTTGCTTTTAAGCTGTACTTTTTTCTTTTTATTTGCTTAGTGGTTTTTTGGTTTAAACCGAGGTATTTTGTATTTGTTATTTGTAGTTTTTACTTTTCTTTTTTTCTCCGCATAAATATATACCTTTCTTGTACCATATGTTTGTTCATAGTTTAGTTCATGGTTGTTCTATAAAATTTTCCTCCAATATTATGCTCTCTATCAAATATTGTGTTGAATTTGCTTACATTTATCATAGAACGCCACAAAAACTCTGTGGGAATATATTGTATAGTGCAAATAAAGAGATTGAGTTTGAATAAGTTGATTGCTCTAAACTTGAAGAGATTTACCACTAAACACCAAAACACTTTTTTGAACTGCTCGACGCACGTTTCGCTAACCATGTTAGCGTCATCAGGAGATGATTTAATCTAATTCTAAAACTAAACTATACCTAACGAAGCGTGTAAAAATCATGAACCGTGAAATGTACTAAATCTTACATTAATAATTGAAAAAGTTGACTGAAAGGAATCGGGCCTTTATCTCGGTTCATGATTTTCTTACATTTTTCTATTTGAATGCTTTCATATGCATCCAACGCCCTATTATTATTAACACTTTTAATTAGTCTTAAATTACTAATATCTATACTGTGGTCATGTTCGATTGCATGTTGGGCAACACAAGATTTTTCATTTCTCCCATATTTAATGTGGGCAATATGTTCTTTATATCTTGTCAATATGGATCTTTTTGTTTGCCCAATATACCTTCAATCACAGTCTTGACAACTAATTTCGTAAATCCCCGACTTTTCATGCTGCTCTACTTTATCCTTTGGATTACCCAGAACTTCTCTTAATTTATTATATGGTTTGTATACAACCTTAATGTCCACTTTTTTCAAAATTTTGTCTAGTCCTCTTGTCAACTGGGCATCAAATGAGAGGACCGATTCCTTTCAGTCAACTTTTTCAATTATTAATGTAAGGCTTAGTACACTTAACGGTTCATGATTTTTACACGCTTGGTTAGGTATGGTTTTCATATAAATAGAACATAGTTTGGTTTTAGAATTAGATTAAATCATCTCCTAATGATGCTAACATGGTTAGCGAAACGTGCGTCGAGCAGTTCAAAGCCAAAACCAAAACCAAACCCCAAAACCAAAATGCACCTCGTTACTTAATGCAATTTTTCAACAAAAATTGACATAACCATCGATGTTTTGGGGGACCAATGAGGCTATATGAGGATATATGTGAACTCTCCAGGTAGGATAATGGGTTCAAATGTATACGTCATTAACATGTTGAGGTCCCGCACTAGCTGAATTTTGAATAGATCCATATACGTATTTTGGTATAAAATACGACTCATTTTATTCCCAGAGAGCAGAGCATCGCCGGTTTGATTTTCCTGAAGCGTCCAGATCCCTTAATCTCACATATTGGAAGTTTTCAGCCGTTTTGGTTCTTTCTAGTTCCCATTAGCTTTTAGCGATACTCACAAACTCAGTTTCCAAACAGTTTAGCTACAATTTTGTATATTGGTAGCCAAAATGGAAGGAACATTAAAAATTCGTCGAAAATGACGCTGATTTGACTTAACTTATTTTATTTTCAAAGTCAATTGAAACAGTTTGTGTTCATTCTGCGAGTGAATGCCGCTCAATTTTCAAAACTGCAAAGTTTTTTTGCTGATTTTGAAATAAAAAACAAAAAAAAGTAAAAAAAATATATTTTAACTAACGGAGAATCTTTTTTTACGCCATTCCGTAATTGGTCGATTCAGACTAACAGTGGGATGTGTTTGGCGTCGCATGATGAAAATTAACTATCATATATAAACTTGAAATATATAGTTTGACGGAAAATAAACGGCGCGTAATTCAAATCTCTGTAGCTCTTGTTGAAATATACTTTCCAGCACTTAACATAAATTACAACGTTTTAATAGCAGTTACTTAGCGCTACGATGTTTATGCACTAAGTTTAAAAGTATTCAGATTTTATGTTGTTGCAATATTCAATAAAATTACTTTTACGCATGTTGTGACACATTTTTATTATATTTTCCCGTCATTTTGAATGACTGATCTGGTAGAGGATAGAACTTTGAGTCAGTTGACGTAAAGCTTCGTTGCAATTTTTAGTTGTTCCTTTTCCTCCCGGGAAACTCTCTCCCCATCTTTTTTCCGATTTTTCGTGTCGTGTCAGCCAACGAGGCCGTATTGGGTATTGGGCCGTACAATCTGGCAGGCGTTTTTCGGCTTGTCATTGAAACGATATTAAGCGAAGATGGATACGGGAAATTGCCGGTAATATTGGATTCTGGCGCGAAGTTTTAGTTTTCTATCGAATGGAAGTTATCCTGTCTTTACGTCGGTGTATGTTACGCGAAGTTTGTAATTTATAAGTTATAAAAATATTATCGGGACGTAGGGGTGTATTCATTTTCAAAAATGAGCACGGGCGCGTCAATTTTAAACGGTTTTAGATATAATATCAGTATTTCCAGAACATAAATCTAAACAAGCATGCTCGGCGGTGTTCTTTTAATTTTGTTAGGTCTATGAACAAGCCGCTTTAAAAAAATGATGTTAGAACTACGAATACTATCAGACGAGTTATGTGACACCTGATGTTAAAAATCTGCGTTTGGAAAGTTTAATGTAAAATGAGAAAATTCCACAATACTTAAAAAACATGGTTTTCGATATTCTTGGTGAGTTTCATATAGAAATATACGTAGATAAACTATCAAAATCACAATCTCCATGGAAAGAGCTGGGCTAGAAATATCATTACGATACTGAAAACCAAATGAATATATAAGAAAGCTGACAAAGCTGCAGTTTATAACGGAAAAAATAGCCCGACAAAATTGAAGATGGGCAGGCCATAATAAGAGGTAATCTGCTGAAAGATGGAACATCCTTCATATGTGATGATCATATTCTATGGGGTTGTTCCATAAATTTTCGCCGTTTTCTTGTTAACAAGTTTCATTGAAAAATGCAACAAATCTTTCAATGATGTATTATCCGTCATTTTTCACGACCTGCTCCGGCTTCTCGACCAATTTATTAGATCTCTTTCGCCATAAATCGCCGACGCTAACACGAGAAACTATCTTTACAATTTGCACTCTTGAAAACATTCATCAAAACATATATATATATATATATATATATATATATATATATATATATATATATATATATATATATATATATATATATATATATATATATATATATATACCATGTTGAGCCTGCCAAATATCTGCCACTTAACACGCCGTTCCACTTCCCGTGCGGTATCACCCTTCATTGAAATCCTTTGCCCAAGATATATGTAGTGGTCCACCATCTCTAAGTCGTTTCCTAAAATAGATATTCTTCTGGTTTCAGCAAATTTGTTGAACATTACCTGTCTGTTTTTCAGGTTTATTTTCAAGCCAAATGGTCCTTCTGCCCTTTGCAGCTCTTGCATGTGTTTTTGTAGTTCATCTGTAAATCTAAGGTGGCTTAAGTATGCACTATTTATTTTTATTCCATCCTGTTCCCAATTCAGATTACAGAATACCTCTTCAAGGCAGGCTCAGAAAAGAACAGGGGGTATTGAGTCACCGTGCCATACACCCCGTTCTATATTATTATATTATTATATCTAAATTATTATAGTATTATATCTATATTATTATATATTTTAACTTCAAGGTCACCCATGTAAACTGTCGCTGTAGCTTCATCATAAATTGATCTCAGTAAGTTTACTACTGATAGACTCCGTCTATCCTTTGGTTAAGCAATGCGTCCATTATGGCTTCCTTTGATATTGTGTCAAATGCCTTTTCATAGCCAATAAAAGCCAATCACAGTGGCATGGTGTATTCATTGTGCCTTTCTATGGCCTGTTGGACAACCTGGATATGATCCATTGTATTGAATCCTGCCTACTCTCTTGGTTGTGCGTTATTGAGGGTTCTCAACATTCTTTTAGATATTATCTTGGTGAAAATCTTGTACAATACTGTTAGGAGGCCTATTGGGCGGTAGTTTTTCAAATCTTTCTGTGTTCCTTTTTTATGAAGAAGAATCATTTCAGCACGTTTTCATAGGTTGGGTACTTTTTGTTCCCTGAGGCATTTTGAATACAATTTTGCCAGTATTTTATGTAATGTTCGACCTCCAGCTTTCAACATTTCAATTGTTACACTCTCTTTTCCTGGAGCCTTTCCATTCTTCATCGCTTCTATAGCATTTGCCACTTCATCCAACAGGATACCTGGTATTTGCTCTTCCGTGGATTTTGCTCTCTTTAACTGGTTCTGTTCTTCATATAATTTAGAACAAAATCTTCCGATAACCTCTAACGTATCCGTACTTTCCCTGCATACTGTGCCATCCGCACGCATTAATGTATACATTTGTGTTCTTTTATTTCTCAGCTTGTGTTTTGCTTTGTTTATTACCTTGTTTTCTTCTAGTATTTTTTGCATTAGCTTTTATTTTTATTTTCGTATAGTTTTGCAAAATTCAATGTACTCGACTCTGCTAAAAAGACTCTCTGCATTCCTCATTGAAGCAGGTTCCCTGCCCTCTGAAGCAACTTCCCAGAATCTACTTCGCCTTTCTTCGATCTTACCATTCTTGTACGTTCTCTTCGACAGTTTATTCTAACCTGCTCGTACTATTCTATGGTCACTTTCGACATTAAGGGCCGGTTCTACAATGCCAGAATATACCAGGTATAAGCTATACTTAGAATAAAACTTGAAACGCTTATAGACGCTCGCCCTGCGTTTAAAATTGTATTCCAAGCCGGCCGGCTTGGAATATACCACGTGTAGCTATACCACATATAGCTACACGTGGTATATTCTTGCATTGTAGAACCGGCGCTAAAACGGTTATGGACTGTACAATTACAAAATATTGTTTTATCGTTTGACACGATGTAATTAATTTAATAAAATTTCACTTATGAGACCAGTTGGACTTTTCCATGTCATTTTCTGCTGATTTGTCCATTTTGTCCATTTTCTGCTGAGTTTTTCTTATCTTGTATCTTGTATATTGTATATATATGTATACAATTTAGAAAATGTATATTAAAAAAATATGCATTCTGGATACAAAGGTAAATTCTGTAACAAAAATAACTTTTTTAACCATAAATTCAGAAATGTCATATATAGTAATCTCTAAAAGTAAAGTTTTGGGGTTAGAGGCGCATCAGCAACTGAAAAGGCTATTTAGCGACTGGACCTACAGCTTAACGTGGGTTCCGAACCACGGTTATCAGCTATCGAAAACCCCGGTCAGCACCCCTCTCAGGCTATCAACCCTTGGTTTTGTGCTTAACCGAAAGTATCTCGAAGAAGCCTACCGACTGGCGAGTGAGCAACCTAGGAAACCTCTCAGAAGGCATCCGGCCTTACCCAGCCTCGAACTGGCGTGACTGAGGGGTGATTCCTGGTCAGATTTTACACTGTTACCTAGAAACATTCACAAGAATTTTAGAAAAACTTTTTTTGCCTAGTACGGGATTCGAACCCGGTCCACATTAACTGCCGTAACGTAAGGCTGACGCCTTAGACACCACAGCTAATGTGGCTCCTATAGTAATTTTTCTTTTTATCTGTAACTCTTATCTCTTTTTTTTCTCAGGTGGTTGCGCGACCTTGATAGACTTTTGGTCGAGTGTTTGGTTATTAATAATCGAAAGTTGAAAAAAAATTGACTTAAATTATATAAAAAAATTATTTCGGTAACCCGATATTATTCATATATAATAACATTCTGCAAAACTTAAACTTTAGCATGTTATATTTTTATTGTATAAAGTTGGAAGATTAATAATGATAAAATAGAAACATCCGAACGGTTGAAAATATAATTTTTCATGTCATTTTTCTAAACAACTAGACGATGAATAATTTTAAAATTTTGAGATTTTGAGAATGTTTAAATTTTTATGTTAATTACATATCCTTTGCCATAATTACAGAATTTCAAATGTTAGATTTAGAAATTCGTTTTTCCCATAGATTCGTTCGTACTTACTTAAAATCATTCAGGATCTCCTTAACGATGTTTGCTGTGCGGGGTTGTGCCATCGGGTTGTTTCAGTTGAATAACCTCATTTATGCGGTGAAGCTGGGCGAGGTAGCGTTCCGTGTCATCATCTTTACTCCCATAGATTAAAGAGGTTGGTAGATTGTCGCAAGGCAATACATCTTTTCAGTCCAAGGTCCATCTTTTCAGTCAATTCTTTCGGCATCTTTAACGTGGTCCTTTGCGCTTTAAGATGGTTCTCATCGATGTCGGAATGTCGACCAGAGCGGGGTGTACCGTCTAGGTCGAAGTTGTTATTTTTGAACTTCACAAACCAATCTCGAACAGACCGACCGGCTATAGGGTCCTGTCCATATAAGGAGCAGATGTATGTGACTGCTTTCGTAGCTTTTTCACCTCGACGAAAGGCGAAATATAGCAAGTGTTGAAAATGAAGTTTTTTGTCTCCTGGAATTTGTGGATTAAGAAAAGGGTTTTCGAATGCCTATATTCACTACGCCAAACAAAATACAAATGGAGAAAAAACAAACGCATTATAAAAATGGCGAACAGTTATGAAAGAAATAGATACTCAGGGACAAATTTGGAAAAGGCACTAGCGCTAACAGTACATGGAAAATATGTTCAGTAATGTATGAATGGACTGTAAAGAAGAATAAGAAGAACTTTTATTAGCTATCTAGCTGCAAAATATAATTGAGAATAATAAAAGTGAGTCGAACTAAAAGTATATTAAAAGTAAATTAAAAAACTTGAAAATGTTACATTCCGTTTTCGGTAAAGTGAAACACTTGAATTTTTATCCAACACGTTTCACTGTCTGGAACTAAGAAGTCCTGATTTTTGTTTTGGCAGTCCCAGGTCACATATCAAATCATTAAATTCATTTATTAGCTAGTTATTAAGTACGGTTCAATAGTAGTTGTTAAAAATGTTTGGTCACAACCAGTCTTCTCAGGAAGTTGTGGATCAAATCCTGATGAAGAATTAGAATCACCTGGAAACTTGTTGTCCAGATTTAAAGGCGCAATCGGTACCGGTAATTCCTGGCTATGAGAAACTAAGTGCAGAAAGTTAAGTTGGATACTGAATTTTGTCCCTTTGCTTTTTTGAATTCCGTTTGTTTTACTGATATAAAAGTAGCAATCACTTACATAGTCATGATCAATAGGTTCTCTCCACATCATAGGAAAAACAAACGGTATAGAAGTTTTCTTGCGATGCATCCACTGCACCACTAAATTTGTGTAACTACTCATAGAGCAAACATGAGGAGCCCAACTTTTATCTTAATCGCCAATTTGCCACTTAAAATATACAAGATAGACTTTTTTAACTTCTTCGAATACAGATCTAGCTTGTGATTTTAAAATAAATTGTCCGCATATATAACAAAACTTATACGCTGGATTTTTGAAAAATCGACGACTAAAACTTGCCATTTTATATAAAATCGACTGAAACTCTTTATAGAAACAAACCAAATTATAGAATACAATAAAACTGTCCTTAAAGGTTCATAGAATACTGTGGAAATACAGTACCCCCCCCCTCCACAATCTTGTGATAGGTAATCTCTATATTGTCCAGTTCAAAGTCAAGTATAAATGATTTCAATGACAATCATATAAAGGAGAAGCAGGTACTTGAAAAGGAGACGTGCTAGGCCATTTCTGTGAAAAGGTGTTTTAATAACTACCTAAATGAAATACAAAAAGAGTATTCTCATTAATGTTACAAAAATCATGTTGCCCTGTGTAATAGGATGAACTGTGACAGTCAACAAACAGTTCAAAACATGAACTTAAAAAGCTTAAATTTTATATAAAACATTCTAATAAAGTTTTTCTATAAACAATAATTTAGACATAAAAATAAAATTAAATTAAAAATTAAATTTTCCCGTTTTTTACTCGGGTAAAAAGTATAAGGATAAAAATAAAATGTTTTCAGTAATGGATCATTTTTGCTAATAACTTCCAATATTGGGTTTTTCGTTGAAAAAACTATCCTTTGGCAGAGTTGAGAGTCTGGTTGATACAACTCTTCTTCAATTCCAGTCTTCAACTGAGCAACCGAAAGAAATGCCGTAGCTCATTGTAAACCTTTCTTGCGACGTCACCTCCTAGGCTTTCTATGGAGTTTAAATCAGGACTTTTTGTTGGCCAATCTAGAATGTTCACGTTATTACAATCAAACCAGTGTTTTATAAGGGTGATAGAGTGTACTGGTGCGTTGTCTTGCTGGAAAATCCAGTGTTCACAATCCAATTCAGCTCATCTCCGGCAAGAGCTGATTTGTCAGAAGTTTTTGTACTCATTAGCATTCATTTTGCCTGAAATGAATACTAGAGGGCTCACTCCGTTAAAATAAAAACATACTTAAACTATTATTGAATCGCCACTTAACTGGCGTAAAGAATTTTTTTGTAGATTTTGCCAGTAAAATTTCCAGCCATCTGGCCTGACCATATTGATTTTTTTTACAAAACAATATTTCTATCCACTGTGCATCCCAGGTCAACGCTCGTTTGGCAAATTTTAGCCGCTCGATTTTATGCCTAGGCAGCAAATGAACTGAACCAAAATTTCCGGATCAACTGTGTGACATTTGGTTTTTTTAGTCCCGTTTCTTTGATTATTTCAGCACTTGAGAAATTTTCAGTGGAAAGCAATCTAAAAAGGGTTCTTTCCTGTCTATAGGGCATTTTTTTGGCCTTCACTGCTCTTCTCCCACCTTCTTCTTTCAATCAATCTCAAAATATTGATTATAGATTTTGATCTTTCCAATTTCACACCAATAATATAGCAAATTATCCCTGAGAAGCACTAATTTCACCTTTTTTGAAATTGGTCAGTTTACGAGGTATGGCTATTAAATAACGAGGCTGACGCTGCTATAGATGTACGCATGCGCCAAATGCCAGCGGCTACAGCTGTTTAGCGTGAAACCGTCTCTTTCGAATGCAGTACCTCTCGCTTCTGTAAACAAATCCGTATAACCGTAGCTTTCGCTACGCCCGGGTCGACCTTCCACGTTAAAAAGGATGGAAAATGACCCAAACTTTTTGGAAAGGATAATAACATGTGATGAATCGTGGTTTTTTACTAATGATCCTGACATTAAGTGCCAATCCATGCACTGGAAGAGTCCAAATTCACCGAGAGCCAAAAAAGCTCGTATGTGCCAAATCAAAATTCAAAGCAATGATGATTGCTTTCTTTCGACAGTCGTGGAATTGTGTAGATTCAATGGTTTTCTGGTTCAAGTTCTTGCTGAACTCCGTGAAAGGATAAGGAAAAAATGACCCCAATTGTTGAAGGAAAATTCATGGATTTTCCACCAAGACAATGTGCCGGCTCAAGAGGTTTCTAGCCAGTATCCCAGTACAGCATTCCAGTGTTAGACCATCCATCTTATTCGCCGGAACTTGCATCGTGCGACTTCTATCTGTTTCGTAAGGTAAAATCTGCATTAAAAGGAACAATATTTGAGTTCATAGAAGCTGTGAAACAAAAAGTGGGTCGTGAAGGAGCTGACAGAAGAAGACTTCCAGTGCGGTTTCAAACAATGGAAGATTCGCCTGAAGCATTGTAGGGATAGAGGAGGGGTGTATGTTGAAGGTGATAATAAATAGATATGTATGAAATCAAAATAAAATGTTTTACAGCGTCAGTCTCGTTATTTAATAGTCACACCTCGTATTTCCCTTTAGCTGCGAAATTGAAATCCGATAACATATGAACACTGTTTTCATTGGTTCTTGGGTTATACTGAGAACAAAAACCGGCCGCTGAAAGTAGTTTAATGCTGTTTGTTCGAAAATATTTTGCTTGTTCGTAAATAACATCTTTGGATGTATATTGGTATTAATTCACAGCTTCTATGTCAACAATAACAGATATGAAGACTAATAATGACGAATAGGAAGAAAAATACTTTGCAAAGCTCTTTTGAAAAAGTAGAGTAATAAATTATCTTAAATTAAAACAAAGGATCACATGTCCTTACTGGTTACACACGCACAGAATAGGGGCTCTGAAGGCGTTCATTGATCGAATGAGATATTCTATTTAATTAATTTTTTGGAAATTATTTTTAATATGAGAGCAGTGAAGTTCTTATTACAAGTCTAGATTTCCTGCTTCTTAATATTTTACTCTTGCCAATTAGTTCATATCTTGGTTTAAAATATCATTCAGAATTGATTTTATGTGTTTTATGGTTTTTGATATATTGTTTTTAACACAAACCATTGCACAAAATTAATGTTATTGAAGTATTGATACGTTTTCGATACATTTTTGCATCAGTTTGAATAATCTGCTCGATGCGGACGTCAGTTTGAACCCGTCCATATAAAACTCTGTTGCAATTTATCAGTATTTCCTTTTCCCCCGTGAAACTCTTTTTCCGTCTTTTTCTCGTTTTTTCTTGTCGTGTCAGCGGACGGATCTGCATCGAGTATTGGACCGTAAAACCTGGCAGCTTTTCCCATTATTCGGATTGTCACCGAAACGCTGTTAAGCGAAGATGGATACGGGAAATTACTGTTAATATTGAAATCTCGTACGTAGTTTTATTTTTTCAATGAGTGAAAATATTCCTCCATGGCACTTAATTTTTATTATATATGACATAAAAATTTTCTTTCTAAAATATGTTTTAGAAAAGCATGTTCATGGGTGTTTATCGCTTTTCCTAACCTGCTGGTTATAACCTGCTGGTAATGGATATTATCTGGTTATTATGGAGCGTTTGGGAAAGAGAAAAGGACCGATTGAGGACCGAATATTGACCGCCGGAAAGTTGGTTTTTGTTGCACGATAATGCACCATCTCACAAGACTGTCGCTGTTCTATCTGCGCTGACTATCGTGATTTTTTAGCGAGAAATTCTTCGACATTCTCCATATTAGCCTGATTATCTCTGTGTGACTATTTTCTGTTCCAAAACTCAAATTCTATGCTAGTATTGGTAGCAAAAATTTGTTAGCATTGGTTGAACGTGCTCAGCGGTGTATTGATGCGGAAGGGATGTATTTTGAACAAAAATTTTGATTTGAAAAAATAATCAATTGGTTTTTTTTTATTTGAAAGGTTCCGTTATTTTTCCGACATACTGTGTAGTTAATGCACCGTGGTATATTTGCACCGTGGTATCTTCATCGAAATCTTGTCCAACGGTCAAGGAGAAAATCAGGAGGTTTGCAGACAAGCTCGAAGCCATGCTTTACCTTCATGTTAATGCACAAGCTTTTCAACCGCTGGACAATCAAAATCATGACCGAAGGTTGAAGAGAACTAAACCTTTTGATTTTGTGTAGTATGTTGGGTGCAAAAACATAACATAGTGTGCGGATATTACGTATATAATCATTAAAACAATTTAAAGGACATTGAATTAACTTTAGTTGATACGCATTTCGATTAATATTTATTACAGAAAAATTAATGATTAGTTTTTTTTGGCCAGCTTTAATTGGGTTAGAAACTATCAGTGTTCTGTTCGCGAAGTCCATCGCGGTCTTGATCTGGTTGGGTTATCAGATCAAACCAAACCATGGGCCAACTCGACCTGTAGAGCTAAACATTTACAATTACATTGCAATATATGAGTCAGTATCTTTACACATTGTTTAGGTCGGATTTTGTTTGGTTTTTGTATTCGTGCGACACTTTGTCAAAGGTCTGAGCCATATCTACAAAAACAGCAGAGCATATCTATTGCTCTTCAAGTGCCCGGTATACTTGATCAATGGTATCAGCTTATTGTCTTCTCTTAGTGGATTTTAACCATTTTAGTCTCAGCATTTCAAATAATTTTGAGATAATTGCCAATAATGAAATATACCTATAATATTTGATATCGTTGGGTGGTTTGCCTGGCTTTGGTATGATTATTTCGGCTGTTTAATATATAATTCGATTCTTATAGAGGAATGTTTTTTATGAAACACTAAAGAGCTTACCATATTGAATGATGTTAAATGAATGATGCTTTATTGTTTAACAGGCTACTGCCTAATTAAAAGACAATTCAAAACACAAATAGATATAACAAAAATAATTTGAACATAACCTAACAATGGTACAAAAATATTTATATGAAAATTAAAAATTAATTATTTCGTCTAAGATCGTTGCAAAAACTATTTCCAAAGCACCGCACGAGCCTTCAGCACCCTCTCAAAAGCTAAGATATTCTGAGTAAGCGCACATAAACATTCCTGCCATTGCAATAACTAAGTCGGGTATATTGTTATGAATATATAATATGTGATTGCATTAGTGAATATCAAAAAATGCCTGGAAGTAGTGCAGTGCTCGAAGAAATTTAGAAGATGGACAGGTTGAACTTCGACGGTTGTAAAGATGAACGAACGGCAAGGAGAACTCCTCCGCCTCTTCCGACTCCAAGGCCATCCAGATCCCGATCCTTTCGGAAAACTATGTACCTGGGGTCGAACAGTTTAACGTCAAAAACGGATGGTTGCAGCCTGATCTCCGACAGAGCATAATAATTATTGGATTGAACGGACTGGTGATCCGCCGTTTCTGTTCTTACGTCACGCACGTTCTGATAAATAAGAGCAATGCTATGAGTTCATGCTGGGTTACGCGTGTAAGACACTCTATTTAGTTTAAATGACATGTTGACAATTTGGATGGCTCACGAGGTACAATAAGTTAATACAATACGAGTACAATATATTAACCAAATAATACGAGGGTTGCTGTTTATGTATCAGGAATTATATATATAAAATAAATATTTATCAGTGAAAAGGGTTTTATTGGTTTTCAAAATATTCTCCGCGATGATCGATACACTTTTGTATACGTTTGAATCAATTTTCATAGCCCTTTTTCCATTCCGATTGAGAGGTGTCTCGAAAACATGCATTTTGAAGGCATCAAGCGCTTTTGCGTTGAAAATCGTTGACCACATAGTTTATTCTTCACGGACGGGAACAAAAATAAATTACTGGGTGCCAAATCAGGACTGTACGGTGGATAATCCTTCAGTTCGATTTTTTGACAGATAAATATTGAGTTGCTCGGTCCGATGTGTGAGAACTTGCGTTGTCATGGTGAAGAATGATCCTTCGTCGCTGGTTGTTCCTTCTTATTTCTTCAAGGACTTCTGAAACAAATGGTTGTATGCTACTCAGAATTGACCGTTATACGATTCTTTAGTAGCACTTTAGCCACATGCCTATTTGTCCCAAAAAATAGGCGAGCATTTGCTTTTGAAGAACGTCTTGCGCGAACTATTTTTGTTGGGTTTGACTCATTTTAAAAAATCCATGCAGTTGAATGCTGTTTCCTTTCGGGCTCATGCGCATAAATTTAAGATTTGTTACCTGTGTAAATGTTATACATGACTTTTGACGCATCACGATTGTATTTTTTGAGCATTTCTTTGCGCTAATCGACACGAGTTTTCGTTGAGTGATTGTCAAATTATGGGGAATCCAACGCGCATTAATCTTTTTCACCGCTAAACATTCATATAAAATCTTGTAATCTCACGGTATGTCACATGATGATCTTGCTTTATCAGTTCACGCACATTATGCGTTCTGGCATAACTACCAATTTTGGACGACCTTCTTTAAATTGGTCAGTGAGCGAACGACGGCCACGATTGGATTCACTAAACCAGTGATATACAGTGGTTTTAGATGAGTGACAATAAAATTCGAAAGGGCGGGCGGGTTAATGTGCATGATGAGTCACGCCCTGACTGACTTTCTCTGGGTTCTGAAGATTTGATTCAGAAAGATTCATCATTTCAAAGTTATTAAGTGAATTTCCACATATTTCAAGATTAGTTTTGTATATCATTGTTTTGGAGAAACTGAATCGAAAACTGTGTTCTCTGTGAATTGCAAAACTGTTTTCTGACGATCACAAAACAAAGAGATTGGGCAGTGTTTTATCGTTTTTGACTCGATATAATTAGGAAGGAGATGAATTCTTAGACCACATCGTTACGGGAGATGAGACTTGGGTTTCTCACACACAAGCAACAGTCAATCAAGTGGTGACAACCATCATCGCCAACCACAATGACAGTCAAACAGACAATTTCAGCACGAAAAATCATGGTAACTGTCTTTTGGGACAGGAAAGGGGTTTTATTAGTGGATTTTATGTCGAGAGGCACAACAATCAATTCTGATGTGTATTGTATTACCTTGAGAAAATCTTCCGGCCTACTGTCTTCTGGTGTGATGTTACTCCATGGCAATGTATGTCCACATTTTTCTGCACAATCACAAGTTCTAACCAGGTCTTTTGGATGGGAATAACTGGATCATCCACCTTACAGTCCAAACCTTGCACCCAGTGATTTTTACTTGTTTCGGTACTTAAAGCAGTTCCTTGGTGGTTAACGGTTCAACGACGACGAATTAGTTAAAACTTCAGTCATAGATTAGGTTTCTTCACAAGCGGCATATTTCTTTGACGTCGGAATTCAAAAACTTGTTGAGCGGTATGACAAATGTTTGAACAACAATGGAAATTATGTAAAAAAGTAGATAAAAGTATATATAGCATGGAAAAAATATATTTTAATGATATTTATAGTAGTTTTCTTCTTACTTAAAAAATATACTTCGTATGTATAACTATGTTAACCAATATATGAATATTGGATCTTAGTCAATTTTTACGTCCCACTATAATTTTGTTACATTTTAATGAATAACATGTACTCAGCTTGAACTCGTCAACATAAAGAAGCCCTATTGTAATTTATCAATTTTCGATGAAAATCTCTCTCCCCCACGAAGTTTTTTTCGGTTCCTTTTTTTGGTTTTTCATGTCTGCATCAGGTATTCGGTCGTACAATCTGGCATCCGTTCGCTTTCTCCATCTTTTAGCTTGTCACCGAAAGTATACGAAGCGAATATAGGTACAGAAAATTGCCGCTAATATTACATTTTCGCGCGGAGTTTTAGTTTTCTGTTGAATGGAAGCAATCATGTCTTTACGCCAGTTTACGGTGCTCGATGCTTCTAATTTATAACATATAAAAATGTTATCAGGGTGTTGATGTCTATACCTTACCGAAAAAATTGAGGGAGGGATCAGTATTTCCAGAACATAAATTTTAAACAAGCATGTTCATGGACGTTTTATCGAAGTGTTTTTGATTTTACGTTTTAATAACAAGGAAATCCAATATTAAAAATCTTATTTCATTTTAATTCATGTTTGTCTTATACTGTATTCACTTAACCCTAGATCACTAAACATTAGTCTCATAAGCTACATGTCTCCGATGCATTCGCTGTTTAAGTGTATTCCTGGTATTTCCATGTCTTGTCAGGCTCAGTACCTTCCTGATTGGGCTCATTAGTAGCTTGTGCGTATGCATTGCATCCGCACGCATTTTACTACCGGAGATTTCGCGAAATATTAGCTTCTCAGTCTAATATTTAGTGACAACATGTGAAAAGTGATCAAGGTAAGTTATAAATAATTTTGTAAATTTATTATTATTTTGTACAAATAAACTTATAATTCATTTGTTGCAATTAATATTATAACTTTCTGTAACATAATAAAAAGTATGTAACTTATTTTTTATGTCTTTAAATTGGCTAAATTTGTGTATCTGAACATTTAGTAAAGGCTATATTTTGGATGGATTTGAAACGAGGTTAAGATAAAATCTTGCAGATTTTGAACGACTCTGACATCGACGATGATGACCAAGTAATCGGAGGGCTACCAGGTGAGCTTTCGGACTCTAACCCGAAGACAACTTGGAGGAGGACTTACCAGTTGACATCGCTGAAAAGGAAGAAGGATCTTCGGTCTCTTCCGCTGATGAGCTGAATATTGTCAGAGGCAGTCGAAACATAAATATGATCATAGACACTGATGATGATTCCTCCGAGCGTTCGCAGCCATGCCTACCCTCTTCATCACAGGGAAACCTGGTAATACATCCAGATAATGACTACATTTATGGAAAAAAAAATAAACACAAGTAGGCAATTTTGGGAGAAATTCATTCAAAATTGTCCAAAATGGTACAAATCCAGTTTCTATCTGACAATCGATGAATAGTTGGATTGAGAGATTTTAACAAATATGGCATCAAGATTGTAATGGTTGCAGATTCAAACTCAAAATAAACATGTCTTTTGCTACATACTTTGCCATATACTTTGTGAAACACCTTTGTGAGACTTTCTGTGGGACCAGCAGAAGTATAACCATGGATAACTGGTTTACGTCCGTGCCACTTACTTCAGAACTGCTTCAGCCTTCTCACAAACTAATAATTGTTGGCACATTACGCAGCAATATACGTGAGATGCCATCAGAAATGAAAAACACAAAAACTAGGAATGTCGGCGCTTCAATGTTTCATATAAACTAAAGTTAAACAAAGTGGTTTTTGTTCTATCGACAGTGCATGAACTGTCAGACATTAACTCCACCACAAAGAAACCTGAAATCATACATTTCTACAACAGTACGAAACGAGCTGTCGGTACTATCGATCACATGTGTTCAGCCGTTAGCTGCAATCGTAAAACAAATAGATGGCCTTAATGCATACTCTATGATATCCCGAACCTATGCATGATCAACGGGTATGTTATATATGTATCTAACATGGTTAGACAACGGCAAAAACCATTGAAACGCAGAGCATTCGTGCAAAGTTTGACCGATAATCTTACTGAACCGTGTTTGTGGAAACGGTACGATACTGTGATTTTAAGGAGAGATATCAAAGCCAGCATTAAAGATATTTTAAAAATTAAAAGTATTGTGCCAAGTCTTTCTCAAGCACCGCCAAACAAATGCAAAATTTGCTCAGTTTCCCCGTACCAGAAACACAGAATGACTAAAGTCATGCCACTCCTGCAGAAAGGCTATTTATGGCGAATACACCATTCCGGTTTGCAGTGAATGCAAGGATTAAGTTTTTGTAATTTGCAGTAGTTTTTCAGTAAACTTAATAAATGTTATACCGGTTACTTGTTTAATAATAAATGCTATGATTCAGAAAAAAAAAGTTTCATTTTGTTAGTCATTATGACTAATATTTAGTGACACTGTTAATGAAAAATATGTTTAGTGAGCTAGGATTAAGTATATTGAGTTTATATCTGCATTTGTTACTGTCAATGTTTCTAACAACAATAAGAAGAGAAAAAGGGTCTCATTGGGGCGATGCCTAAGACAGTGTTCTAAATGGTATCGGGAGCGGGTAGCGGGTTCTCCCGTTCTTAGTGTAGATGTTTATGACTAATGTTTGCGAATGTAAGAATTTGAAATAAGGCGCTAACTGGCCAAAGATACTGATATGTGTTATAAATAAATAAAGAAGAAACATAAATGTATGAGCAGGCACCGTTCGCTGGATGGCAATACGTTAGCAGGTTCGATTTATTTTCTCAATCTGGATGTGTGTAACTTTGATTCAATGCTTGTGAATGTTTTTAGACAAGAGTCTTAGAAATAGTTAAAATTGAAAATAGCAAAAACTCGATAAATAATCAGTCCTTAGTGACGACACTTCGAGACTGGATAAGGTTCGATGCCTTCTGAGAAGTCTTCTACGTTGGTCACTCGCCGGTTAGTAGGCTCCAGTGAATACCTCCAAAACATATAAATAGCTTTGACGATATTAGGTCTTCTTGCCTTATGTCTTTTTTTTTATTTATGTAGAATTATTTTCTTCGACTCTTCTTCCCGTTACCAGGTGTGGCGGTTAATAATTCTTAATTTTTTAGAGATGCGCATGGGTCGGTTCATAGTCTAATCTGTTAGGTCATTTTGTCTCTTATGTCTTATGCTTAATCTATTATGTCACAAAGAACGCCCACGTTAACTGAAAAAAATTAAAAATGCCGAATTGTAAGCATTGCTGGAAGAAGATGATTTGCAAACTCGATAAGAAATGACAGAGAGATTAAATGTTGGTCTCTGAACCATTTGTGATCGTCTGCATGCCATGGGAAAGATTCAGCAGGCAGGAAAGTTGGTACAATATTAGATGAACGACAGATAGATTTAAATGTTGGTCTCTGAACCATTTGTGATCCACTGCATGCCATGAGAAAGATTCAGTAGGCAGGAAAATGGGCACAATATTAGATGAACGACAGATAGATGGAAAAGCGAAAAACCGGTGTGCGAAGTTTTGCTTTCTGGACATGAAAGAAAGCCTTTTTTCATCGGATCGTGAGAGGAGACGAAAAATTGATATATTTCGAGAACCCAAAAACCATGAAAATCATGGATTTACCCAGGATAACTATCAATATTGACCGCAAGACCGAATCGCTTTGGAAAGAACACCAATTTGAATCAAACATTGCTCAAAAAGCGACCAGAATATGCTACAAGACATTGAAAAGTGATTTTGCAGCACTACAGATCCCCACCATACACAGCGAAAGCGGTCAAAGACACCATTTCTGGACTTATTTTCATCGATGTCTTACGCACTTTTCATGAAACATTTCAATAATTAAGGAAATATCGAAAAATGGCTTTATGACTGGACCACCTCAGAATATATACGGTTTTTCTGGGAGGGCATCCACAGATTGCTAGAGAGTTTTTATCAGTTGAATATATCAATGGGTAATGTTTTAAGAGTACCCATGTCTTTATTATGTCGAAGGCTTTTTCAAAATCGCTAAAGGTCTTATTCAGATATTTATTATGCTCGTGGGACTTTTCTATTATTTATCTTAAAGTTTGATTGTTTGTTGATAGTACTATATCAACTTCTGAAGCCTGTTTGCTCGCAAGGTGAAAAATCTATCGATCTAGCTTCGCTTTTATCCTGTTAGTCAAGATTCTGGAAAAATAATTTGCTGATATTGGATTCAGCAAATTGAATTGATTCTTGGATTGATTATATTACCTCCATATCTGTTTCTATTTCCTATTTGGATATAGATACTAATCCTTGATGGCAAAACTAGAACCATTATTGATCTGGCAGTATTAAATTACGAGGGTAGTTCCAGAAGTACCCGACCTGACGTGTAGATGATGGTTGTTGTTTGAAAAGCATGACTATGGTAGAAAGTACCAACCTGATAAAGCTTAAGTTTGAAATTTGACGACGCTACGTTATTTAGTATTTGCTTGGCAGCCATTAATATTGAACGCTCTCAGTGAATTTTAAACTTAGAAATAATGGGTCATCGTTATGTGATATAATACTTTCATTTGAAAGGCCTCAATCCAACCAATATCAAAGCGAAGCTAAATTCTGCTCTGGGGTGTCTGCTCTTTAGTTTACAATAGTAAAATATTGGGCGGTAGAGTTTACACGAGGCTGTACGAGCTGCCAAGACGAACATCGCAGTGGTCGACCAAATGAGGTAACCACTCCAGAAATGGTGTAGAAAATGCATAAAATGGTATTGGATGACCGTCGCCTGAAATTGCGCGAGCTAGCAGACATGGTAGACATTTCAAAAAGTGCTGTACATCGCTTATTGACTGAAAATTTGGATATGAAAAAACTGTGCGCCAGATTGGTATCGCGATTACTCACAATGGAACAAAAACAGTGTCGTGATTTTATTTTTTGGAATTTAGTGTTTGGCGTAGATTCACAGCGATAAAGCCGAATTTTTGCATCGATTCATAATCATGGATGAAACATGGGTCCATTACCTCACATCTGAGATGAAGAAACAGTCAAAACAATATACTGAAAGGGATGAATCAGCTCCAAAGAAGGCGAAGACAATTCCGTTTGCTGGCAAGATCATGGTGTCAGTTTAATGGGATACACGTGAGATAATTTTCATTGACTATCTTCAGAAGGGAAAACCAATCAACCGTGACTATTATGTGAACGTATCGCAGCGTTTGAGTTGAGTATTTGGCAAAAAAGAAAGTTTTGTTTAATCAAGACAATGCACCAGTTCACACATCCGTTATCGCGATGGGTAAAATCAATGAGTTAAAGTTTGAATTGCTTCTCCCGCACCCTATTCGCCAGATTTAGTCCCCTCGGATTACTTACCGTTTCCAAACTTGAAAAAATGGCTCGGTAGTAAAATATTTGCCAACAATGAAGAGGTGGAGTCTACGATTGATGACTATTTTGAGGAGCTTGACGATTCTTATTATAAACAAGGAATCGAAGCTATTGAACATCATTGGGAAAAGTACATTGATCTAAAATGAGACTATGTTGAGAAATAAAGATATTTTTTCCCAAATTTATTGTTTGTTCTTTGTTAGGTCGGGTGCTTAGGGACTAGCCTTGTAAATACAACTTAGCGAACATCGCCTGGTATGTTCGGGTAAGAAGACTCAAATCAAATTATTAATTGGTAATAAACACAACATTATGTGCATTCTAACGACATACGAAGAAGAGTAGAAAAAGACAATTTAACACTTACTCCACATAAAGCTCTAGCACTAAACGATCTAGAAAAGTTAAATGACTATGGAAGAAAAGTTGAAAAAGTATTATGGGAATTCTGCTTCTTTACATTGCATGATTCATAAATGGTTTAGTGAGTCTCGAAGTGATCGAACTAGCAGCAGTGACGCCGCGTTGAAATTACTTGATGAAATGGTCAACAAACTCTATGATACTGTGTGGGTCGATGGTGGAATGAAGGTGATAAAAGATTGATGATATGATAAACATCTCTGACGAATGCATACGGAGTAGTACGACTTTAGGAATATTTATGCATGAGAAAGCTTTCAGAGCGATAGGTGCCACGTTTGGTCACTGCAATCCAAAAATTGAATCGAGTGATTATTTCACTGAAGTGTTTAGACATGTACACGCGCCATAGAAATAAGTGTGTACACCAATTTGTAACTATTGATGAAATTGTTATTCATCACTACACCAGAAATGTAGGATTAGTAAAGGTTGTGGGTTTTTATCCTCCGAACGTGCCACGATGAATGCGAAGATTTGCTGGGCATTCTCATCATCAACTATTTGGAAAAGGGAAAAAACGACCATAGAAGAGTATTATGTTGCATTATTAGTCAAATTTCACGTACAGTTGAAAAAAACGCACATCATTTGGTGAAGAAACATGTATGTCACCATGATAGTGCATCCTCTTGAAGTGAAAGAAACATGAAAAAATAGTGTTAGAAAGAAATTCATATCAAATTGAGAGATCATCGCCTAAACAGACTATTTTGCAGACTTCGACACGTACTTTTTTGAGGATTAGGGTAAAAGTTGACCACATTGAAAAACATATCGATTTTATATTTTTAAAAACTATAGAAATCTCTGACTTATCACTCTTCCCTCGTATATGGACATAGTCGAGAATTTTTTAAACTACTGAATTTTTTATTTAAATTTCCAGGATTGTTATATATTTTTAATAGTCCCTTTCAACCTGAAACTGCCAAAATTAAACCACATTATTATTAATAACGTTGAAACTATCAAAATCTCATCAAAAAATGATAACAGTTTTAATGTGTCATCCACTGAGGTTTCCAGGAAATTTTGCAATTAACTCTTTAGAGCTGACTATTACTGCTCAACGGGGTTGATTACTCACCCCTTGCTATATCGTACGTAAGGTGAATCATATTTTACCCGTATTTTTAGGGTAATAATAATGTCTTTTATGCATCGCGTGACCTTAAGACCGTAATATCGCCTTTAAATATTCGGAGTTTATTTTTATAAACGTGACATTGTATTTTTAGTCGAACGAAAATTGCTGCCATATCTTGTAAGTTAAATTTAGTATAATGCCCAAGTATATTTGCTAATTGATTTAGGCAACGAATAAAAGGAAAATGCTGGATAAAATATTAAGATCTAGGTCACGAAAAAATGTCAAGATGAAATAAATTATATATCATATGAAATAAAGGATATTTTTCGAAGAAGTAAACAAATAATTATTTATACAGGAAGAATACCATCCATAAATTATTTTAAACTGAAATATCCATTTTGTAAAAGTTATTTTTGAGAAAAGTTCAAAGTTGTACCTTTGTCAACGTTCATTTACGGCACACCAAGAGACAGACTTGGAAGGAGACACACATTAAACAAGTTGGGCTGAATTCACAGATTTTGATGAATATTCTCCTGTGATAGCAGTTTTTTGATAGTGTGTCTGACAGTGATAGAAGATTTTCTTTAGTGACGGCCACACGAATTCTTCATGATTTCGGTCGATGCCCAAATCCAAATGATTAACTATTAACTCTGAAGGAGTCGATTAATAAGCCCATATCATCAAAATGATGGAATGCTGGCTTTCAAAATATTTTGCAATTATTTTTATTACGTTTATTTACATGGTTAATTTTCTAAATTTGCTATGGAATTAACTAATAACTAAAACCCAGTATTCCGTTATTTTGACGATGTTTTCAGCGAAAATAGTTATATAAGTTTTAAGGAAACTTTGTTTAATATGATATAAAAAACCGTTAAATTTACGAAAGAAAATTTACTTACCCTGTGTAACACCAAAGATAAAAGTAAGAATGTTAACCCTATGTGCGATATAGAGAAAACGTGATAGAGATCAACCAAGAATATAGAATATAGGAAAAATCAGAAGAATCTTTAATTAGAGTTAGTTATCTAATTAAAGAAACTCCTTCTAATCAGTATATCAATAACTTAGGTTAGTGAAGTTTAGACAATAAAGAGATTTTGATTTGATAATATTTTTCCTATATTCTATATTCTTGGTTGATCTCTATCACGTTTTCTCTATGTCGCACATTGGGTCAACATTTTACTTTTATCTTTGGCGTTACATTGGGTAAGTAAATTTTCTTTCGTAAATTTAACCAACGGTTTTTTATATCATGTTGAACAAAGAGTTTCCTTAAAACCTATATTCAAAATGCAACTATTTCCACTGAAAACATCGTCAAAATAACGGAACGCTCGTTTTCAAAATAAAATACAATTGTTTTTGAAGATTTTCATAAAATACATAAAATAAAATAAATAAAAACGTTGTCATTCTTGGTGATGTAAATGTCAATCTTCTATTAGAAAATAATTTACTGACGCGTTGTTTAGAGTTTTACGGCTTTAGTGAAATCGTTAGACAGCCTACTAGGATTACTAGTACTTCATCAACTCTGTTAGATCCTATTTTTACAAATACCCCTGAGCTGTTTAGTGATATACTTGTGTTGGATGCTCCAAATATTACTGATCATAAAATGGTCACTTGTAAATTGGAGATTCTAAATCGTATATTTAAGCAGAAAGTAATGACTTGATGTAGATCTGTTCCTGTCGGAGTTATTATCAAATAATTTAGATCAGATATATAATATTGATTCTATAAACGATAAAGTGGAATACCTTTCAAATAAAATAGTTTCGTTATTCAATATTCATGCTGCTTTTAGGTCAGTACGTGTAAGTAAGCCCAGGGCGCCTTGGCTGACTTATCCTATTAAAGAGATGATTAAGGAAAGAAGGAGATCATATATTAATTACAGGCTAAGTCCGTCACCGGGGAAATATAGGTTCTATCAGGATATTCGTAATTTGTAATTCTCTCTTCGATTCGAAGAGAAAAAAAGCTTATCTGACTTATCTTGAACAAAATAAAGATTCAAGAAAACTTTGGTCCGAGATTGCAACATTGCAACACTGAATATTAAGAAGTCGACTAAGTCTGAACTTCCATCAGGCATTCGCAATCCATCTTTGATTAACGACTACTTTATGTCAGTTTTTCATACTGCTGTTATGTTAACCAAAACATTTTAAACTTCTATTACAGTAATAGGTTGGATGTAGATAAGCCTACCTTTGATTTTACACTTGTTGGGCCTGCGACCATTTCAGATATAATAAAAGGTATTAAAGCAAACGCTTCTGGGGTTGACGGCATTACATTGTCTATGATAAAAATATGTTTGCCGGTTGTCCTACTACATATAGTACATATAGTGAATAGGCGTTTGGAAAGTAATTACGTTCCAATAAAATGGCGCCGGGCTGTCGTTGTTCCGATTCCCAAAGTTACTCGCCCACTTGCCCCCTTAGACTTAAGACCAATAAGTCTATTGTCCATAATGTCAAAAATACTAGAGCGTTGTACAATGTCAAAGGACCAGTTTTCTGGATAACGCTAGAATACTCCCCGCTGGACAGTCAGAGTTTCGATCCTCGCATAGTACAAACACAGCTTTGTTAAATTTGACTGATACTTTGATGAACAGTTTGGACAGGGGAATGGCAGTAGCTTTGGTTTCTATAGATTACTCAAAAGCTTTTGATAAGATAAATCATGCACTGTTGTGTGCGAAATTGAATTATTTTAGGTTTTCCACTAATATTCAGCATTTCATTCAATCATACTTGCATGGTAGGAGTCAATGTACGGAGTTGGAGGGGCACCGTTCTGAATTTCAGCTGATTCAGTCCGGCGTACCGCAGGGGTCTGTCTTGGGACCATTGTTATTTCTAATATACACCGCTGATCTCCCTTCTTGTATCAATCATCCAGTTATTCAACCCTTAGCTGATGATACCCAACTTATTCATTCTTTTTCTCCACTTAGACCTGATCTGGTGGCTGCGGCATTGAATGCCGATATTCGCAGTCTTTGTGCACATTTCGCCGATCACAACTTATCAATAAATGAAAGCAAATCAAGTGTTGTATTATTTTGTTCCAATAATGTTAGAAATCGTATCAGAACTATACTAAAGATTAACATCGGTTCTCATGATTTGCAGTTCTCTTCAGAAGCAAATATATTGGGACTTACAATTGACGAAAGGTTGAGGTTTACCAGCCATGTAAAGAATATGTTATTGAAAGTCTATCTTAAAATCAGAACTTTGCGCAGTGTTAATTTTGCCAATCTTCAGCTATTGTAGTATGGTATATTATCCTTGTTTAGATTGTTTTACTAAGCATAAGTTACAGATAGCACAAAATAATCTCGTCAATTGGTTTTTCGTGGTGAAGTTCACAGTGTGAGCATCAGACAGGCCTCAGTTTTATCAGTTCTCCGGCATAAGACTGCGCTTTTCCAGCATAGTTTTTCTTATTGTAGTCCTAAATTATACAACAGTGTTAGTAATAAATTAAAATCTTTGAGTGTCACCTCCTTCTGGCTTCAGTTGAAGGGAATATTTTTGCAGCAATGAACACTTTTTTGTGATCGTTTCTTTCGCTTTAGAAATTGTTTTTTTTTCTGTTAGAACAGTAACTTGGTTAGGTCGTTGGTTTGTTTGTTTTTCCTACTCGAAGACCTTTATAATGTAAAGCGTTCGGCGGTTGAGTGTAAGAGTAGCATTTGCTAAACTTCGCCGCCTTATCCTATCTATGCAATGCACTTATTCTATGTATTGATGCATTTCCAAATAAAGACGATTATTATTATTATTATTTATTCTAAATTTGCTATGGGATTAGAGTATATCAAAACAGAACAAATAAAGAAACTACTTGTTAGAAGTATATCAAGACCCTAGACTAGTGAAGTTTGGACAATAAATGAAAAAAAAACAGAAAATTTAATTAGAAAAAGCTAAAATCATATATATCGATTTACCGGAAGGACAGGACAAGTAAGAAAAGAAATCATACCGGTTATACACCAATCGCAGTTTACGTAGAATGAAATAATTCAGATGGTACCGACACGAACAAGGAATGAGTAATGATACGCTTCTCAAATAGATTTTAATATGGTATGTGTGCGGGAGAAGAAAGAAGAGACGGCCAAGGAAGATAAAAACGTGATGATGAAATGAAAATGTATTGATGAAAATTCGAAAAAAATCAGTAGTGCGATACAGAACAGAGGAGATTTCTCACGGCAAAATCGCCAGTGTTGAAATTTTGTGAACACTCAAAGCACTGTAATTTACTAAGAGCATGCTCACCGTAAGCTTCAAGATGTATGTATTCGATGCGATTCTGCAGCAGTTTTCTTCAAATGGTAACAAAATCAGTGATGTCCACAAATCGTAGTTTTCACGCACAATATTCGACATGTTTAATGCTATTACAAAATATGCTGTTGTATGAAACTTGTATTAATTTGAGTTGAAACATCTTTGTCAGATATCAACAAGTAAATAGCAGCGATGACGCGGTTTGACGTTAACTGCATTGACAGCTATGAACAATTTCCGGTTCCATATTTACAGTCCTTGAATGATACAGAATGTTATGAAATGTGAATAAATTAATATACGTCTCTGTAAATAGCATTCACTAGCAAAAGTTTGACATATGGATCCTTTTAAGCTTCCAGCTTGTGCATAAATTGTGCAATTTTGCCGGATGTCGTCGGACTGTCACGTTATTGGCCGTCCTATAATTCTTTTTCCTATTCATGATTTTCAAATAAATGTTATTTTTGCACATCTTGCTTCTGATATCTATGCGACATGACTTACTCATTTCACATTTTCTCTATATCACACATTTGATTAACACTCTTACTATTATCCTTTGTGTTATATAGGGTCTAAGTTAATATACTTTCGTAAATTTAACCAACGGTGTTTTAAATCATATCGAACAAAAAGTTTCCTTAAAACATATATTCAAAATGCAAGTATTTCCGCTGAAAACGGATTCGAAGTTATGAAAATTTTCTTAATAATTGGCAACGTAGTATTTTATTAGCCTCTTAAAGTATTAATCTCGAAAAGATTTACCACTAAATACCAAATCACTTTTTGAAAACTTCGACGCACGTTTCGCTAACCATGTTAAAATCATCAGCATCAATAGCATCAATTTTATGGTAAATAGATTAATCAATTTTCCTCTAAACAAAGACTATTATAACAAAGAATTAAAATTAATTAGGGAGGTATCCGAAGTAAATGGTTATAATAAGAATATTGTAGATAAATTAATTAGAAAACATAAGGTTAGAAAATTATTGAAAGAGTCTTCGATTTTTCAAAAGGACCAGAACATAAGTAAACTTGTGGTAATACCGTTTGATGCCCAATTAATAGGAGGGCTAGACAAAATTTTGAAAAAAAGTGAACATTTAGATTGGGTATAAAGCATATAATAAATTAAGTCCTGGGTAATCCAAAGGATAAAGTTCATCAGCAAGAAAAGTCGGGGATTTACGAAATTAGTTGTCAAGATTGTGATCGAAGGTATATTAGGCAAACAAAAAGATCAATTTTAACGAGATTTAAAGAACACATTGCCCACATTAGCTACGGGAGAAATGAAAAACCTTGTGTTACTCATCATGCAATCGAGCATGACCACAATATAGATATTGGAAATTTAATTTTTATCGTATAAAGTGTAAATAACAATAGGGCTTTGGATGCATATGAAAGCATTCAAGTTGAAAAATATTAGAAAATCATGAACCGAGATAAAGGGCCTATCCCGTTCAGTCAACTTTTTCAATTATTAATGTAAAGCTCAATAAACTTCACGGTTCATAGTTTAGTTTTTAGAATCAGATTAAATTATCTCCTGATGATGCTTATATGGTTAGCGAAACGTGTGTCGAGAAGTTTTCAAAAAGCGATTTGGTGTTTAGTGATAAATCTCTTCGAGTTTAGTGTTTCACACCGCAGGTTCCAACAGAAGAATTGATCTTAAATTATTATTTGAAACTAAAATGTAATACTTTTATAGCTATTCATTCCATACGTTTCAGCTTATATTTGGTTTCTTTTCTTACAAAAAAAAACGTAAACTTGCACATTGTCGTTTAATATTAAAGTTGAAATTTATAACACGTTTTAAATCATTCACGTCACATTGAGGAACACATGAATAATTGTTTTTTTTTTAATTAACTGTTCAAAATGTCCACCATCCGATTTCTCATAAAAGATATTTCGTCGGTTGATAAAATAATAAACAAAAAATTGAGTTCCTTTGGTTTCAACCAGTTCATTCATATTAATTTACAAATTTTTTGCCCGTGTGAAAAATCAGCTGATAAGAGTGCGAAAATCCGTTGTACATGATAAAGGTAGAATAATTGTTCTTTTAGTGTTCTATGTACAATCCAATGAAAAATTTGAACTTGTACTTCAAGTACTCCTGGTAAACTTCTTCAACAAGAAGTAGAATTTGTGCTCCGACTTCAGGACAGATTTCTTGCTGCCACCCGCATTCTTGAAATTTTGGAACTACACTACCCATCTTCAAAAGTCTTTCAGAAACTTGAGCAAATGTTTGTCTACCTTTGTGAGTATCATTGCCCGTAAATAGTCCAAGCCTCTTAGGAATTTTGAAGAGTTCTTCCATAAATAACAAGCATATCGTGATATTCGCGTAAGAATATATTTTTGATTTTAAATGACAGTTAAATTCACACATTGAAATAATGTTTTCGCAATAAGGAAATGACATTCTTTGCGATCGGTTTGCAATTTAAAATTGTTTGATTTTTCGTTCTATATGTAGTATAAACTTTGTTGTTTGTTGGAAAAGAAGACTGAAAGAACTCGAAGCCAAGGGCCACTAGGCCTGTAGAGCTGAGTATTATTATATTATTATGTAGTATAAACTTATATGTCTATAATTATGTAATTTTGTTGTATTTTCTTTTTGTTAGATTTCTATTGTCACTGCATTGTTTCAAGGATATTATATTGTTATATCTTCTGGCCATTGGCTAAAAATTACCAAGTAAAAACACTATTCGCAAACTAATTGAATAATTGAAATAGTACAGACTAATGCCAATTTCTGTGTCTGGGTTTGTCAAATTTGTCCAAAAGAAACACTGAAGAACTCAACACTTATCTTAACTTGAAATTAGTGGGCATTTGACAATAAATTCTATCTGATGTACTCGGATTCACATCAAAACCAATGCCTTTTTTCCACGGCCGGAAATGCCGCCAAAACACAAGGTCTTCTTTCGCTAGCCTTGGTTTCCAATATGGCCGTGATATGGTAGCTAAAGCCAATTTTTGTAGGAGCTAAACGAACACACTACCATATTTAGGGCTAGGTAAATCCCCGGCAGATTCGAGAAAAGCCAATGCACCTGAATTAACTTACTGTTTGGTGCCAATTTTTGTTATATATATATATATATATATATATATATATATATATATATATATATATATATATATATATATATATAACAACTATAAATACAGGATAATTTTTTATTCTTTTAGTAATTTTATTTTATCTCTGAATAATGCGACCAAAAATTCCTAAATATAATAACTTTTATCGACACATTCTTAAATTTTTTATTAGTTGCAAGGTGGCTCGTAGCATTAATATATCCGTGGATCTTAATGCTGTCTAATGCTTAATGCTGAATGCTCTCTAAGTCGATAGTTTGACGAACTATTCATAATTTTTTTTCGTCGTGAAAGATCGAGAAACACTAATGAATAAGCTAAAATATTACTATAAGTTACACGGATTCCTTTAAGAGCGTTGCAGGTACAAAATCAGATTTGGATGGCATGAGCATGATTTTGGATGGCAAGAACGATTCAACGAAGAATATGTGAAGGAGGATTGTTTGGATTAAGACTAGCCAAAAAACCACTATTATCTAAAAAGAATCGAAAAGCGCGATTGGAGTTCGCCATGGAACATTTTATTTAGTGACGAACCGAAATTTTCATTAATCAGCAGCGACGGAATCAAACACGTTCGTCGTCCAGATAATAAAATACTTCAATTTGAATACGTCGTGAAGACTGTAAAGCACGGTGGAGGAGACGTTAAAATATGGGGTTGTTTCTCATATGGAGGTATTGGTCCAATTCTGCTGTGGATTCTATATCAGCATTATGGATAGATTCCTTTATGCCGAAATTTTAGAAAATGTTATGCTACCCTTTATCGAGTGGAATTTGCCTCTAAAGTGGGTTTACCAGCAGGATAACGGCCCGAATCACACTTCAAAACGTGTGAAACGTTGGTTGAAATAGTACATTGAATTATTGAAAATCCGGATGAGATGTAAATCCGATAGAAAAGTTATGGAAAATCATGGACGACAAATTTTAACGACATGTTCGATACTTTGAAAAAAAATTGAGTATCAATAGATTCTTCATTGCTCCAGAATTGAATTGATTCAATATCAAAACGATGTCAAGGAAGTCATTAGAAATAAAAGCTATTGGATCAATTATTGATTAAAATAAAATAAAAGTTGACATTTTCTTGCCTTAAATAAACTGTTTTTGAACGTTGCTCCATTTTCGTCACAGCTTTGATGATAAGAAAAGAAGTAATGTGCCTTATTATAGTTTTTTTATTATGTTAGTTCTGTCTTACACTGGGTAAGACAGGACTAGGGGTAAGAGAGGTTAGGGTTTACACTGGTTTAAATAAATACACTTTGGTCTTTATGGACACTTATGTTCGATACTGTATATATAAATTCATATATACAAAAATATTCAGGATAAAATAGAGTTGGAATGTAACTTTATCGAATGTACCTTATTCAATTGCATCTTTAAGTGGAACAAAATTCAAAAATGCAGAAGAGGGAAAAATTAATCTTGAATTTTTTGTCAGTCAAAGCCACATTTATTCTGCAGATATGATTTTGAAAATCTGCCCACTAGATGGAAAAAGGTTATTGATAAGGGGGTTGCTTATATTTTTGATTAAAATTATACAAATATGAGGTGAAATATTTTATTTTAGTTTATTATAAATACGATATTACGTTTCTATATCCCTATTTAAAAGCATCGAAATAATTTTTACACATGGTAATTATGTTCACATCTTCCTTACTTCGTTACTTTATTTTTAATAGTTTAGTTGCCGAACTGATAGGAACACGTTCGTAAATTTCAAAAGAGTTGATACGTTGAAGGATTATGTGTGTCTTCTTGCCCTTTCGAATCCATCAAAGTCGAAATCTTGTCACCCGACACGGTCAACGTCGGAATATCGTCAGGGCACGACGTAATCGGACGGCCAATTTGAAACCAGCACCGGCTCCGCGAATTCGGCCATCAGGAAAAAAACCTAGAGGCCCTTTTCACATCCTCCCTTTCGTTCGTTGCCGTTGTCGCTTCGTCCTTTTCCGTCTCGGAACTTCACACACACAAAACGACGACTCTACCGAAAGTTGGAGCGGTCCGCTTCAGTCGCATCTCGACCGTCATCGTGTTCGTAGCGCCACGTCCGACCCGTCTACGTTACTGGCATCATCGCGCGCGTCTGCGATCTTTTTTTCCCCACTTTCGAATTCTCAATCCAGGCATCGCGGGGTTCCGGTCATCTCGCCAGGTGATTATGAGGCAGGAACCGGTCCAGTCCCAGTGATTTGACATCGTCATGGACTCGGATCCCCTTACCAGCCCCATGGGCTCTAACACGACCAGAAAGCGGTCGGAATCGACGATGTCTTCGTGGTCGTCATCGATAACCGTTTGCGGCATGAATGTGGTGGTGTGTGGTCTGTGTTTGATTAGTTTTCTATCCAGTGGATACAACAGTTTCCGTGAGTACGAGCTGAGATCGCGCGTTGGGTTATTGGAAGAGCGTGTCGCCTTCTTGGAAGCGAGCGCGACGGGCAGCGTTGACGTCCTCGTGGACAGGCTGCGGAGAGAAACGATGGACAATCTCAAAGGACGAGTGGTGAGAGATCTAGCGTCGAAGAGACAGAATGGAGAACGGGTACTGAGGGATGCGCCCGAATGTCTATGTCCAGCAGGTAAGACGCATTTTTTGTTGAGGATTTATAAGGTGATATATTTTCGTCAAACCTGAGAGGAACTTTGCAACTATTAAACGTATTAGAATGAATATAAAAATTCTAATTCAATAAGATAAAAACAATTGCTGTAAATATGAACGTGTAATGTGCTGTAAATATTATTTATATAGACGCATATACTATATATATATATATATATATATATATATATATATATATATATATATATATATATATATATATATATATATATATATATATATATATATATATATATATATATATATATATATATATATATATATATATATATATATATATATATATATATATCGTTTTTACGTTGTTGATATATTTTAGATAAAATTTCGTCCGAAAAAATTTAAATAATTTTTATTAGAAATTAAAAAAAATACAATGTGTAATTCGCTAAAACTGTTTTGTCTATATAGTTACCGAGGCTTAGTACTTTGCAGTATGGCCCTTATTCTTAATTACTGATTGATATCTTCTTGGCATGGAGTCGATTAGATGTCCGCATGATTATAAGGTATTGAAAACCAAGCTATTTTAATTTCTAGCTGTAATGTCTTCTTTAAATAAGCAAATATTAATACCTAAAATTTTCCACTATATTTAAAATTGTATGTATAACAATTGTTTCGACACACAGTGCCTTTTTAAAATACAAACTATGCTAAACTAACAGTAAGAAAAGTAATTACAACCTAAAGTGTTCATCGATCTAATAATAAATTTTAAATATAGTGGACATTTTAGATATTAATATTTGCTTATTTTAAATTAATTTCCATCAAGTATCGGCTACCTCAATTAAATTTGTCTTCTTGTTTGCTATTTTTCTACTTGCAAGACCTCGTTTTAACGCTTTCCAAAGGTTTTCGATCGGATATATATCCAGGGAATGTGGAGGATGTTCTAATATGTTTCCTCTCGAATCACTGCTTTATCACACGAGCTGAATGTTTGTGATCATTGTTTTCTTGGTGGACTGAAATCCACTGAAAAGACATAGTCTTGAGGTTAAGGTAGCTTAATTGTCTCTAAGATTCCAAAGTACATTTTTTTTATTCAAAATATTGGACCTACTTCCTGAAACTACTGAAAAATATTATTCTTTACGGACGGGAACAAAAATAAATCATTGGGTGCCAAATCAGGAGTGTACGGCGGATGACTCATTAATTCGATGTTTTGACTGATCAAATATTGAGTTGTTCGGTCTGATGTGAGAGCTCGCGTTGTCATTGTAAAGAATGATCCTGCGTCGATGGTTGTTTTTTCTCATTTCTTCAAAGACTTCTTTCAAACAAATGGTCGTGTACCATTTATAATTAACCGTCCTACGATTCTCTAGTGGCACTGTAGCCACATGCCCATTTGTGGCAAAGAAAACAGGCGACCATTTGCTTCGAAGTGTTTCTTGCGGGAACAACCTTTGTTGGGTTTGATTCATTTTGAAAGACCCGTACGGTCAACTGCTGTTTGCTTTCGGGCTCATACGCATAAATCCAAGGTTTGTTATCTGTGTAAATATTATTCACGGCTTTTGACGCACCACAATTTTTTTTGAGCATTTCTTTGCACCAATTGACTGACACGAGCCTTTTTTTGAGCGATTATCAAATTATGCGGAATCCAACGCGCACAAGTCTTTTTCACGGCTAAATGTTCATGTAAAATTTTGTGTATGCTTGCCGTACTAATCTAATACCCAGGGAGGTCTCAATCTCACGGAATGCAACATGACGATCTTGCTTTATCAGTTCAGGCACAGTATCGATGTTTCTGTCACAACACCCGACTTTGGACGACCTTCTTTAAATTTGTCCGCGAGTGAACGACGGACACGATTGAATTCATTAAACCAGTGATTCAAGTGGTTTTAGATGGTATTTCATCGCTAAAAGTTGAAGTGAGTTGATCGATACACTGTTGTTGAGATAATCCATGTCAAAAGTCGTATTAAATTCATCGAAATTTATCGATATATCACACGAGTTAATTCAATTTTTTGACTGAGATGAAATTTTCAAGTCACTATACAACAGATATAACGTTAATGGCAAAACGGTCTGAGTACGTATATGGCAACAATGTCAGACTTTACGATTTATATGTCAGATAGCGCCTAGCAACACCATTGTTGCCAATTCCAGATAGATAAATCGTATTTGTTTTGGCTTCTTAGTTGCAAAATTAAACGGCTGTCTTCAACAGTACAATGTCTAGCGCAACCCATGTTTATTTTAATGTACTGGAAAATTGACTAACTTTTATATATTAACAAAATAATTACATATTTTATCAGAATTGTACTCGTCAATACGCTTTTATTTTTTCCATCACTGAAGTATGAACCATTATGAGGAAATTTTTTTTTTTAAGAAGATAAGCAGCAATAAAATATGCTGCTTATATTGAAAACAAAATATTTAAGAGTTACTAATTTTAGCATATAATATTATTTATTATGGTGAATAAATTAGAATAGGAAACTTGGTTTATATATATATATATATATATATATATATATATATATATATATATATATATATATATATATATATATATATATATATATATATATATATATAGGGAGGGAGAGAGAGGGAGGGAGGGGTTAGGAAGAGATAGAGGTTGAGAGAGATAGAGAGATAGATAGAGGAGTAGAATCTCGAGTATGCGGTCTGTTCTTATGAATTAATACTAACATTTCATTCTTTGATTACCCTCAATATATTTCGTTAGATTTTTTCTAGACTTCTTTAGGAGCAGTAATAGAATGTTTAATATTCAGTCAAAATGTTAAAATATACATAATAAAACAAACAGAAAATGAAGGAACGTTCTTCTTAGAAACGTTTGTTCCTACGTGTTAAGGTTGTTCTACATTTTCTGTTTGTTTTATTATATATTTTAAGATTTCATTCTTAATATTCTTAATATTCTATTATTCCTCCTGAAGAAGTTAGAAAAAATCTGACGAAATATATTGAAGGTAATCAAAGAATGAAATCTTAGTATTAATTCATACGAACAGACCGCATACTCGAGATTCTACTCCTCTACTATTTACACGGCCTAGAATAAACAATTTATATATACATATATATATATATATATATATATATATATATATATATATATATATATATATATATATATATATATGTATACATATATATATATATATATATATATATATATATATATATATATATATATATATATACATATATATATATATATATATATATATATATATATATATATATATATATATATATATATATATATATATATATATATATATATAAATATTATATAATATATATAAATATTATAAAATATTATTAAATATTATATAATAGATATTATATAATATCTCAAAATAAGCTTTTCGCAAAATTAGAAAAGAATTCGAGAAAAAATTCCGTACGAATCTTGTAAGATATACTAGAATAACTAGGTATAACAGCTGAGGGGTCTTTTGTGTCAAAAGAATGTGTTTTTTTTGGGATGCGGCGAGATGGGGTTCGTCTCTTCGCCAAACCTGACTGGAATATATCGACCTGTAATAGAAAACCTCCAGATTATTTTAAATATCGTTAGACAGTTTAAGAATAGAGTCGGTGTATTCGCAACGTGTTTAAAAACTTTGATTAATAATTGATGAAGATGAAAGAAAATCGTCACTGGAAGTATAAAGCGAACGTATGTCGAAATTGAAACGTCCGTTGAAAAATAAGATGAGAGAAATAAAACATTTTTAATATGCAACGATCTAAAAATTCTTACTACAATACTGATTTCGAAAATTAAATAACTTGACGAAGATGTTAAAAATCTCAGACATTTCGGGAGTATAAATTATGACTTCAATATATAAAATATTACTTATTAGTGTCTGGAAAGTAATTTTTGTTGTACACAGTATGTCTTTATTTTTCTTTTTGTACTTTTCAATCAAAATTTTCAATTTTGTAGTTTCAATCTGTACGTTCCGTTGGTTACATTGAATCAATGTTAGTATAGATTTTTTTATGTCGTTTTTTTGTCACTGTCATAAAACGTTCCTTTCATGCCCAGTTTGAGTTTCGGGAATAGGAAATAGTCGCACGAAGATAAATCAGGCAAATACGGAGGATATAGAAGCATACAGCATACCTGTTTTTTTTGCAAAAAAAAACCACAAACAGCGATGGTCCTATGTTGTGGTGCATTGCCCGAAGTACAACAAAAATCAACTTCCCGGCGCTGGATATTCGGTCCTCACTCGAACAATTCTCTTCCACAAACAGATAATATTCATCGGTGGCATTTTGGCCCAATTGTGGAACCAATTCTCGAAATATAATACCTTTATAGTAGTAAAAAAAAATCAAGTCTGAAAAAAATCATCTGAAAATGCAATTTTTTGAGCTTGTCGACTTCTACGTAGCACTTTGACACTTTGTTTGGTGATCGGGAATCGATTCCAGGAATGTGCAGTTCCGTCTGATGTTCAACACGAGCAATTTCTTGGACCTCATTTATGGTTCGAGGGACAGATCGAGCACTGACTTTCTGTTTGTGTAAATCCTTTATCAAAATTTCGTGAATCATGTCTTTGGTTGTATTTAATTCCGCTATACATCCCACAGTCGAATTCGCATCGGTGGAGATCATTTCACGCATTTTTTCCACCAACTTATCGCGATTTTTGTTTTTTGACCGACCAAACTTTTTCATTAGTTCAAAAGTTTTATTGAGCTTGAAATAAGATTTAATATTAACTCTTCTTTCTATTATTTTTTTGTGACGAGTTGACAAAAGTTACTCTCACTTTAAGCGCTATAACTTGATAGTCCGTTGATCGATTCTAATGGTGATAGTCTCGTTTTATAGAGATATATAACTTTTAGGTTATATATTGTTTCGATAGTTGGCGCTAGTTTTCTATAAATTAAAAAGTTTCGTTACGTTTCCGACATACTGTATACAAAGGAATATCTATTCTTTAATATATTGACAATTTTGTTAATAACCATTTAACTATCTTTCAAGTTAATTTTCGAGAAAATTCTAATCCTTTTTCCCAAAAAAACCTGTCCTCGACTTTTTCCCATTTTACTCCTCTCTTTTTTGGGACTGTTTTGATTTTATTTTTCGAAATTTTTCTGTTGTTTTCTACTTTTTTCTTCCTACTTTCTTTCACTTAGAGGAAAATGCGCCAACTTTTTTCCAGCCATTCCTAAGTGACTCAACCATCGTAGCTGTGTTTGCTTTGTGGTTGTTTTCAGTGAACAATATGTATGATTTTTAAAAATTTTTGGTTTCTGCATTTGGTTTATTATTTTCTTTCGGATACACAGTACTTAGTTAGTTTACTCCTTTACCGTTTGTTTGTTGTTTGTGATTCACTTTCAAATACTAATGTTGGTTTAATAATTAATATTATAATTTTAATTTTTATAATGGTGGTTTTTATTTATGTGGGTTTTTCCCTGTTTCCACTGAAACTTGTGTTTAAATGCTGTTAAATAATGTTCCTATTTTTGAAACTGTTTCGTTAATTTCATCATTTTTTCTACCATTTGTTATTATTTCTGGATACTTAATTATTGTTATTTTTTCTAATTTTTCTTCAACTAATTTTACCTTTTTTTTACTTTTTCTCCCATTATCATGGATTTAGTTAATTATTAGCTTCTGCTATAACTATCAGATCCTCTGCATAGTAGAATTCTGCAAAGGTTATCATGTTCATTTTTCAATATTCTAACCACTGTGTCTATATTTTTCGTTTACATGATTTAACGATCTCATCAAGATCACAAGCTCCTCTTCAGTACTCTATTCTCCTTCTACCTCCATGTATTGATTTTCATCGCCTGTAAAGGTCTCGACTTCTCCCTTCCAAATTGTTTTCGATCGCCCTGTTCGCCTTTTCTCATTCATATAGCTTGTCATTGACATGTTGGATATTCTTGCTTCGGTAATCCTAACCATCGTAGTCATGTCTTATATCGCCCTGTTTCATTGTTCAGTTCTTTTATATTTTTTTAAGTTTTTCTGATCCAACCATAGTCAACCTTCTTTTCTTCGAAAACTTTCCAGAGTGCTCCCATTTTCCACACTTCCAATTGTGTTTGCTTCAATATTCATGATTCAGAAGCGCTGCTGTATATATTCTTATTTGCTAATTATCCAATTAAGCACTTTTGTCTGCTTATCTATTTATTTGGTCTTGCTTTCTTGCCATTTCCTTCAATTTTTTTATGTTTCTTAGTTCTTGCTATAACGAAAAAGTCACCGCATTACCCAGACATACGTACCTTTTGTGGTGAACAGGATCAGTCCTATTAATATTTGCATCTGTTATAACTGTTTCTAACATTATACTAAATAAGATTTACTTATCTTATTTTATTTTATCTTTATTATATATAATTATTTTTATTTTTACCATCTCACTTTCCGTATTCAGTAATTCTTCAAAATATTATTTCCATCTATTAGCACATTTTCTTCTCAGACCAAGAACTTTTCATTTTATCGTTGAACATACAATTTTTGTTTCAAATGTTTTTTGTGTTTTTTTATCTTCTAAAAGGCCTAATTTGTTTGCTTTTTAATATACACATCTCTTCAAACTTTCCTCCATTCTTTTTCCTCAATACTTTCTTTATATTTGCTTTTTACATCTTGTATTTTTCCTTTAATATACCTGTCGGTAATCTTCTTTGTAATTATTTTTTACATTCTTATTGTTTAAAAAAAATTACAGCAGTTTTCGATAAAATTTAATTTTTTCAGCTAAAAAGAAAACCCGTAACTAATGCATAAAAAATAAGACTTCCAGTAGAAGCTCTATAATTAGTTACGAGATCGCTTCTTAAAATGTATATTCTTAAGAAATGTTCGAACAGGATTGACAGAAGATGGATATTTCGCTTAATTATCTCGAGGTATTTTTTTTATTGTAGATCACGACAGATAAATACTGAATAGGTCTTGTGGGATGTACCGTAATGATTATGTGCAACAGCTGAGGGCTCTTTTGTGTCGAAGAATTGGTTTTTCGGGATGATCTCTTCAGCAAACCTGACTGGAATATATATTTCCTAAATTAGCCATTTTGTCGTTTTACAATTGTAAATATTTCCATGGAACAAAATAGATCTAAATATATAGGGTGATTTTTTTAGAGCGTCTGAACTTTAAATTCAAAGAAAACAACAACCTTAGACAACAATTAGATGACTTGAAACTATTTATTTTACGTGAAATAACATTCAATGGCATTCATGTTTGAAAACAATTTCGGATACATATTCCGCCGCTGCTATGAATTGATAAATTTGGATTTTTATCAATACTGCCAGTACCAGCGGAGATATTCTCTTTGGAACTCACAGTTTTTTGTCTTATTTTTATTTTAATATCGAGCAGCCTAAAATGCGTTCGAAATTTGCGGATAATCCGGTGAAGATATCACTGGGTTGCGCGATTATGTGCACCATAAAGGACTCTATAACTTTGGTGCATGGAACACTGATTTTGATACTAAATGATATTCGCCAGATGTTTACAGTTTAAAGTGGCTAAATTATTCTTCAAATGGTGATATTTGAATTGCATTGACGTTTGAAGAATAATTTGACCACTTTAAACAGTATTGATGTAGGTGACGTAAAGAAGTAGTTTATTAATTGACAGAGTATTTTCTAAATATTTCTGTAATATTGTTTTTTGGTGTTCGTTGTGTGGTAGCTGTCGCTTTATGAATTCATGGCATATTACGGAATAACTATATATGAGAATCGCTCGAAATGTTCTCCACCTGACAATGAAAATACAAGATTTTATAGAAATTTATATTTTTCAACGTAGTTCGCAATTCAATCAGACCAACGACTTTTCTACTTTTTGATAAAGCTCTCTAAAATTGACAGTTTCAGCTTCACCATTTGTTCCACCAGTTCAAAGTTCCCCGTTCAGCAATTCATTTTTTCAGATCTTCGGAGGAGAAAGTAATTACTGCGAGCCAAATCCGACGTTTATCTGCATGTAAAAGCGTAAGTCATGGTTGTTTTGCAGCAGCAACCCGATACGCATATTTAGGGGCATTATCATGGTGAATGTGTCTTTAGCTGCAGTTGAATAGCTTCCTCGGCCTCGGTGTTGTTCAGCCGGTCTTTCTGTTTCCCTAAAGCGCCTCCAAGCCGACCGATGACACTTTGTGCAATACCTACCCGCTCAGCTACTTCGAATTATCGCATGCCTTCTTCAAGAAGACCTACTGCCCGATTCGTCTGGTGTAAATGTAAATGTTGTCGTTACATCATTCCACTGTAGAACACACTATTTGCCATGTGGTTTATAAGGAAAAGAATGGCAGAATAAAAAAAAAATGAACGGAATTAACGAATTCTTTTTGCATATATCGTTTTTAAGTTTTTATCGCATCGAAACCTATACATAACTTCAATGTATAATTTAAATGATATACAAATATTTGATTAAAATTGACACGAAAATTTTATTTCGAACTTTAAGAAACTCTTTGTTGAAAAATTCTATAATAAACAAGTAATTTTAAATTTCAAGTTTTTCATTTAAGTGCAGTATGTACTAATAATTCTTTTTTTTGAAACGTAATGACTCCCCAAACAAAAACAAATTCTCGTTTTTTACTTATTTACTTTCTAATATATCACAGAACAAGTTTGGTAAGTAAAAATTACCTTGAAAACCAGTACGTGATAGGGATCAAAGAGTAGACGTACCATTGTCTGAACATTTTCAATTAATGGTGTTGCGCTAGGTTATATGAGGAAAAAGGTTATAAATTTCTAAGTAACGCGATTAAAACAAAATGTAACGTTTTCAAAAACGTATACCGACGTTAAAAATAATAAATGATGTGTCATGTATCCAATGTTTTGCCTAGAAAGAGACCTTTAATAAAATAAAATGGGTTTTTACAGTACACATTCACGGTTAAATAAATTAAAAATTAAATTGGAAGTTAAAAAAAACAAGTATAACTTAATAAGTGTTGATATAGGTTCAATAAAACGATGGATTTTATTAATTTACATTTATTTCGTTTATTTTGGAATAATCGTACCCCCACTGCATTATATATTGGATAACAAAAAACTGCAACACCCAGTGATCATATTTGAATCCAATTAAAAATATATATCTTGCCACACAAAAACGGATAAGTTTTTTTACTTTTTTTACTCCTCTGTTTGCGATTCCAGAAAATGTAGCAAAACAAAATAGTTTGATTTGTTTTATATTACGTGAAGTATTGGATTGTTGCAAAAAAAATCCAGTTTGCAACAAAGTTTTTGAGTAAAGTTGAAGACAATTTTGTTTTACTAAAAATATATTTAATCAATATAGTATGTGTAGTTCTGTTTGATGGCCTTTCTCAATTTCTTTTGTAGTTTCTGACTAAAGAACTGATCTGGTTATTTTTCAAGTCTTCAAAGGAAGTAACGTTCATACCATCTCAGCCGTCTTGAAGCGGTCTACATAAGTTATAGTCTGAGGGTGCAAGGACGGGAGAGTAAGGTGGATTGACCAAACATCCCAGTCAAATTGTAAAAACTTGTGTTAAATGACCAGCGACACGTCTGGACCATTATAACGTTCTTACATATTGGACCGAACAACTGTTTTATATTAGACCGGTCAAATCATTGAATTTATAGATCATCCACCGTACAGTCCTGTTTTTACACCCAATTATTCCTGTTTGTTCCCATCCGTGAAGAATAAATTACGTGGTCAACGATTTTCGAAGCCAGAAGAAGCAGTTGATGCGTTTAAAATGCATGTTTTGGAAATACCTCAGTCGGAATGAAAAAAGTGCTTTGAAAATTGGTGTAAACCTATGGAAAAGTATATCGGTCATATCGGAGAATATTTGGAAAAACAACAAAACTATTTTCAATAATAAATATTTGTTTTTATTTATTTTTCCGGATACATAAATAGCAACCCTCGTACATGAGAAGTTTTGCATGAATCATTTTTGATGAATTTCCATCATGTAGAGACTAACGCAATCCAAACATTTTAAAACTATTGATGGACTTCATCAATCAGTAGTAGCGAAAGAGAATGCAAATATATTTGTTATTACAAAAAAAACATGTTCTTTTCTTAAGTATTAGTAATAATAAGTTAACGACTTAACCTTCCTTGTTGATATTTTTGTCAATTATTATTTTTAAGATTGTAAGCATATCTCCAAATTTGATTTTTATATATTATTTCTGGATGATAATATATTATTTTTATTTATTATTTATATTTATTATGAAGTTTATATATTATTTCTGGATGATACGTTGTCTTTTTGCAACTTAGTATAGTTTCTTTCGTTCCTGTAAATAGAATGGTAAAAAATTACAATAAAGTGACTATAAGTCAAATAGAATGCTATATTAGGTTCCGAAACGATATGTTAGAGTCGAATTTAACGATCTAATAAACAATTATATTCAAATTTATTATCTTATTACAGGTGGAAATTAATTCGTATATTCCAATAAGTATATTTTCAAGGAGTGTTTATCTATGATTTTCTTAATTGACTTTTTAAAGATGTGGATATATCTGTGTTTGTAAAAAAATCAAAAGGAAAAATCAAAAATCAAAATCCGCACTGGCTTTATTTATTGAACATTAATTAATGCTGTGAAAAGTATTTTCAACAGGAATGAATTAGCGTTGGATTTTTAAATTTTCTTACAGCTCACTCAGCTGTCAGTTGGAATCGTCGTCAAAAAAAAGTAGTATAACAAGGACAAACTAGTCAAAATGGATTTAGTATTAAGTATATTAGTTGGTATTAGTTAGTTTCTTGGATAGCCCTTATTTTCCAAAACTACGGCACGTCGTCTAAGAATGGGAGTCTATAAGATTACAGCAAACTTCAACCCGAATGGAATACCAGATTTCTTGAACAGTCTCCGATAAGTTTTTTGGTATTTGATGTTTTCCTTAAAGTTAAACGCGTTTTCAAAATCTTCCACAAATTTTCTATAGGATTCATGTCCTGTGACTGAGATGGCCACGGTAAACAAACAATATTGTGGATATCCAATCAAGTTTTCACACTTTTGACGGTGTATTTGGGAGCATTGTCTTGTTGGAACTTACAGCGTAATGACATTTGTTCATCGGCATTTGGTCATGTTTTGTTTTATCCAATGAATTGAGCCAACATCGGCATATGATACTGAATCCCAAATTTTTATATTGCCACCACCATGTTTGACGCAACTAATAGTATTTTTTGGATTCAAATGTTTATTCTCTCCCATTTAATTTACTCGGCAATTTTATATTCTATTTTAATAATTCAAATTACTGATAATATTTAATTAATTACTAGTCAATTAATTTAATAACTATTAATATCTTAGCTAATAAAATTTGACATTCGACATATATTCGTATGAGCCTGAAGCAAAACAACAATCTTCTTTGACTTACTTAGCGTCCTCTGATGCCTTGATAATTCCACCGTAACTCAGCCACTATAGGCCAGAATCCAAGATGACCTACTTTCTGATGAAGCCTGAATAGCATTTTTAAAATTTTCTCAATTTGTAAATTACGTTGATGCACTATAAACTTTTCTCGAAAGCATCCGCCAGACAAATCTGGAGAGACAGTAGGCCAGTCCATCTTGAAATATTATTTTGCTCGAACCTTTAGCAATCCGTTATAATTTTTACCGTATGGATGGGGCCGATATCTTGTTGAGACACTGGCGAAGTTTCATTCATTAAAGATATGAATGAAACTTCGCCAAAGATAAGTTTTGTTCTAAAAATTGGCTATACTCATTTTGAGAGCGAACTATCAAGATTCCCAGTTCATGACATGATTTTTTCAGCGAGAGCCATTTGGGCTAATTTGTGGCGGGTATTTAATGCTGGTTTCTTTTTCAATTCTTTTTCTTATAATATTTTGAGACTTTTTAAATTATCTTTCGGCATTTCTAACACTTATTTACACTTTAGCTTCCTTTTGGTTTGTCTGCTTTAGTTCTAACTTTGCTGTCTTGGTTTTAAGTTTGTCTGTCTTAGTGAGAGAAGCATAAATGCTTCGAAAATTGATTTAACAGAATACGAAAAGATTTTGATGCAAAAGGAGAATATTTTGAATAATAATAATGCCATGTGTAATTACTGATTTTTGTGTCTTGTTTTATTTTCTATAATTTTTTCCATTTATTTTATAAACAACTTTATTGGGCTGTAATAAAAGTATTTGCGTTTTTCCTCTTGCTTATAAATAGAGGATTATATTTCACTCCTGAGAGGTTTAATCCGATTTTAACTTTTTGCCCCGAGAAATAAACGTTCATTCCTCTTCTGAATTATTATTCCATTGCGAAATATTCTGTCACGATTTTTAACAAAAATGTTAAAATGAGTGAACGCCGATCATGAGATTTGCAAAATTGTGTTGTCGGCACCGCTCAGCTTTGTTTCAAAAAGGAGGGAGACATGAGTCTTGAAGCTAGTTCTGATAAACCGCCGCAGCAAGATAAATCAAGACCACATAATTCCCATATGTCCACCTTAAAAATTAAAGAATTGGAGTTTGAACTTTTCCTTCACCCAGTATACAGTCCCGACCACACTGGATTACTCCATGTTCCGTCCCATGACTTACTTTTTGAGGGGAGAACAATCTTAAGAACCGAAAAAGAGGTAAAAACTGGTAGCGTCCAGTTTTTCCCCTCCAAAGACCCATCAAGGTACCGAAGATGAATAGATTTACTGGCTCAAAAATAGGTCGAGATCATTGAAAACAGCCTATATTTCGAGGAATAACCTCCAGGTATACGACAATACGAAACCGTTATTTACCTATAGATGGTCCTAGCTGTCAATGTAGTTACCGCCAAACCACGTTATTGGCGTCAGGTCCTTGTTGACATCTGACAAAGATTTTCAACCCACAACAAGCCTTACGGTGAGGTGAGCATGCTCTTGGTAAATCACAGTGTTTTGAGTTGTTTAAAAAATTCAAAAGTGGTGATTCTGACCTGAGAAACGAAGAACGTGGAAGACCACTGAAAAAGTTTCAAGGCAGCGAATTGCAAGCATTGTTAGATGAGGATGACGCTCAAACGCAACAACTCGCGGATCAATTAAAGGTGACATAAAAAGCCGTCTCTATACGTTTGAAAGCCGTGGGAGAGAATCGTAAGATGGGAAAATGGTTTCCACATGAACTGAATGAAATACAGCAGGAAAGCCGAAAAACCACTTGCGAAAAGCTGCTCGCCAGGTACAAAAGAAAGTCATTTCTCCATCGAATTGTGACTGGCGATGAAAAGTGGATCTATTTTGGGAATCCTAAGCGTAGACCTGGAAGACTGGAAGACCATAGGTCATTCCAGATGAACCATCGACATCGACTTCAAGGCCGAATCGCTATGGACGGAAGACAATGCTGTGTTTGGTGGGATCAGAAGGCCCGCTAAACCTGACGAAACCGCTAATATTGGACTCTGCCGAAAACAAAATATCGATTTGAATCATCAAGCTTTGCGCGAAAAACGACCAGAATGTCAAAAAATGCCACACAAAGTGATTTTGCTTCATGATAGACAATGCACCATCATACACAGCAAAACTGGTCAAGGAAACGACTGAGGCGTTTAGTTGGAGAATAATTTCACATGCGGCTTACTCGTCAGACTTGGCTCCCCCCAATTACTACTTATTTGTATCGATGGGACACGCACTTGCTGAGCTGTGCGTCACTTCTTAGGAAAATGCATGAAAATGGCTCGATGATTAGTTTGCCTCAAAAGACCAACAGTTTTTTTTGGCGTGGCATCCACGAATTGTCAGACAGGTCGTAAAAATGTATAGCTTAGGCAATACTTCGAATAAAATATTTTTTATCATGTTCTTACAATAGGCATGTATTTTCTATACAGAAATTCCGGTTTCATGTTTACATACCTCGTAAATTTTTTAAACAGTGGATCACTAAATACCTCAAAAACACAAATATTTACTTTTGTTACACCTTAGTAATAAATTTAATAAACAAAAATTTGCATTATCAATACATTTTCTAAATATTAAAACATCAGTAATGCATCGTTTATATTCATTGTAAATTCGGTTTTTGACAAAATTACGGTTCTTTTAGAAACGGAGGGTCTCGCGCGATTGTTCAAGTTTAACGCCAACAGCAATTCAATTGTGAATCATTAATCATGTTTTCGCCCCTCATTCACAAAAATTAAGATCGTCGTCGTCCAACCCACTGTATAAATCATAATTTTACCCTTATTTTTCATTCTCTATTCTAACAAATTACGATATAAATTAGAGGTAATGTAAAAATAATAGGACGTTTTCGATTTTACCGAGAGCTGTTTAGTTATAACGATCAACTTTGTCGAATAAATCACTATTAAATTTTAGTCTAGACGAATTTCCACTTGAAATTGACTGGGTTGACGTAAAAAGGTTTTTTTTGGAAGGTATTTGGCGCCCTGAAAGTTCTTCTTTACTAAAGAACTAAATAGTTGGCCAATAAGAGTATAAAAACTTTTAATGACAATCTAACAATTTTTTTTTATCTTGATGAAAAAATAATGGCATTATATTTTGAAAATAATGTCGTTCAAATGTTCTCCTGGGCTTCTTGAGGTGGTGGAATGCATTCTGGAGAGCTAATTTTTGATTACTCTTTTTCACATATCGCGTGGTATATTTTTATTGTGGATAAACATTTTATTTTAATGTCTTTAACGAATTTATTACAGAATTATTATAATATTATTAACGTTGCGTAACGTGTCCTGATACAAAAAATATTGATAAAAGAAAACATTATCCTAGTGTTATAACAGTTACTACAACTATTAAACAATATGTGCTTTTTTCCTAGCCAAAAAAATAAGAGTATGTCACTTATAGCCTTAAATTGTGAAAACTAATGCTTATTAACAAACTTAATGAATATAAAATATTACTATTTAGTAGAATAGCCTTTTTGTTTAACCATAGCTAAACATCTCCTTGGAACAGAGTCTATTAACTGTTGACAACTTGAACCGGTATAGAATACCAAGTTTTCTTGACTTCTTCCCACAACATATTTTTGTTTGATGTTTTTTTATTAGCAATGCCTTTTTTTTAATGTTGCCAAATATTTTCTATTGGATTTAAATCCGGAGATTGCGACGGCTAGGGCAACACTTCAATCAACGCTTCAATTTGAGAGAAACTATCGTTTCACTACTATCGCGGTATGTTTCGGATCGTTATCCTGCTGGTAGCTCCACTTTGGTTGCATATTTATTTCGGCATAAGAAAGCATACATTTTTTCTAATATTTCCATGTAGGTTTCTTTAGTCATGGTATCTTTGATCCAATATAGTGAACCTATACCTTTATAGAAAAAGCAACCCCACACTTTAATATTTTCTCCTCCATGCTTTACTTTTCCTAATGTATTTGGCGGATTTAGTTCTTCATTCTGATATCGCCTAACGTACCATTTCCTATCTGATCCAAAGAGATTTATTTTTGTTTTATCACTAAATAAAATATGTTTCCAATTACGGCTGTAGGTTTTGCTTAAGTTAAATGTGGCAAAGCTTAATCTATGCTGATTTTGTTTACTTATATGTGGTACCTTTCTTGCAACTCTTCCATGAAGATTCATCTCTGCCAATCGTCTACGAATTGTCGTGTACTGATTTGTAGACCCATGATCCGTTTAATGTCAAAGTGGAAAATGGGTGTTTCGGCGCCTCTCGGTACAATACATTTATCCAATGCTTGTTTTTGTTGCGTGACCTCTGGTTTCTGATGATATCTTTATTAATTTTTGCTCCTTTAAAACTTTAGTAATAACGCATTCAGATCGCTTTAGTAGATGAGAATTAAATTTATAAGTTTTGTTTTGACTCCGTAACGCAAGCAATATTAGATGCCTTTCTTCGGGAGTACGATGCTTTGCGCGACCCACAGTAACATTTAAAACTATGGATGCATGGACAATGTATACCAAAGATATTAAAATATTTTCGATAACAATGAACGAACGGCAAAAAATTTAAAAGCCACTCTTATTTTTATGTCATATAAAGTTTTTATTATCGTCAAGAAATATTAACCTGATAAAATAAAATAAACAAATACGTCTCCAATATTATATATATATATATATATATATATATATATATATATATATATATATATATATATATATATATATATATATATTTGTATGATACAATACATTATGACATTTGAAATAATAAAAGAAAACTAGTAATTTATTCAATTTCGGACATACGGATATAAGCAAAAAAAAAGAGAAAAGGAAAACATAAAAACAAACATAAATCAAGTTTTATTAAATATAAAAATATCACAAAAAACACATAAGGTCTAAATAACATAAAATATTAGAAAGTAAAGAAAATATACTGCGCATACACATAGAGATCCAATCAGAAACGATGTGTCTATAGTTCGTACAAAATTAAAACCATTGCACGTCGTTAAGCACGTGATCAACATTTCAGCTGCCCTGTTGCCAGATTGCGATTAAACATCATAATCTTACTTTAGCGAATCATTTTTGCAATTTAACTTTGATAACAATTAAAAAAATCAGCTCTAAATTAAATGCAAATTACAAAGTAACTAACAAAATTATACTAAATTTTGAGTCTTGCAAGTGTCGTCTATTTAGTATCTCTAGATCGATTCAGCATATGTAAAACGCTTCATTCAAAAACTGAATGAAATATCTGCATGCACTATTTTCAATCAAGTATATGATCTCTGTCACACCATTTCATTATTTCATTTTCTGTAAGCTGGGTTCTTTCTTTCTTGATCAAAGCAATTTTTTTTCAGATAACTTCTCAAAAATCGATAAGTTTTAGGGCAACATTGGGAAGCCCCATAAGTCGTAGTCTTGGATCATTTTTTCCCATATAAAACCTACTTCTTTCAATATGTTGCACAATTACATACGACATCCATCCAACCGTGGTTTCTCTTTTAATCGCTCATGTAAGGAATTGAAAGTTAAATGCTGTCCTGAAAATGAAAATTAAACTGTGAGTGTCTACATATAAACTACATATGGGTTTAAGAACAGTCTTTCCTGCAATTAAAAGATTAAAATTATTAATTAAAATTATTCCTTAAATTAAAAGATTTAAAGATTTCCATTATATTTAAAATTGTATTGCTTGTTTATTTAAAATGAATTTCCATCAATATCAGCTACCTCAGTTAATTTTTTTTCTGCAATTCTTAGGTTACGAATACTTCCTATGTTCATACATCGTATATATTTGAAATTTATTGAATACATTCCATTTGATTCTTTTATTATTTAATTCATGTAGTGGTATTTCTGCTGTTCTTCAATAGCGTCATCGATGACGTGCGACGGTTTTAGTTTTGTACAGGCTATAGGCGATTATACATCCATTGAGTTCACGTAGGCCACCTGGGAGACTTCTCAGAGGGCAAGAGTTCACCAGATGGTTCATTGTTTGATATGGGTCGCCTCAGTCCCATACAGGGAAAGTCGCCATCTTCCCTTTGCGTAACATATCATTGCAACTGCCACGTCCGGTCCTAAGCCTGTTCAATCGACTCTAGGTGTTCCTCGGGAGGTTCAAACCCAGCATTTCCTTACCCCGCAGATTGATAAGGTCGATATTCCTGGTAGGGTTGTTTTGAAGGAGAGATGTCCATCCTTCATTAATGTCTACGTCATTTTTTAAGCCTGTGGCTATCCAGATTGGATGAGACGTTTCAACATATATCGTGGCAGGTTGTTCAGGTCCTTACGTATGCGCAATTCTGATATATTTGCATCGTTTATTCCGTCCCATTGTTATTTCGCTGCCTTCAACCTGCGCAGTTTCGGAGGAACAATATTATTCAAAGGGGAACCAGGCGGTGGGTGTCGATTTCACGGTATCAGATATAGTTCTCATGGTGTCATTCAACTGGACACCCAGTTTATAAATATGTTTACTTTTGTACCAGACAGGGACACAGCACTCTCCAGAGGAGTAAACGAGTACTGACGTAGATGTTTGGAGTATCTAACCGTTCGCTCCACAGGATGATCCTACCAACTTGTGAATAATATTGTTTATTATATTAAACCTGCACTGGTATAGTTCAGATAGCGAGCCGAAACGTTGATTGAATTTGTAGGTTAAAACTCATTTTGTTTTGCTTTATTGTTTAAACTTGGAGATATTTGCTACTAACCCCAAATCATTTGTTTTTAATTACTCAGCGCGTTTCATTAACCATGTCAACATCATCAGGAGATGATTCTATCTAGATTCAACGCAATCTAATATAATTTGGGGGTAAATCTCTTTGGGTTTAGTGTTTTACTCCAAAGATTCAGATAGAATAATTGATATACTGTTATTTAACCAGATTATATCAAAGATAAAAATGTTATCCTTACATTTTTCCATAATTTGCGGAATATGTAAAATTTATACAAGAATTTTCTTTGGATAAACAGAAGGAATATGTAAAAGAAGCTCGAAAAAGGGAAATTTTTCATGCGACCCACCGATTGACGGTTGAATTTTTCAGAAACGCGAATTTTGCGGTCGATTTAATTTATTATATGGGTCGGATCCGGATGAGGACATCCGAATGTAGTTTTAAAATGTTCAGAACGGTATAATCGATCACCCAAAGCCAACGCCAAATAAATAAATGCGAATAATCAAGTTGAAGACGAGCGAGGGGGGTCGGAAAGGCTAGGCGGACCCCAGCTATCGATTCTTGACGGGCTTGCTTCGCATAGAAAATTGTATTTGTTTTCATGATCGATTGGCGTATTATTTCAGACATGCGACGATGATACACAATCGAATATTCAGTAGTAGAGAAAAAAGGAATTAGTACTTGACCTCGATATGGGTCAAATTTAGTTTATATTGCTGCATGTTATTAATGTTACGTAAACAAAACTGTTCTAAGCTTTTTGTTGCAAACTTTAATTTTTATTTAACAAATATCAATATATTAATTAGATATTCTGGTTCACATTGATAACCTGTTGCTACATTTCGGGTGGGGTGCAAATCTTCTGATAATTGAAGTTCGCCGGTTTCGAGTTGGTAAAATGACACCGATCGACATGATTTTTGGGTCTGGCTTCGGCATGTGAAATTTTGGTTTCTTCTACGGTACAAATAAAGGAAAACATAATTTTTTCGGATCAAAGTTTGCTTTTGTAGAAACTAGAGCAATTTTTCGAATTTTCAAGAAAAATGACTGATTTTTATATTTTTTTAACAATTTTATTTTAAATTACGACTAGAAAAATTTTTGCTGAACATTAGAGTCTTTTTAATTCAAGAATTATTATAAACAATAGCATATAAATGTGAAATAACAAAAAATCAAGTTCAAAACTGAATATTTTTAGTGGCTTTCTCGTATTAAACCCCAAATGTAATCTCCGATCATATTTTCGTTGTACTGCCCTTGATAACATCGTTCAAAGTCCATCACATCTTGGTGAAAACGTTCTCCTTGCTCCTTTGAGTAGGCACCCATATTATCTTTAAATTGGTCCAGGTGAGAATATAGCATATGAAGTTTATGGGACATTCTGCAGCCCATAATTTTAAATATTTCAAGCATAGTTTCAATCAGTTTTTCATAATTGTCAGCTTTGTTGTTTCCAAGAAAACCGTTAACAACTGCTTTAAGCAACTCTCCCAGGCTTGTTTTTCATGAGCATTGAGGAATTCTGTGAAATCATCACTGCTAATTATTTGTTTTATTTGTGGTCCGATGAAAATACCCGCTTTAACTTTAGCTTCAGATAATTTGAGAAAAAAACCTTAATTATTAAATATTCAAAAGCTTCAGGATTTGGAGCCACAGCTTAATTAATAATGTAATTTTATATGTAACGGCGGCATCAATATATTCTTAGACCCTACAATTGGTTCCGACTTCACATTATGTTTTCCTATCTGAAATTCGACTCGATCAGGTCATATACGCCGTTGGTAATGTACTGAATCTGCTCTGCTATCCCATAAGCAAAGGTGACAAGGGCATTTAATATACCCGCCTTGCATTCCCATCAGAAAACCAACCGTCTTAAAAACGACTATTACTGGCCATTGGTATTCTATATATTTTAACTTTTCCAGCACTATTTTCACACTAACGTAACTTTCCTTAAGCATTAGAGAATGTGCTACGGGAAGACTAGGGAATATGCTTCCGTGGTGAAGAACTGCTTTTAAGCTTTTTAAAGAGCTATCGATGAAAGGCCACCAGTCAGAAAGTATGCATGGTATTCCGATTTCCTCGAACAAATGAGTCATGCTATTACAGTAACAAAGTCCGGCTTCTTTGGTGAAAAAACATGAAAACATTTATGGCGCTCTCTTTGATTAGTTATTTTCACATCATCTTCAAGCAAATTCCACTGTTTCAATCGTGAACCTAAAATTTCTGCTTTATTCTTGGCTAGGTTTAGGTCTCGTACTAGATCATTAAATTCTGTTGAGCTGATGAAATGTGGTCCAAAACTCTGTAACTTTATCATGAATTCACTACCATCGGTCAACACCGATGGTACACCGCTTGCCAACGTAAGCGGTGTACCGGATTCTGTTGAACTATGCTAGGATTGAATTCCGAAATTATCTAATTCTGAACGGGATGGAACGAGATCATTTTCTATATGAGGTATCGGAGAAGACGTTGAAGGAATATCAGGATATAAAATATTTTCAATATTTTTACCAGATTGACGCTTACTTGGATTAACGATACAAAATAACTGCGTTGCACATGATCACTAGGTTCCCTCCAATGTCTTGGCACCGCAAACTTCATGTGTCGTTTTTCTCCTCGATACCAGGCTAGAAATAACGAAAACGACTAGTGTAATTTAAGTTTTATAACTAAAATAGGATATTAATATGTTCGACATTTTTTAAAATTTAAAATTTTAGTTTTTTACCTTCTAAAGTATTTTACAATTAACACAGGCAAAGTGAGGTACCCAATATCTATCTTGATTTCGGATTTTGAGGTTAAAATTGGCTTTATAAGCTTCGCAAAGCTTCAAATTTGTTATCAAAGCAGATTTTTTGCTTCTTACTTTAATAAATTCACCGCAAATTCACTGCAAAAACAGAATAAATCAACATCCTGTTTATACTCTCTTGACGTCATTTTCTGCCCTTCACAAATAATATGCAATTTGCTATCGGGTTGATCAAAGTGCTGCCATCTGTTGCTCATAAAATCAATTAAAATCTCCAAAAGTTACCTATCGACGTAAATCAGACAAAAACAAACTTTAAAAGCTAAAAATGGGAATTTAAGTGTTTTTCGATGTCTAGAATCAGAATTCAAGCATTAGAATAGAAATTGCTTAATGAGACCTAGTTTTATATGCAAAGATGGAAATACAATGTTTTTTCTGTCGACAAGTGGCTGATTTAAAATGTTTGGATAACCAGGTCTTAGGTCAAATCTTGGCGGCCAGTTCGATGGCACCCAATGCTTCTCACGAGGTCTGCTGTCCCACATGCACAAAAAACCGGGATAGTTGGTATACCCGCGTTGCCGGCCAAGAAGGAAACATACCATTTTAAGGTCAACACAGATCATTGGTGCATGTTATATTGCAACAAGTCAATGACATTATGTCTCCATATTCTTCACGCAAAGAAACTGAATGACCTATTGGAACTGAACCTTATAAATATCCATTATGTAGAACACACTTCAAGCTACGCTTTGAGCTATCTATAAACAATCGCCATTCAGTTGCGTTATAGTTAGAAATGGCCAATTCTTTCATTAAACCTTCTACGTTTTGGCAATATACAAATCCGTCATTATTTCTGAAGGACTGCGTAAATTCACTTTCTCTGGATCGATAGTAAGTGACTTTAGCTCCTTTGTCAAGCAATTTTTTTCGTGCAGTCTTGATGCTAATAATTCCGATGCTATTTTGGATAGCCCCAAATCTCGTGCTAAATCGTTTAAGTCATGTTGATTGAATCCTTTACGAACAGAATCATTGGAAACTTTGAATTTATCGTCGATGGAGTCACTTCGATCTTCACTTGATTCACATTCTTGTATTTCTAAAGAAGGTAATTCTTGAAAAACTGACACTGGAATTTCAGCTGAATGAGGTACAGGGCGTATAGCTAACGGTAAACTAGGGTACTCAATTTTATGTTTGTTTTTCTTGTTGAATCCTGATGTTTTTACTATGCAAAAGTAGCAATCACTTAAGTGATCTTTGGGCTCTCGCCAAACCATTGGTATACCAAACGAAAGTTTATTACGTGTTATCTTCGTCCACATTCGTAAACTCTCTACACATTGCTTGCACACTTTATGAGGGGCCCATGATTTATCTTGGTCACCTATTTTCACTTTAAAATAAGCAAAATAGGTTTGCCTGACAAATGTACTAATATTAGTCCGTTGAATGGGGATGGTAAAACTGCCACATATATAACAAAATGAATCAGGGCTGTTTAAGCACTTACGACGAGAACTACCAGAGGCAGACATAACGAAAATCTGTAGTTGTGTATGTATACTTTGACTTCACTATATCAGAGCGACACAGACCCGCGTATTTTAGCATCTCATGCGTAACTGACCGAACTAGTTTTGGATGAGGCAACGTCACTCACGCCCCCACTCCTAGGTCGAAGAAGGTTCGCCGGTAGGAGAGCAGTAGTGACTTCTGTGATTCGCCAAACTTAGTCGGATGCGCAACAACTGTAGAGAAAAAACTTGATGTGATAGAAAAAAAAAGTAAATAAAGTTTTGGAATTAGCATGTGAATTTACGTGTAAAACAGCTTAAATATCGAACTTAACAGAAATTATTTTTCAAATTGTTCTCCAGTGTTATTAATAATGGTAGAACGTAACGAACATTTTCGACATATTATGCATATTAATTCGGAGAAGTACTGTTCACAACTGAGTGAGATAAGGCGAGAAATCAATCAGAAGCGACCTGAATTAGTCAACAGAAAGGACATTGCATTCCATCGAGACAATGCTAGACCACACGTGTCTTTGACCACCCGACACAAACTTTTACCCTTGGAAAAACTTTACTTCCTTGCAAGACTTGAAAAATCACTTTGATCAGTTCTTAAGACTGAAACCACAACACTTCCCTGAGCGCGAAATTATGCAGCTCCCGGAGAGATGGATAAAATTCATCGAACGGCACGTTCTATATTCTATAGAATAGAAAAAACAATACGAACTTCTGAGTCACCTCAATATTAAATTTAATATGTTGTGACATTTATATTTATTCAGAAATGGATACAATTGAAATGAGAGTTTTTCCGGAAATATCTCTACATGTAGGCTTTACCGCCACAAGAAATAATTATATTACTGAAGGATGCGGTGATTCTGCCTCTTCATATCAAACTCAACAACAAATGACAAAGAGGTTAAATGTGGGTCGCCGAAGCATTTGTGATCATTTGCATGCCATGAGAAAGATCCATAGGGCAGGAAAGTGTGTACCACATCAGTCGAACGACAGACAGTTAAAAAAACGAAAAACTGTGTGCGAAGTTTTGCTTTCTCGGCATGAAAGAAATATTTCGGATCGTGACTGGAGACTAAAAATGGATATATTTCGAGAACCGAAAAAGATTCATTAAATCATGGGTGGACCCAGGACAACCATCATCATGGATCGGAAGGGTGTCGTGTACCAGGAGCATCTGAAACCAGGTGAAACAGTTAATATCGTTTGCTACAGTCAACAAATGATCAATTGGAACCATGCATTGATCGAGTCCATCAGATTGGTCTACAACACACGAAATTTTTTCGTGCCTTTTGCAGCACGGCAGTGCCCCGTCCGTCGCACACAGCCAAAGTGGTCAGAAACACCATTTCTGCACTTGGCTGGGAACGAGTAGGGTAAGAGTTCCCAGCAACCTTCAACATGGTATTTCAATATGTTTCAATATGACAGTACAGCCTCAAACACGGCCCTTATTCCCCGGAGGCCAAGAGCAGGCAGGCACCCCAAGGCAGAGGGAACTAAGAATCACCGGGTTAGATCAGGCTGCCATTGGACTTTTGACATTGCAACGCTAAATATTCGGACTATGAAAACGGGGGCCCGATTGCAAGAACTGTTAATCGAACTTGACAACATACATTGGGATATTATTGGGCTCTGTGAAATACGAAGAAAGGGCGAAGAGTTAATCAGACTGGAACCAACTGGACACGTACTTTGCACTCGAGGTACGGAAAATGGCCGATGTGGCGGAATTGGATTCCTCATCAAACGAAAGCTGGAGAAGCGAAAGAACAGTGTAGTAAAATTTGAAAGTACATCTGACCGACTAGCCCAATGCGTCATTCAGCTGAATAAAAAGTTTAGGCTTCAAATCGTCCAAGCTAATGCACCAACTATAAGCCATAGGGATGAGGAAACTGAGGAATTTTATGATGATGTGGCCCAACTTTTACACAAGGAGAAATGTAGATACAAAATTCTGATTGGTGATTTTAATGCCAGTATTGGAACAACAAGAACTGACGAAAATGCAACTGACCTATATGGAACTGGTGAGCGAGACAATAGAGGTGACAGATTGGTTGATTTTGCTGAAGGACAAGAATTTTATATGTTCGTGAATGTTGGAAGTAACCACCAAATGGTACGAAAAGTTCGCTAATTGAAAAGTTCGCGAATCGACAGCTATAGAGCAGTAAAACAACTATACTATCTACTACATTTTGCAGTTTCATCCATCATATGTGAAGTTTCAAGTCGGTCTGTCAAATCATTGGTACAAAAACAGCAGCTTAAAGTAAAAGTATCAGTGTTATTTTTTAAAATGGAAAATATTGGAAGTCGTGCAGTGAATAAAATCTTTGTAAAAAAAGGTTTAAAGGCAATGGTTGATTGATTTTGCTGAAGGACAAGAATTTTATATGTTCGTGAATGTTGGAAGTGACCATCAAATGGTACGAACAAAAGTTATGATTAACTGTTGAAAGGAGAGGGAAAGAATGGTAAGATCAAAGGTCAAGAACTATTTATTATGAATTCGTTTTATAAGAAAAATATCACCAGAAAATGGACTACATCATGACCAACGATAAAACAATATTTACCAATTGTACTGTCCTTAACAATGTTAATGTTGGAAGTGACCACCGAATGGTACGAGCAAAAGTTAAGATTGACTGTCAAAGAGAACGCAAAAGAATGGTAAGACCAAAGAAGAGTAAAGTGAATTCTGGGAAACTGCTGCAGAGAGGAAGCGATTTTGAGATTGCTTTCTCAAACCGATTTGCTGTGTTACAAGATCCGGAGGAAATAGAACTATCAGTTTAATATAAAGAAATCGCCAACAATGTGCTTCAGATGGCTGCTTCAATAGCACCTGAAGAAAAATGTCTCAAACAGACAAAAATCTCCAATGAGACCATTGATTTAATGAAGAAACGGCGGGCTATGAGAACTGCAGGTAGTCCTTTTGGCAGGGTCGAGTACACTGAGGTCTGCAAAACTATAAGAAAACGTATCAGAGAGGACACGCGCCGATTCAACATGCAGCAAGTGCAAAATACCCTGGAAGAAAACAAAGGAATTAACAAGGGTAAACAGAAACTGAGAAACAAAAGAACGCAAATATATGCCTTAAGGCATAAGGATGACACAGTATGCAGGGCGCGTACGCAAATGTTAAAGGTTGTCAGAAAATTTTATTCTCCCATATATATATATATATATATATATATATATATATATATATATATATATATATATATATATATATATATATATATATATATGTCTATATATATATATATATATATATATATATATATATATATATATATATATATATATATATATATATATATATATATATATATATATATATATATATATGTCTATATATATATATATATATATATATATATATATATATATATATATATATATATATATACATATATATTTACATACATACATTGTTATATGTATATATGTATATATATTCCCAGTTTATTGGACGATCTAATACATAGTATATGTGGGGTGATGAAAAATTACTTTTATAAAAGGTATAATACTAAACCTTTTATACCCTATATTATAAAAAACAACAATTTTGTACAGTTAATTATTGTTTGTGAACAAAATAGAATTAATAATTACTTATTTTATTTATTTAATTATAAATTAATTTAATTTATTTAATGGCCAGTTAAAAATCCTATAGTGTAAGTTTGAAGTTATTTCTGGTACCTAGAACAAATATTAGAAATAGAGGTGTAACGGTTTGACATTTTCCGGTTATTTTGGACAGGTAAATATTTTGTCTTGTCCGTTGTTGAAACTTCTGGTGCCAGTATGGGCGGCTGTTCTTCGGGCGTGAATATTTTTTGTTTTCTTACAGGTCCAAAATATACGTATTCTTTAGAAAAATATTGATCTTTTTTCAAAATTATATAGATTCTCAGGTATTTCTACTAAAATAAAAATTGCAACTGTAGTGTATTTGTAGATAATATAGAATAGTGATTTTTGTAAAGAAGTAAAGGCAATCATTTTATTGTTGTTATTTTTTAAAAACACAAATGTTAAATTAAATAAAACAAATTTTTACTTTGTTTTATTTAATTTAAAAAACCAATTATTACAAAGTAACAATTCACACAATTCAATCTATTAACACCAAGGTAAAACACAGCATTGTTCATTTGACCAGGTGGAACGATCTCCTTATGCACAATGCCGTCCGAATCGTAGAAAAAATCAACATTGTTTTGCTTTTTGACTTCTCGACACGGCTTTTCTTCGGATTTGACTCGGTCGAATGCTCTCATTCGGCACTTTGATGCTTGGTTTCTGGATCATATTGAAAATACCACGTCTCATCGGCTGATTTTTTGCAAATTCACGCACAGTTTCAACTTTACTTTGAGTAATTATAGAATTATTCGACTAGGATATTCATCGTCTTTGATGTCCTCACGTCCTTCTTTGAATCGTTTAAACCACTCGTGGTAAACAATTCTCACCATACACTTATTTCATTAATTGAAACGCTTCGGTGAATGTTTCACCAAGTTTAAAACAAATCTTAATATTCGCTTTTTTTTCGTATTTCTGGACCGATGGTATAAACTGATACTTTAAGCTCGATGACTTGGCTTCTAATGATCCGAATATTATGACATTTTTTCAGAACGTCAGTGAAGAACGAACGAAAGATGGCGCCCCTAGAAACAGTTGTGTTTAAAAAGTCCTGTTTTCCGTTAGACACACCTTGTATGTAGTAGATACGGGAGTCCATACTCCAACTGCGAATAATAGGAATCAAAACGTTCAGAATCATCAAAGGAGTAACATTAATAGATAGAGTAAGCAGCTATTCAATAAGAGATGAATTTGGACTTCATGACGTTAGATGGGTCAGAACTTGACGAATAACTTGGAGAGATCAATAGAAGGTAAAACAGAAAACCCAAACACCCATTGTCTAACAGGAAGAGAGAGAAACGTAACCAAATAAATGGTACGGATACTAAACATGATGTCTGGTGAGGGGGTTAAGACAAAATAGATATCCAAAGAAGAAAGAATAGAACGCAATCCAAATACTGGAAGAAAATATATAAAAGATGGAATATGTATTTTTTGCGACATGGCAATTATTAGGTATTTTCTTGATTTTTCGTTATAAATATGTATCCAGTATATAAAGACAAATCACTAACCATACCCCGGTCTTGTTGCCTGCGTGTGATTTTGACAGACATGATTCACCAAAGGCCTTTTGTAGCATTCTCAATGATTTGGCACTAAAAATTTCGTTGGCAATCCAAGATAACGGGTCTTTCCAATTGATGGTTTTTTAAAAATTAATGAATAAAACACAGATGGTGTTGTGATAATTATATGAAATTGGGCGTCCAGCGAAAAATCTTTTTAAAAAAGTGCGTCATATTTACAGTTTGCAAAATCGTGCATCTGAAAGTACACTATGAATTGAATTGTTCAAACATATCAAGAAACTCGTTCCGTGGAAGATAAAATAAGTCACAAGAGCATATTGATTTGGTACATGAAAGTGTTGCTAAGAAATTTACATTGGCCATGATTTGGACTCAGTGAATCCACAACATGGCGTATTTTACGAAAGAATTTAGGTTAAATTAGATAAGGTTCAAATAACACAGGAACTAAAGCCATTGAATCATTTAGAACGTCGTGCATTTATCAATTGGATCAAATAACATTCAGATGGTTTTTCTCAAAAAATCGCCTTTTCACAGGAAGCACATTTTAAAATTGATGGCTATGTTGATAAACAAAATTGCCGCAGTTGGGGTAAGGAAAATCCATGATTGCTTCGTGGGAAACCTTTACATCCTAAATGAGTCACTGTTTGGTGCTGCTGGTGCTGGTGAAGCTGTAACTGTGAATAGTGTTCCATATCCTGAGATGTTTTTTTGGATATGAATTTTACAAAAAAAGTTAAAAGTCAAAGAAAGTTAAATTAATAAAAACAATCCACAATCGATTCCTGAACTAAAGTATGAAATTATGTCATACAAAATTTTGACAAAAGAGTGTACATCTGTGGACCTGCAAGAGGTGATTATTTGGTAGATATTGAGATTCTTTCGTTTTAAAATGCCATAAACTATGTTTCAGTTATCAAAAAACAGTTTTTTTTAAATCAACCAAATTTTGGGTTTTATTCAAGAATTAATCGCTCAATTTGAAAGACCCTTTATAAGATAATTTCTTTACTTCACAAAAATTGCTAATACGGAGATTCTAAAACACTCTAGAGATCGATTAATGTAAACAGCTGCTGTAAACAAACTGATTCGCAGATTGCGCTCAAGCTTTGCGTGTCAACAATGCTGACAACTTAAACACAAAAAACTTTTCCGATACCTTCATCATCGTACTTTTAAATTGTAAATAAATGATTTATGAACATGAGATAAAAAAAAACAGTTTTAGCTATTGATGAATTTGCAGGCTGTTAACCGAACGAATCACAGATGTCATAAAAAAGGAAAAAATGTTAACTCTGGGGAAATGTGAACCGCACGAATGTTACGTTTGATAATCCGCAGGTGCGAACCAACGTATGGATTTGAAATCGGCTCGTGTTAGTTGGATTGCCTAAAAACTCTTTTTACAGCTTGAGTCGAGTATTATCTACATTGAGCAAATAAAACTAAATCAAATAGTAACTATGATATTTTATTTACAACAAATGTAATTTTTTCATGTAAATAGAACGATCCTAAAAAAATTAGCAGTTATGTAATAACGCTTTTAAATTTATAACAAAGGCCAACAGTCGTTTTGGTGCCGGGCTATTTAGAGTTGATTTCATACGAATTTGACGCTCCGAATTTAAGTATGGCATCAATTTTTGCCTAGGAGCTTGCAAATTTCTAAGATATACAATTTTAGTAAAATATACGTTAAATCTTTTAATTTAAATCCGTAGATCAAATAAAAAAAACTAAACACGAAGTTTTTATTATTATATATTATATATAATTTTTATATTATAAATATATTTTATATTATTATTATTATTCACGTATGGGCCCTAGTGGACCACGCGAAGTACAATTAGAGGCGTTTGTTGTTGTTAGACTTCCTTTGTGCCCATACTAATTTCATTCTTTCGCTATGAGCTTTTTTCCTTTCGTCAGACCAAGTTGTTCCAGTCTTCCTACATTTTTCTCTCTGGCCAACCTTCCAAACGTTAACCTTGTGTCTGAAACAGCCTCTATCCTGAATTTCACTTTGTGTAATATTTGCTGATCTTAGGTCGATCAATGATCTTGATCGTCGAGATCATGCTATTTGACGCCGATTGACTTTTTTTGTGGGGTTACGCGAAATATCGTGTTTACATAGACAATCCTCAAAATCTTGAGCAGTTGACAAGCAACATTCGTCAAGTCATGGCCGAGATACCAGCAGAAATGTGCAGAAAAGTCATCGAAAATTACCTCAAAAGGATTGAGTCGTGCGAGCAGTCACGTGGTGGACATTTTGATATTGTATTCCACACTTAATGGCAAAGCCAGAGCAATAAAAGGAAAACAAATTATCGAAATCTCAATTATTTTTGTGCTTTTTTAATTTTACTTTCTGAAGCACAAAATGGATAACCCTTTATAATAATTTTAGAACAATCATACTTGAATGTATTGAATTGAAAACAACATTGATAGGTAAGTGGATGTATCTAAAAAAGTAGAGCAGATAGAGAAAAACTCACTTCATATTTCGATTTAGCGCCCCAAATATAGCTAAGATCGGTTCTAAAATCCTAGGCACTAAAAAAAAGTTTCTTGTAGGCCTGAGTAATACGTTTAGAAGAGCACTACAGACTCATTTTTTAAAACACCGTATTTACACGACTTGGTTCTTGCGAAGTTGCGAATTATTTTAAGTTATGTTTTAATTCGCATATTATTAATATTTATGACATTTATAAAGGGGTGTCCAATAAGTGGGTTAGTACTTTAAAATGATGCACAATGGTAATGTCTGAATGATTGTGGCGTGTTCATATTTTTTTTTCCTTTATTTGGGTTTTATAAGATATAAATTCTCGAGAGCCTACAATTAAGTTTACTTTAGAGATGGAGAAGGAGAATAAATTGCCATTCCTCGACACTTTAATACTAAAAAAAAACAACACATTAAAAACTACAGTTTACAGAAAACCGACAAACACAGATAGGTATCTCAATTTCTTTTCAAATCACTCAAAATCGGTCAAAATAGGAGTAATTAAAATTTTATATGACAGAGCAAAACTTGTTTGTACCGACAGTGATACACTACAAAAAGAAACAAATCACATAAAAGACATTTTAATAAAAAACAATTACCCAAAAAATTTATAGATAAATCATTTAAAAATTTTGATACTAGACAAAATAGACGTTATTAATAACAATAATAATAACATTGTTGTCAATGTAAGTATCGTTGACATACACAAAAAAATATATTTACGTTCACTCATTACTTTATATATTACAATTTAATATAATATATTTTTTAGTTTAGTTTTGAAAACGGGGGGAGAGTACCCCCCGAAACATTAACGTTAAAAGTTTGTAAATTTTTTTATAACATTTTTATATCTATAAAATTTTGTTCGTTAGGCAAATTTATTACAAAAAAGAATCACTGAGAAATTTGTCTCCGTTTGGTTTTTTGTTTTTAACAGTGATTCTTTTTTTACATAAGAACAGGTATTTTTGATATTTTTTGAGTTTTAGATAGTGGCGAAAAACCCAAATAAAGGAAAAAGAAAATAGAGGCACAATGATAAGTACAAGAGATAATCCGGTAATTTTTATTTTATCTTGTGAAAGAAATAATTGCATAGGTTTTGAAAATCATGTCGTTCAAATGTCTCTCTCCGCTTTGTCTGGAGGAATAATATCCAAATATAAATGAATTGTCTGGGGGACATATGTGGGGAAGATGTATGACAAGCCGTACCGTCTTGTTGGCAGAAAACATTGTTTATATCCACATTTTATCGGGGCAGGTCAAATATATTCTTCAATATTAACACTGACACGGTTTTTATGATTGTTTAAAAAAAAAAAAGGTTCTATGACTTAATCAACCCAAGAGACACACCAAGCAGTGTCTTTCTGAGGATGAAGAACAACCCCCGAACCACTTGAGGATTTTTATTGCCCGAAATCCTGTAGTTATATTTGTTCACAAACCCATTAAGCCAGAAGTGCGCTTCGGTGAAAAATGTTCTTTTTGCACCAAAGTGGGGATCTTTCCACTCTCCAATTTCTACGTGGTGTTAAATCGTTTATCTTTAACTTATTGGAAAACTCTTTATATAATGAAAAGAAAAGACATACAGGAACTTTTTTGCTGGACATATATAGACTATAGACTATCTGTAATTTTTTTAAATAAAGTTATTTATTAAGAAAAAAATCCAAATTTTTATTCGAAAAGATTTGCTTCTTTTCATTTTCCAAAACGTACGAAAGTTCTTCTCTTTCTTCATAATATGTTATATGTAATCTTTATTGAATATATTTTAACTTTTTTTAAGATTTTTTGCATTAACCAACAGGACACTATATGATTTAGTAACATTTCTGCAAGGCCAGGTAAAGATGAGATTCGAGAACACTTTTAAATCAGTTTTACTGACCTAAACTTCCAGATTTCTAAATAAATCAACTGAGGCTTATCTACATTTCCACTATATTTAAGAAATTCTATAACCATTGTTTCAACACACAGTGCTTTTTTCAAATACGAAACTACAATGTTCAACATATTGAATATTTTAGTTTCGTATTTTAAAAAAGCACCATACAAGGTGTTCCATAAGAAAGTTATCGACTCACTGCGCAAACCCAACAACTGTGAGGGGTGCGAGGCGCACGTCTGTCGATAGACCGCGTTTAGGACTTAGAAACAGAGACCGTGCATTGTGGGTGCGAGAATTTTCCAAAAACAATGATTTGAGGCTCATTTTCATCACAACAGTCATGTAAATAAGCAAAACTGTCATTATTGGAGTGCAACGAACTCGAAACATATTCGCCAAAAGTCAGAGTATGAGCTGTAACGTCACTGCGCGAGGAATAGTCGGCCCGTACTTTCTCAAAGACGACAAGCAACGCTTGTCGTTACGTTCAATTCAGAGCGTTATGTGCAAATGTTGGACAATTATTTTGGTACCTGAACTGTAAAACTTTTTTAGTTATAATCAGAGAAGATAATTTCAGTAGGACGGAGCAACGTCACACACTTCCAATGCGTCTCTGCCACGAGTTCGTGAAATTATCCCAAAGAAATGGATCTCCAGCAGAGGTGACATAAATTTGCCTCCACGTATTTGAGTTCTATGGACTTTTTCTTGTGGGGCTATGTAAAATCGAAAGTTTACGTCAATAAACCGGGTTCTTTGATGAAGTTAAAACAAAATATCCGGCACGAAATGGCAGTCATTCCAGAGATTATGTGTCGAGTCTTCCTAAGGAATTTTGTTGTTCGTTTAGATGAGTGTTGTGAGCGTGAAGAGTTATTTTTGGATAGCATTATTTTTAAAAAGCAATTTCCCAAAATGTTTATTTCAATAATTAATAAAGGTTTTTCCGATGGACGTTTCTTTTCATTTATATCGGTATATCAAACAGAACCTTTCTGTTGGGACTGTTTCAATATTGTTGTTTAACATGTTCAATATCGTGTTTGAAAAAGACACTGTGTGACAATTGTTATACAAATTGTTAAGTCTCAGTTTTGTTATTCAAGATGAATTTCCATCAAATATTGGCTACCTTAGTTAAATATCCAGATTTCTTCTTATTTCATGGTATTTATTTTACTATTATTAAAGGTTAGGTTTATTTGTTTCCCTTGTGCAACTGATCAGTATCCCCAAAGGCCTATCAACTCTAAATGTATACTTAATCATTTCATTTCTTTGTCTTTGGCTCGCCGATTTTTTTGAGTTTTTTAAATTTACTGTTTCTGTCGGTAGCTTTCCATTTTGGCCTTCGTCCTCATGAGGTCGAATGTACTACTAGAACGAACCCTTCTACACAGGTGTTGATTTTTTTTATTCCTATCTTCGTATGTCTTGTCGATTCTACTGTATTCGATTCTAGAGCTTTGCTGGTATTGATTTTCTATCTCTTGTCTGACTGTTATAGTTGTTATAAGTATTGTAACACACAATAAAGTTCATTTTATCGTTTTTACCTCAGAAGTTTGGACTGAAATGGTGACCCACGTAGAAGACCTTTAAATTGGCCTGACTGAGGGGCGATTCCTCGTCAGATTTTACCTTTCGGTTTATTGAAATGCAGTACGCTAGTCTGGTCTCTCCTTGGAAGGTTACGTATTCAAATAATAACCGTAGCTACTGACTTTGCATTTTTATCTCTGAGTGGCGGTATAACAGGTGGAGATATCACCTCGCCGTGGAGACCAATTTATGTCACATTTTCTGGAGATCAATTTGTTTGGGAAAATTTCACGATCTGTGACAGATGCGTGTTTGAAGTGTGTGACGCTGCTTCGTCCTACTGAAACCATGTTCTTTGATTAGACATCAAAAAATTGTTCAACATTTCCACATAACGCTCTGAATTGACGGTAACTGCACGCCCCCTATGGTCTTCAAAAAAGTATGGGTCAATTATTCTTCGTGCTGGCGTTGCAGCCCATACTTTAGGCGAATCACTGTTTTTGATGCTTGTGTTTCGGGTTTGTTGCACCCCGGTAACAACAGTTCTTCTTATTTACATAACCACTGAGATCAAAATCACCCTCATTAGAAAAAAAAATGTTAAATGTTGAAAAACCGGACTCTGACCTGCATCATGGGGCTTTAGCTCTTGCGCAAGTTGAAATTTGTATGGACGCAATTTTAAGTCCTTGCACACATTTCGAGGCACATTTAAAGCTTGCCTTCGCTTACGAACGGAAAGATTCGGATTATATTTTTTTCTATATTTGGGTTTTTCGCCACGATCTAAAACCTAAAAAATATCAAAATATCTGTTCTTGTGTAAATAAAGAATCACTGGTTAAAAACAAAAAACCAAACGGAGTACAAATTTCTCAGTGATTCTTTTTTGTAATAAATTTGCCTAACGAACAAAATTTTAAAAATATAAAAATGTTCCAAAAAATATACAAACTTTTAACGTTAACGTTTCGGGAAGTATTCTCCTCCCGTTTTCAAAACGAACCTAAAAATAAAGTATATTAATTTCTATAAATTATGAAAAGAATAGAAAAGTAATAGAAAGTATAGAAAGTAAATGTATTTTTTGTGTATGTCAATGATACTTACATTGACAATTAGTTTTTAATGTGATTGTAATTGTTTATTGAAATTCTTAAATGTTTTTAATTGTATTCTTTAGAATCGGGAGTCATATTGAATTTAAATCTACCGAAGGCATAGCAACACATTTATTTTTATTTAAATTAATTATAGCGGTTTCTTTTAATCTTCGGTATTTTGTTACCGATTCTTTAAATACCGTTTTGGAATTATTCCAATTGATTTTATGACCCGATTCCCATGCGTGTTGACAAATTCTAGATTTATTAAAATCGCTCTTTCTAAGAAGGTTTTTTTTTCTTTTATTCTAACATCTAAAATATATCAACAAATATATAGAAAAAAATATATGAACACGCCACAATCATTCAGACATTACTAAGATTCGGATTGCCACGGATGGATTGGTCGCCCCGACTTGCATTTATCCATAGTTGAACCGCTTTTTTTTTAATTCTTTAACCTATTTCCTGATGTGCGGAAAACTTGGCGCATGTTTAATGTTATGCAAACTACAATAACTGCAGAACTTTCTCTGCGCTACAGTCGCCGAATATTGTTGTAACCGAAAACTAAATTCCCAAAGGCGGGGCTATCGGTTGACATGCACCCCGCGCTCCCCACAGCTGTTGCGTTTGCGTAATGTGCCAATGAAATAGGAATTTTCTAATGGAACATCTTGTATTTGAAAATTTGAAATTTTGTAATGCTATTAACAATAATAATGCATCATTAATAATCAGCATCAACTTTTTAGTTCAATGCTACTGTTTTCATATGTTTTGAACTTCGTATTTACCAAACATGACATCAAGTGTGAACCATTTTTCCCGAAGCATCCGAAATATTCTAAAACAAACAACATTGACGTTAAAAAATCATCTGGCAAATATTATTATCTGGCAAATAGTTTTTCGAAGCTGGAAAAAAACTTGGTAAAGTATACTTCATCATTTTTAAATTTAAAATATTTTATTTCTTTTTGGGGGAAATTTTCTGATATTTTCGTGAGTTGATTCACTAAACGTGTGAAATTTGTTATTGAACCTCTCCAATAAATGTTAGAAAAACAAACTGTTAACACTCAGACGCATCAGTGTTAATGGAACTTGTATTACATCATTGCCAAAACATTTTTTTTTCGAAAATATTCCATCTAGTGCCAATATAAATAACTTCTGGTTATTATCAAACTAACAGAAACTAGAAAACCTAACAAACTTTGGTGGAAAATCTTTTGATATGGAAAAGTTATTTATTTTTCTATCAAGAAACATTTGACTCACGAATACATCAAAGAGATTGGAGAAATATATACACTATATTATAAACATAACAGATTTCAACTTCGAATGTAAGAACTTTGGAGGCGAGCGAAAAGTTGATCAATGAAAAAGAAACGTGTGAATATAGATTGTGTAGTTTACTTTTTTGATTCGATATTACAAACTTAAATTACTTTGTTTAAAGAATAGTCAAAATGCATTGGATTATGCGGAAAGTTTTTAGATTTACCTAAAAATAATCATTTATACCCTGGGACTAAATATATATCACTATAGAGTTGTTCCAAATCTTCGTCCCATTTTTTTATTTTGAAGGAAAATTGACTGCATTAACTATTACATTTAATCAATATAGTATGTGCTGTTCTGTTAATTGACCTTTCTTCATATCTCTGGTAGCTGAATAATCCCGCGCTCATGCAACTTCTGAGGTTTCTAACTACAGAACTGATCCAGGTGATCTATTTTCACTGTTACCCAAGGAAGTAAGGTTTTTACCATACGAAGTGTGACTATTAAATAACGAGACTGACGCTGTAAAATATTTTATATTGATTTCATACATATTTTGCTTATTTTCACCTTCAATATTCACCCATCCTCCATCCTTACAATGCTCTGTCCTTATATTCTTCTGTCAGCTCCATCAGAACGCGTGCCGCTATCTCTTTCACAACTTTAACGGACTCTTGTTACTTTTAATGCAGATTTCACCTTAGGAAACAAATAGAGGTCGCACGGCGGAAAATCCGGCGAATATGGCGGATGGTCTAACACTGACGTGGTGTACTTGGCTAGAAACCTCTTGACAGACAATGCGGAACTTTTTTTTACAAATAATTTAATCAGTGCGCTATTTTCAATATTTTCCATTTTAAAAAATAACATTGATACGTTTACTGTAAGCTGCTGTTTTTGTACCAATGAATTGACAGATCAACTTGAAACTTCACATACAAAGGATGAAACTTCAAAATGTAATAAATTACATAGTTCTTTAACTGCTCTATAGGTGTCGCTACGCCAACTTTTCAATTAGCCTAGTATTAATTCCATATAAAAATTGACATTTATCCGAAATTGTTTTTAAACATTAATGCCATTGAATTTTATTTCACATAAAATAGTTTCAAGGCATCTAATTTTTTTATAAATAAATGTCAAATATAGTCAAAAAAAAGGCCGAGAATTAAGTCTTAACATATGGTTGTGCTTGGTTCAATATTATCAAAATTGACAGTAGCAATTAACTTTATTTCGATTGACCAAATTCCTCACGGTACTTTGAGAAAACAAACGCGAGCAAATAATTTCGGTTCTGAAAAACAAGAAATACAAACAAACAGACAACTAAAAAGAGGCCAAAAGGAAATATATTCCGGTTAATTTGTTTTTTTTCTCTACACTCCCCCCTTAAAGAGAAACACGTGCAAACAGCTTAGAGCCACCAACAAACAACAACAATACAGAAACGGTTTAATTTCTTTTCGCATTCCCGTTTCGATCTATCCGAGCAAAATCAATGATTTTGTTCGTTTCTATATCGTCGGGGATAATCGACACAAAAGTGTAGATGATAAAGATACAGCGAGGGATAGAGATTATAGCAATCAATTTTGTCCCAACCGCTCTTTTAACAAAAGCCTTTATTGACAGACGCTGCCATCGTTTATTATCGTTATTTTCTGATGGGATCTGGGAGAGAAAACTACCACGGCCGAGATAATTTTAATCATATAGTATCACTTTTCGCGCGAATGGATATTGGCCTATAAATAATTCAGACTCGGACGAGCGTATGATTAAATTTGCTGATTGTGGGTTTGGACTTGGCGATTTTATTTGCGTAAAGCGGCTGAAACGATTGACTGGGATCAATTTCGTAGTTGTTTAGTGTCAATGATGATTGAAATATCATACGAAACACAGAACATTTATGGAGTACAAGATCTTTATTAACGATTAGGTATATACGAGGGTCGAATATATATATCCGATAAGTAAAATCCGACAACGAATTACCCCTCAGTCACGTCAGTTAAAGACTAGGTAAGGCCGGATGCCTTCTGAGAAGTGGACGTTGAGTCGTTGGTCACTCGCCACTCGGTAGGCTTCCTGATAGCCTGATGGGTAAGCACATAACCAAGGGTTGATAGCCTGAGGGGGTGCTGGCCTGAGTTGTCGTTGGCTGATGACCGTAGTTCGGAACTAACATTAAGCAGTAGCTTAAGTTGCTAAATAGCCTTGTAGCTGCTAATGCGTCTCTAACCGTAAATCCTTTCCTTTCCTTCCTTTGCGCCCATACTGATTTCATTCTTTCGCTATCAGCTTTTTACCTTTCGTCAGTCCAAGTTGTTCCAGTCTTCCTACATTTTTCTCTCTGCCCAACCTGCTTGAATTCACTTTGAATTCTGAATCTGAATTCTGCCTGAATTTCACTTTGTGTAATATTTGCTGCTGTAATATATAATCGTAGGTCCTCTTTAATTGCAGCAATCCATTCAATTATTTCTACTTTAGCTCTACTCCTATATTTATAAAATAAAAAAAAGTTAGCTTACACGTTATACGTACCCCACCTGTTTTTCCCCCACGAACCGCCGCTGTATATATATATATATATATATATATATATATATATATATATATATATATATATATATATATATATATATATATATATATATATATACCTCCTTTGTGGATCAGACCTTGACGTAGTAGGGCAAAATAGCTTTGACCTATGCCGTCTAGAGTTTATGATCCTGGGAGGGTTACCCCTGGCGGACAAGTCCAGACAGAGGACTAACATGATCCAAAATCTGCTAACTTGCATTGGACCAGCATGGCAGATTACGGTCCATACCTTCAACATGATATTTCAATATGACATTACAATCTCAAACATGGCTCATTCTCCGGAGGCTAAGGTAGCGGGAAGACCTGTCCCAAAGCAAGGAATTACCGGGTTAGATCAGACTGCCATTGGACTTTTGACATTGCAACGCAAAAATATACGGACTATAAAAACGGAGGCTCGATTGCAAGAACTGTTAATCGAACTTGACAACATACATTATGATATCATTGGGCTCTGTGAAACACGAAGAAAGGGCGAAGAATTAATTAAACTGGAACCATCTGGACATGTACGGAGGTACGGAGAATGGAGAGAGGGTGGCGAATTGGATTCCTCATCAATCGAAAGCTGTAATCGAAAGGACAGTGTAGTAAAATTTGAAAGTACATCTGATCGATTAGCCCAATGTGTTATTCAGCTGAATATAAAGTTTAGGCTTCCAATCGTCCAAGCTTATGCACCAACTATAAGCTATATGGAAGAGGAAATTGATGAATTTTATGATAATGTGGTCCAGCTTTTCTACAAGGAGAAATGTAGGTCCAAAATCCTGATAGGTGATTTTAATGCCAGAATTTGAACAAGAACTAGTGAAAATGCAATTGGCCCATATGGAACTGGTGAGCGAGACAATAGAGGTGATAGATTTAATGCACAATTTTGATGTTGGAAGTGACCACCGAATGGTACGAGCAAAAGTTAGGATTAATTGTCAAAGAGAGCGCGAAAGAATGGTAAGGTCAAAGAAGGGCAAAGTGGATTCTGGAAAATTGCTGGAGATCGGCAACGATTTTGAGATTGCTTTGTCAAACTGCTTTGCTGTGTTATAAGATCCGGAGGAGATGGAGATATCTGTTCAGTTTGAAGAAATTACCAACAATATGCTTCAAACGGCTGCTTCAATAGCACCAGAAGAAAAATGTCTAAACAGACAAAAATCTCCAGTGAGACCATTAATTTAATGAAGAAACGACGGACAGTGAGAAACGCAGCGATTACTTTTGGCATGGTCGAGTACGCTGAGCTCTGCAAAACTATAAGAAAGCGCATCAGAGAGGACATGTGTCGATTCAACATGCAGTTAGTGCAAAAAACCCTGGAAGAAAACAAAGGAATGCCAGATACCCTAGTGGAGGAAGTAACAAATGCTATAGAATCGGTGAAAAATGGCAAGGCTCTAGGAAAGGACAGTGTAACTGTCGAAATGCTAAACGTTGATGGGCGGACGTTACATAGAACACTGGCAAAATTATACTCAAAATTCCTCAAAGAACAAAAAGTACCCAACTTATGGGGAAATGCAGAAGTGATCCTTTTACATAAAAAAGTGACAAAGTTTTCAGTAAGATAATATCTAAAAGAATATTAAGAAAACTGAATGACGCACAACCAAGAGAACAAGCAGGATTCATAAGTAGATTCCCTACAATGGATCACATCCAGGTTTTACAGCAGATCATAGAAATATACAACGAATACACCATGCCACTGTACTTGGCTTTTATCGACTACGAAAAAGCATTTGACTCCATCTCAAAGTATGCCACAATGAATGCACTGCTTAGCCAGGGGGTAGACAAACCATATATAAACCTACTAGGATCGATATATAGTGGAGCTACAGCTACAATTCATCTTGATGATCTTGAAGTGGGAATTAATGTAGAACGAGGTGTACGGCTGGGTGACGCAATATCGCAAGCTTTCGGCTTGCTTTAAAGAAATATTTCGTAAACTGGATTGGGAACAGGATGGTGTATAGGATGGTGTGATCAATGGTTCAAACTTAAACCATCTTAGATTTGCAGATGATATCGTTTTCCTTTCACAACACCCAAGGCGCAGACAAGAACTGCAAAGGGCTGGCGAACCATATGGCTTAAAAATAAACCTGAAAAAGTTATGTTGACAAGTTATGTTATGTTAACATAACTGTTCAATAAATAACTTGTTCAATAAATTCGCTGAGGACAGAAGAATTTCAGTTTTAGGAAGGGATTTGGAGATTGTGGGCTACTTTATATATCTTGGGTTGAGGATTTCAATGGAGGAAGATACCACACAAGGCATTTGGCAGGCTCAACATAGTGTTTAAGAGTAGACTGCCACTTTGCCTGAAAAGAAAAATCTTCGATCAGTGCGACGTACCTGTTATGACATAGGGAAGTAAAACCTGGACTCTCATATCGCAATCAATTGAAAAACTTCGGGTAGCACAGAGGGGAATGGAAAGATGTATGCTTGGCATTACAAGACGAGTTAGAAAGCCCTTCGCATGGATCAGGGAACAAACGAAAGGGTGTGACATCATTGGAAGAATGAAACAATTAAAATGCAGATGGACAGGCCGTATGCCGTATAGCGGGGCGATGGGACGACAGATGGACCAGGGCAATCCTGGAGTGGATACCTCTTGATCGCAAACGTCCGCGAAGAAGACCGAAAGCTCGATGGACTGATGACATCGTTAAGTATATAGGACCCGAGTGGCGGAGGAAAGCCCAGGACCGTGAAAATTGGAAGCATGCCGAAGAGGCCTTCATTCTGCAGTGGATGTGGATCGACAAGGGCTGATGAGGCTGATGACTGAATGGCCAGAATTTTACCCATCTAACAGCTTTCTCAAACCCACTTCCTTTTTCAAAATATGAAACACCCGTTTTGTTGAGATGTCCATGACCTTAACAATTTCACTCAAAGTCAGTTGTCTGTCTTCTATAACCATATCGTGTATAGAATGAATAACTTTTTCAGTGGTTATACTTATTGGACGTCCAGAACGAGGACCATCATCCAGGCTGGTATTACCACGTTGAAACTCACATTTCCACTTACGAACCATTGTTTTTGAAGGCGCAGACTCCCCTAATACATTTACCATTTCACTATGACGTTTCCTTGTTTTTAAACCTTTTTTTTTTACAAAGAATTTAATCGCTGCAATATTTTCCATTTTAAAAAATAACACTGATACGTTTACTGTAAGATGCTGTTTTTGTACGAATGAATTGACAGATCAGCTTGAAACTTCACATATGTTCATACGAAGGATGATACTTCAAAATGTAATCACTTTTATAGTTCTTTTACTGCTCTATAGGTGTCGCTACGTGAACTCTTTAGTTACCCTAGTATTAATTCCATATAAAATTGAAAGAAATTTGAAATTTGCAAATTGACTTTAAGAGTTGTCAAGTGTAATTAAACACTTCATCTGTAAATCCACAGTTTTATAGCTTACTAAATGAAAAATATATTTATCCTAAAGCCATCTTTAGCCATTTTTTAAAATCTATTTTGAAAAAAAGACCATACAATATTTACCTCGTTGAATTCAGAAAAAATGCTTATTCCAAAAAATAACAATTCAAATATAGTTGTATTATTGTACCGTCCGCGCCAACGCGACCGGCTGATGTTTGTGTCAGTGGCGGTTCATGAGATTGAAATACGGAGGTTCTGCCTAGCAGCAGACCATTTATAAGATACATTTAACAAACCAAAATTGAAAATAAGAGGTATAAACTTACCAGATTTTGTAAACAAGTAAAAAAAAATCCTACAATTAACTGTGAAGAAATATATGTAAATTTATATATAATTTTTTTGGGGGGTCTGCAGCTCTCCCTTGTTTGTGTACAAAATTTTATTAAGAAATCTCTCTCGCGTTCTCGAGATAGATATTTGGCCGCTTCCATACATAGAGCCACCCAGTATATTTATACATTTTTTGAAAGTAGTGATTTTTTGAAAATTGCGAGAAGCTGTTCTTGTGATTTATATTTTTATTTATTTATTTTTTTTTCTCTCTGAGTTTGTATAAAGTTGATATCCTATATACTTGTAGTAGTCTACTTTATCTGTATTGTAGTTTATCCGTATCTACTTTAGACCATCCGATGGCCTTCTATTTGAATTGTTGCGTTAGTGCAGGAATTTTTATCTCTGCTAATGATCATAAATTTTGTCCTTTTTATTTTATTGCATTCTCTTGGTTGGGTACACATTTTTTGTAGCTCTGCAATGTTGTTACCAATTAGTACTGTACTATTTGCGTATCTAATATTTCGTGTTGGAAACGAATTCCTTTATTGACTTAGCGATTTTATTTGCGAAAAGAACGAATGCTACGAACCATTCGAAAAGAGAAAATATTTTGTAATTGTTTGTTCTATATTTCAAATTGTAAAACACAAGATTTTTGAGATTTTTTATATTTTGAAAGTAGTCACTTTGCAAATCAATGCATTTTAAATAAATAAGTAAATATTAATATCTAAAATTTCTATTATATTTAAAAAATATATATATATATATATATATATATATATATATATATATATATATATATATATATATATATATATATATAATAATTGTTTGGACACACAGTGACTTTTTCAAATATGTATTTGACGGTAATTGAAGAAGGCCCTTTGTGTCGAAACAATTATTATACATACAATTTTAAATATTGTGGAAATTTTAAATATTAATATTGGCTTACTTTTTTAAAATAAATTTCCATCAGGTATCGGCTATCTCAGTTAAATTCAATACATTTCAGACCAATGATGTTCCACCTTATTAATACACTTAGTTTAATGCGATTCGCCCTGTTCTGCAAAATAAGCGATTGTCTCAATTTTGTTCTCATAGGAAATCAATCTTCATTTGGCGACCGAGTTCCTCGAGTTTGGGAAGAGAAAGTAATCATTGGGAGCCAAATTTGGTTAATATGGAACATGAGAAAACATTGCGGTGCATAGGTCATGGAGTTTGGTAGTAACAATCCGGGACGTATGTTCAAGCGAATTATTGTGATAAAAAGACCTTTTTTTGGTCAGATATGGATGTTTAGCCCGAGTAGCTCCTTTCAATTGGTTCAGTACTCCCCAGTTATGGTCCTGCCTTTTGCCCGGTGGTCTGTGACCACTGCGCTATCAAAATTTAAGGAAGAAGTAGCTATTCCTGCAGATAAAACCTTTTCGCTGTGAATTACCCTTAAAAAAAATATACCTATAAAAACACTTCTGAAAAATGACTCATTTTGAGGCGTCTAAAGGGATTTGCCCCCCTTAAGCACTGCTTTTTGATGAAGAACAATACCCTTGAAGCAAAACAATGGCTTGATAAACATAAATAACTCTAAACACTGTAGAGAACTGTTAATTCGAATGCCTTTTTGATTCACTGTTAACGAACGCATTCATGGAGCTGAAAGCTTTTTTATATCCAAAACGTCGTTTAAAACTTGATGGACACGTCTATGGAGATGTTTACAATGTTAGCAAGCTCGTATACGTTCTAATAACGTGATCATTTAATATGATATCGTGGATTTTTATGACGATTTTGTTGATCGTGGCAGTTTTTCAACTTCCCGAGCGTCATCTTTAGTGGATAAACGACCACGTTCAAATTTTATTTAAATATTTTTTGATGTCTAAAACAGGGGTCTCTAAACTTTCCAGCCTTAGGGCCATACTGATTACTCCAGTAAGTTCCAAGGCCCAAAACCTTTTTAATTTTCCTGCTATTATTTATAATTTCTAAACTAGTCTTCAAGTACGTGCCCTAAATGAGCACATGCTTGCTAAATTCGTTAGTAGCTGGCCGGATTTGGGCCGCGGGCCGTAGTGTGGAGACCCCTGGTCTAATACAAATTGGAAGAATTCTTCAAAAGTGGAATCTAACATTTTTTGCATGTTGGTTAAAGTTAAATCCTTTAAAACAAAGACCTTTACTTTCACTACTAAGCTCCTATCACTACTAAGGAGTGATAGGAGCTTCTTTTTTTTAAGACAATCATGTTGTTAATGGTGAACATTATAGGAATAACACATCGGTCAATAAATCCCTGGTCTAACAAGTTAAGCACTATTTTTGAAAATTTTTATTTTATTTATCAATATATTCTTCTTGAAGAGCAATACAATCATTCCAACGCTTTTATAACATTTCTATACCTTTTTTATAGAACGATTTCTCTTTTGGTTCAAAATATTCTTCAGTTTCGACAATTACCTTTTCATTGAAGCGAAATTTCTTTCTAGCGAGCTCTCTAGCGAGTTCTGAGAACAGAAAATAGTTGCTGTGGGCTAGATCTGGAGAATACGGTAGATGAGGAAGCAATTCTAAGTGCCATCGTTTCCAACGATTTGTGACGCTGTGCGTTGTCTTGGTGAAACTGCACTTTTTTTGTTCATTTGGAGCGATTGGATTCTTTTTTTTGCGATTTCGGGCTTCAAACACACCAGTAACGCTATGTAATGTTCGCTATTAGTGATTTTACTTTTCTCTAGAACAATATCCCATGCGGATCCCAAGATATAGAGGCCATTACCTTGCTTGTTGATGCTTCTGTTTCTGGTCGCTTAGGACGGCTTTCACCGGCTGCTGTCGACTTAGCTGACTGCCGATTTGACTCTGAGTGTAGTGATGGATCCATGTTTCGTTGTTGTATTTGTTCCGCTGTGAGCAAACGCAGCATAAGTTAAATAACTTTGAGAATTTTTCTGATGATATTGTCTGGTGTAACCCTCTCATTTGGACGTACAAAGCGTTCATCATTATCGGTGCTTGTCGGCCATGTTTGAATTCAGGTACCTACCAATCAATTATGGTTGATTTTCTTCGGGCAGAGTCCGGGTTAAGTTTATCAAGCCATTGTTTTGCTTCAAGGGTATTGTTCTTTATCAAAAAGCAATGCTTAAGGGGGGAAATCCCTTTAGACGCTTCAAAATGAGTCATTTTTCAGAAGTGTTTTTATAGGTATATTTTTATAGGTGATAAAGATTTAACATAATTTTATTTGATCTTTGAAGAGTATAAAACTATTATTATTATTATTATTATTTTTATAAAATAGCGGCTCAGTAATTTTTTTGGGCGTCCTGGCGGGGGGTTCAAAAGTGCTGCACTCGTCGCTCTTTTTCTATTTATCTGAAACACAAAAAAACATTTAAAACTATGTACTATAAACCTATAAAACTATGAAAAAGTATTAAATACAAAATTAAGTAAGCTTTAAAACAAAATATGTTCAAAGTGTATACTATTTATTCGACATTTGTATCCCAGAAGTAGTTAATTTACACGAAATCTTTAAAACTCCAGGTATATCCTTCCGATAATGATATATAGAAAAGTCTCCCAAAATTTCAGCCAAATCGATCAATAACTTTTTGAGTTACAGAGCGAGCAGTTTTTGAAAACACAGTTTCGAGATAATCGCATTTAAAGTTTCAGTACGATAAAACGATTAGTTTTAGTGACTTACCAATGAATCCGCGATACCAGGTGCATATAGGTCTTCAGCCTCTTCGAAAAGCTAGTTTTTTTTCAACCTGCTGCTGTTTTCGAGCTGTACAATCTGCTTTTGTATCGGAAAAACTTCTCCGGTTGTCTCGTTACTTCCACCTCTTCGGTGGTTTCGGCGAAAATTTTGGCATAGTTGCCAATAATTATACTTGCACTATACACACAAATACACTTGCGTTATCACTTATACTTGGGCCGAAACTTTCTCTGTGTTTATCATTAAATTGATTGCTTTGATAATGTCTTTTTTTAGAATTTTTCAAGCGATATTATATTAGAACATAAAAAGGATATCTTAAATAATATAAAAAGCACTGGAATGTATACACATCGAATTAAAAAAAATCATTTTATAGATATAAACAATGTTAAATTTCTATATTTATAAAGGAAACGTAAAAATTAGACCTACTAGAAATATTGGAAATAAAAATATCTTTAAGAAATGGTCATATAATAACCACGAATGTCCAGCTAAATTTCCAAAACACCCCAGTAATAGATAAGATCATATGTAACAGAATAGCCCGGTTTTTACTTGTCGATATTTACAGCTCAGCATCTAAGGTTTGGATGCTCAGTAGCCTAATGGCCTTACACCTCAGAGCTCATTCGAAGCAGTGCATTCGTCGTGCTAACATGGTATTGTACATTCGCAGAACACTTCGTACTATGTAACCCATTCACTCTTTCGTTTGCGCATCTCAGAGGCCAAGATGCTGATTAAGCTGTGTGGGTCACGATATGCGGGCGCCTGCGCGCTCGATTGTATATGTGCGATAACTCTGTAAATATTTAATATTTTTATTTTTCCTCTCGCCAGTATACTCTCAATATATTATATTTTTGAAATATAAATCGAAAAAAAATCGATTTTTTGAAATTTCTTAAGGGATTGCCCCCCTTAAACAACACACGAAATTATTTTTTTCATTGTTTTGAAAATAACAAAACTAGTGTCACTTAAATCCTAACAACTCAGCAACTAGTAGACAGACTGTTATGAAACTAGTACACGAGTTGTATTGTCAATTTTGACACATGACATTTGAAAGTGGGCATAATCGACTACTGGTAAGGATTTTTCGTAAGTGACGCCATCTATATGTCAGGTCCAGGACTTATTGACCGATGTGTTTTGTTAACACGATATATTTGGCCTGAACTGATACATGTGGATATAAACAACGTTTTCTTTCAACAAGAGGTTGGGCGCGTTAATTTGCGTTAAAGCCAACTGGCCATCACGATCTTGTACTCTTACGAACTTCGATTATTTTTTGTCGGATTATGTTAAATCTGTGGATTACAGAAATAATCCCGGAATAATTCTTGACCTTATTTAGGTCACCACTGAACATGGTATGGGTGAAAGAGTAATCGAAAATTGGATCTCCATTCCCTTTGCATTCCACCAAAGGAAGCCGAGAGGAACATTTGAACGATTTTTTTTTAATATAATGCCATAATTTGTTCTTCAAGATAACATAAAAACTACCGGATTTTCACTTATTGTTATCACTGTACCTCATTTTAAAGTTTTAACTATGTTGTTTAGGATAACCCTTTATTTATTCGATATGGTTATTTCGAAATTCTATTCCAGAGTTAAAATTACCCAGGAATAGGAATTTATAATCCCATTGATAGTCATTGTAATCCTATTGATAAATTCGAACCGTACCATAGTCTATAAAATATTAGTTCGCCAGAAAAGGATGGATATTTTCGCGTTAGTAAAGGAAAAAATATGCAAACACGAACGTGGCAGCGATTTCGGGAGGCTTTTCGAAATCCGCTACCTTTCAGACGGACTTGTCGACTGAAAATCTGTTAAATCTTTTCGGCGTAAAGGTGAGGGGGGAGGTTCTGTCCGGCGCTGCTCTCGGGGCTTAGCTCTAATCCTATTACACGGTATAATGAGTAAAATCAGGTTTCTGGTTGGAATTTTTCAACCGTTTGTAATTAAACGATATTCCGTTTCGTATATTTTTCATTATTAAATTATATTCGACACGGCTGACGTATTTTTTCGAGACATTAAACTGAACAAATGTCATAATAAAGAATTTTCTACAGAGTGGCTCGATTTCTACCTGTTGGAGCAGGGTTGAGAATGTTCTTTCTCGGAAAGAGGCTCTTACCGTTGTTACATGTGTGCTTATTTAGACGAAAAATAATGAATATTGAGATTCAGTTATATATTTTTGATAAAATTTCTTAATTTGGGTTTTAAGATAAGGACAGACATCAGTGTTTGGAGAAAGATCATAATAATTTGTTTGTATAACATCTTGTGTTAATGTTATTCATTCAAGTTTTCTGGAGAATAAAAGATACAATATTACAATATTACAATTATTTATTATTTATATACAATAGATTACAATATTATTAAAGATATATTTTAACGAGGGTTGCTATTTATGTATCCGGAATTCGCAACAATGATGTTGCTAGGCGCCATCTGACATAAACATGGTAAAGTTTGACATTGTTGACTGTATACGTACTCAGAACGTTTTGTCATACGGACGCAATTTGTGTTGTTTAGTGACTAGAAGAGTTAATTCGTGAGAATTTTCGTACGATGATTTACTACGACTTTCGACGTGGATTATCTCAACAGTGCACCGAACAACCAACTACGATTTTTGGCGATGAAGTACCATCTAAAACCAATGTATATCACTAGTTTAGTGACTTCAATCGTGGCCGTCATTCGCTCAGGGACTAATTTAAAGAAGTTTGTCCAAAATCGGTTGTTGATTTTACATGATTTTACATGAATATTTATATGACAATCGCTTAAAAAAAAGCTCGTGTCGATTGGTGCAAATAAATGCTTAAGAAGTACAATCGTTGATGCATCAAAAACCATGTATAAATCTACATAGGTGACGAATCTTGGATTTATGCATGCCAACTCGAAAGTAAACTGCAGTCGATTTTCAAAATGAGCTAAACCCAACAAAAGCTGTTCGCGCAAGAAGCATTGCTACAGTGCTACTAGAGAATCATAGAACGGTCAATTCTGAACGGAACACAATCAGCGACGCAGGATCATTCTTTACTATGAATACGCGGGCTCTCGCACATCGGACTGAACAACTCAATATTTGACCTGTCAAAACATCGAATTGATAGGTCATCCGCCGTACAGTCCTGATTTGACACCCAATTAATTTATTTTGTCCCCGTCCGTGGGGGATAAACTACGTGTTAAAATGCATGTTTTGGAGATACCTTAATCGGAATGGAAAATGTACCATGAAAATTGGTTCACATATATACAAAAGTGTACTCATCATTGCGGAGAATAATTTGAAAACAACTTGGTCTTCGCATCCTCAATAAATCCATCTACACTGCCAGCATGAAGTTTGATGTATCTAAAATAAAAATTCAACACTATTTTTTACTTACATTTCATGTAACGAACTCAAAGTTACATGCTGTTCCGAAAATGAAAATTAAACTGTGAGTGTCTACATATAAACTACATATAGGTTTAAGAAGTCTTTTCTGTATTTCTTAGGTTTCGAATACTTACTGTGTTCGTACATGATATTAATGGAGTCACGAATAGAACTTGTATCTGAAGCTGCAGTATTGGTAACCCTTTTAGTAAAACTACGCTTTCTAGGTGATTTTAAAACAATGTTTTTCACTTTTTGTGAAATAGTACTAACAGTGGACTTGCTCAACATTACGGCTGCTGCAATATGCTAAAAACAAATTCTACTTTCTATAGTATATATGACAGTCGCAAAGGGTAACAATGGACCATTATTGTCGCGTTCTTGTTCAAAATAGTGTTCAGAGATTCAAACTCTTGACAAAGAAGTGGTGGTTCTTAAAAGTTCTTTCGATCGTAAGGTAAAAATGAAAGTAAACGTTCAGATATAAATGGGATAACCTCCAAACGTGTCAATAAATTTCAACAAGAAAAATTTGAAACTCGACAACGTCACATATGCTGCCAACCGAATCCAGCTCTAAATTTCAAATTTGTTGAATACATTCTATTTGATTATTTAATTTATGTACTGGTATTTCTGCTGTTCTTCAATAGCGTCATCGATGACGTGCAACTGTTTTAGTTTTGTACAGGCTATAAGTGTTATTTATATATATACATTTTAATGTTCTAATGTTTTCTTATATTTTAGTGATAATTAAATACTTAACCTTAATTACAATTAAAATAAAATTTATCTTCTTATACACAAATATATATGTTCAAACAATTTTGTATTTTATCTAAGAAATTTTTATTACCATAACCTCAGATCCCATTTTAATGCTGCTTCAATCTACTTTATACTGGTAATATATATTTTATAAGATATTTAGATAGCACGTTAATATTATTAACATTTACTTGTAATATTTTATTTTGTTAATTTAATTTTATTGATAGATCGAGTTTTCTGTATGATAAATAATCATGTTCCATGCTTATATATTCAATTTGAAAGAGATTATGTCAATAATCTGATGATGTTTTTTCTTGCTCCTGTAAAATTGCATTTTTAGCAGTTACGCAATATTAACAAATGCAGTTACCCGGTAATGCAATTTTACTTAAGCGGTATTGCAGTATCACCGACGATATTAGTTTATCATATAATTTTTGTATCACTTTTTTATCTGCTATTTTTTTTCCACCAAATTCCACTTTTTATTTCTAGCATCGAAAGGTCTCATCGCCTGGCACATTTGTTTGGTTAAATATCGACAAGAAGTCCTATTTGCATAATAAATATTTTCCTCGAACGGTAACGGAATTGGTTTTCGTTAAAATATTCGATATTGAATTTCTATTCGGGTTTATTTAGGTTTATGTGGGATTTGGCATACGCCATCTGCCGCGTACGTAGTTAAATAAAATATTTGCCCGATGAAAAGACTTTTTTTTGCATTAGACGAAATAAAAAGGGAGACGCGATGGATTTAGGCCGGTCTCGTCGAGTCTGAGACTTTTCAAACAGATTTGTCGACTGCAAATCCTCTTCGATCCATTAGTTGTAGAAGGATTTAAGGCTATTAAATTATCAGATTCCCCAAATAAATTTTTTTAAAATTTTTAGGTTAAGTCAACATTTTCCATTATAACGTAAGATTGAAATTGTTTCCTTTTAGACAACAATTTTGATATTTTTTTACTATAACAATTTTATCCATTTAGTGCAAGTTAGGCACATATGTATATGTGGATGTAGTACGACCAACATTTGGTTAACGAAACAAATTAAAAGATTCTATACAATATAGAAAGGCTTAGCATGATCTGTATACAATTTAACTATGCATATATATATATATATATATATATATATATATATATATATATATATATATATATATATATATATATATATATATATATATATTATTCACGTATGGGCCCTGGTGGGCCACGCGAAGTACAATTAGAGGCGTTTGTTGTTGTTAGCCTTCCTTTGAGCCCATACTAATTTCATTCTTTCGCTATGAGCTTTTTTCCTTTCGTCAGACCAAGTTGTTCCAGTCTTCCTACATTTTTCTCTCTGGCCAACCTTCCAAACGTTAACCTTGTGTCTGAAACAGCCTCTATCCTGAATTTCACTTTGTGTAATATTTGCTGATCTTAGGTCCTCTTTAATTGTAGCAATCCATTTAATTATTTCTACTTTAGCTCTACTCCTATTTTCATAAAATTCGACTATTTGTCTAGTTAGCCTACCCGGATTCATCCGTTTGATGTGTCCTTAAAACTTAAGTCTCCTTTTTCTCATATCGCTATATATATATATATATATATATATATATATATATATATATATATATATATATATATATTCTATATATATATATATATATATATATATATATATATATATATATATATATATATATATATATATATATATATATATATATATATATATATATAGAAGTTTTAGTTAGTTCAGTAGAATACAAGGTATAGAAGCAAAATATAATACAAAATCAAATAATACATACACAACAACAAAAATTACAATGCCTAAAGTAAATTCAAAATGTTGAAAATATAAAGTACATAAACAAAACAGAAAACACTGAACACTTAGGGACACGCATTTTCCCCCTATCCTCACCCATATAAATCTCTTCCGATATACGGAATTGATCGTCGAAATATCGAGATACTAAAACATTCATATTTCCATGGTCCGTAAATACTTTTCAGTCTCTTAAAATTTTGCAATAAATCACACTCAGCCGCTCTATATCAGACCTGGAACTAACAGTATTTCTATCTTTGTTAATATGAATCATCTCCAGAAACAAACGTTGAGATCAGAGTATACGGTCGATATATATATATATATATATATATATATATATATATATATATATATATATATATATATATATATATATATATATATATATATAAATATATATATAAAAATATATATAAATATTTATAAAAAAATATATATTTATAGAAACTCAACATCAAGCGGGGCTGGGCGAAAGTCCAGGTTATACCAGTTCTGGCAAAAATAAAATAAAAAATCCATGTCATCATGTTGAGTGCTAATAGGCATATTTTTGAAAATCCTCAAATTTGACGCCCTATCTTTATGTACTGTGATCACAAATTTCTCAATACACCAGTGTTATTTTTTATACCGTGATCCTAAATAACCACGTTATTAATCGCAGTCACAAATCAAACAATGAACGTTGTTAATTTAGTAAAAAAAAGTTTCTTCGAGTCGTGGTATAAAATAAATAAGTTAAATTACTATTTTTAATTAATCCATTTACAAAACTTTCTCTAACATCATTTTTCGGCACATTATTATGACTTGATTGCTTGCTTGCTTGCTTGCCTTAGTTTGCAGGGCAACAAATGTCACTTTCTCATTATCACTTAAAATAATGGGCCGTCATAATATAATTTACACCAAAGGCAAAAAAAAAAAATAAAATACACATTAATTAAATTATCAACTGGATTTTTCTTTTTCGCTTGAATAACACGAACAATATGATAAAACGCTGCAGATAATTGAATTTGAAACCGATATATTGTCACTGATGACATAGAAAACATGCGATACAACAAAAGCTGGCATGGAAATATTAATAAACTAGCGGAAAAAGTGCGTGACGCTGGAATTAAGTAAATTGGCTTTGATAAATTACGACTGGTATTATATTGGATCTACTTTAGTATTTAAATGATGTAAGCACAAGAATATGTGCAGTTTTCCGTATATTTATGTTTCGGAGATATTTTCCCTATAATGTAAATTTTTTTAACAGACTCAGTAATAGTTTGAAAATGGATTTTATCCATAAAACAGATAAGTTATTTAAAAGTAACTTTAGGGAATATTTTCGGATGGTATTGTATGCTGAAGTTTTTTTCCGACTGTACCTACATCCGTTGATGCGTTTTCTTTTAAAAACTGAAAAGTACTTAGGTTTATAGAACGTTACGGCGAGATGGTACTCGCCATTTTCAAATACTCAGATTGCAGCCTCGAGAGAGATTGTTATCAGCGGTGTTTTTCTATTCGTTCGTCATGTTCGGCTCCGCCAAAAATCCTCATCGGTGCGGTTCTAGTCTTATGCTATCCTCGATTTGTTTGTCTTACGTAGGATTTCTCACAGTCTCCGCATGTTATTTTGTGCAGGCTCCCATTTTAAGTGACATTGTAATAAATCGTCTGAGAATTAATTCTATACTGTCTGTTTCCTCTTTTATGTATGGCGTGGTTTTTATTATATTTCTATTTTTGGACTGTAGACTATCCGGGATTTATTTTCGGTTTATTGCCCTTTTGATTGTGTCGTTTGGTGATTTGGCATTAACCGATTCCTCACGCGTGACGTTGTAATTCCGCTCGGAACTTGGGGATAAATTTAATTGTAACCCAGTATTCAATTAGCATTAAAGCAAATATTTTCGAACTGTGTGTATATTACTATCACAAACATGATTCATCGATCATCTCAGCCTAGGCTGGTCGGGTTTACAATGCCAAGATTAGAAAGCAGTTCAGCTCCTCTCATTCAGCTTAGTACCTTACGAACAATGTGGCAAGTTTGTAAGAGAACTGCTCGTTGTCCTACTGTAGTAATTGATTTTGAAACACCAAGAATTTCCAGGTTTTTGGAAAAGGTTTTGCTTACTAGGCTATCGGCGGATATAACAAAAGGTAATATCACCATTTTCTGGAGTTTCCATTGATTGTTCAGATCAAATGAAAGATTTTCGTACTTCGTGACCTTTTCCATTTCATTTTTTCTGATGTTGTGAGAGAGTGGTAGATTACTGTTATTGTTATTATTATTAGTATCAGTGTAGGTTAGAATGTACTAGTATTCCGAAAACTTTGGAGAAAATTTAGTTTAATCCTTCCGTTTAGAGAGGACTACCATCGAATCAAGTCATTATTTCCATCACTACTGCCCATAGTTAGTTGAACTAAAGAAAGCAATCAGATTAGCAATATATTGGGCTAACAGGTCCGATTTGGCTAACAAAATGGGTATTCTTCTTTTTGTTACACAACGATAACGCTGAACGAAACATTATAATAAAAATTCTAGGAAATTCTTTTGAACAAATACTAAACTGTTCTGAGCCATTAAACAAATTAACAACACTAAAACCTAAACAAACAAACCCAGATTCATTACCACCGAATGAAGATGAAATAATTAGGCAAATCAAGCGGCTTTAAAATGACAAGGCTTCTGGTGAAGATGGAATCACTGCTGAACTTTTGAAATCCGCTGGTCCAGGTACAATCAAGGAAATAACCAAAATTCTACAAAAAGTTTGGCGAACCGAACGGATTCCGGAATATTGGAAAGATGCTCTAATCCATCCACTACATAAGAAAGGAGATAGAACGGATGTAAACAACTATAGAGGAATATCTCTTCTCCCAGTTTGTTACAAGATTCTATCTCAATGTCTACTAGACAGAGCACAGGGACAGTTAGAACCTAACATTGGTGAATATCAAGCAGGTTTTCGACCGGGCAGATCCTGCCCTGAACAGATCCTGAATCTGAAGTTGATTCTAAGATATCAAAAACTGTGCAATAAAAATCTCGTCTGTACATTTGTGGATTTCAAAAAAGCATATGATTCTATTGACCGCGAATCTTTATTCCGAATCTTGAAAGAACAAGGACTAGATCTGAAAACGCTGGCAATTATTAAAGCAACGTTAACTAACACAAGGTCAAAAGTTAAATTCATGGGTGAGATCTCAGAGCCCTTCGAAATTAAAACTGGAGTGAGACAAAGGGATGGACTCTCGCCACTCTTATTTAACTGTGTTCTAGAAAAAGTAATACAGGAGTGGCGTGAAAAAAAGTCGGCCCTGAATATTGACCAGCCCATTAAACTGGGGAGAACCAACATCAAAATTGATTGTCTGGCATTTGCTGATGATCTAGCAATTTTAGCTCAAAATGTATTAACGGCACAGAAACAGATTGAAATCCTAAAAGAAACAGCAGAAAATGTAGGACTCCAAATTTCCTTTGAAAAGACACAATACATGACCTGCAACAGACTAAGAACGCCATTTCTAAAAACAAAATATGGTAACATCAGACGAGTCTCTCAATTCAAATATTTGGGTGAAATAATCATGGAAAATGGGTTGGAAAAAGCGGCCAATAAGGGTAGATGTAAAAAAATGGAAACGGCATTGAGACTTACACAAAATATTTACAACAAAAAATGCCTATCTAAAAACACAAAACTGAGACATTACAACACAGTTATTAAGCCAGAATGTCTATATGCTGCAGAAACGCTCATTTTGAATAGAAAGAGGGACATCGAGGACATTGAAAAGAAGGAAAGAAAAATCGTAAGAAAAATCCTAGGCCCCAAACAAATAAATAGCACAACATACCGACTTCGAGAAAACCAAGAAATCAAACAATACACAGATATACATAGCGATATGAGAAAAAGAAGACTTAAGATTTACGGACACATAAAACGGATGAATCCGAGTAGGTTAACTAGACAAATAGTCGAATTTTATGAAAATAGGAGTAAAGCTAAAGTAGAAATAATTAAATGGATTGCTGCAATTAAAGAGGACCTAAGATCAGCAAATATTTCACAGAGTGAAATTCAGGATAGAGGCTGTTTCAGACACAAGGTGAACGTTTGGAAGGTTGGCCAGAGAGAAAAATGTAGGAAGACTGGGTCTGACGAAAGGAAAAAAGCTCACAGCGAAAGAATGAAGTCGGTATGGGCACAAAGGAAGGCTAACAACAACAAACGCCTCTAATTGTACTTCGCGTGGTCCACTAGGGCCCATACGTGAATAATAATAATAAAAATTCTAGGAATTACTGCTGTATTCAAAATGTTTCTAGAAACTTTAAATAAAACACAAAATATCTATTAAATATATATAAGCAAAGATTAATATAAAAAATTTCCACTATATTTAAAATTGTATGTATAACAATGGTTTCAACACACAGTACCTTTTTCAAATACAAACTATGTTAAACTAAAAGTAAGAAAAATAATTTCTGTCCTCGACCTATTAATACCATAAAAGATGATAGTGGGGAAACCCATTTTTTTAACGTTTAGGAGGGCAATATAAGTATAAGGTATAATTTAATAACGGTGCACCATTCAAGTATAGCTGGCCATTTAGCAAAATATCCAATTTTTTTCCATTTAATAATTTCTAGGCTCTCTAAAAGATTTAATTTTTCGTATTTATTTTCATTACGAAACATTTTAAAATTATCATTGAAAGCATGATTTTCTAACATTAAGTAGTTAGCATAATGAAAATTATTTTGTTGTTTAGTATAACTTCTTTTATGTTCATTGAACCTAGTAGATAAGTAGAACAACATAGACTTTTGGACACAACTCGCACTCAGTTAAATAAATTCCTGATTTATAAAAAAATCTCATGGATCCATATCAAGCATAAGCGATTCCACGAAACTTGTGGAATATTTTTTGTTGAATCTTTTGATCAAAATATCACTACTTATTACAGCATTCTGGGATTAAATTTATTAAATGGTTATTTCATAATTCCGATCGTTTTTACGCAGCATGGCTCTCAATATTCATTATTCATTGATAATCGTTTATTACTTAGCATTAAATTACTCACAATAATAATCCTCATATTGAACCAAATAATTTGCATTACAGTTTGTTTTCTGATGAGAGCTTTATTAGGTCGTACTATGAAAATTAAACGTTTTTTGATGATTTATTTATTTTTATTAGAAAATATTTACGATTTGCATAAAATGTCAAAACGAAAATCGATAGTCTGTGGCAGATCAATCACACTCTGATCACGACTTTCCAGGATTCAACTAATGTTAAATATCTCGAAACACAGTGACCGCCGATTTATAATTAACATTCGAAATTTCTTCCAGCGGGATAAACAATAACTAAAAAAAAATATATTAATGGTAAGCAGTAATAATTATATAATAATTCCTAATAAACGATAGGAATTATGAAATAACCATAAAATTATTTTTATCTCAATGTGTGATTTTTTTTATTGGCTAAACATTAAACAAAAGCATTCCACAGGTTTTCGTATTCACTTAATATGGCTCCGTGTGACTTTTTTTGAGGCTTGATTTACTACTTCACTTGATTAACTACGTATAATTATTTATTTATAAACAAAGGAAAAGACGCAAATATTTTTGTTACACATTAGTACCTATACTTTTCATTTGTATTTAGGTATTTCTTTGTTCGAATTGATGTTATCGTTCCACTGTTCCATTCCTTTACCATGTTTTACTCTTCCCATATTTTCATCAGTTTTTTAAATTTTTTTGTGGTAACTAAGAAATTAATAATTCTAATGTACGGCGCATCAGCTATGTTGTAAAGTGCAGATTTGGGATGAGAGGCGTATCAGCAACTTAGGCTATTTCGCCCTTAGACCCTCAGCTTAACGTGGGCTCCGAACCACGGTCATTAATTACCAATTAACCATCATTCAGCACTCCCCTCAAGCTATCAAATCTTGATAGTAACGTAGAATACCTTTCAGAAGGCATCCGGTCTTACCCAGCTTCGAAATTGCGTAAAATCCGACAAGGAAATTCTTTACGGATTTTACATTATTGGCTGTTGAAATGCAGTACGCAAGACCGGTCTATCCTTGAAAGGGTCACCCATCCAAGTACCAACCGTAACGAGCGACGCTGCACTTCGATCTCTGGGTCGCCGGATACCAACTTCCTAGTCAACTTTTGTTCTTGAAGATTTTTTGCTTTGTTAGTGTTGTACATAGTTTGCTACTCTTTTGTCTTCTTGATGTGACCCTACATATTATTTTCCAGACTTTCATCAAAATATCAACATTTTTTTTCATTTACTTTGTTGCATAATAATAGAAATTAATCATGCTCTTCTTATGTAATTGTATTTCTTGTAATCCAATTCCCCGAAGGATGATACGAGATAAAGGTCAATGCTCCAAGGAAAAAAATAAAGAACGCCAATGTAATATTATACAATAGTAATATTTCTGATTCTTTAAGCAACACAACAGACATGACCTTATACGATTTTTCGATGTTGAAGCTGTAATATATTTTTCGCGAGAGGATGATTTACAGTGGCGGACAGAGAAATAGAACCGTTACAATAAAATACACTGTTTAGCAAATAAAGTTGTAATAACATACGTCATTAGTACTATAACTATATAAGTATGTAACAAAAAAAGAAAAACATAACATCAAACTTATTTAAAAAAAAAAACCGGTAAACATAATATTTAACGAAAATTTGGAAAAAAGAACATGAAAATGAGCTCATAAAAATAGAGCCATAAAATTTATAAACCAGTAAATATTATTTCTTCACGTCTTGACGTTAATTTATCTACACATTCTGTTTGTTTCAAGCTTTAAAATTTAAATAAATTATAGTTTAAGCCCAAAGAACACGCTTTGATGGTAAACCGAACTAAAAAGTAAAAAATAATTTTTAGTATAAGAATAGAGTGATTAACGAGAAAATTAATGTGTCACTGTGAAAAAAGCGTGAGGTACTCGATATCAGTTATAAATATTCCATCAATTCCGTTTCTATAAGTAGAGTTAGTATGAAAATATGGTACAAAGCATCCCACTGTTTTTTTACAATGACACATTAATTTTCTCGTTCATCACTTTATTCTTATACTAAAAATTATTTTTTACTTTTTAGTTCGGTTTACCATTAAAGCGTGTTTTTTAGTTTTTTTAAACTATAATTTATTTTTCGTCACTACCTATCCGTGGTGCGTACTGCCTTCTTTGGTCGTTAACCCTAATTAACCATGTTTCAGGCTTTCTGTCTGAAAGAACTTCCTTGATCCTGATGATCCTGTTCAGGATAATGGAACGAACTTATTAAATTATTGTACTGTCATTGATCTTTGATAAGTGTGCAAAGTTTCAATTTAATTAGACGTTTTGAAGTGGGTGAAAAGGACGTTCAAAAATTCCGTTACATAGATAGATACAGGTGAAGCTAATAAAAGCGTGTTATTGCTATGGTGAGTAATTGGTATGGTGAATAGGGAATCAAGAAATGGCGCAATATTTTATGCAGCGATGAAAGAAAAATGCATTTAATAGGTTCTGATCGTAGGCGATATATTAGAAGAGCACCCAACTAAGAATTATTTGAATTATATAACGCTCTGGGTAGCTTTTTTATGGTATGGTAGAGGACCAGTTTACTGGATTAAAATAAACATGAACCAAAATAAGTACATACACATTCTTCAGGAAGTCATGATGCCTTTTACAGAAGAAAATATGCCGATGGTATGGAAATATCAACAAGATAATGATCCGAAACCTACTGCTAGGAAAACGAAACAATTTCTTAGTGACAATAAAGTGGATTTATTGCCGTGGCATTCCCAATCGCCGGAGCTCAATCCCATTGAGAACTTGTGGACTTACCTCAAGAATGGCGTGGGTAAACATAAAGCGAGAAAAAAACTTGAACTTTGGGAGGTGATTAAAAAAGAATGGGAAGCTATGCCATTAGAAAAGTGTCAAAGACTTGTAAACTCTACATGCAAAAGATGCGCCGAAATAATAAAATACAAAGGCCATAAAACAAAGTATCAACATGTTTAATGCATTATTTAATACTTTTGTTAACTGTTAAATAGTATGTATTGTGTTTGTTTCTTTGTTGGCTCTATTTTTATGAACATTTTCATGTTCTTTTTTCTAAATTTTTGTTAAATATTAAGTTTACTTTTTTTTCAAACTAAGTTTGATAGCATATTTTCCCTTTTTTGTTATGTATTTATATTATACAGTTATTGTACTAATTACGTATGCTATTACAACTTTATTTACTAAACAGTGTCTTTTATTGTAACGGCTCTATTTCTCTGGCCACTACTGTATATTTGGTTACAAATGATATGTTTTTTCTGGGTTTTTTCTTTTTGTTGGAACGAGTTTAATCAAGAACAACTCCTCGGGATTTTAACACAATATTTGAGAAATTAGTTTTCAGAGTTGTCTTTTGTCTAAGCAAGTCGCTATGAAGTTGTAAATTAAGTTTAGAAATTGCGGTGTTAAAATGTCTCGTTTAAAGATGTAAAACTTTTTTATTCGTCATTACTCAGTTATTAATGGTGATCCATAAGGTCGCGCTTCTTTTTTAATTAAAACTGTGTACATTTTATAACTGTACACAAACCGCTAATGCCACCACTCCTTGCAAGGAGTTTTTTTTAATTATTTTGACCTTATTTTGAAGAAAAAAATCGAATTGATGCTTCATCCGTCCTATAGTTCAGGTTTCTTTCCTTGCTATTTCTGAGTTCGATACTAACGCAGAACATTTTGCAAAACAATAAAGTCATTTGTACTCATTAATTTGTGTTTGTTGTTGTGTCTAATTGTGATTCATTTCTCTCCAGGTACATCTTCAGGACGGCTACTGAATGTCTCGAGAATGCCTCTTCGAGAAATCAATTTTCTCGGAAAAGGCATCTAAACGACGGGCAAAGAGAAATTGGAAGTGTGGCAGGTGGCTCCGTCCTGTTGAAACCAAGTGTCCTGAGTGTATCCTTCAAATTTTTGAAGAATAGGAGTGAAAAAAGTTTAAAGCATGTCGACATAACGCTGAAAAATCACCGTACTGCGCGGCCTCGGTGGTCTTGAATTTTGAATTATTGGCATGGCTATTAAGGTGGAAATGAGAGGCGGAATTGTTGTTGCGGTAATACTCGCGCACACAAAACGTGCGCTCCTCTTCCGTGTAGCGTTGCATGGTGACTAAATTTCCCTGAACCAAAATATCGTTACAGACCGACCACACCTTTCTATTTCTTCTACCAAATTTTCTATAACGCAATCAAATATTAACAACTTTTTGGACCACTGGAAAAACTCAGTAACTAGACGAAATGCTGAACATTAAAAATTAGAAATTTACCACATTACAGAAGCAAGAAAGCATTTATATTTTTCGAGATAAGGTCGGTAAGCCGACTTCCGTCTTTCCTTAAACGTTCTTCGAATTGACCTTAATAAAATTCGGGTTATTTCTTGGTGAATTTTGACAATCAGCTTTGCAATAGCTTGTGAAGAGTCAACGCAGATCTCGCTGTTTAAATAATCCCACAAATAAAATTTATTTTATTGGTCAATAAATACCTCCATATCTGAAAATTACATGATTAGGAAGTGTATAATGGTCTTATCTAACAACTATTTATTGATATCCACCACCAGAGTGGTGTAAGCACTTGCCGACATCACTAGGATATCACCCAATCTTCACGAAATGAATCCCATTCACCCCATCTTACCCTATCTAGCTGAAACCATGTGTATAAAACCATGTAATATTAGTAAAAAGCACTCTGGTTCATTATTGATATGAAAACGTATCGATCTTGTAACCACCGCGGGCTATAGTTGAATTTTTATCAAAAATCATCATCAAAAAGTAAGTACATTTTATAACTGTACACAAACCACTAATGCCACCACTCCTTGCAAGAAGTTTTTTAAAATTATTTTGACCTTATTTTGAAGAAAAAAGATGCTTCATCCGTCCTATAGTTCAGGTTTCTTTCCTTGCTATTTCTGAGTTCGATACTAACGCAGAACATTTTGGAAAACAATAAAGCCATTTACACTCATTAATTTGGGGTTTGTGTATTTGCAGAAACTTTCAAAGTTTTCTACTTAGAAGTCTTAATTATGAGATAACGAAAACTACTAATTAACTCAGTATCGGTTATTATGACAGGTCAATATCGAAAAAAAAGTGTAAATTATGACCCTGTTTCAATTTTTTTATTGACATATTTACCAGTTATTCATTTGCATTCGCGTATAAATCGAACTATGTTCAACCTCCGGGCATCGAAATCGAATCTCGAAGAAAATTTATTGTTTTAAAATTCAGATTAACTCGATAATTTGCAAATAGTTTAATCAATTTTTTTTTCGACCGTTCATCAAAAAAATATGATTTGTTCATTCGAAAAGCGAAATGACGTACGAGAAAATTATTAAACTAAATTTTTTTTTTCAAAGCAGTCGGTAGCTTAATTTTTAAATTATAGAGGGTGTAAGAGCGGAGACGCTTTCGAGATAAGAATAGCTTAATTTGATCGAAGGAATATTTATGTCTAGGGAAGATTAATGGTCCAGTGTAAAAGCTGCTAATTAATTTCGTAGTCGGGTTGAATTTCTTCTACTCAGTCGAGAGACGCGGACATTGTTGCTACATTTCATGTCCATTTTTTTTTCATTATAGTTTAAGGGGGATAGCTTTTATGGCGGCTGAAAAAGTAAGCGATTTTCGGGAATTTTTTTCGCTGGGATAATTAAGGAATATGGGGAGCGACGTTTTTTATTTTATTAAGTCTATATTCAATTTAGTTTTAAATGGCGACCGATTGATTTTTTTTTCACTTTTTGTCCTTTTTTTGCTTTCAAGTAGTTGCAATCAGTTTGAAATAAGTCGTTTTGAGAAAAACGCGTTTAAATTTTGCAGTATATTTTTCTTACTATAAAATCATGCATCTTCTAAAATATTTATACTTACATCAAAGTATCGAGTTCTAGGCCATATGATGGTTCTTTCTCTATATCTCCAGCCGTGTCCATGACATTTTTAATTTTTTTATTGACCTTTTGGGTGCGATTCTCAGCAGGTTTTTTCCGGTTAGCGTCGCGGTCAGCGCAGTAACAGTAGAGTGTCGATCCAACTTTGATGTTTCCTTCGTTAAATGTTATTGCTGAAATATATAAGGCTATTTCAACAATAAGAGAACAACTAGAATTGGATTTCGGTGCCATTTGACAGATTCAACTATTAACTAGGTATGTATTTTCCGAACTTGGTCCCCTTCGACTTTCTTTCTATTTTCTGAATAAATGGTAGGAAAGAAATTTTTATTTTGCAGAATTCAACAAATCGTCTTTTTGGAAGGCATAAAAAGTTAGAAAATCGTTGGGCGAAGTGTATCCTGCTAAAAGGAGACTACGTTGAAAAGAAAACAATGTTTAATTTATAAAGTATCTGACTTTCCCATAATGCATTTTTTTTGTTTCTTTTATTTGCAACGATTAAGTTGTTATTAAAGTTTGTTAAAATTTCTTAAGTTTACGAGAATAATTTATAAAAAGCGTTGGTCTAATAAGGGCGGAACAGGGCTGTCTTTCCTTGGGCTCGTGATAAATTTTGGGAGTTAACAATCCATACAATTTAAGTTCTCCAAAATGCATTTTAAGTTAACAGATTATTTTGTAATGCGTTTATTAATATTGTAACTTAGTTAAGTAGTTGTTATAAATTATTTTCTGCAGTTTAATTTGCACTAATGTGCCCTCAACCGACATTCACATTTTGTATTTGGAGGTATATAAGGTGTGGCAGACAAAGTGCCTATTATACAGGATCGTCCAAAGAGTTGTTAACTTTTGAAATGAAATAAAAGCTGATCAATTTTAACAAATTTATTCTTCAAATTTACAAAAATTCTTAGAATTTTATGTTCTGAAGATTATATTGTCTAATTGTGATTAATTTCTCTCCAGGTACATCTTCAGGACGGCCACTGAATGTCTCGAGAAGGTCTCTTCGAGAAATCATTTTTCTCGGAAAAGGCGTCTAAACGACGGGCAAAGAGAAATTGGAAGTGTGGCAGGTGGCTCCGTCCTGTTGAAACAAAGTGTCCTGAGTGTATCCTTCAAATTCTTGAAGAATAGGAGTGAAAAAACTTTAAAGCATGTCGACATAACGCTGAAAAATCACCGTAACTGCGCGGCCTCGGTGGTCTTGAATTTTGAATTATTCGCATGGCTATTAAGGTGGAAATGAGAGGCGGAATTGTTGTTGCGGTAATACTCGCGCACACAAAACGTGCGCTCCTCTTCCGTGTAGCGTTGCATGGTGACTAAATTTCCCTGAACCAAAATATCGTTACAGACCGACCCCACCTTTCTATTTCTTCTACCAAATTTTCTATAACGCAATCAAATATTAACAACTTTTTGGACCACTGGAAAAACTCAGTAACTAGAAGAAATGCTGAACATTAAAAATTAGAAATTTACCACATTACAGAAGCAAGAAAGCATTTATATTTTTTGAGATAAGGTCGGTAAGCCGAGTTCCGTCTTTCCTTAAACGAATTCTTCGAATTGACCTTAATACAATTCGGGTTATTTCTTGGTGAATTTTGAGAATCAGCTTTGCAATATCTTGTGAAGAGTCAACGCAGATCTTGCTGTTTAAATAATCCCACAAATAAAAATTACATGCCCTTAAATCTGGCGATTTTATTTGTCAATAAATACCTCCATATCTGAAAATTACATGATTAGGAAGTGTATAATGGTCTTATCTAACAACTATTTATTGATATCCATCACCAGAGTGGTGTAAGCACTTGCCGACATCACTAGGATATCACCCAATCTTCACGAAATGAATCCCATTCACCCCATCTTACCCTATCTTGCTGAAACCATGTGCATAAAACCATGTAATATTAGTAAAAAGCACTCTGGTTCATTATTGATATGAAAACGTATCGATCTTGTAACCACCGCGGGCTATAATTGAATTTTTATCAAAAATCATCTTCAAAAAGTAAGGACCAATAATGGTGATAGATGATATTTTAATTTTTTTGGGATAACTTTTGACATTTTTTTGCTCTTTATTTCATCTAGTAAAGGCGCGTAGAACGAATACATTGGTTCCTTCAGATTCAAAACCTCTGGAGACCTGAATATCCTAATCTACCTTTGCTATACCAGGTGTGGCGGTTAATAATTCTTTTTTTTTTTTAAGAGATGGCAAGAGTCGGTCCACACTCTAATCTCTTAGGTCACTTTGTTGCTACGACAGTACCTTTCGAAATGCCATTGACGTTTAAACGATTTCGAGTTAGTGTCATCATTATTCATCATGCTTCGAGCCAAATAAATATTTGCAGCATGTACTGCTTTTCTTGTCCAACTAAAATAAAAACGCGAGTGATAGCCGTCGTATACTTGCGGAAACTTGTGGTGACAATGTCCCAATGCAAAACGTTGGTAGGCGCTGGTTTAGATGATCCCGACTTGAAAGATAAAGAATACCCAAGTCAATCGAAAAAAATTGAAGATGCTGAATTGTTAGTATTGTTAGTATTGTAGCGATGGCCCATACTTTGAATAAACCATTTTTTTACCTTTCTCCCCAATTAAACGCCTCCTTTTTTTAAATTAAGAATTATTAACCGCCCCAGCTGGTAAAAACTGTGTGGTGGTGGGTAGAAAGTGTGGTATCTATAGTTCTATAAAATTTTCATTTTCCCTAAGCTTGACTGTGATTTTTTTTTGCTTGCCTCATGTTGTCCTACTTCTCACTCATTCGAAGGTTTCCCGCCCCAGCCCTATTCCTAGTTTTCAGAAACATCTTGACTCAAACAGGACCCAAATTTGCTTTGACCCCAACTACTTTCAAAACTTTTCTGCAGTTTTTGCCTCTTTTTTCCTCTTTCTTTTCTCCCAGATAGTATTGATCATCTGGTTGTAGAATTAATAAGCTGATGAATAATTTTGATCTTCACTTTTTTAATACTATATAACTATCATTCTCTCTTTTTTCCATCCTGTTTTATGCTCCCTGCATCTGTCTATAGACACTTCCTTCCATATATATACTAAGGATTTATATAGTCATTTCTGTAAATCTAAATTCCAGATACTTCAATTTAATCATCCCTCTAATAATTTCCTGTCCCTGAATGGCTCTAAAACATCTGATAGTGTTAGTGTTTTATTATTATTTTTTGTTCATCATTCTCTGTAGGTTTGTTTTCTTATCATTTCTAGCATTTTTGGGCTCGCAAACTCGCTGCTGTTCATGAGTCCCTTGTTTTCAAATCATTCTCATCTAACCCTCAATTAATAGTCTGATCAGATACTTTATGTTTAGTGCTCTGTAATTCCTGTAAGAATACATACATATAAGGAGACGAAGACAAGATAATTGGGGAAAGGCTTGGTTAACATTGCTATCCTGAATTGTATTCCTATCGACTCTGTTTTGTATTATAGGAACGTTTTTCTTCGCATTGAGAAAATATTACGTGATTTAGTTCAGCTGAAGTGTATTTTCCTGGATGGTTCCAATATACTTTAGTTAATTAAGAGCATCTTCTAATCTAAACACACCAAGTTAAACAATTTCACATAGTTTCTTTATGGAGGAGAGATCCTCCAATTCATTTTCAGTGCTCATTATGTCTGGATTCTCTCTCCACCTTTCACATCATCTCATATTGTTACCTTATTTTATTCCAAATATAACATAGTTTTTTCCTTGTCCCCGCTGAAGTTTTTTTTTGAGAAAAAAATTATTATTAGGCTTCTTCTGCGAGACTGGACTTTTCTAATATTTGGATTGTTATCTATGTCCTTAGTCTTTGTGTTTGTTTCCATTCTATTGTGTGTTCCACCTATTTTTGCCAGTTTGTTTTTCTTCAGTGATGTTATATACTCTCTTCTTTGCCTTCTTGTAAACAATGAACAGCATGAGATTATGAAATTGCGTGCCTAAGTGATTCCAATTAAATAATCTAATCAAATTGGATCCACTATAGATTCATTCTTTGGGCAAACCTGCATTTTTTATTTATATCAACGGGAAGTTTTTAATAATAGCTATTCACTAATAGAGTGTAGCAGTTTTGTTGTTTTTTTTATGATATGATATCAATAGCTTAGTCACGAACTAGTTTTCTTTATCGTTGATTAATTTTCGTTGAAAGATTTCCCATTGGAACAATTTTGGAGGCAACGGAATACCTGGTAGTTCAAGGGTGCGATGTCTAATGAGTAAGGTAGATTGGGTAAAACATCCTAATTGAAGCTCAATATTTTTTACCGGGTCTTGATTGAACCATCTGTCGTACATTGTCATGATGGACACGACACCTTTCCTGATTGTTAATTGTGGCCGGTTTTCTTCAGTGATTGCCTACAGTCCATCTAATTATGAATACTAGAGGACGCAGTTGAAGAAGTGGTTGTATAGAAGAAGCGCAAATGTAGCAGTTTTATTGTTTTTTTTATATATGATATCAATAGCTTAGTCACGAACTAGCTTCCTTTATCGTTGATTAATTTTCGTTGAAAGATTTCCCATTTTAGAGGCAACGGAATACCTGGTAGTTCAAGGGTGCGATGTCTGATGAGTAAGGTAGATTGGGCAAAACATCCTAATTGAAGCTCAATATTTTTTACCGGGTCTTGATTGAACCATCTGTCGTACATTGTCGTGATGAACACGACACCTTTCCTAGTTGTTAATTGTGGCCGGGTTTCTTCAATGATTGCCTACAGTCGATCTAATTATGAATACTAGAGGACGCAGATGATGAAGTGGTTGTGTAGAAGAAGCGTAAAGTGTAGGGGTTTTTTCCAGCTCTACGAAATGCAAAGCATAATTTTCTTCGGATGAAGGCCATCTTTCGCCGTACTTATAACCGATAACTCCGACAACCCCCATAATTTTTTCTCAAAATTTTTTTCAGCAAAAGATCGCACGAGGAGATTCGTTACAATATATTTCGCTTGTGAAAAATACTACCCTCGTATCGACAAACTAAGCCAATTTTTTTCCATTTGGACAGAACTGTCGTTTTGCCAATATTTAACTTATCTGCTATTTGATATATATCTGTGGATATACGGCTATTATGGCCTTTATTTACTCAGATTAGTGCTTGAAGCACGGCTAGAGTCATGCCGGTCTTCCAGCTCAAAATATCCTCAGATCTTGAATCGACCAAAGCACTTTTGCACCGTGGTCTACCCAACAGAACCCTTTGTTTAGGCAGTTTTCTTACTCGTTTGAAAGCATAATGTCACGTAAATGCAAGTTATCGATCGACATTTTTAGTTTAAATTAACTTGACTGATTTGAAACCAAAGTGAATCTGAAAATAAATATTCTAAATACCACAGGAATTAATAATATGTATATAAACATTATTAATCCAAATCCCTACGAACTTTCCTGACTACCCGATAATAAATACTTTTTTTATTATTTTGTACGTATTTTGCTCATAAATGTTTTGTTTTTCACAAATTAAAGTTTAATATCTGGAAAAAAGCTCTTAAATTTATTTGTACGTATAATAAAAATTTATAACGTCCTGCTATCAAAAAATATTAGTTTTCCGAACGGAAGCACATAGGAAAAAACGACGATATCGGCATCAAAATTCATGAGGCGAACTGATGTATTCCAATCGACCGCAAAAGTAGCCGGAACGTGTCCAGAAACGGTTTTCCGAGCGTAGATGGCATCTGCATTATCTCAATGTTTGGTTTAATTCCAGTTGTTTAACGTTTATCGAGCGAGAGAAGGACAAAATATCGAAAATAAACCAGATATTTGGTACCAAAGGAAAATTTTAAATCAAATACAGGGTGCGGAAAAAGTTCCCGTACTTTTTTTAAGTATTTCAACTGTTTGTAACTACCAAACAATTAAACAAATCAACAAAATTTAAAAATTATAACAATTGCTCAAAATTGCCCCCTTTGGCGTCAATACATTTACATTAACAAGTCGCTTGCGAATGTTTCCGACGATACTCGCACACTGATTCACTGTAATTTTGCCCCAGGCGCGCGTCAAAGCCACTTTCAGCTGGTCAACCGTGACGTAGCGTGTAGCCGAGATTTTTTGCTCCAGGTTGGACAACACCGAGTAGTCCATCGGGTTAAGATCCGGCGAGTTAGGCGGCCAAACGTCTTTGCCCCAAAAGCCGGGAAACAGCTCTTCGCAGACGGCAATTGTCGAATTGGCGGAATGCGCCAGCGCCCAGTCTTGCCGAAGCGTGAATCCAGCTGGGCCAAAGTGCTGCGCCGTCCACGGCCCCAGTACGTCGCGGAGGACACGCTGCTGGTAGCTGACAGCATTGATCTTGACGTTCTGCTTGATGAAGACCAGTGACGTTTTTCCGGTAGCGCAGATCCCGGCCCAGACCATGACGGAGACCGGAAAATGGCTGCGGCCGATGGTTTTTGCAGCCGCGGTCTTCTGCTGACCTTTCCTGAGCAGTTGACGGCGATTCTGACGGTTGTGGAGCGGCTCAACGGTAAAGATCTTCTCGTCGGTGAAGAGCACTTTTGACAGGCAAGCACCACCGAGCAGACGAAGCATCCGACGAGATTTCTCGAGTCTTTCCGCCTTCATCGCGTCGTTGAGGAAATGGACGCGAGCGATCTAGCAGCTGCGCAGTCCCAGCTTCCTCCTGACGATGTGACGGATGCTTTTCTCATCCACGCCGAGCTCTTTCGCCATCTTCCGCATCGAACGCTCCGGATTTCGTTGAATTCGGCAACGGACCTTCTGGACGTTCTCCGTGGTGGTTGGACGACCGCTTCGAGGACGGTCCGCAGTCCCGCCGGTCTCCTCATAACGCTTCACGGCATCGTAGACGGTTTGCTTCTTGTAACCAGTCGTGCGAACAATGTCAGCCGTCTTCATTCCTTGTTTGTGCAATTGAACCACAGTGAAACGCTGATTTTCACGAGACATAACTTCAACGTAACTGAAAGTAAATAAATAATTACGACACATTCTGGATCAAAATTAAACAAGGAATTCAATAAAATCATCAGAAATGGCAAATAACTTAATTAACTAAGCCAAAAATGCATAAACAAAAAAGTACGGGAATTTTTTCCGCACACTGTATAGTTGTGCTTTTTTAGTTGCTGTTTTAGTTGTGCTTTTTTAGTTTTGTTTTGCTAGTTGCTTTTTTCTGCTTGCATACAGAATAAAAATAACTTTTTTTACAGAAGGGACATTAAAATTGCTTGTTAATTAATATTTTTTGCCGGTATCTAAAGTAATGCGAACCTGTATCAATATTAGAGAGAGCTCGGGCAATATGCTAGTCAACCGGGCTGACTACTAGTCAGTGTGTTTAGTCACAGTCGTACACTACTAACTCGTTCTACAGAAAAATTAAATCATGCTAACTTTAAAATTATCATTGTGCATACTTCGTACTGTTACTTTTTACCATACAACATAAAAAAACAAATAAATCCAATATACTCACAGAAATAATTGAAATTAATTCATAAACATTTTGGTGATATCAATATTTTGATAAATTGAAGTGATGGCACGACGTAAGCCATTGCATCAAACGATTTATTCAATTATCTTCTATAACAAGTTCAGTCTCTAATCACCATTATTGCTGTATAAATTGAAAGAATGAATATTGTTTACCTTCGTTATGTCTTTTAAAAATATTCAGAATTTAGAAATATTTATTCGTTTTGATAATTTTGTTTTTGTAAATTTTGGTGTTAAATGAAAATTTTATTATCAGTTTTCTACTAACATCATATCACGTTGGACTTAATGGACAACCCTTTTGTTGATTCAGTTAAAATGATTAAAACTGAAAAATTCGAATTGAGCTTTAATAATTTTATGATTATGCATACTCTTCTTTTTCCACACAACAGGCATATTGCCTTTTCTCTGATTTATAAATCGTCGCTTCATCATTTCCTTGGGCATCCTATTGGTCTTGTTCCGTTCGTGATTTGCCTCTTTCAATACGTACGATATTGTTGTTTGCCATTCTTCCTATGTGTTGATCTTATTCTACCTTTCTTTTATCCACTGGTTGATGTTACATTTGCGCCTTATGTCCTCATTCCTTTCTATATCTCTGTCTTGTTTGCTGCTCGTCTTAATATTCTCATTTCTGATGATTCCATCATTCTTTATGTGACGTTGGTATCAGGTCTTGTTTCAGCTATGGAAGCCATTACTGGTCGAACTACGCTTTTATACAGGGTGTCCGGAAATAACGTCGAAATATTTTGGGAGGTAACTCTAGGGTTTAAAATGTGAAAAAAGTTCCTATAAACATACCTCAAGAACTGCTTCTTAATGGAGCTAGAGCTCCTTAAAAGGGGAAATCTGAAGGTGGTTTTTTCGCAATATTTTTGAAACGGTTTATGCTAAAGTCGTGAAACTCGGTATACTTTAATAACTTGAAATGGAAAAACGTTTTTTGTATTAATAATGGAATATTTTAGTCAGGAGCGTTACATACAGGGGCGTCCCCTTGGTAAATGCTGCCATAACTTTTTTTGTTTGTAGTATTTTTAACTTTTTAAATCAAATTATCGAATCACAAGGATTTTTAGGTAAAAAAGGTCCTCTTATTTCACCTCGTTAGGATAGACCTTTTCCAGAAAACTGACTTTTTCTAAATCGATACACGATAACATCGATATCGAAATACATCTTAATAATTAAGTAGACGGCTGTCACTGTTAATCTTTGTCTTTGACGTTTCGTAAAACTGGACCATTTATGCAATAATGTCCGGATTTTTAATTTTTAAACTGCAAAATGGCTCATTATTCCTTCGAAGAAATGGCGAATATGCATTTTATGTATGGGAAGGCGAATGGGAACGCGTGTGAAGCTAGAAGATTGTATGCAGATGCTTTTCCCGGAAGAGTACTTCCTTGTACAGAAACATTTACAAACTTGCATACAAGATTATGTGAAAAGGGATCTTTCATACCTTCCACATATGACATATGACCCAGGAATAAGTGTCAGACGAATTGCTGTTCAAGACCTAAAAGTACCGCCTGGGAAACTGTTAGAGATAGATGATTAGATTTCTGATGACCTGCCATAAAGAATCCAGTTTTGCCAAGGGTGTAATTGCATTTAAATGAAAAAAAAATGTACAGAACATTCTGTTTACAGTCGAAGCTATGTTCACACGCAAGGGAACTTTTAATTCTCACAATACTCATGTGTGAGCGGAAGAAAATACACATTAATTTTATCGGGCCATCAGGACAAATTTTCTATCAATATCTTTCGATATGAAAATTTTACATTCTATTTGATTATTTGATTACTTATTAAAAAACTCTTTGTTCGCCAAGCGACGATACCAGAGTTTGTAACTCCTAACAACCTAAAAACTCAAGACTTAAATATTAGCATAATTATAGCAGTTTATTAAAATCTACTAAGATATTTTCGGTTCTTTCTGTTTTAATTGTAATACGATGATTCTCTCTCTACTGGATTTATGCGGTTTCATTTTTGCAACTTTATGTAATGTATTTTTCTATAATTTCGTTTCACAACATTCGAAAGTTTAGCAATAACCGAAAATTACTACGTTTTACCATACCATTGATCAAAATATCAGAACTATTATCTCTTATCATCCTCAAGATGTCGCCTGCTATTTTAACTTGCATCTCGATGCAATTTTGGATTAAATTGCATACGCGACGTAAATTTCCCATTTAATTACAACTTATCGAGGGCGGGTATTTTAATCTTCAGTCAACGATGTAACAACAGTAGACCACACAACGGCATTAAGTTGAGTATACATGACAGACACCCACCTAACTCAATGGAAATTGATTACGACAATGCTGAACAAGACAAAGTACATATATGTTGTGTACTGATGAGCTAGTTTAATATATTTATATTACAAACAAGAATTTGAATGAAAAAGAATGACGAAGTTTCATAAATTATACCCACTGTTTAAGGTTGCTACACTAAAGTGTATAGTTATGCGTAGTCCTGTCATAACTTTTGTCTCCTAGTATGTAGTTTATAGAAAAACAAACAAATATGAATTAGGTCCACGTTAATGTATTTATTGCTTAGAAGATAATCCAATAATATAAAATTTATTCGAAATTCGTCTATCCTTTGCGTTCACTTGCTTCTTCAAACGGTTTGATCATTCATCTATCGCAGCACACACCATTCCATCGGTATTAAAGCTACTTCTCTTACCAAATCAATTTTTAGGGTCTCGATATTGCGGTGAACTCTAGAGCACGCCTTCTACTCTAAATCTTGGCCTCCAAATTGCCATTCAAATTGGCCTTCAACCAACCCTGTGCAGATCTGGCCTTGCGGGCTGGTGCTGGATCTCGGTTTTACGGTTTTACTACCTTCCCTAAAATGTCGCTTTGGTAGTTTGTCTAAAAGTCTTTATATCTGTGAAGATAATTTTTCCTGTATTCTATTCGCATGCCGCTCCAGTCGCATCTTCGCTCTCGGTGCTTTTATGCTAAGTAGAGCTGCCATCAATCGCTGTCTGGTAGATCTTAGGCTTCGGAAGCGAGCAGCTGCAAAAACTAGGTCATGTTTAATGATGCGGGATATAGTCCACGGCGGTGGAGGGCACATGTTTTGTCTGTTGGTGATTAGACTCATCAGGGTACCGACATATGCTCTCTTGCCAAGAATAGGCAGTCCTTCTCTACAATCAAACAACCCATATATTGGCCGATTTCTCGTCGGATGGCTTATACATGGACTTTTTAAACTTCTTTGGACAGCATCCAATGAGACAACAGTAGTCAGGAGTTATACACCCTCCAACGGTCGTGGGTGTTTAACTCCTGACTACTGTTGTCTCATTGGATGCAATCCAAAGAAGTCAAAAAACTCCGACTCAAATTTCCGACATAATAACCAGTAAATTATTCGCGCAACATTACCATGCCGTGTCTTGTACTCAGTATGTGTAATGCTCGAACATTCGCATATCACGTGTTGCGTGGTTTTCACTCAGTTATTACACAGTTGGCAGTTACTCTTATCCTGCGTTCCTTGGGTCTTTGCTTTCAAGTAGTTTGTTGGGTCAGTCTAGTTTTGGGCTGCGACCATTAGATTTTCAATGTCTTTTCTTATTGTTCTTCTGCGCAGCTAGTTTCCTTCGATGGTTTGTAAATAATGCCCATGCAGTTGGTTTTTTGTCCAGCTGACCTTTTCTGTATGCCCCCTTTGCTCCTTCCACCTTTAGAGTACCTTCCTACCTGACTGCTTGCAGCAGTCTCTTTGTGCTCTTAATGATGCATTTATTCAAGCTGCATTTTCCTTCTTCAACAATATGTTCAGTAATCCACTCCCACCCATCTTTCTCACATCAACCCACAATCTCTTGTGGAACACACAAAAAGCTGAGTTTCTACCAAAATGAACATTCTGTTAGTTGCTTGACCAGGACACAACCCTACTCATCCCCCACATTGGAGGGCACATGTTTCGTTTGTTGGTGGTTAGACTCATCAGGGTAGGGACATATGCTATCTCCTCAAGAATAGGGAGAACCTATCCATAGTCAAACAACCCACACTTAACATGGGGTGTATAACTCCCTACTATTGTTGTCTCATTGGACGCAGTCCATAGAAATCAAAAACTGCATATATAAGCCATCCGACGAGAAGTTGGCGAAAGTGTAGATAGGGTCTCTCTTTTCCTAACGAGAGAGCATATGTGGGTACCCTGATGAGTCTAACCACCAATAGACGAAACATATGCCTTCCAATGTGGGGGATGGGTGGGGTTCTTCCTGGTTCTTTCCTGGTCAAACAACTAACAGAAAAAATTACATATTTTGTTTCTTCATAGATTTTCTTTTTTATCGTTTTCAAATGAACCAAATACTTTTTTTGAAACTTTGGTACGCCTAGTTGTATATGCCAAAAATCTTTTGTCTCGGACCTAAATTTCTCATTAATCACTCTATCTTATTTGATGATGATACTTTCATATTTTTTAAAATTTGTTTTCAATATATAAAGGAGAGATGACTAAGAGAACTAACCATGTTTTACCTTTATGGTGTTTTAACACACCTAAGAATTAACACCGTCAAAAGTTTCTTAATAGTTGCTGCAAGATTACGCGCCATGTTTTGCCACACCATTGATGAAAATGTCAGAACGATTATCTCTCGTTGACCTCAAGATGTCGCCCGCTTTTGTACCGTGCATCTCGATGCAACTTTGCATTAAATTGCATGCGCGACGTTAATTTTGCATTTAATTACAACTCGCTGAGAGCGTTATTTTAATATTTTCCAGTCGACGATGTGACAACAGTAGACCACACAACGGTATTAAGCTGAATCTACATGACACGCACGTACAGACGTATTCAAATATGGATAATTAATAATATACGGCATATAAAGTTTCATTATTTCGTATTTATTTTGTGTTAAATTAACGAAAAATTGGATTGTTAACTAACTATTATTACTTGGGAATTTTCTGTAATATTATTATAAATATATACTCAATGTTTCCTATTTTTGTTGTCATGTTCGTTATGCTGCAGTATCACTGTTAAGTCTGAATCAATATGTTTCATTTTGCTTTAAAATTGAAGTTTATTATACGATATATATATATATATATATATATATATATATATATATATATATATATATATATATATATATGTATATATATATATATATATATATATATATATATATATATATATATATATATATATATATATATATATGCAGTGTTAGAATTCTTTGGACTGCGTCCAATGAGACAACATTAGCTGAGAGTCATACACCAAAAGGCTGGGTTTCACAATCTCATGTGGAGCACCCAGCAACATGCGTCTCCTCTGCCTAAATGAGCATAAAGCATATATACCTGAGAATATTTTGACTTTTTTAAGTTTTTTTCTTTTTTTTTTATTTTCAGTCCGTTTGCAAGATATTCGTCTTCAATATAAATATTATTATTATTATTATTATTATTCACGTATGAGTCCTAGTGAACCACGCGAAGTACAGTTAGAGGCGTTTGTTGTTATTAGCCTTCATTTGCGCCCATACTGATTTCATTATTTCGCTATGAGCTTTTTTCCTTTCGTCAGATCAAGTTGTTCCGATCTTTCTACATTTTTCTCTCTGGCCAACCTCCCAAACGTTAACAGTGTGTCTGAAACAGCTTCTATCCTGAATTTCACTTTGTGTAATATTTGCTGATCTTAGGTCTTCTTTAATTGCAGCAATCCATTTAATTATTTCTACTTTAGCTCTACTTCTATTTTCTAAAATTCGACTATTTGTGTAGTCAGCCTACTCGGATTCATCCGTTTTATGTGTCCGTAAAACTTAAGTCTTCTTTTTCTCATATCGCTATGTATATCTGTGTATTATTTAATTTCTTGGTTTTCTCGAAGTGGGTAAATTGTGCTTTTTATTTGTTTGGGGCCTAAGGTAAAAAACCCTATGATTTTTCTTTCCTTCTTTTCAATCTCCTCGATGTCTCTCTTTCTATTCAAAATGAGCGTTTCTGCTCCATATAGACATTCTGGCTTAATAACTGTGTTGTAATGTCTCAGTTTTGTGTGTTTAGATATGCATTTTTTGTTGTAAATATTTTGCGTAAGTCTCAATGCAGTTTCCATTTTTTGTCATCTACCCTTATTGGCCGCTTTTTCCAACCCATTTTCCATGATTATGCCGCTTTTTCCAACCCATTTTCCATGATTATTTCATTCAAAAATTTGAATTGAGAAACTCGTCTGATGTTACCATATTTTGTTTTTAGAAATGGTGTTCTTAGTCTGTTGCAGGTCATGTATTGTGTCTTTTCAAACGAAATTTGGTGTCCTACCTTTTCTGCTGTTTCATTTAGGACTTCAATCTATTTTTGTGCCGTTAATTGAACGTGTGAATTAATTGAACCAATAGCTGCTGCTAGTTCTAGATCATTAGCAAACACCAGACAATCAATTTTAATGTTGGTTCTCCCCAGTTTAATGGACCATTAACCAGCCCATTAAACTGGGGAGACTGGGTCGACTTTTTTTCACTCCACTCCTGTATTACTTTTTTTAGAACACAGTTAAATAAGAGTGGCGAGAGTCCATCCCTTTGTTTCACTCCAGTTTTAATTTCATGAATTTAACTTTTGACCTTGTGTTATTTAGTGTTGCTTTAATAATTACCATCGTTTTCAGATCTAGTCCTTGTTCTTTCAATATTTGGAATAACTTCACAAATGTACAGACGAGATTTTTATTGTACAGTTTTTGATGTCTTAGGATCAACTTTAGATTCAGGATCTGTTCAATATATATATATATATATATATATATATATATATATATATATATATATATATATATATATATATATATATATATATATATATATATATATATATATATACAGGGTGATTTACGGTGGATGGTACATTAAACGTTTAGGGAGAACTACTTAAAGTAAAGATTTGAAATTTTAGACACATGTAAATAAACATGAGCTCTCCATTTAAAATATTCTCTGTGCTGTGGTGTTGCCAAATCTACTCGTAAATGATACCAACTTTGTTTTTTTTAAACGGAACACCCTATATAATATTATATTTTTAAATACTATGAGGTATTTTGAAATTTTTTTATATAACATATGCTATACCCCTCTTGAGCCATTTCGGTAATAAAATATATTTTTTAAGAAATTTGGCAAGAAACATCCCTCAATATAAAAATATTTCTTTTTAATAGGTTGCTTTTTGATAATATGACATGAAAATTAATTTATAGCATACAGGGTGTTTATAAAATAGGCGCATTTAATAGAACTTAAAAATGCATGTTATGTAGGATTTTTAAATGGAATACCCTGTATTTTATAGGGGTTTTTAGCGATTTTTGATTTATAAGCAAAAAACAAAATAATGTAATTAATGCAAAGATATAGAGAGTGGAATTTTGTGAAAATTTATTAGTTCATTTCCAGGAAGATCCACATTTTTTACAAAAAATAATCTGGACTGATGAGTCCAAATTTTCGAGAGGAGCCAATAAAAATTCTCATTTTATCAGGGATTCCGCATTCCAAGAGAATTTTAGTTTTAATGTTTTTTATTTAATCATGGACAGACAAATTCTATACTTTATTTACGATAAACAGTTCAGAAAAGTATCTAGAAATAGTAACCATAGTAGTAGAGGATTTGACAGAAAACCTTCCACTGGTAGTGTATCAAAGCAGCTGGTACCAACTTGAACGTGCCCCGGAACACTTTATAGAAGACGTAAGCAAGTAACTCTATGACCTATTCCAAGATTATTTGTTTAGACGTTTGGGTTTGGGTTGGGATTTCTATCTTTGGGGTACTGTAAAAGACAATATTTACAAAATGCCAGTAACACTAGAGAGAAGCTAAAACATCGGGTGAATCAAGCATTCGTAACCTTATATCTTATTGAGATAAGAAGAGCCGATACGGAAGGGATCCACATTGGAATGTTGAAGTGTTTGGAGGTAAACGGTCCGCGTTTCGAACATTTGCTATAAAAATAGTTTTTTAAATACCATTATATTTCTAATTGTAGTTTTGTGTTATTGTTTACTACAATAAAGTAAACCGTTATCTTTGATTTAATTGTATTATTTTGGGTTTTCTCTATGCGGTCTCTATGCGATAAATTAATTTTCTTATCACATTGTCATAAAGCAACCTATTAAGGAACCATATTCAAAAATTATATATATATATATATATACACACGGTGTCCCATAACTTATCCACCATAGAACAACTGGCGATAGCTTGAATCGAGTTCCTAGAGAGTGCTTGCTACCTACTTTGTGAGGAATTAAACGCTCATATTTTTATTTCAAAATAAAGAATGGTCATAATTTCTACGTAAAAAAGGCACCCTTGGTCAATATCGATATCTGACGCTGTTTTCGAGATATTCGTGTTCGATTATTCCATTGCACATCTTGTCGATGGCTGAAAAATCTGCAATTCACAAAGTCTGCATTGAATACGAGGAAAAAAAACATTAAGATATCAAAAATACAACGGACTTTATTTAAAATAACAATTTTGAAAAATGTACTTCAATAGGTGTTGAAAGTGTCCATCGTTTATTTCAATACACTTTTTCAGGCCCTTTGTTAAGTGAGTTTGTTAAGTTCGTCTCGTGTATTGATTTCATCATGGTAAACTAAAGACTTCATATGACTCCACAAATAAAAGTCTGCTGGATTAATGTCTGAGCTACGAGGTGGCCAAGGAAACTTACCACCGTGCTCAATCCATCGATATGGAAAACGTTGATTCAAATGATTTCGCACTGCAACAGTCAAATTCGGTGGCGCCCTATCTTGCGTGAACCGCATGTTTTGAGTTTAGAGGTATACCGCACAGAAGATCTAATAAATCTAAATACCGCACATATTGATCTCCATTTAGTCTTTGCAGAAACGCAAACGGGCCGACTAAAGAATTCTCGATAATGCCGCACCAAATGTTAATTAATAATTCGTGCTGGAAATATCTCTCTCTTTGTAGGTGTGGATTTTCCAGAGCATTCGTATTCGGTATTCGTTTTTGTTTATGCAGTAGATTTTGATCAAATTCTGATCTAGCCGGCAAATCTTGTGGCAATAAATTTTGAAAGGGCGAAAAATGGCGGAGAGACAATTTTTCTTGATTTATTACTCTTGTAACGGTAGATTTGCGAATTTCTCTAGATGCCTCCAAACGTCTAGTTCTGAGTTTAGAATTTTGCTAGATACTAATCAAAATGTCCTCTTCTTGTTCTACCGTTATATGTTTTGATCGTCCACCAGGACCGTTGTAATAGAACGAATCTGTTTCGCCTAACTTCTTTGATACATTTGTCGATCTGGGATGATTCTGGTTGGGTAGAGCTTTTCATACTTTCTAACGGCAGCGCGACTATTGTAATCTACTTCTCCATATACTGCATATACTGCATATACTTGGCATATACTGCATATACGTAATAATTTGTACACAACAGTCAAGGCACACTTTGTGAATTGTAAATTTTTCAGCGTATATTCAACACGAATATCTCGCAAAAGGCGTAAGATATCGATATTGACCAAGGGTACCTTTTTTACGTGGAAATTATGACTCTTATTTATTTTGAAGTTAAAATATTCCTAGCTTCATAGGGCAAAAATTTGAGCGAGTTAATTCCTCACAAAGTAGGTTGCAAGTGCCCTCTAGAAACTAGGCTCAAGCTAGTACCAAATTCGGATTTGTCGCCTTTGAAAATCCAACTACCCCTATCTTCAACCGTTTTTAAATAATCTCAATTTTTCGAAAATTTAGTTTCACTTTCAAGACCCTGTATATTTTCAATTACTAACATTTGCCAACACATTTATGGACTAAATCATCTTAAAATCATAAAATAAAATGTAATGGTTATAGTCATAAATAAACAATATGTTGGAAAAAAATGAAACTTTTTAAATTTAAAGAAACCTACTAGCGTCATCTATTGAAATAATAAATAATTTGAAAGCTGTATATCTTCTCTATTAAACGAGACCACCATCATTAGAATCGATAAACGGATTGTCAAGTTTTAGCACTTAAAGTGACAGTACGTTTTGTCACCTGGTTACAAAAACATTATGGAACAAAGAGCTAATATTAAATTTTGTTTTAAGCTGGATAAAAATTGTACAGAAACATTTGCATTGATGGTAAAGTTTCTGGTGATGATTCCTTATCTCGTACACGTGTGTTCGAGTGGTATAAGCGACTCCGGGAAGGTCAGGTCACGGTTTTGGTCAGGCCGGGCAAAAAACAAAAACCGCGATGAGTTGGTGTAAAAAATGCATTAATAATATCTGGGTGTTATGTAGCGTTTGTGGAAGAGAATCGTTTGAGTTTGAACTGAATATCGAGCGTCGAGAAGTTGATTTTTGTTGATAATGCACCATCACAGGACCGTCGCTGTTCGTGATTTTTTTCCGTGTAACTATGTCCCGATCTCGAAACACAAACTGACCCTGAAAGGAACGTTGTATGACAGTATTACACAAGTCTAAGAAGCCGTGATGATGGTCATTGAGACAATTACGAAAAACGACATGAACAATCTATGCTAGCTTAGTATATTGATGCGGGAAATGAATAATGAGTAAAATGAAGTAATTTTGGCAAAATATCTACTTATTTTTTTTATTAATTTTAAAAGTTCCGTTACTTTTCCGATAGACTGTGTATAAAGGTCAAGCAAGTAGGGCAATGGTGACAAAGTTTAAACAACATATAACTCAACTGGGGTAAAATAAACCATATTACACTGCCATTGTTCAGTATATTGATGAATACATATATAGTTTATACCTAATGAATACATATATAGAACTCCATGAAAAATATGAACCACCCATGAAAAATATCTCACAACGTGATGAAAATAAATGTTATTAACCCGTCTTCCTTGCCATATTTATAGCAATTGCGTATGGATATATAAAGGTGAATAAACAAAAATTGTCAGTGCTTGTGTTCAAGATATAACACAGTCAATATATTTTCAGTTTGATTCATCTATGTACGAGGGGTGACTACTAAATAAGGAAACTGCCGCTGTAAAATAATTTATTTTGGTTTCATACGTATTTACTTATTATCACCTTTAATATACCCCTTCGTCTATTCCTATAATGCCCCATGCAAATCTTCCATTGTTCGAAACAGTGCTGGAATTATTATTCCGTCAGCTTATTCAGAACGCGTGCCGCTTTCTCTTTCACAGCTTCAACGGATTCAACTCTTGTTCCTTTTAATGCAGATTTCACCTTAGGAAATAGATAGAAGTCGCACGGGGCAAGATCCGGCGAATTAGACGGATAGATTAACACTGGGAAGCTGTACTTGGCTAGAAAGCTTTTGACAAACAATACGAATGAGCCGGTGCATTCCCACAATTCGGGTCGTTTTTTACTTATTCTTACACGGAGTTCAGCAAGAACGTGTAGGTAATGTTAGTGAATAGTTTGACCTTCAGGAACCCGGAGAATGTACGCAATCCCATGCATATAAAAAAAAACAATCATCATTCCTTTGAAATTTGATTTACTCATTCGAACTTCTTTGGTTCTCAGTGAATTTGGGCTCTCCCAGTGTAAGGATTGGCGCTTCGTTTGGGTTTTTTTAAGGTTTGGGTCATTTTAAGTGGCTTTCAAATTGTCAGTACAAACATTTTTGCGAGCTTCTTGTTGTTCAAACGTGAGAATCTTAGGCAGCATTTTGGCACACACTTTTATATTTAAAAATTATTATGTAAAATTTGCCGTACGCATTCTTTGTCAATTCCTACAGTTTCAGCAATCATACGAATACTTAACCGACGGTCAGATCGAACCAGATTACCGATTTTTCCGATATTGTTATCCGTTGTTGACGTGGAAAGGCGACCCAAGCGTGGATCATCTTCAACGATTTCTCGGCTGACTTGAAATCGCTTAAACCACTCAAAAACACGTGCACGCGATAAACATTCATTACCATATATTTATTTCAATAAACTATAAGTTTCAGTAGCGGTTTTTCCAAGTTTCAAGTGAAATTTCACACTTAACTCTCTATTGTTACACTTAACATTTTTCTGGCAAAATAACACTAATGCGAACGAAGGCTACGGGTATACGGATTTACTTACATAAGCGAGAGGAGATTTACTTACATAAGCTTACTGCATTCGAAAGAGAAGGCTTCACGCTAAACAGCTGTTGGTCGCTGGCGTTTGGCGCATGCGTACTTCTTCTGAAGCAGTGTCAGTCTGGTTATTTAATAATATTTTTTTTATATTCTAACAAGTTTCTGATAATAAACACTTCTTGAAGAACCACAAGTGGTGGACAGAATGAGAAACTACCATATTTCAAATATTTAAACACTCTAAAACTGAAATTCAGTAGTTGTGTTTCAAAATATGTTTTATCTTAGAGTGTAAAATTGTTTAGTTAAAAGACATGTAATATATATTTGGAGATATAATTTTCTTTCTAGTATTAATTGAGGCAACTGAGATCGGGTAAAACAGTCCAAATAAACGTGCTCATTCGGTAATTGATCCAATATGGTCCGAACTAATCGGGTTCGCTGTCTGGAAGGCTTCCTTTGCTAGGGATTAGACGAACGTTTATCGGTCCTTACCTTATTTTAATCCCGCGGGCTGATACCAAATTCCCGGCAGTCTGCAGTCGCCCGATAGACGTCCGGATTACCGGTTCTATCTAGAGATCTCGTCCCTTTGTGATGGCGATTTGCGTTCGGGGAATATGCAAAAGGAAGCTTTTAGGGGACCGCTTTGTTTTTCAATTGATAGTTTGCTTGTCGTCATGAAACTAGGGAGCTTTTTTTTCTCTTATTTCTCTATAAATGGCGTAATGACATATATATATATATATATATATATATATATATATATATATATATATATATATATATATATATATATATATATATATATATATATATACATTGGTGGGCACATGTTTCGTCTATTGGTGGTTACACTCGTACCGACATATGCTCTCTCGCCAAGAATAGGGAGGCCCTCTCCACAATCAAACAACCCATATTTTCGCCGACTTCTCGTCGAATTGCTTATAAGTGCGTTCCACATGAGATTGTGGAACCCAACGGTCGAGGGTGTATAACTGCTGACTAGTGTTGTCTCGTTGGACGCAGTCCAAAGTTCGTTCAATATGTTGCACAATCATATACGGCATCAGTTCTTTCTCATTTAATTGCTCATGTAAGGAATTGAAAATTACATGCTGCCCTGAAAATGAAAATTAATCTGTGTCAAAATTAAATTGCTTATTTATTTAAAATGAATTTCCATCAAGTAACAGCTACCTTAGTTATTTTTTTTTCTGCAATTCTTAGGTTATATAAATGGGGCCTCGAATAGAACTTGTATCCAAAGTTGCAGCATTGGTAACCCTTTTAGTAAAACTATGCTTTCTAGATGATTTTAAAACTTCACTTTTTGTGAAATAGTACTAAAGTGGACATACTCAACCTAAAGGCTGCTGCAACACGCTAAAAAAAATATTCTAGTTTCTATAATATATATGACTTAAATTAAACATATCCAATTATCAGCAATTAACTTAACATACCTCTCTAACAGCCGCAATGGGTAACGATGGGCCATTACTGGCTCCTTTTTCTTCAAAATAGTATATCAGAGATGATACAAACTCTTTACAGCGCCTATTTAAATGATTTGGCATTTTACAGGCGCGACTTTGACAATTATAATACTGTAGTAATTCTTAAAAGAACTGTTTTTCCATTGTAAGGTAAAAGGACGAAAGTTAAACGCTTAGATAAAATGGGATAACCTGAAAACTTGTCAATAACTATCAGCAAGAAAAATTTTAAACTCGACAACGTCGCATATGCTGCCAACCGAATCCAGCTCTAAGTTAGAAATTTATTGAATATATTCCATTTGATTATTTAATTATTTAATTTATGTAGTGGTATTTCTGCTATTCATCAATAGCGTCATCGATGACGTGCAACGGTTTTAGTTTTGTACAGGCTATGTAATCATAAAATGATATTAGAATACTCTATCTCTAAGCTGATAGCAGATATTTTTTAAATTTAAATATAATGTGCTTTCAGTAGAACACTAAATGAAATCTCTACTTAGAGAGTTAAACAATTTAGCAGCATTGTAGTTAAAAGAACGATGAAACAATTTCCTTGTCTAATGTAATGTATTTACTCTAATAAATATGATAATATGCTAATATTAACCGACCTTTAAATATTTTGTTTATAATATAACCAACACATTTTATTGCTGCATATCTTCTTAAAGAATTTATTTCCTCCTAATGGTTCGTACTTCATGGTGAAATAAATCACAGTATACTAAATTATTACACGTTATCGTGCACCAGGTCTTAGAGATAAGTATGCTACCTTACGCTTAAGGTAATGTCTTTGTAGTTAGTCTATCAACAAGACAATAATACCAAACATACGACTCGTGTGGTGAAGTCCTGCAATACGATCATCTTAAGGTTTATTTAAAATACAATAAAAATCCCTTAGGCTACATATGTAATAACTGCTGATATATGTAAAGGAACTATTTTGCGGCATAAAAAAAAATATCGATATTTTCAGAAATTATCAACTTTATTAATAAAATTCCACGATATAGAAAAATCAACTTAAATTAAAATTGGCCTCTTCCAGTAACGGAGTAAAAATATCAGCATTTATTCAAGGCAATAATTAAAGATGTACTGATTTGACAGCTCTGATATTTTAGGACAACCCTCGTGGACCCAAACCTTGCAGTTTTCACCCTGAATCCAGTCCTCCTAATGAAATTAACGAAACGAACGAAATTCGAAACGAAATTCGAAACGAAACCGAAAAAAATTCCTTGTCCTAGTCAAAGCCCTTTACCACGTCAAGGTCTTATCCACAAGAGGATATATATATATATATATATATATATATATATATATATATATATATATATATATATATATATATATATATATATATATATATATATTCATTCAAGTTCAATATACTTGATGATGTCATCGATCCATCGTGTTTTCGGTCTTCGACGTGGCGTTTATGATCAAGCAGTATCCATCCCAGGATTGCTTTGGTCCATCGCCTGCCCACCTCCATTTCAATTCCTTTATCTTTCCAATAATGTCACACACTTTTATTTCTTCTCTGATCCATGTGCAGGTCTTTCAGTTCCGCTTTTGACTCGAATGGCAGAAAAGATTTCAGGACTGACGCTCAGGAATGACGCACGACCAAAAGAGCAAGCAGGATTTAGAAGTGGATTCAGTACAATGGATCACATCCAGGTTGTCCAGCAAGCCATACAACAGCACAGTGAATACACCATACCAGTGTGTTTGGCATTTATCCATTATGAAAGATTATTTGACTCAATCTCAAAGCACGCCATAATGCATGCATTGCTTAACCATTGCAAAGCCTATGTAAACCTACTGGAATCGATATATGATGAAGATGCAGGGACAGTTCACCTCGATGATTTTGAAGTAAAGATCAACGTAGAAAGGGGGTTTCTCAGCCTGCTTTGAAGAGTTATTCCGTAGTCTGGATTGGGAACTGGATGGGATAGATTCGCAGATTATATCGTTCTCCTTTCACAACACCCAGGAGGAGCTTCAAAGACAAATACAAGAGCTGCAAAAGACTGGAGATTCATTTGAATTGAAAATAAATCTGAAAAAGAGTCAGGTCATGTTCAATACATTTTTTGAGGAGAAAAGAATTTCTCTTTTAGGACGGAATTGGATGTTGCAGGATCATTACATATGTTTTGGGAAGAATATTTCAATTGGAAGGTGATACCGCTCGAGAGGTGGAACTGCATGTTAAGTGTGGCTGACAGGCATTTGGTAGGTTTAACATGGTGTTTAAGAACAAGCTTCAACTTTGTCTGAAGAGAAAACTTTTGGGTAACACAGAGGGAAATGAAAAAATGTATGCTTAGCATTACAAAGCGGGAAATCAACGGGAAATAAAGAACAAACGAATGTGTGATATAATTGGAATAGTAATTGAAACGAAATGGAGGTGTGTAGACCATATAACGAGGTTATGTGACGACAGGTGGGCCAGGGCAATCCTGGATTGGATACCGCTTGATTACAAACGTCCACGAAGAAGACCGAAAGCAAAATGAACTGATGATATCATCAAGTATGTAAGAGGCCTTCATCCCACAGTAGATGGACACGGGCTTATGATGATAATTTTTTTTTCATTTCGGCAATAATATTTTCCATAAAAATCTACAACATACGCTTTTCTCCTTTCTTTTTTTTCTTCTAACTGCTCCGATAAAGTTTAAATTGTTTTTTAAATTTCTGTTCAATATAATGTAGGTCTAATCAAATGTTATGTTTATTTTCATTACTAGTGCTAAACTGTCTATATAATTGAAAAAGATCAATTATAAAAACTGAAAAATCAACGCATGTCATAATTTAAGAGAATCAAAATTTTCTTGTTAATCGTTAACAACTCACACTCGTTAACAACAACACTCATCGTGTTGATTGTTCACATTTATTAGTCGCGTGAGTTTCGGGATTAGATTATAGCTCTGTGTATCTGAAGGTAGCCTACGATTTATTATCCTCAGCAACAAATTGAAACTATTTTTTTGTGGAATTTCCATTTATTGATATTGCTGTACATAAAGTTTGAAGTATTTTCATGGTTTATTGGATCACATTGATCGGTTTTAATCTGCGTTGTTAATTTAAAAAAAGGTAAAATTGAAATTAGTAGTCCGTAGTAGATCGTGTTGAAAAAGTACTATTTCTCAATTTTCGATCGATCGATACCAATGTTTTTAATGTTAAGTTGTTTATTTATTCATTACAAGCAAAGTTTTCATGGGAGTCAGATTTATTAGTTCGTGTTTCTTGTGTATGAGCTGAAGCAAACCAACAAATTTGTGAAAAAAAAATGTTTTCCAAAATTTTCCCATAAGTGAGAAAAGTATATTTTTTTTATCTGTAGAAAAAGGTGGATATAACATTTCTACCATAGTTTTTTTTGTCCCTTTTATAGTCCTGAATGAATTTCGAACATATCTGAGGGAAAAAAGATTTATGCCATTTCAAAATGGCCACCTAACCTAACCTAACTTGAAATGAAGCAGAAGGGGCGTCTGTGAATAGAAAAGAGTGTACGAGTCACGGTGTTAACAACATAGATCTGATTTTAAATATGCGCTTGATCAGTTCATGTCACTACTAAAGTCTCATTCCAACTGAAACACTGAAGATGCCCAGTGCTTTTAATGAGGACAATAATAATGAAAAGCTTTTGAATTGATACAAATTAATTATTGTAGTGAAATAGTGAGTGAAATTATGCAGCGTGAAGCAGCGAGCCGTAATTTATATTAGTAAACACTGAATAAATCGTTCAGAAAGTAGCTGAAATGCTTCAAAATTGAGAGATCATATCGAGATCGAAAATGACCGGACACAAAAAGTAGATTGTACGCGATATTTAAACTAACAAAGATATCGTGGTTCCATCGACCATCTCCCATATTCATCTGATTTGACGCCATTAATGAAATGGCATGTGCCCATTGTTACTAGAAGCGATTTTCAAAAATGTACGAGGGTACTCTGAAAAGTTTGCAGCCTAAACATGAAGATGGCGTTAGTCATTAAAAATTTTAGTATTATAATTGCGCATGCTTTAAAAGAAAACCTTGAATAGCTCAGTCATATTAGATGCTTAGTTGTTGTTTAACAGTCGTTTATGTCAGTCGATGTTAGTGTTTTTGTAAAGATGGAAAAAATCGAATTATAACAGGTTTTTCAATTAAAAACAAACGTGTATGATGTATGACGTACTTTTTTTTATTTTACTAATTATTTAGTGTTAGAGACTGAAAAAAATAACTTGCAACTTAATAATTATCACAAATTAATAATAGAATAATTTTAATATTATTTTTGAATAAAAAACATAACAATGGCGAAGATTTGAACCTCAAACTGTTAAGTCGGTACGCCTTAAAAAGCTTAAATTAATGCCTTGGATACGCTTGATATATTTCTCATCGTCCTTTGCAGGATTGGAATACCTTCTTATATATTATCTTAACTATGACCTGGATCGCTGTCAAATCATCATGCAAATTTCATCTTGTTGATCATCACGGCACATCAAATGTCTGGCAAATCATCATTGAACGATCAGAGCAGCGCTTGTAAATTGTCGATAATTATTAAAATCAGTGTTCCAAATGTGCGCTAAATTTACAGATTCTGTTATGGTGCATCTAATCGCCCACCGAGAGATGTATTCGCCGAATTATCAAAAAATTCCGACCGCATTTCACACTGATGGATATTAAAACTAAAACAAGACAAAAAAAGTGTTGATCAATGATTATTTAATTCCGAATTTGAATGGTGTTGATCTGAAGGGAATGTGACTCCAATAGGACGGTTCCACATGTAATACATCCTTTTATTTGATATTTTTGGAGTTATGTTAGATCTTTGATATATGCCGATAGACCAACAACCACTGACACCTTGGAAACCAATATAAATCGAACAATGCCGGACATAACACCCCAATTGCTTGAAAAAGTAGTAGAGCTTTGAATAAATTCTTTGTTTATCTAAGTACAAAAAAAAATAAAAATCTAAAAAATCGAAGCTGTAATCACAGCTCAACATCGATAACAAAAAACATGTAAAATATCGCCGTTAAAGGAACAAGACCTCGGCGAAAATTCATCGGAAACTCTGATATTATATTCCGTTATCAAGGGAGTTTTATTCTTCCAAGTTTGCGGCAATGGTTTCGTATTAGCATCGAGGACTTTAAGAGCTTCGTAATTGGGATTGCTCAGTGTCGCAGGGGTTAAAACCACCCTCGACGACAATCTGAACTCGAATTTAAGGTCCTGCTGGACCAGTTCGGTCTCATTTGTTTTCCTCTTTGTTCTCTGGCCGTGTTTGTCTATAGAAACTCGGCTAGAATTGATTAAAATCTTAGCATTGAACTATTATTATTTTCGCAACGAAATTAACCCGCCTTAATTTCGAGTAATTAAAGCTGGTATATCTAAGATAGGAACGTCTTTATTAATAAATCAGATGAGCGAAGCGTGGAGGAATCTCCAGAAACATCGATTCGACAACGTGGTACACAATTGAGAATTTCTACATGTAGTTTCTCCACGAATTTTAATAAATAACTTGCACGTGTCTCCCTCTGAGATTCAAATTGTTCAACACATTTTACCTACAGACGATAACAAGCGATTAGAATACTCTATTGTTACTATGTCATTGTAAACCACTTTCTCTAAACTCGAAGAGATTTACCACTAAACACCAAATCACTTTTTTAAACTTCTCGACGCACTTTTCCCTAACCAACTTAGGTATCATCAGGATATGATTTAATCTAATTCTAAAACTAAACTATGTTCTATTTATATGATAACCCTACTTAATGAAGCGTGTAAAAATCATGAACCGTGAAGTTTACTGAGCATTACATTAATAATTGAAACAGTTGACTGAACGGAATATCGCGGTTCATGGTTTTCTTACGTTTTTCTATTTGAATGCTTTCAACGCATCCAAAGTCCTATTGTTATTAATACTTTTAATCAGTTTTAAATTACTAATATCTATATTGTGTATATAAAAACAAATACATGTTCTTATTTCTAACTATAAACGTATAAATATAAACTATTAGTCTAAATATCCAAATAATATCGTGAAGGGAAATGAAAAAGTTGAATTCTTACACGACAAAAGTATATAGACAAAACTAATATTATCAAGATCTATATGAAACAAGATTAAACAACACTTCAAATAAGCCAAAATGTAAGTAATTTGGTTAATATTTTGTGGTATAACCGTGTGGAACAACCATTAGGCATTGACTCAAGTTTATTAATGTTGACGTGATCAATACTTTTCCATTTTTCTTCCAATGCCCTATATAGATTTTTTTTTGATGGAGTAAATCTTATCTTTAATCTGTCGATTCAAGTGATCCCACATGTTTTCTATAGGGTTTAAATCCGGCGATCGCGATGGCCACTTTAAGGTAGCAATGTTTTCATCTATAAAGAAATGCTCATTCGCTTTGAAGAATGCGTGGGGTGATTATTGTGTTAAAAAGAAGATCCTAAAGGCATGTTATCTCTATATAAGGCAGCATTATGTTCACTAATATATATGACGATACATAAATCTATCCATAATCTCTTCTATGCGGTGTAATGAACCTATTGCAAACCCCAGAAAGTAACCCCAGATCATGACAGATCCACCTCCATGCTTAACATTATTTATGATGCATTCTTTTTTCAACAGGGCGTCTAACATAACCAACTTCATTAAATCCAAACATATGGAAATTTGATTCGTCGTTCCGACATACCCGTTTCTAATCATGTAGTGATTCCAATGGAGATATTGACGAGCAAAACCTAAATGGTTCCTTCTGTTTTTCTTTGAAAGAAGTGGTTTCTTTCTTGATTTATTAAATCAGGTCTTATTTCAGTTCAGCTTTTCTTTGCAACATCAGTTTTTATTTAATTAACTTTCTTTTCTTTCACTAATCTTTCTAGGATGATCGGATCTTGGCGATACTTCTATTGTTCCCTTTTGTCTAAATCTATTTAAACAAAGTATTGCCCTTTAGCGTTTGTTTTTTAATTTTACATAAGAACAGATATTTTTGATATTTTTTGAGTTTTAGATTGTAGGGGAAAACCCAAAAAAAGAAAAAATACATTTGGTAGTTTAACAATTCTTATATATATATATATATATATATATATCGGCTTCGCCCAACTATCCACCATGCGACGTCACGTGTCTCTCGGGATCGGTTTCTAGCCTTTCAGCCGTCATCAGCCGAGCTCCAGACGAACGCAAGGAAAGCAGTTGGGAGAGGAGAGACGATTGGGCCCAGGCCAGGTTAACTGGCCATTTTAATGACGGGTCGTTATCGCACACAACTTACTCCATCATACGGCGAATGCTCGTAGCAGTCAGGGCCGCTCGTGACATTCTGCCTGGAACCTCGGGTATAGTACCAGGTATGCCCACAAGGTAGCGTAACGGAACCGTGGAGGGTAATATTACATAAATCTTTCACCCTTTTTCCACGTGGTGCCACCGATCGCCTTCGCCCAACTATCCACCATGCGACGTCACGTGTCTCTCGGGACCGGTTTCTAGTCTTTCCGCTGTCATCAGCTGAGCTCGGGCGAATGCCCGTAGTTAAAATGTTACGAGCCCTCAAAAAAATGTGTTTCCTTAGTTTGCTTTTTTGGCCAAAGAGTAAACAAAATAAGATCTACAGAATATTTTTCTCTCAGTGACATAGAATGTATTGACAATATCAGTAAATTAAATTTTTTCAACAAAGGAATATCTGTAAGCATTAAGTGGTTATCAAGAGGTTATCAAGTGGTAAGCATTAGGTAGTTAAGTCATTAGTGGTTGTCTATATACTTTTGTCCATTACTGTATTTACCAGGATGCCAAATGTCTTTTAATGAATAAATATCGAATGGGGTATAATATGACACACATTACACATATTTGTTAGTTAAGTATTTTTTTTATAACATAGCCGCACACATCTATTCATGTATTCTCAATTATTTTTATGAAGTATTTTATTTCTATTAATTTAAAAAAATTTTTTTTTGGCTCCTTTAATAATGCACCGCAAAAAATATCTAAAAAGCCGAAGGTAAAATCGTGTTTCAGAATAGAGCACTCCTCGGATCTTTTGGTTTTATACTTCGTTATCAAGGGAGTTTTATTCTTCCGTTTGCGGTAATGGTTTTGTATTAGTATGGTGAACTTATAAGAGCTCCGTAATTGGGATTGCTCAGTGTCCGATAGGTTAAAACCACCCTCGACGACAATGCGAATTAGAATTTTAGGTCCTGCCTCCATTTTGGCCTCATTTATTTTCCCTTTGTTCTCTGGCCGTATTTGTATAAAGAAGCTTGGATTAAGTTGATTATAATCTTAACGTTGGATAATTATTTTTCCAACGAATCTTTATCTGACTTAATTTCCAGTATATAAAGATGGATTTACCTAGATTGGAATATCATATTTCGACAGAACATTAATTCAGATTATACCTGGTCATACAGGGTGTTTGTTATCGTTTTGCGCAAACTGTGGGAGCATAAAATATACTTAATTCTAATAGTAAAAACTCAAAAGTGGTAGATCGATCTTTATTCGTTCTGAAGTCATAGGCCTTTGAAATTATAAGTAGCAAATATTAAGATTTATAAAATTAGAACTTATTATATTATAATTTTATTTTAAGAACTGACTGATACTGAAATTATAATTGATATTCACATTTGTTATTCTCAAAAAAAATATCTGCTTGGTATTTTTAACTGTATTAGTTGATTTTCAAAATAAACATTTGTGAAATGAATTTTTATTTGGTTTATGAATTTAAGTTTGATTATTAACTGTTTATAAATTCGACCCACCGCTGTTCTGTATTTTAGTTTTAGAAGAGAAGATGAGTAAGCTAACGAGAATAGTTAGCCTTTCTTTTGTCTTGTCTCGGTTTATGTATTTTTTAAGTGTTGGATCGAAGACATACGGTATTAAGATTGATCCAAAGATCTGCGTACTAAATCTATTTCGTTGTAGGTGTAGCTTTTCGGTTTATATGGAAACTTTTTTCGTATGATTGTCATGCATATTGCACTTTTTGTTTTTTGTTAGCATTTTCTCCAAATAGGTTTATATTTATTTTTATAAAAAGTTCCCCTGTTAATGAATAGTCAACTTTCCTATGTGTTTCAAATGACAAAATAACGGTTCAGATGGGAGAACAAAAAACTCTATTAACTACGAAAACATTGTAATTAATAGAGTAAAATCTCAATGAAGATTCACTATGTTATACACCTTTATCAAAGAAGTTATATTCTTCTGAGTTTGCGACAGTGGTTTCGAATTGAAGTAGTGGAGTTAAAGGACGTTCATAATAGGGATTGCTCAGTGTCGGAGGGGTTAAATTCACCCTCGGCGACAATAAGAGCTTAAATTTAAGGCCCTTTTGGAGTAATTTTCTCTCATTTATTTTTCTCTGTGTTCTTTGATCGTATTCGGATAAAAACGTCTACATAAAGTTGATTAACATTTAGTTTAGAACTGTTAATATTTTTATATCAACATTTATATATTTAATATGTATTTTGAGTAAATAAAAGCTCCATTTCGGAGATACGAATAAAATATTGAAGTAAAACATTACATACAAATACATACAAATTTCTTTTTTTGAGTTATTTGTATACGTTTGTACTATTTTGTTGAAATTGTAAAGGCAATAAATGTCCTGAAGGCAAATTTTTTTTTTATTACAGTTCTCTTCTGGAAATTTTAGAAACTGATATTAACTGACAGATTATGTGCTTCATGCAATTTATAAATTTGTAAGTATTTAAAAGCAGTTAATGTTTGTTTTGTCCAGTCTCAGTTTTTTTTTTAATATGGGTTGGATGGAAGGTAATTCTACATACACAGTCCAAATTAAAATTAATTTGCGCTACGTTATCAATGGATTCTCCCTCTGGCTCCAATCGTCTTTTCCAACTGCTTTCCTTGCGTTCGTCTGGAGCTCGGCTGATCACGGCTGAAACCGGTCCCGAGAGACACGTGACGTCGTATGGTGAACATATGGTCGTTGGGCGAAGGCGGTCGGTGGCAGCACGTGGAGAAAGGGTGAAAGATTTCTGTAAGATTGCCCTTCACGGTTCTGTTATCTTCCGTCGGATGGCGTATATATGTAATATTAGATTTCTTTGGACATCATCCAATGAGACAATAGTAGTTGAGTGTCAAGTACACTCAACCGCTGGGTTCCATAATCTCATGTGAAACACACAGCAACCTGCGTCTCCGCCCAAATGAACATTTCTGTTAGGTGTTTGACCGGGAATGAGCCCCACCCATCCCTGCAATTGGAGGGCACATATTTCGCCACTCGATGTTCAGGCTCGTCAGGGTACCGACACATGCTCTCCCGTCAAGAATAGGGAGACCCCTTCCTGTCCATAGAAAAAAATATTTTATAATTACGCCATCCGATGGGAAGTCGGCGAGAGTATAGGTTGCTGACTGGGACTGTGGTGGTCCATTCCCTCCGTGAAGAACCAAAAGGAAGTATGAATTTTCCAACGGAATTTCTTAATTCACTCGATGTTCCCGGATTACCGTCACCTATTGTGAATTTGAAAATTGGAGGACCAGTTATATTACTCCGAAACATCAATGTTATTCACTGGTGCACAATTAGTAGTTAAGAAATTCATAAACAATCTAATGGAAGCAACAATTCTGATTGGAGCTCATAAAGGTGCAGACGTACTACTTCCGCGAATATTACTCATAGATAGAGCAACGCAAAGCAGGGTATTAAATTAAATGATGCATTTCCTCGGTGAATCTATGTTCGCTAGAATACTTTTATTTACTTCTCTATTCATTTCATATCTGACTGAGCCACACTATAGTTGGTGTATAATAATTCGTGCGCCTGTCTGTGATCGTGTAACTTCTGAACGACTACACCGATTGAAGTTATATTCTCACAATATATTTGTTTTGTCGAGACGATGGGTCATAGCTATGCTAGGATCGGATAGGTGGCACTGTAGTCAAGTTATTAACAAAGAAATGATTCAGATTTAAAAATGATATATGAACATCATTTCCGTGTTGTTGCGTTAACAACTCAACATTTTCATTATTTATTGTTAAAAAAATGAATTTAATATCAATTATTAAAAATAACCGTGTGTTAAGTGATATATAGGTTTGTTAAGTGATATATAGGTTGATATATAGTGTCCCTAGAACCAATTTTGCGTATCTGTCCTCTTAAAATATGTTACAGATAATGAACACAACTTTAATTTTAATGACATAACAATTTTAGATTTTGAAATGCAATATAAAAGAAGAAATATTAAGGAAATCATTTATATAAAAACAACAAATAATACTATTAATTTTAGAAATGATACAGATAATTTAAGTTGTATATGTATATAATGACATCATTAAATAATAAATTTTCATATATATTTTTTATTTTTGCATCTAATACCATTACACGTAACAAATCCAAAACTGTTAGGTTATAATAAGAAACAAAAATTTGTTAAATATATTAAAGTCAGATATATGTCAATTGAAAATTAAAAAAAAAATGTCACATCTGATATAAAAAATTTGGGAAATTAATTGTTTTATTAGATACTGGTAGGTTTTCAGATGTCAATTTGTATCTTTTATAAAACGAAAGTATATTGTATAGTAATAGTTCTGAAGATGGTTTATTATTAAACTGAAACCTTATATATATATATATATATATATATATATATATATATATATATATATATATATATATATATATATATATATATATATATATATATATATATATATATATGTAGTGTGGTGAATTTTAGTGTGGTGAATCAGTTCACATTTCTTCTTGTTGTCATTCTCATAGTTGTTGGTGAGTTTTTGCCTTTTCGTTTGCATATATATATATATATATATATATATATATATATATATATATATATATATATATATATATATATATATATATATATGTATATATGTATATATATATATATATATATATATATATATATATATATATATATATATATATATATATATATATATATATTTTAAAGACGAACGAATCAACACCCGAAATGTCTTGGAGCAGTAAACAAATTAGGTATTTATATTATGATATGATATTGTTTTTATTGCCGGTCGCGTTGATGCGGCGGTAAGAGCGTCTGCTTTGCCGAATCCGCGTTGGAGCGGTAGCTGGTTCGATTCCAGCGCTCGGATGGTTATTTTTCTTTCTTCTGTCCATTTTTCCTAAATGTTTGTGATTGTTTCTAGGCAAGAGTGTAAAATCCGACTACGACTTACCCCTCAGTCACGTCAGTTAAAGGCTGGGTAAGGCCGGATGCCTGCTGAGAAGTGTTCTACGTTGGTCACTCGCCAGTCGGTAGGTTTCCTGATAGACTTATGGGTAGACAAATAGCCAAGGGTTTATAGCCCGAGGGGGGTGCTGGCCTGGGTTTGTCGGAAACTGATGACCGTGGTTCGGAACCCACGTTAAGCTGTAGGTCCAGTCGCTAAATAGCCTAGTTGCTGATGCTCCTCTAACCCAAACACTTTACTTTACTTTTTTACTTTATTTTTATTCCAAGAGTAGCGTTTGTTGGCTTTTTTAAATAAAATAATTTACTTATTGTTATATTTTTAATGGATTATATATAAATGGAGATTAAAAAACAGATAATTAAAATATTATTTTTAATATCTATAGAGATATTAGCATGCAATTAACTGAGGTTTTTCTATTGTTTCAGGTAAGAGTTTTAAATTCTCCTAGTAGAATAGTTTAGAAGAAACCTGAAAATTATTTATTAATGGTAAGTTATTAGTTTAGAATGGTTTTCTTTATAATAAATGTGTTTTTAATGGCGTTGCTTTACAATTTGACTCATTCAGTTTAAATTATTAGTGAAATATTTTTATCTTTGCTTTTTTCATCGAATATGTTCGTATTTACTTGTGCTTTCTTTGATTTACTTCAATGCATTCAACGAGCTCAATACTCGAGTAATTCAACAGGTTTGAGTTTGAAGAAATTAAATGCCAGTATTATTTTTTTCAATTTCATGTCGTAAGCGTCTGCAATAAAAGTGGTTTTAGAAAGAGACGGTAATAAAATTAATATTATTTTTTAACTGTAACCATATACAAGATGAATAACATGTTTAGTTTTTAATGCAAGAAACGTGATATAACAATCATTCGTATTTATGCTTTACAACAACTGGGTTAGCCATGCAAGTATGAAAAGATATATATATATATATATATATATATATATATATATATATATATATATATATATATATATATATAAAATGCGAATTTTTTGCGTCCAGCGTGAGCGCCATCAGAAGATACGTTCGGAAAGGCTTCAGCGGTCGAGATAGAGACTTCGGGGAAAACCATCTAGATTCTCTTGATAATGGCTTGGATAATGGATAATGGATTTTACAAATCTATAACACGGTACCATCCGAGAACCACCTGAGAATATATATATATATATATATATATATATATATATATATATATATATATATATATATATATATATATATATATATGTCAGTGTCATTTCTATATGTCAGTCACATTTAAGATCAAGACACCCCCATATCTCTGCTATTTGAAGGAATACAGATTTAAATTTTTGCATTGCAGTCATACAGGTGGATGGGTCTCATTTTTTAAGATACTCAACTGAAACCTGAACTTTAAACTCAGCCTACTACGAATTCACAAACAAGAACAATCCTGAATATTTTGCTTCGCGTTAGAGATATCGAAAAAGATTATTAGAAAAAGTTGTTCGGAATATTATTTTAACCTCATATACCGATTTTCATGATAAAATTCGCATTTTTAATTTTTTCATTATTTTGGTCTATACACAAAATTATTACAAGTTTATTTGTTTAATTTGATAATTAGTGTGCCATTGTGAGTAAAAACTTGACACATTGTCAATAGTGTCATGTATTCAAATATTTCGGTAAAATAAATAGCACTTAGGAATAATTATTTTATTATTATTGGAAAACAATTTTTGATAATTGATCAAATTTAGGAAATAGTATATAAAAATATATAGCAATAATTTTCAGAATACAAATAATTAACTATCAAATGTGATCTCTCGCAACTAGTCCTCCGTCTATTCGAATACATTTTTCGATTCTTTTACGATTCTGTTGTAATAATTTCGTATATAGACCAAAATAACGTCAAAACCTGGTATATGGGGTTAGAATAACATCCTGAACTACTTTTTCTAATAACTCTTTTCGATATATCTAACGCAATGCAAAATATCGAGAATTGACCCTGTTTGTGAATTCGTAGTAGGCTTAGTTTAAAGTTCAGATTTCAGTTGAGTATCTTAAAAAACGTCACCCATCAATCTGTCTGACTGTGCAAAAATTTAAATTTGTATTCGTTCAAATAGCGAAAATGTGGGGGTGTCTTCATCTTAAATGTGACAAACTGTATATATATATATATATATATATATATATATATATATATATATATATATATATATATATATATATAAATCATCATCATCATCATCATCATCATCATCATCATCATCAGCCCGTATCGATCCACTGCAGGATGAAGGCCTCTTCAGCATGCTTCCAACCTTCACGGTCCTGGGCTTTCCTCTGCCACTCGGGTCCAATATACTTAACGATGTCATCAGTCCATCGTGCTTTCGGTCTTCTTCGCGGACGTTTGCGATCAAACGGTATCCACTCCAGGATTGCCTTGGTCCATCTGTCGTCCCATCGCCCCGCTATATGGCCTGCCCATCTCCATTTCAACTGTTTTACTCTTCCAATGATGTCACAGACTTTTGTTTGTTCCCTGATCCAAGCGCAGGACTTTCTGTCTCGTCTTGTAATGCCAAGCATACATCTTTCCATTCCCCTCTGTGCCACCCGAAGTTTTTGAATTGATTGCGATGTGAGTGTCCAGGTTTCACTTCCGTATGTCATAACGGGTAGAACGCACTGATCGAATACTTTTCTTTTCAGGCAAAGTGGGAGTCTGCTCTTAAACACTATGTTGAGCCTACCAAATGCCTGCCAGCCACATTTAACACGCCGTTCCACCTCCCGGGCGGTATTCCCCTCCATGGATATCCTCTGCCCAAGATATACAAAGCTGTCCACAATCTCTAAATCCCTTCCTAGAACTGAAATTCTTCTGTCTTGAGCGAAGTTATTGAACATAACCTGACTCTTTTTCAGGTTTATTTTCAAGCCAAATGGTTCGCCAGCCCTTTGCAGTTCTTGTATGCGTCTTTGCAGCTCCTCTGGGTCTTGTGAAATGAGAATAATATCATCTGCAAATCTAAGATGGTTTAAGTTTGCACCATTGATCTTTACCCCATCCTGTTCCCAATCCAGTTTACGGAATACTTCTTCAAGGCCAGCCGAGAAAAGAATAGGCGATATTGCGTCACCCTGCCGTACACCTCGTTCTATATTAATTCCCACTTCAAGATCATCAAGGTGAATTGTGGCTGTAGCTCCATCATATATCGATTCTAATAGGTTTACATAGGCTCTCTCTACACCTTGGCTAAGCAGTGCATCCATTATCGCATGCTTTGAGATGGAATCAAATGCTTTTTCGTAGTCGATAAAAGCCAAGCACAGTGGCATGGTGTATTCGTTGTGCCTTTCTATGACCTGCTGTACAACCTGGATGTGATCCATTGTACTGAATCCACTTCTGAATCCTGCTTGTTCTCTTGGTTGTGCGTCATTCAGTTTTTTTAATATTCTTTTAGAAATTATCTTAGTGAAAACTTTGTACATCACTGATAGGAGGCTTATTGGACGGTAGTTCTTTAAATCTTCCTGTGCTCCTTTTTTATGTAAAAGGATCACTTCTGCATTTTTCCATAAGTCAGGTACTTTTTGTTCTTTGAGGCATTTTGAGTTTAATTTTGCCAGTGTTTTATGTAACGTCCGACCACCAGCTTTTAGCATTTCGACAGTTACACTATCCTTTCCTGGAGCCTTGCTGTTCTTCATCAATTCTATAGCATTTGTTACTTCCTCCACTAGGATATCTGGTATTATATATTGTTCTTCCGTGGGTATTGCTGTCCGTGACTGGCTCTGATCTTCATATAACTGGGAATAAAACCTTCTGACAATCCCTAACATTTGGGTACGCGTCATATATATATATATATATATATATATATATATATATATATATATATATATATATATATATATATATATATATATATATATATATATATATATATATATATATATATATATATATATATATATATATATATATATATATATATATATATATATATATACAGAACGAATGGATTGGCCCCCGAAATGATTATCATTCGTGAAAATATTCGATGTAATGTTCAAAAAAACCCATGGAAACAACTTCAAAATTTAATTATCTCCCCGGAAGCGATCTTCCGGAAAAAATACGTGAGTGTAAAATCGATAACCGCGAACCTGTTTTTTTAGTAAATTACAATTCTTAAATTGTATTCATACATGAATGGTATTATCTGCGTACGAGAAGGTTTTTTCTGGATTTTTTTCGAATTACTGGCAAGAGAAAGCACTGCGTAGTTCGTAGAGTGAAAATTAACCTGAAGCTTGTGCGTGTTTGTAAACATACAAATGAAAAAACAGTTGTTTGAATAGACATGAAGTCAAGATGAGAATCCGGCAGTTAGTTTGCTGAAGATTGACTGGTATTTGTTATAAATATATATGGTGAGGCAAAGAAATGGTTGGTTATAAAAATTCAACAGCTATCCAAAATCATCATTAGATATTCCCTAAAGCATTGCCCAAAGAAGTTGAGGCGTGTACATTTTATTCAAACACAAATCTTATCCAGCAGCTCCTGCCAATTTCTTGCCATTACTTCTTAATTTTTCCAATCTCCATTTTTCATCAAACATCGGTCTTTTTCTAGTTCTTTTTCCGTGCATCTTGAGAGGTTAGTGGGTATTTCATTTCTGTTTTTCCCGTTCTTCACTTTTCTTCTTGTACTATTAGTACCCGAGGTTGACTATCATACGAGGTGTGTATCATAAATAAAGTAATGAAACTGATTTTAAATTTTTTTTTTTGTTTAATTTAAATTACAATTCTACATTTTTCTCCTTCAAAGTGAGAGAAAGAGAAGCCACACAGCTCCGGGGACAGTTTGTCCATCCTTCATAGCTTTGCTGGAGAACTTAGATTGTGCAATCGTCTTCAGCTGGTGGATTATTGCCTTTTCAATGTTCTCCAATGTCTCAAAATAGTATCGTTTGGTGTGAATTTTCTTGGGAAATGGGAAAAGTCACTCAAAAAAGTACTTAAATAGGGAGGTAAATAAGGAGGCTGCGAAGCCACAGTGAGGTTTTTACTTGCCAAAAAACGCGTTAATTGGGATTGCTGGGTAACGAGGCGCATTATCATAATGATCGTTATGTTCCAAATTCCAGTTCTTGATTTCAGTCTCATATGATTGACTCTTTTCCGACGTCTTTCAGACACGCATACATACTTTCACAAATACCTAAATAAAAGGTTATGTGCTCAGGATTGAAGACAAATGTATGTGCGGTTAACGTGGTCTTAATCTCTGAATGCGAGCACCACCTGGGTTTTATACACTGTATCGTAAATATATTATATTTATGTTCTGTTTTCATCTAAAACACTCTAATTTGTTTTAAAAACTGCGTGATATTAGAATATTTATAAAGTACCCATTAAAGTTCAAAGAAGTTATAATTGTCAAAAACTTACCGAAATCATAAAAAATGTATAGTAAAAACAAAGCTTTTGTAAGCCGCAAAGAAGTTCTCACCTGTAACAACGATTTAGGTACTTTTTGTATAAAAACAATGAGCTAAGTTAGAATGAGTTTTTAAAAAAGACCAGTGTTTAATTTTGTTTTACTTGTACTTACTTCCCTTAATAATTACAGTAGTGCAAATTCAGAACGAATATATATTAATATTTAGACTTTAGACATTTACCATGCAGCAGTACACAATCGCAGCGATACAAATATTTGGATTTTATTACAGAAATTCACATTTAATTACAAATATGATTTCCAAATCAATATAATGTTTTAAATTACCAAATTTGTTATTTGTTTATTTTCTAAAACAGTCCTAATCAAAATAGAGAGGTGCTGTTCATTTTATGCGATACACTCGTTACATAATTTGTTCAGGTCACAAGTGGAATTTGGTTCGGTTGAGTTCATGAATTCCATTAAGCGTCCGCACATCTATTTAATAACCGTTCACCGTGGTTAACAAATTGCGAAATAATTCTCAAATTACGATGTTTATTAGATCAACGGTCGTGTACGAATACGCCCTGGCAATACTTACAGCTATAGGCCCGTGATAAAATTGATTATAATGATTCATTAGAGTCGATAATGGGTAAATATTGATGTGGTATTGGCTCTGTTGAATTTTCCGGATAATAGAATTGGAAAATATGTTTTACATTCCCTGATTGAAAAGCCCATCTAATATAGAATCCAAGTAGATAATAAGCTGTCCACTTTTGCAGTTGGCAAATATTTAAAAATATTAATTCAAATTATGAATCAAGGACCAAAGTTTTTTGAGACAGAAGTAGATAAAAACAGTATGACAATAAATAATCAAATATCAGTAAAACACAGTACTACCGAATAAGTATACAATTCCATATTTTACCCTCCTCGATTTTTTGAGAATGCTAATAAAAATATAACTGCTGTTATGTTCACATGATGGAACGTGTTATGTTCACATGACGTTTTTGTCACAACTAACCAGGTTTCCTGATATTTCTGATGACACATGCTTTAAGCAAAATAAGGTCGACTTCTCATACCCCTAGGATATCGATAATTGCCATTGCAACAGTTGGTTCTCAAACATCTTCAAATGTGGAGGTATTCTCAGACCAGTAAGATTTACTTTGACTTTTTCGTCTGTTTCGCCTGTTTCGCTAACTACCTTCGTATTATTACAAGATAATTCAATCTAGGTTGAATCATCTCAGAGTAATTTGGTTGTTAATGACAAATCTCTCCAATTTTCGTGTTTCCCACTAGAGGTTTCATAAGAAGAATGGAGTATAGTTGCTGCTTCCTTTAAAATTCGAAGTGATGTTTATGAAGAGACGAAAGTCACCTTCAGAAGTTGTTTTAAAGAAATAAAATGTTTTTTTTATAATATTGTGTATTTTTGTTGTAATGTTGTTAGTATTTCGATATAAAAAATTAATAGAAATAGTATATAAACACATATATAATTTTACAAACATAGAAAAGGCATTTAATAGCACCCTAAGGAGAATAATATGGGACAACCTAAAAAGCCCTGTGACAAGGCGGGGTACTTAATACGATACTATTCATGATAATAATGGATTTTATAATGATAGAAATAAAAGGATAAATACCTAAAATACCAATAGGATAAAGAAATATGGAAGTAACTACACTATATACAAGGTAGGTCTCACGGAAAACGAGGCTTTTTCAAAAAAAACAAAAATCATTATTTTTATTCAAAATAGTCCCCTTGTACATCAGTACAACGTTTTGCATTGTCAATTCGGTTGGTGAATGAATTTTTGAGCTCGGCCAAATATATGTCCTTCAGGATGGCAGTCGACGTTTTTTGAATGGCTTGATGCTTTCATCGGCAAATGTAATGTTTCGAAGAGGTAGAAGTCACAGGGAGCCAAAATCAGGCGAGTATGGTGAATGATTGATGGTTAAAATGTCATTCTTGGTCACAAAATGGATTATACTTGGTCACAAAATGGATATATTTGACTCCTCTAACGTATAACTAATTATTATTCGTCGTTCTCTGTGAGTTCTGAATCTATGAATACATTCACATCATTCGGTGGATGTGATAAAACTTCAAGAACTATGCTCGTCTTCAGTGCCCCTTACCTCTTTTGTGGATATTAGAAAATTCAGGTTTCTGACATTTCAGAAATATTTCCACATCTTTTATACCATTTTTTCTCAACCTTTTTAGTGTCGCGATCCACGAAATAGCCCAAAAGTTAAACATGGCGACTTCCTCACTACAATATGTTAATTTTACGTTTATCAAAGTTTTACACCGGCTGATTAACACGACGACGTCATTTTTTCAGTATAGTGATTTATGAAGAATCGTTTTTATTTTTAAATGGTTTATCAACTACTACGAGCGTGTTAACAGGTTCGTCATTAAATGACGAATCGTTAATTGTTCTCTTTTTAAATTTTGCTTTTACCTGTTCGGACCTATACCCTGCACTTGTAAAATAACCCCAGCTCACATCGCGCCTGTCAGGTGGAACATTCTTATCGAACATGCCATCGACAACCCCAGTCAACACCACCTTCACGCGATCATCCCTTGGTTTTGTCAATTCTTCTATTGGAACCTTTGGTGTGATGCACTAAACTTGAAGAGATTTACCACCATCTCTCTCAGATTAAATCATCTCCTGATGATGCTAACATGGTTAGCGAAACGTACGCCGAGCAGTTCAAAAAAGTGTTTTGGTGTTTAGTGGTAAATCTCTTCAAGTTTAGCCTTGGTTTTGTGTGTAACCAGAAGTGTCTCAAGATGCCTACCGACTGGCGAGTGAATAACGTAAAATACCTCTTAGAATACATCTGACCTTACCCAGCTTTGACCTGCAAGTAACCGCAAGACTTGTGTAACCCTTGTTCTTATATTACTTTTACCAGTTCGAACCTATGCTCTGAACTTGCACGCACTTGTCAAATGACCCCCAGGCGGATCATTATTCCCGAGGGCGCTTAGGTAGGTTCGTACAAGTTATGCGCTTTGGTTTGGATTTTTTCTCTCACCTATAAATGTATTAAATAAATTAATAATAGTGTGGTAATAAAATAATTTAATTATATTAAATAAAATGTTCAAATTTGCGACAAAACACAATACACCATCTATATCTGGTGAAACAGTAAGACTAGATTGTACAACTAAACATATTTAAAATATGGATTCATTGCCTTAGATGACAAGTCTCACTGTGTTGTTTGTTATCAAGTTCTGTCCGCGGAAAGCATGAAGCCTTCAAAATTAGTCCAGCATCTAGAAACAAAATGCCCGACCTTACAAAATAAACCATTAGAATTTTTCGAACGTAAATCACTTGTCTTGAAAAATCAGCAGATTGCTCTCAACAAATCAAGCCGTAATAAGACGGCAACACTTCAAGCATCCTATTTAGTAGAGTTAAGAGTGGCCACGGAGTCTAAGCTCCACACGATTGCGAAAAAACTTAGTTTACCTTCTGTCATTGATATGGTCAATGTGATGATAAATCCGGAAGAAGCAAAAAAGTTGAAAACTAAACCACTTTCTAATAACACAATATCGAGATGTGTTAATGAAATGGCCAGTGGTTCACGACCAAATAACTGAAAAGGTTAAATTAAGTGATTGTTTTGCTATTCAGTTCGACGGTCAACAGATGTGTCGAACTTGGCGCAATTTTTGTGTTTTGTCGGATATGAATGCGAGGAGTCAATATGCTATTTTGCAAATCAATGCAATTGTACAAATCAATGCAAATTATGCAAAATAAAACAAAAGCTTGGACTTTAATAAATACATTGCTGCATGTACTGATTGCGCGAAGGCGACAACGAGGATGTGATGTCTGTAAAATTAAACCTCATTATGCCACATATGAAATGCATTGCCTTGTTTACAGAAATGCGCTTGCTACAAAAAATATGCCAGATAATTTATAAAATGTTCTGTCAGAAGATGTGAAAATTGATTTATTGCCACGTTGTGCAAAAAATTGGTGCCAAATACGACTGACTGCTTTTCCCCATACCGAAGTCAGATGGTTTGCTGTGAGGAAAAGTTCTAACCAGGCTTTTTGCATTGCAAGATGAATTGAAAATCTGTTTACAGAAAAAATAGCTCATTATTAGAGTTTTTACAAGATGGAGAAACTTTATTACTATTGGCTTACTTGAGTGATATATTTTCACATTTGAATAACTTGAATATGAGTTTATAAAGCCATACCAAAAACATTTTACTAATGACAAAGTCACTTTTGAAAAATAATGTTATCCGTATATAAACCTTCAAAACACCGAACAGTAAAATTCCTCATGACCGCTCGGCACATAATCTCTGAAATGGCTGTCATTTTGTGTCCAATATTTTCTTTTAACTGCACAAATGAACCAGGTTCATTGACGTAAACTTTGGATTTTAGATAACTCCACAAGAAAAAGTCTATATGGTTCAAATCAGGATTACGTGGAGGCCAATTTATGTCACTTCTCCTTCTCCTCCGACAAACTCTAGAACTAGAATTGTTAACTCAAGATTTTGATAAGTTTTGGCTTGCACGACGATGTGAATACGGAAGCTTGGTGGTCTGGTGAGTTAGACGCCCGCCTGACAATCCAAAGGTATCTGGTTCGATGCCAGTGCTCGAATGGTTGTTTTTCTTTAATTCTTCTGTTTGACTTACTTCCTACCCCAGACATACACACATATACACACACACGCGCACACATATCCATACCTAAAAAACAGTTAAAGGCTGGGTAAGGCCGGATGCCTTCTGAGAAGTGTTCTACGTTGGTCACTCGCCAGTCGGTAGGCTTCCTGATAGACTTAAGGGTAGGCACATAACCAAGGGTTGATAGCCTGAGGGGAGTGCTGGCCTGGGTTTGTCAGTAGCTGATGACCGTGGTTCGGAACCCACGTTAAGCTATAGGTCCAGTCGCTAAATAGCCTTAGATGCGGATGCGCCTCTAACCGTAAATCCTTTCCTTTCCTTTCCTTCGCTATTTCTTACATATGCGAAAAAAAATTCTCAAATGTGTGTTTGCAATGATGATCCAAGTATAGAAAAACTTTTAAGTGAAGAATACATTCAACTGTCGCATTAAATTATTATTTCAAACAGCTTTGGCTATTACTGTATTTAAGTTTATTTGATTATATTGTTATTACCTGGTAATATTTAATTTTCTAACACTCGTTTATAAATTAAAAATACTTTAATAAAAGGATTTTTCTGTATATGGGTCTTATTTTTGAACACACTCCCATACTCATGGACGCGTTTTGTTATGTTTTATTCCATAGTTTTTATTAATTTTTTACTTAACAAAACTCGAAACATTTTCTAGAATCAGAAACATTTGCTTGCATAATAAAACTTACTGTTTAAAATAGACTGTTTAAAAAGAATTGATCTTATGGTCAAGACCAAGATATTTTCCGTTCATCCTCGTAAGAGCTGTAGTAAAAATAAACTTTTGCATTCACCTGACACCAACTGGTTACATAGAAAATTAGTTTCAGCGCGCTATTCGACTAACTCTTTTATCAAGAATCGAGAAAAGTATTCGTTGGACGGGATGCAAATTCGTTTTGAACAGGGACCGATGTGAACCGCCCCGTGAAATTAAGTCAAACGAGCATCTTCCGACGATGGTGCTATTTTGTGGGGTTACGTGATCCACATTCACGATACGAGACGTCTGAATGTTGCTTTCTGTCTGGTTATATTTTTTTTATAATGGTGGTATTGTGTAGACGAATGTGTCGTATTTTGCGTGATTGTCATATGAAAACGTTCTCATAGTTACTTTTTATTTTGGAAACATTTTGGTTACTGCATTATTTCTCAAGTAAAAACATCCGTTTTAAAAAATTCTGTATGATTCGAAGGCTAAAAGTCTTTTATCACAATATTGTTCAATCTCGTTCCAAATCCAATATCTTCGTTAGACGGGATGCAAATTCGTTTTGAACAATCTCATAGTTACTTTTTATTTTGAAAACATTTTGGTTACTGCATTATTTCTCAAGTAAAAACATGCGTTTTAAATAAATTCTGTATGATTCGAAGGCTAAAAGTCCTTTATCACAATATTGTTCAATCTAGTTCCAATTCCAATATATTCGTTAGACGGGATGCAAATTCGTTTTGAACAATCTCATAGTTACTTTTTATTTTGGAAACATTTTGGTTACTGCATTATTTCTCAAGTAAAAACATCCATTTTAAAAAATTCTGTATGATTCGAAGGCTAAAAGTCCTTTATCACAATATTGTTCAATCTAGTTCCAATTCCAATATCTTCGTTAGACGGGATGCAATTCGTTTTGAACAATCTCATAGTTAATTTTTATTTTGGAAACATTTTGGTTACTGCATTATTTCTCAAGTAAAAACATCCATTTTAAAAAATTCTGTATGATTCGAAGGCTAAAAGTCCTTTATCACAATATTGTTCAATCTAGTTCCAATTCCAATATCTTCGTTAGACGGGATGCAATTCGTTTTGAACAATCTCATAGTTACTTTTTATTTTGAAAACATTTTGGTTACTGCATTATTTCTCAAGTAAAAACATCCGTTTTAAATAAATTCTGTATGATTCGAAGGCTAAAAGTCCTTTATCACAATATTGTTCAATCTAGTTCCAATTCCAATATATTCGTTAGACGGGATGCAAATTCGTTTTGAACAATCTCATAGTTACTTTTTATTTTGGAAACATTTTGGTTACTGCATTATTTCTCAAGTAAAAACATCCATTTTAAAAAATTCTGTATGATTCGAAGGCTAAAAGTCCTTTATCACAATATTGTTCAATCTAGTTCCAATTCCAATATCTTCGTTAGACGGGATGCAATTCGTTTTGAACAATCTCATAGTTACTTTTTATTTTGGAAACATTTTGGTTACTGCATTATTTCTCAAGTAAAAACATCCGTTTTAAAAAATTCTGTATGATTCGAAGGCTAAAAGTCTTTTATCACAATATTGTTCAATCTCGTTCCAAATCCAATATCTTCGTTAGACGGGATGCAAATTCGTTTTGAACAATCTCATAGTTACTTTTTATTTTGAAAACATTTTGGTTACTGCATTATTTCTCAAGTAAAAACATCCGTTTTAAATAAATTCTGTATGATTCGAAAGCTAAAAGTCCTTTATCACAATATTGTTCAATCTAGTTCCATTTCCAATATCTTCGTTAGACGGGATGCAAATTCGTTTTGAGCAATCTCATAGTTACTTTTTATTTTGAAAACATTTTGGTTACTGCATTATGTTTCGAGTAAAAACATCCGTTTTAAATAAATTCTGTTTGATTTGAAGTCTAAAAATCCTTTTTCATTATATTGTTCAATCTGGTTCCAAATCGAAGCCTTCGATCTAGAGGAGCAAATTCATGAAATCCTGTTTCGACTTCGCTCATAATATTGAATTGAACAGGTTATAAAAAATGAAATTAGGTGAAAAATCCGGTTTCTCGAATTCGCATACAGTACAGCCTCAAGGATTGATTTTAGAGATCATTATTCAAAAATGAATTATGTAGGCACTTGTCAAATCTTTCGTATTTGTGAATTGTTTTGACTCAGTATAAACTCATCTTGAAAGCATGCGTCGGATATTTTTAATGATATTATATTTTTAATGATATATAAATCTGCAGAGATAGCAGGCCAGTTCAGTTTTGAAATATTATTTTGTTCGAACCAATATTATTGTTGAAATATTGATAAAGCTTCACTCATGTTATCAAAATATAATATTAATAGGATTAACCTATTTCATAAATAAAGAAATCTTAACCCTTTGTTAAACTCTTAACCCCTTAACCGGTTTTTTTTTCCAGAAAGTTTAGGTAGACATGAAGAATACTGTTCCTTAATGTTTTTAGAATATACAAAAAAATATTTTGTGATAATTGTTGCTTTGATAAATTTTTTAGACCATAGTTTCAGTATGTAACCGCTAGGAAAATATATTAGAGTAGATGTAAATTATACATATCATAGAAGCTATACAAAATCTTTATTATTTGAAATGCATCTGAAATCTAAACCATTATTTTTTATGGTATAACATAAAACAGTTCTTTTTTTTAGAAAGGCACAAACCCACTTGACATGGGTGCACATCCACTTTGTTCTGTGCGGCTCTTGACGTATTATATTGTGGCATATGTAAGGACTGGTTAAACCGTAACTCATACGGTACTACATATTTAAAATGATTTATTAGTGTGGGAGGAGAACTTCGATGTAATTTTATTTCTGACTTCACTAATCAACCTCGAAGGCACTGACATCCTCCAGAATTTTCTATTTGGAACTGCTGATTGTGCTTTCTGCTTGACTGTAATGAAATAGTTTAAAGCGGATTTATAAAATACCTCATTATTCTATGTCACCATTTTTTTAATTTGCGATCTATTTCATAGATGGATTTTAACATTGGACATCCTACAGTGTGTATACTCCCATCTTTTTGTTTATGGGTCACAGTTGCCTCATTTGAAGGATCATGATAGTTTCCAAGAAAAATAACTATTTCCATCTCCATCTCCAAGTCCATCATTAGTGACTCTTTAGTCAGATTGGTCCTTTGTATGTCATTCTTTGTCAGTTTTTATATTGCTTCTGTAGCGCATATAAGTTTGTTTGGAATACGATTTTATCAGATTTATTTTTAGGGAAGAGATATAAAAAAACGTCTACTGGTGTATCAAAATTATCCGGGATCTGGGAACCTGTTTCTTCTCTAAACTCCTTAGTATTGGTAAGACAATAATCTATTGATTGCGTCCAGATTGTTGGACAGTTCTCTGTTCCTAACCACATACAGAGGAATATTGTCTTCCCTCTCCCAGGCGTCATCATCAGTCATAACATTTTCCCAGTCAATTTCAGTTCTGTTATCTACAACCGGCTGTTCAATCTTCAAATAATATCTTCAATAATTAAAGGCAAGTTAGTGAGATCTATTAAAGTATCTTAATCTGCATCACACTCTTCCATCAGATTCACAATCTGATGGAATTTTATCTAATAATGTAAAGCTGGTTTAATAAGTAATTGGAGTTATTGGAAGGTAGTTTCTCCAACTCTTTCAGTTAGTTCATTTTTTGTTCAATAAAAAAAATAACATGAATTTTCTAGTGGTTTCAGATAGAAACCACCAACTTTGCCGTTGTGTAAACATAATAAATATAAAAAAAAACATATGACATACATTTCTGTGAGAAAGAGTCATATTTCTGCCAAGGAAAATTCATAAAACGGTATATATAACTTAGAACATCCAAACAGACAAGCCGAGATGAATACCATGCGTTCCACTGATATCTACGTCCAGCATAAAATAATGCAATAATATTAAGTATATGGGGTATATAAGCAACGACTACAATAGGGAGTTTTTAACACAAGCCATTAGGAACTTAGCAAACTTTTTCAAATTTGTGGTTTCTTAGTAAATCCACTAAAAGGCAAAGATTAAGAACAAGCAAGTGTGCTTGTCATTTTGACACCCCACTAGGAAATATTTAGCAATAATTGTTTCATATTTTGATTAAGGTTAATTAAACTTTTTTTTTCCACTATTTTAACTCATAGTTGAAACAAATACAAATAAAACTAAATTATATTATTTTTATTATATCATTATTATATTTTGGACACTGTTTTATATTATTATATTTTTGATATTATTTATATTTAGCTTAAAGGCATTCGCATTCCATCTAAGGAGAACATTGACTTATCCCAAATATGTTAGATATCAAAAGAATTAAGTTCTGTGGAGGCCCTTTTCTAGTTTTCGGGCCACACGGTTGTAGCGGTGACATTCTTAGTTTCCTGTTATTATTCAAAAACATCGAACGGTTCGAGCTGTTTCAAGCAACACAGCCTTCAAAAGTGTTCGTTAAGGCTCAATGTTTTAATACACCCTGTTAAATTCTTCAGAATTATTTCAGTTGATGATAATACGATCGGTATTGTTTCGACGCACTTCATTTCCCATTGTCTTTTCACCTATTCTTGAAGCTCTTTATACTTCAGAATTTTTTCAATATGATTTCAACTAAATTATAAATTGGATAAAAAATAAATTCTATCAATAAACACCTAGTACTTTGATCACATAACTAGCAGAATGGAAAAACTGGGGAATTTTATTTCGACTGGAAAAATGCAGGACAAATGACCTTTTATATGAATAAACAAGCAAGCTATTCACTATCAAAAACTATACAAGTACAAAGAATTAACCTATGAAGCCAGAGAATACAAATTACCACATAACAAAGTGAGATTGCAGTGAAGAAAAAGGGGTCCATTTAAGATCCAAATTGTAATATCTATTAATTTCGCATCAGTGATTTTCATTACCATTATTGAACTGACGGTGTTTCAGACTATGTCCATTTCCTCCGTTGATTTTATACAGTTTGAAATTTAATTATTCTGCAATCTGTTGACCAAGTTGGATGACTAGCCCCTTCACCCCAGGAGAGTTAATGGAATAACTAACATCACCCTCCACCCTCACAGGCCCCCAACTCGAAACTGAGCGGAATTTTACTTGCGAACTAACCGAATTACATAACAAATGTATCGTGGAAAATAAATAGGTCGATTTTGGTGCCAGTTCGGTGTAGATTCGTTCGATATGCGATTGTTTGAACATCACCTGATAGTTTGAGTTATGTTTTGAACGGAAATAAATGTTCGGTTCGCATTTATATTCGAACGAATTAACTGCACTTCTGCTAAATTTAATTGTAGGTTGTTTTTTTTTGTTTACGCGGTTAAATTAATTTCCGCTTGAAATATACAAAAGAATGACGGTTATAAAATTTAAAACATGTTTTATGGACGGTTTTCGGAACTTTTAGAATTAAACCGGCTAGTCTCGTGGCACTGAATAATTGTTATTAAAAATTACTTAATTGTATAATTAATACAATATGTTACAATCTGTTTGTTAAAAATATAATAACAGTTATTTTAATTTTAAATGCTGCATTTTCAAATAAATTTGTATTAAATTGCTTTGACGTTATATATTATTTTGAAGCGTATTTTTCGCTCTATCTAACTGTGGTACTAGTTTTGTTCTAGAATAATTTTGGCCAATTTTTTCAGAGCGTTAAATCCAACATGGATAAAAAGCACATTCGCACATGTTTTTGTTTCAAACTAGGCTAAAAACCTGCCGAAACAGTTGGCAATATCATCGATGCGTTTGGCCCAGAAACCACTAATGAACGTTCTGGGTAATTGTGGTTTAAAAAATTTCGCAGCCGTGATGAGAGCTTTGAAGATGATGACGGTAGCGATTGGTCATCGGATGTTGACAACGACCAATTGATGCCCTTAGTCGAAGCCAATCTGCGTACAACTATTCGAGAGCTTACCTCTGAATTAGGCGTAACATATGTGATGATTTCTATCCATATGCAGGAGATTGGAAAGTCAGAAAAACTCGATAAATAGGTGCCGCACGAATTGAATCAAAATTTTTAGAAAAACGTCGTTTTGAAGTGTCGTCTGCCCTTCATTTGTGCAATTAACCAATAAATCCATTTCTCGAACAGATTGTGACGTGCGATGAAAAATGGATTCTTTACGACAATCGGCGATGATCGACTTAGTGGTTGGACCACGACAAACCTCCACTACACTTCCCAAAGCCAAAAATGCACCAAAATAAAGTCATGGTGACTGTTTGACGGTCTGATTCATCACAGCTTCCTGAAGCCGGACGAAACGATTACAGCGGAAAAGCACTGGCAGAAAATCAATGATATGCACCAAAAAATGTAGGGCATGTGCCCGACATTGGTCAACAGGAAAGGACCAATTCTCCTCCATGACAAAGCTCAACAATACGTCTCAGTGATCATGCGACAAAAGCTGCATGAGTTGGGTTACGTAACTATTGATACTCGCCTGATCTCTCGCCTACCAACAATCAGTTTTTCAAGCATTCCGACAACTTCCTGCGCGAGAAAGGTTTTGAAAATCAAAGAAGGCAAAAACTCTCTTGAACGACTTCGTCGTCTCCAGGACTCTGAATTTTTACACAACACAACCGGTATACATAAAGTTGTTTCTTGTTGGCAAAAGTGTTTTGATTTGTCATGTTTGTGTTTGAAAAGTCATTTTGATGATTTTTATTTCGATTAATATAGTTTTGTTTGAGCTGAGATATGTGCATTTCAGTTTAATGGTTTAAAACCATAATACCTTTCTTAACAACTTAATAATATTTTTTATATTAAATTCAACGAATTAAAACGAAAAATATATAAAATTTCTTATGTGTGGAGGGCGCAGTTTATGTTTATATCTAGAATCCTCTTCTTCCTCCTTTATATAGGGACCTTTTACCTCTTTTTCGTCAGGGCGTTCCCAATAAATTGTTATTCAAAACTTTTGCGTGGTCTTGCCATTGATTGACATCTTATAAGAAAGTGGTTTGTCTCATATTATTCTATCGACCCTATTGATATCCTACTAATATGTTCATTCCATTGTGATCTTTTTCATTTCTGCTATGAATTGATACTCGTTATTTTACACATAATAATTAAACATAATAATGATTTGATATATAAACGGGTTAGTTTTATATACAAGTCATCTAACGATATGATTTGCTTTAGCAATTAGCTTTTTTAGTTTAATTCCTCGATTCTCATAACTTAACAACATTGTACATATATATATATATATATATATATATATATATATATATATATATATATATATATATATATATATATATAAAAGCTACAAAAAAAACGTAAAAGGCGTACAAATAAGTTTCCGCCCGTTGACAAAAGATGGTCCCACCTGAAGGTTATGTAGAAATTGTCAGATGTAAAACGTAATATCATAAGTTTTGTCATCTGGTAACACCTTAACCTTAAAGTATTAGTGACTCCGGATCAGCATCACATAATTTGTGCGTGCGAAAATGTCAAGTTTTGTGCCGAATAAGCGTCCTTTGCGGGAACTTCTGATTACTTCTTTAATTTGAAGAAATCTACAGCTGAGGGGCATCGATTGCTGATAGAAGCATATGGTGGGGCCTCTTTAAATGAGAGAAGTTGTTGTGAGTAATTTCAAAAGTTTAAAAACGGCGAGTTTGACGTGGAGGACAAAGAACGTAGTTTAAGGCCGACAATACGAAGACACGGAACTGGAAGTATTATTGGAGGAACATTCGTTCCAAACGCAAAAAGAACTTGCATTTACATTAGAAGTGACTCAACAAGCAATTTTCACATCATTTAAAATCGTTGAGAATGATTCAAAAACAAGGAAAATGGGTTCCATATAAACTGAAGCTGACCCCCGTTGAAAGCCGATTTGCTTGCGAAAGGCTGCGTGCCAAAGGGTTGACCTGGGGATCACCTGGCCATGCTTCATCATCGACAGCCAAACCGCCTATTCATGGAAAAAAACTCATGCTGTGTATTTGGTGGGATCAGCTTGGTGTCGTGTATTATGAGGTGCTCAAACCGAGCGAAACCATTACTGGAGCTCTCTACCGAACACAATTAATGAGATTGAGCTAAGAACTCAACAAAAAAGGCGCCTATTACTACTACAGACACGACAAATTATTCTCCTACATGATCATTTTCGTCCGCATGTTGCGGGGCTATTTGGAAAAACTTAATTGGGAAGTCCTAGTCCACCCGCCGTATTCACCAGATATCGGTCGATGGCACATGGTTAAAAAAAATAGTTCTTAAAATTCGAAATAAAAAATGTCACACTTCTTTATTGGAGTAACCGTTTTTGAACAATTAGTAAAAACAACTAAAATGACCTGCAGTGGGTAGGAACTAAAAGAAGCTAAAATAGCAATAGTAGGCCTTGGAAATTAAACAATAACTGTGTTGCTGGAAAGGAGCCATCGTTATTGTGCTGCGATTATGTTATTTGAAAGCTGTTGTTTTTGAATGTGTATAAAAAATAACGTTTTAATTCAGTTGCTAAGATGAATCAATTATTATTATTACTAAAGAGAAAGCTGAATTAATTTTTCTTCATGTTGGTGGCAAAAGTCTACGTAATGCGTGCGCTAAATTCCACGCAAGACATCTCGATAAGTCTCTTCCAAATCCAAGGTTTTTAAGAAACAACTTACTAAAACTAAAACAACTGGTAGGACCCGAGGATTCGCAAAGGGTGTAAAAATGTTGTTACTGAAGAAAATATTCTCCTTTTTAATGTGGAAGAGGTAGGTCGTTCTCAATCAAAGGTGTGGGCCACTTACAGGGAAGCAATTTTCATCCAGACAAAATGAGAAACATACAATAATTGCATGATGATGATTGTGATAGAGGATTGGAATTTTGCGACTGGTTTTTGGACCAGAAGCGTCAGTAACCCAATTTCGAGAAGCACATTTTTATAGCGACGAAGCAACTTTTTATTTAAGTGGCATGGTCAATAGACAAAATTACAGATATTGGTCTGACAATAATCCTTGTTGGGCTGAAGAGAGAATACAAAATAATCCATAAGTGGAGTAACCGTTTTAGAACAATTAGTAAAAACAACTAAAATAACCTGCAGTGGGTAGGAACTAAAAGAAGCTAAAATAGCAATAGTAGGCCTTGGAAATTAAACAATAACTGTGTTGCTGGAAAGGAGCCATCGTTATTGTGCTGCGATTATGTTATTTGAAAGCTGTTGTTTTTGAATGTGTATAAAAAATAACGTTTTAATTTAGTTGTTAAGATGAATCAATTATTATTATTACTAAAGAGAAAGCTGAATTAATTTTTCTTCATGTTGGTGGCAAAAGTCTACGTAATGCGTGCGCTAAATTCCACGCAAGACATCTCGATAAGTCTCTTCCAAATCCAAGGTTTTTAAGAAACAACTTACTAAAACTAAAACAACTGGTAGGACCCGAGGATTCGCAAAGGGTGTAAAAATGTTGTTACTGAAGAAAATATTCTCCTTTTTAATGTGGAAAATCCACATGTCATCGCACAAAATTGCCCAAGAGGTAGGTCGTTCTCAATCAAAGGTGTGGGCCACTTACAGGGAAGCAATTTTCATCCAGACAAAATGAGAAACATACAAGAATTGCATGATGATGATTGTGATAGAGGATTGGAATTTTGCGACTGGTTTTTGGACCAGAAGCGTCAGTATCCCAATTTCGAGAAGCACATTTTTATAGCGACGAAGCAACTTTTTATTTAAATGGCATGGTCAATAGACAAAATTACAGATATTGGTCTGACAATAATCCTTGTTGGGCTGAAGAGAGAATATAAAATAATCCATAATCCACACCATACGTTAATGGTGTGGAATCTACAATTAAAAGTAATCGAAGCTATCTTCATAGAACAAAATTTAAATAGTATACGTTATTTACAGTTATTGAGAAACGAACTTGATTTGTTTTTTTAATGAACTACCATTAGCAGAAATAAGGCTGTTCTACTTTCCACAGGATGGGTCACCTTTTACGCGAAATGTGCGGTATTATCTTCATGAACTGCTGCCAGAAAGATAAATAGGAAGAGGGGGTTCCGTTGAGTGGCCTGCTAGGTTCTAAACCGCTCTAAATTCTATTTATGAACTGAAACAATTAATTCGGTGAGAAATTAATAACATTACGCCCACTTTGTTGGAACATGTAATTATATTGTTAAAAGAGTTCATTACAAGGAGGGCACCAGTTTGAGCATTTGTTAACAAAATAATTATTGATTAGTTTATAAGAGTTATTTTTATTGTTATTTTAAACTAGTTTCTTTTAGCACAAAAACTTGTATTGTTGTTGAATAATAATTGATTGTTCTAAAACGACTACTCCAATAAAAAAATGTGACATGGCATTTATTATTTCGAATTTTAAGATTTGTCAAATTATGTTAAAAAAATATGGTGTTACCATTAAAAAAATATTGTTTCATTAGCTACTGAAGAAATCTGGGTACACCGGAAAGCGTTATTTGTAAATTTTTCTTAATCAAGATAATTCCTTCCACTTTGCATTTGGAACGAAATCACTTCAAATAAAAAAGTTGGCCTATGTCAAGTTGAAAAAAAAACGCTATATGTGGAGCACATGACTTATCCTGGTCCTCTTCCTTCATACCAAAATACGCCTTCACAATAGGCGTCAGATTGCGTTTTGGGTGATGATAATTTTATTTCACTATAAAAATTACATTATACTGTCAACAATGACTTTATTGCAGTTGATGGACTGGTTCTAGGATGATTTTATTGACAATTACGGAACTACAAATGGTTTTTCAAAATTGGCTTTAGTTTTGTTAAATAATCGCCATTTTCGTATTAATCTAAAATAGGGCAGTAACTATATATGAGATATATTTCAGTTGTTTGTAATATACATAGTTTATTGAGAATCACATAAATATTCTATTAAAGCATTTATTTTAATTATATAAAAATAAATATATGGGGAAAAAGTGTATTATAATTTTTCCATTTATTATACGTTTTGACAATGTCTTCATAATTTGACGTTCTCTTGTTACCAAGGAAATGATTTATAACAGATACGAAACTTTTTCAGGCTTCAGCTTCCAAAGCAGTCATAACTTTTATAAAGTTCGCATTTTTAACTAGTATTGATTGATTGAATGTGATGATATGAATGTTTAACTAACTGACAGATTGTATGTGAGGCGTCAATAGGCGGAGGAAGTGCGTCGTTTTGAAAAACAGGGCACCTTACAGATTCTAAATCTGGACATTGTCATTTTTTGTGCCGATTGAACGTCTATTATGCAAAAGTAGGAATTATCGGAATTATTTCTGGGCTTCCTCCAGATCATGGGAATACCAAAATTTCACCCTGAGCGTTTTCCTTTCTTCCACAAGTGTAAAGATTCAGTACAAGATTTACAAACCTTGTGAGGAACCCATGTCTTATCCTGTTTTTCAATTTGTAGTCAAGAATAAGCGGTATAAATCTCCTTCACGAATTCGATGATATTTTGTTTCTCTTTTACTATTCCATACACACCCCAGATGTAGCAAAATACATCAGGTTGATATCGGCCTATAGGATACAAGGCGACTTCTAGATATACTTCAATAACATAAAAACTAGATCCAATCTGGTTAAAGTTATGTTATTTTCTAATTTACACATTTTTACACTTTAAAACCAGAAATTCTGCTCTAGTTACAACAGAAATAATAGGAAACTCAGTCATAGCAACAGTAATTACATTTATAACCTACAAACAGCTGAGGACCGTTGTGTTTTGTCAGTTGACAGTTGTGACAACTCCCGAAAACAAAATTTCCCCCAAACTGAAAATCTAGACTATAAAAAAATATGTCACTGTATCTCCAAATCAAGAACCAATCGGTCATTTCTATGGTGATTTTTGAATTCAGCAGGTGGAATTATTGGTAAGTCTTCCATAAAATCATTTCAAAGGCCAGTTAAACTCTAATTATTTAGTAAAATTATTTTCAATTAATATTTTCGGTTTTATTAATAAGTTGGTCTAATTTAATTCCAACCGTCCCGGTATACTACTTAAGAATAAATAAATTGTCGTCTCATCGGTCAAACCTCAAATATCCCTCAACAAGCCAATCCAACCAAGTCGATTAGCCATATTTTCCGGTTCGAGGCGTCGCATTTTTATCGTCGGCATGGAGAGGCTCGCCGATAAGCATCGATGCTTTTCAGCCGAAGTGTTTTAGAATAATTGAACATGTCATCTCGGAGGAGATTAAACTTACTTTATTGTTATCGTTCGGTGTAATTGTATTAGAAAGGTGTGTAAAGATGTTGAAGTGACGTACCAGTCTGGGGCTTTCACCGTAAATAAATCTTTTACGCGTGGAAATTATGTTTGAAGTTATTGGACAGTGTAAAATTGCCGTTGGTGATTTAAGGGGTTAAGATTAATATGGAGCAACGAAGAATGGTGTGCGGTAACTGGTCTGAAAAGAAAATGGAAAAGGGTGTGTTTCAAACAATTGTACGTGAAGGTTAACTCATTCGTAAAGTTTAATGTAATACACGTTCTTCATATTTATTTAACAGTTACCTTGTAAAGACGATGGGAATAAATTGACAAATAGATCTTTAAATCTTTTTTTTTGCTTCTGAAAATTAAATATCTCGCTGCCTTCAAACAAGTCAGCAAACAATTTTTTTTTCTTTTTACAGTTCATTTCAATCTATCCCATGGAACTTTTATTAATTGTTATAAAAATAATAATAATTGGTATAAAATGTAGTAACCAAATAATTCCCTTTAATAATAAAATTGAAATTCTTCCTTACAGTGACGGCAACCATTCGGTCGATGAGGCACGTCAATAAGGCGCCACCCAGTTCTTTTAAATTATTCTGTGTATAAATAAAACCTATAACGGAGAAAGGGTCTATCTTAGTTAAAAAACACATTAATGATGTAATAATTATGTAATAAGCTCTAGCACAATCCCAGAAAACAACACATAGAACATAAAACTATAAAAATAAAACAGTAATTAAAAAAAATCTGCCAATGCCACAAAACAATTCAAATCCTAACATGTTTTCCTATTCTAAAACAGCTCTTGTCTAATTTACACTGATTTCAAATTAGGTTATTATAAACCTACTTAAATTATACTAATTAAACAGAACTGAATAAAGTGTAAGCAAGTAGATCAATCAAGATATGTTAAACCAAACTAAAGTAAATCAGATCGAATTGTATACTGTCTTTTTCCTGATGGTAGCGAGAGTATTAAGCAATTAAAGTAAAATAATTATAGAATGTTGTATGCAATAAAAAAATATAATAAAAATTATTATATGACCTTATCTCCTTTGTTAAGCTGCTTGTTTATCCAGGGTTTACTGGCAATTCTGAGTCCAGAATGCGGGGGTCCCCAAAAGGTCTGAAATCTGCCTTAACCGGGTACTTTAAAAAGCGGGCTCCAAAAATGGCTGGATTCGGTAATGGCTGGGCTCCAATATGACGACTTGGTCTTTATTTTATGACGACTTGATCCTTCATTGACCGGGTTCTGTAATTACCGGGCCCTAAAATGACTGGTTTCTATAACCGCCGAGCCATAAAACCCTCTCTAACGGAAGGGTACGGCGTGAAGAGTCTGTTCAGTTCGAGATGAAATGTTAGACTCTCTCGGCCTCGCCTCTTAGGATACCGGTTCGCTCCGAAATAACACTCTCGCAAAACGATTTTACTTGTAGTTGCCGATAATTTGTAAACGCTACAATGTTTAAGTAAATGAGCAGGCAATTCTCTTTTTTTGGTGTAAATGTTTTATGCTCTGATATGTTTTTGCTTTTATTCGCCACTTTTTCAGATTAACTGGGATGTTGTTACAAATATTCAAAAACAAGGAAAATTAATTCTTCATACTCGACGCATAAATTACCCATTCCTTCAGCCTCCACCAAAGCGTCAGCAAGTGTCGCCCGAGGCTGATTTCTAGACTAAGACTGTCATCAGATCTGGCTCGAGCTGAACGACCGGAAAGCAGCTGAAGGAATGACAGTCTATAGTACCACCAAATGTATCGGCTATGTCGGATGTAGGCTATAATACAATACAGCTCACGCCATCCTGTCTTCAACAGTCTGACTACACAAAACCACCCGTGATCTGCACAGGCCCTGTCTAGATGTCCAATATGGATATCTTGTGGAAAAGAGGGCTTGTGAAGAATATAAAAAATATACAGAAATAAGGAAAGTTCATCCGCGCTCTATTTTTTTGTGGAAATATTTTAAGGTCAGTTTGACTCAAGTGCTCGGTCGGAAAATAGGGAAAAAACAGCACCGAGTTAAGAACCAATTTTGGGCGCAGTTAATACCCATAAAGCCATGGGCCTAAAATGGCTCCTATTGAAAATATAACAAATTTTTCTTAATCTTTCAATTTCGACTTTTTTTAAATTTCTTATAGACGACCGTTGACACCAATGTACCAATACGGTTAATAATTCTTTTTTTTTTTTTTAAGAGATGGCATCATATTTTTTTCGTTTGGTAAACATGTCGTGTTTTCTAGTCAAATAAAGAGCATTTGCGGTATGCACTGCTTTTTTTTTGTTCAATCAAATGAAAAGCGCTATCGAATGCCGTTGCATACTTGTGGAAACAAAGAGCGAAAGCGGTCTTAGACACCATTTCGGCACATGGTTGGGAAGTTTTGCCCCACCATACTTGGCCTCTTCCGACTACCACTTGCTTTCATCGATGTCACACGCACTTTTCATGAAACACTTTAACAATTAGGGAGACGTCGAAAAATGGCTTGAAGATTGGATCATCTCAAAAGATGTAAAGTTTTTCTGGCACGGCACCAACAAATTCACAGAGAGATGGGAAAAATGTGCAGCTAGCGAGAGCGTTTACTTTTTTATATTTTTTATTAACCTTTCTCTCAAATTAAACGTGTTTATTTTTAAGAAAAAATAAGAATTATTAACCGACACATCTCATAACTCGGCACCCTTCATAAAACGAACGGATCGATATCCGGAATGACTTAGGAATATTGTCTCATACCATCATAAAATTCATACATACATTTTACACAAATATATACCATAATGAAATTATACCATCTATGAAAAATATTCGATGTAACTGGGTCTTATGATTGCTTTATAGCTCCTCCTTTTTGTGTCACATCCAATCTTTCTTTATTTTTTATAACTTGTTGTATCTGTAGTATGCTTTGTTGCCTGGGTGGATTCTATGCGCTATTTCCATACTCTTGTTGTTTCTGTACACAACTACACCCAGATATTTACAGTTATCCATCTCCTTTAACTGGAATTCTCCTATCAGTTCACTTATGTTTGCCATCGATCTGCTACATTTCATGTATTTTGTCTAATTTTTGTTAATATGAAAATCTCTAATTTGGGCTCCTCTCTTTCTATTTTTGTGACTGTTTCTTTCCTCATACTTGGCTATGATGGTGAGGTCGTCTTCATAGTCTATCATCTATACGAATTTGTTCCTTATGGTTCACTTTGTGTCTACTCTATTGATTATTCGATGTAATGCTATATTGAAAAGTGATGTTAAAAGAGCATCTCAAATATTACTTTCAATTTATCAAGATAAAGTCTTTCAAGCATCTTTGACAAAATTAAAATTAAACTTGTTTGCAGATATGATGTTGCCTCTTTCTGATTTCAACTTGGGCTCCTGACAAAACACTGTCTCCATATATCTGTTGAAGTTTTGCAAAAGTTTCCATTGTACGATACCCAAGTCTGAAATAAAACTTGATAGCGCAGCATTGCTTGAAATTGTTGACACTCGTTTTCAGAACGCACTAGAAAAATTCGGTTCGCGAAAAGAACACTGCTATAAACCAATAAGTAATTTTAAGGTAACGAGAACGCATGAGATGTTGACTTGTCTCCCCTTCAAAAGCGAAGCCAATAGTGTTGCCAGATTGAATACTACGCCACTAGTCTCATTACTTCATTTCCGCACCTCATACATGCTATATAAAAAATTCCCCTAAACAGTTTCAGGGGATGAAATGTATTTCGTTGTTTTTAAAGTTTTTCTTGACGTAAAGCTTTTAAATTATTTTTTTTTTAATTTTTTACTCGCTGGGTCTAGCCCAACTCGTCGTATTCGTGATTTGGTTAACGTTTTGTAATATCGAGCGCAGTTTTTTCGAACAGATTTGCAAACCTTCATAATTAATTTAACTGTTCTAACCGTACACGGACCTTCTGTATTTTTTGTAATTTTAACAAGTCTGCGTATGGTAGACTAACATTTAATTAATGGGAAACTTTTTAACATTACGACAAATTGGACGTTTCAAGATTTAATTGGCGCATATTTTTCTTCCAGTCATATTTACATGTGCAGTATTTATTGCAAGTCAGAATTATTTCATGTCATTAATTTTAATACCAATAAATTGTATTTCCTTAGTAATATAAAAAATCATAGGTTCTAATTTTTTAATTGACTTTTTTTGGCATATTGCTTGCTGCTGCCTCTTCTTGCTGAATAGTTAATCACAAATGAGATGACCTGATTGTTCAAAATGTACACCAGTCCGATCACTGATTTGACTTGAAATTCTAGATCTAGAATCTTTGTAAATGATCGATGTATCCGTATGTTGTAATTTTTACGGTAAAAATTATTTCAAAATATTTTCTTGGAGTCTTAGAGTTAATACAGCTTTAATCTACAATATACTCTCCATCATTATTGACAATTTTCTCCCATCCCTCTGAAAAACTTTCTATTCTCTTTTTAATGTGATTTTGAGGTAAAATATACTTCGAGTAAAGTTTTTATAGCTAGCCAATTTGGATTTTTTTTTCCAAGAACGACACGTTTCTGATAGGATGGTGCTGGATCGGGAGAATACGGTGGATGAAGAAGCACTTTCCAGTCTAAATCTTTGATTTTTAGAGGTCCTGCATTGCCATGGTGCAGAATAAGACCTTTCGATTAATCAGTCTTGAATGTTTTGGAATCAAGGCCATGTTTAGTCTATCAAGCTGAACACAGTAATATTCAACACTTATACTTACATTAGGATTGAAAACCTCATAGAGAATAATTGTCATTGTTCTGGTGTTAACAATTGTTTTTTCTTATGTGGATTATTATATAATAAAAATATCTCTGTGCAACTTAGACAAAAGTGCACTGCAGATGGTTACACGTCGAATTTTGTTTCCAACTGAAAGTTGATATGGCACCCACAATCCTTCTCTTTGCCATTTGTTCAGTTGTTTTAAACACCGTGGTGTTGTAGACTCTGAAGTTTGAATTAAGCTTTGTGGCTAATTTCTGAGGGGTTTGTTTGAGATCAGCTTCAATTTCAACTGCAGAACTGCTGCTTTATTGCATCGAAAAGATTGAAATCGCCATTTTAATTTGTTTTAAACCGATGCTATGTTTTGCTCTCCAATATACCAGGATAATCAGTTTTAATAACGTTGTTATTGGTTTCGAAACTGATGACAGAAAACTGAAAAAATGCCAAAACCGTTAAGCGGTCAGTGTAAGGAGCTTGTCTCGTCACTTATCAGCTATTTTGAATAGGAACGAGAAAATGGGGCTCCTCTTTTGCCATTAAACGCTGTGAGAGAGGTATGTATTAATAACTTAGTAGGTCTCATGGTTAATTGGAGTTTTTTTAGCTAGTTTCAGCTGCACTAAATGTTAATATTGGTACGGTTAGTGCAATTTCGAAAAAGTTGAAGAATAACGAAATGATAAAATCAGCGAAGAAAAAGCGTCAACATCCAAAACGAGTAACTAATCTAGATCATCTTGATGTGGGCTTAATTCGCAATCAAATCTATGAAATGTATTAAAAATGTGAGTAGATTTACATGGTAATATTGTATTTTTATCAAATTTTATTGAACTATTTCAGAACAAACGGTTAATCTTGAAAGTATTCATGAAAAACTAAAGAACATACAGCTCTTCTAAAAGACATTGGTTTCAAACAGAGTAAAGATAATCTACGTAGGGGCCTGATGGAACTTCCAGATATTGCCTTTAAACGAATCCAATTTTTGTAGATGTATCAAATGGTCAAAGACGAATCTCTGTTTGATTTTGTTTATTTGGATGAAACATGGATATTTCAATATGGTACCTTGAGTCACTCATGGCAAAATAATAACAATATAGTGTAATGAAGTAGTGTAAAGCGAGTGTAAAGAGAATGTAAAGAGAGAGTGTAATGAGAATATAAAGAGAGTGTAAAAAGAGAGTACTTAGGAACCATTAAAGTCATGTCATAAATAATTGTTTTAAAATGTGTCAATAATAACATGATATTGCAAATATATTGTTTTTCATGCTGGGAACAAGAATGGCTTTATTCCAGAGGCCGAATTAGTCTTCTTTTCTAAAACAAAACGATTATCATGGAGAAATTAATAAAGATAATTTTATATTTTGGTTCGAAAACCAGCTGTTGAAAATCTTGGAGGAGCCATCAGTTATTGTCATGGATAATACACCATATCACAATACACTGATGGATAAACCTTCAACTAGTGCATGGACAAAACCAAAAATTGCAGAATTGCTGACAGAACATAATCTTCCTTTTGAAAACACTATATTGAAAAGTGAACTGCTGCAAATCGTTATTCGGTAAGCAGTAATTAAAGGGATAGGTTCATGTTTCATAATATTCTTTTCAGGAACAAGCCTAAAAAAGAATATGTGGCAGATCATATAGCTGAAGAGTATGGCCAGAAAGTATTACGTCTTCTACTTTATCATTGCATATTCAATCCTATAGACTTGATATGGGGGATGGCCAAAAATTATTACAATCGTTATATTGGTCGAGATGGAAGAACGATTGATAACTGTTTAGATATGTGGAAAGAAGCTTTGTCAACAGTTACACCACAGATCTGGATGAACAGCATCAGACATACAGAAGAAGAGATTCAAAGATGGTCGAATCGCGAAAGAGTGTTTGATAGACTAGAAGTTAATCCTTTAATAATTTACTTGAACAGCGATTCAGATACTGAAAGTTGTTTTAATGACACTGAATAATTAAACTTTGTGTGAACTAAATAAAAAGCTCTTATGTTGACAAACAGAAGTTTCGAAATAGATTTTTGATTAAAACATTTAAAGAAAAAACTTTTCGTGTTACTTTTTCATTTACAGTTTTATCGCTCATATAAATACCAAAATACCCAGATTTTCGTGTTGATGTGGCAATATTGTAACTTTAGTGCGTCATATATTTTGATGACGTGCAACCATTGTTTCCCTGAATGAGCTGTAGAAATATTCGAAGAAAAAATATAAAAATATTTTTATAGAAAAGTTTATTCAAAATAAGCCCCTTGCGTAATTATACAAAATTCACCACTAATAAGGATCATTTCAAATGACTTTTTTTACTTCATGCGATCGTTGTATCAAGCAATGGCGACTCGTGGGTTTTTAAAGTGGCAGGGCTTAGAAGAAAATAGTGCTGCTGAAGATTTTTTTTGCTTTCTCCTTTCTTCTTTTTTACTTTTCGTGTCATTAAAACCCTATACAGGAGGTGAACTAGGAAAATGAGTTAAAGGAAAGAAACTGAACGGAAATAAAATATGGTGTTTTGCTTTGAAAAATTGTTTTCTGTGATAAATGCTGGAGAGGCGGCGCCCCAACGTCCTGCCTCACAAGCCGTCACCGGTATCAAGCCATTTTCCATGGTCCAGATCAGTCGAATGACGTGAATGGTTTTTAGTTTTATAATATATTTACGAATACCTTAGGACATTTTCAAGAGGTTCCAAAACACTTAAACAATATTTCAACTAGAAAGAGTGATTACTACGACTTGGTGTTTGCTTGCAAACCTCTTGATCTCATCTTCGACCATAGGCACTTTCTGGTCTCGATGGATGTCCTCATTTCGGATGTAACACGGGATATTGCCAATACTGCGAAGTACTTTATTTTGGAACGTCTGAATGACTTTTATATTAGATTTCTTGGTGTATCCCCAAAGCTGGATGCCATAAGTCATATATGCTTCAGAATTTGCTTATAAAGAAGCAGTTTTATTATATATTGACAACACAGAGCGGCGTCCTAGTAGACAATACATTTTTCTGAATTTGAGACCCAGTTGCTCACGTTTCTTCTTCACACGCGTTTTCCATCTTAACTTGGCATCCAGAGTTATGCTCAGATAGTTTGCTTCGTTGGCATGTGGGATTCTTTTTAATTCGTTAAATTTCCTGTTGGTGAAATTGACATGGGTCGACTTCGCCTCATTAAATTTAATGTGCCATTTCTTTGTCCAATTGGTGACATTGTTGACAGCTGTTTGGAGTTTGTTTGTAGCTGAATAAATGTAATTTCCAGTACCTGGAAAAGCAGTATCATCGGCGAATGTTGCCGTCACTACTCTACTGTGTATAGCAAATAAAGGACAGGTCCGAGATCGCTGCCGTGTGACACTCCAGCACATATCTTTTTAAGATCTGAATATTCTTCACCATGCTTGACTCTAAAGTGACGGTCAGTGATGTATGAATGAAGAATTTGGCTCATTTCTTGTGGTAGATACTTTTCCAGATTGTATTCGAGGCCCTGGTGCCATACTCGGTCGAATGCTTGGGCCACATCGAGGAATTTCGTTGCACAGATATTTTTCTCTTCTAGTGCTCTCTCGATTGATACTTGATCTATTGTCGAGTGCTTATTGCGGAATTCAAGCTGATGCGTTGGAATAAGATGCTTCTCCTCTATAATGGGTTTGAGGCGTTGTAGGAGCAGCTTGTATTAATTGTTTAAAAATAATTACATTAAAACAATGTTTTATTGAAATATATAAAATAACATTGCAAATATCCGTTATAATGCAGTAAAAATTGAAATAGACTAATAAACCCCGAAGAAAGCCCGAAATGTTGAGTTTTTGATAACAAATCTGTTTTGAACTTATAGTTTCCAAAGAATTGTTATAATAAATTTGATGAATTAGTCATTTAAGTCATATCATATGATCCTTCAACAAGAAGATATATACAATATATGCATAATAGAATATTTGTCGTAATTGTAGGTGATTTTTTGGCAAAGTTCAAGATAATTTTGGAATAAACATATAGAATCAGCGAAATATTTCTCGTTTGCCTTGATGGCCTTTTACCATCTTTCTAACATATTGCGAATTGCATGAGTCTTCGTCGACATACATGCGATAAAGTCCACTACTGCTTCTGTAATTGTCTTAACTGTATTGTTCGGTATTGATATGCCACGATGTTTATTTGGCATTCTTTTGATATATAATAAAATATATATTATCTAATATGCAAAATAAATTGGTGAAAAAATGAAAATAAGAGCTATATTTCCCGACAAAAATATTAAAGCACTGATATTTTTGAGTTTATACATTTTGTCAAAAAAGTACCGGGAATTGATCATTTGAAAAATTCGCTTAAAGGGATTGCCAAAATTCTTTTTATTGCTAAGTTGGCACAACTGCCCGCTGTACTGACGCGGAGTTTGAACGTCATCTATCATTTACTGTGTTTACAGTGCTCAATTTTGTTCTAAAATCTAAGTTAAGAGCTATAAAACATTCATTCTAGTAGGCTAGTACTAGGTACTAAGGTAGTAGTCACTTGGCTGTGAGAAGTAGACCCTCACAGTGAAAACAGTACAACGAGAGTACCCAGGATAATTTTTGGTTCTGTAAATGAAAATAGAATTTGAAAGATCAGGTATAACTTAGAACTCAGGCAGTTGTACAAAGATTTGTATATTAAACTATATGAGGGATCCGCGACTAAGATGAGCGTGACACATGGCGAGAATGCTCGAAATCAGAATACCAAGGAAAATCAGGGAAGGGCGAATAAGATGTAATAGAAAAAGAACTAGACCAAAAACATGATGGCAGGACAATGTAAGAAGGGATTCACTACTGCACATCAAAACTGAGGGAGCATACTGTACATCAAAACTGCCAGGGGGGCTGCTAGAGACTGCTCCGGTTGGGGGGCGAAGGTCAAAAGAGATCAAGGCTCACGGGAAGAAGACTATAATTAAAATGTAAGTAATTAAATGACTTCTTTTAAAAATTTACGTAATTTACGTATCGATACAATGATTAAGAAGGTTTAAATTGAATAAAACAAATTTTTACTTTGTTATCTATCACTTTTATTTTTAAATTTGTGACTATACTTTCGTAAATAATGTTAAATTATCAAACACGACTTTAAAACTAAGGTATGACAACCATTTATCATATATATATATATATATATATATATATATATATATATATATATATATATATATATATATATCAGGGTGATATATATATATATATATATATATATATATATATATATATATATATATATATATATATATATATATATATATATATATATATATATCAGGGCATTGAAAAGCGGTCGAGATGTGGTGGAAGATTTGCATCGCCCTGGGAGGCCATCAACATCTTCAACTGAAGTTAATATCGCTAAAATGAAGGAAATTGTGACTGAAAATTGTCATTTAAGTTTCAGAGATACAGTGGCTGATCTTTCTGTGTCTCATGAATCAATTCGTACCATTTTAAGCTATTGTTTGGGCATTAATCGCGTTACGGTTCGACTAGTGCTGAAAGATCTGAATTTTCTTCAGGAACTCAATCGCGTAAAGGTCGTTGAAGACATGCTAGAACGAGTCAATTCCGACCCCACATTCATAAAACGCATTGTAACTGGTGATGAGACATGGGTATACGAGTTTGGACATGCAAACCAGTCAACAAGCTTCGGAATGGCGCCTTCCAACTGAGCCAAAACCGAAAAAACCACGTCAAAGTCGATTAAAAGTTAAGGTGATGTTGACTGTTTTCTTTGATTATCGCGGTGTTGTGCACTCGGAATTCTTGTCAGAAGGTCAGACGGTAAATATAGAATATTATCTGAGCGTTATGCGGCATTTGAGAGAGCAAATTAGTCAAAAAAGGTCAGATTTGTGGAAAGAAAAGTCTTGGATTTTGCATCAAGGCATCTCACAAGGTTATCATTGTGAACGAATTTCTGGGCAAAAAGCTCAACAAACACTATCGAATAACCACCGTATTCACCTGATATGGTTCCAGCCGATTTCTTTCTCTTTCCAAAACTCAAATTACCACTTCGAAGCACCAGTTTTCAGTCGATAGAAGCCATAAAAGAGAATTTGCGAAGAAGAATTGAAGAACTGAAGTCGATTCCTGAAAGTGCGTTTAAAAAATGTTTTGACAATTGGATTATTCGTTGGCATAAGTGCATTATTTTGGAAGGGGCCTACTTTGAAGGCGATACAATGAATTTAGATAAATAATAAACATTTTGTGTTTTATTGACCAATTTCCGGTACTTTTTTGACAGAATGTATATATTTTTTTGGCTTGAACTTCCTTAATTTTGCTTTAAGTAGAGTTCAACGATTTTAAATATTTTTGTTACTTCGTACTGCGACAAAAAGATAAAGGAATTAAAAACAAATAAAAGAGAACTACATTTATTAACATTTTATTCATTTGTACTTTTATTAATACTGCGTAAAACCTTCATTAATCCGAATTATTTCAAAAATGTTTCCAGCAATCGTTTGAAACAGGGGTGGTTCTGCTTTTGGCTAATTTCCTTTCAGGCGATTAAAATTCACTTTTTAGCTCTTCTTTTATTTAGAACTGCTTACAGTTACTGAAAACATTTTTTGATAGAAAACCCCGAATTTTTTCTATTATGTTCAAATCTGGAGAATTGGCTCTATGTTTTTGATTCAAAACCAATATTTAACAAGTATTGTATTGGGGATTGGATTGTTATCCTGTTGGAAGACAAACTGCCGTCCTGCTAAATTTTTAAAATATAACCTTTGGAGGACAAGCATACTACTTTTATATTTTTTAGTGTTCACACGATTTTCCATGAAAACTATAGAAGATTTTTCGAAAAATCTGATGGCTGTCTAAATCATAACCGAACCACCCCCCATTTGTAGTTATGACAATATGTATTGTTTTTTTCCTTAAGTCATGTTTTCGTTGAACTTTTTGCCACTGGGTAATTCATGACATGTTGGGCTGAGTGAAAGCCAAGAAAACTGTCTTGTGATAAGGGGTAAACGATGGTTGATTCTTTTATTTTCCTAAATCCTAAAACTAAATCCACTGAGTTTTCTTTAGCAGATGTTGGACACTACGGACATTTGTTTGACACCTAGCGCGTACATGTAGAGCTGAATTTGAAGGGTTTCTCAAAATGTATAATGTTTTCCCCTATATAATTGCTTGCGGTGGTCCAGAACGCTTCATTTTGGTCAACTACTGAGCACTATGTGAAATCATTCTGGCAATTTCACGATTGGAAAATCCCTCTTCGTTCCACGCAAGAATTGTTCCTTTTTCGTGCTTACTTAAGCTTTATACCATCACCGATAGTTAAAATAAGACTCAAAAATAGTAATAAATACTGGGAAAATTAATTTATTTGTGTAAAAGGTAGTTGTAGATGGAACTAATTAAAAGTTAATAACAGTCTATTCCTAGAAAAATATTCACTTTACATGGATTCAACGTTCACGCAGATTCTATTTCTGGTTTAGAATAGAAATAATAATAACCAGTTATAATTTAAAGGTTGTAGAATAAATTATATATAGTAGGCTAATTGAATAGTTCGCGAAGCGACACCTATAGGCCAGTAAAAGAATTATATTATCTATTACATTTTTGGAATTGGGCTTGAGAATGTCATGTGCAAGATGAATCCCGAATTTGTTAAATTCTGATCAAAAACGACTTCAAGTAAAACTTTCTAACCAACATTTGGATCTTTTTCGAAAGAATAAAATCGATTTTAAACGTCGTTTTGTAGATATGGATGAGACTTGGGTTTACCGCTACGATCCCGAACTGCTACAACAAGCCGCAAAGTGGACGGAGCCCGGTTGTTCAGCTCCGAAGCAGATTATGGCATCCATTTTTTGGGATGCAAAACGCTTTTTGTTAATTGATTACCTTCAAATCGGTAAAACAATAACAGAACAGTATTATTCAAACCTTTTGGATCAATTGGATGCAAAAATTCGTGAGAAAAGAGCTGGTTTAGCGAAAAAATAAAATCATTTTAACACAATGCACCGACTCACAGGGGTGTTCTTGCAATGGCCAAATTGAAGGAGTTACACTACGAATTCTTGGAGCATCCACCATATTCACCACATCTAGCCCTCTCAGACTTTCATCTGTTTCCGAATCTCAATAAATGTCTACGTGGCAAACGTTTTTCATCAACTGAAGAAGTTATAGCAGAAGGTCTAGTAGATGAGTATTTTGAAGGACTTCCAGAAAATCACTTCAGAGATGGAATAACTGAATTGGAGAACTGCTAGAAAAAAAATTATTGAGCTTAAGAGAGAATATACGGAATATAATTTAATAAAGTCATTTCTTTAGCTATAAACTTGTTCTGTCATTTTCGCTCCGCTAACTTTTCAATTAGCCTAGTTTATTAATTTACTGCCTTTATCATTTTGTCGCAGAGTGTAAATGCGCGGTACATGCTTTCCTTTCTACAGTGATATTAAAACACACAATACCGAGGTTAGTCAAACTATACATCTAAATTAATTAATATTTCATAATGTTTATGATTGCGTCAAAGGATTTGCAGTGAGGTAAAGCTTTTGGATATATGAATGTTTAATTTGTTGGCGACGAAATTCCAGACTATCGAAATAACTGTGATGACAAAAATAGCTAAAATAATCACCGCTTCAAGAAGATGTTGACGTAGGTTTCCAAATCTAAATATAAACAACTAAAATTACCCGGAAAGGTCGAATATTTTTAAAAGTTTTCTTAACATTCAAATTGTCCAAGTTAATATTAACATATTTTTCTAGCTAAATAAGGTAGACACATTTTTCAGTGTAGCCTCCTCACGTTTTAAAACGTTCTGCAGTAAAATTTTCCTCATTGTCATGAAACTTTTCCAACTTATTTCGCAGTTAATGTCGCTCCTCGAATAAAAATGTTTTCATTTTAAGAGGGCGACAAAAAAAATAGGAAAAGAAGATCGGATTTTAAAAGTGCCACTCTCATAGTTTTCAATGGCCAAACTTGGACTGAACAAGTTTCGGTCGTGAAAGTTAATTGAAATTGTTAAAGATCTTCCTAAGTTTAATGGAAATTGATATCAATTTGCTAAACGAATGCCGAGATTTTAAACGGTGTTTGAGTTTTAGTGATAATTACTTTTTTTTCGTGGAAAAATTGTTCTCGTTTTAAATGCTCATTTTTGCATACTTAACTTTGTTATGATTACTATGGATTATGGATGAAGATTATGTGCTGGATTTTGTTTCCATGTGTTACGTGTACATTGTCCTACATAAAATTTAATTATATTTAAGAGTTAATACAGTCCATCTGTATGATACATTTTTTTTAATAAAAAGTTTAAGCTTCAAATTGTCCAAGCTTATGCACCAACTATGAACTATAGGGATGAGGAAATTGAGGAATTTTATGACGATGTGGCCCAGCTTTTTTACAAGAAGAAATATAGGTACAAAATCCTGATGGGTGATTTTAATGCCAGAATTGGAACAGCAAGAACTGGAGAAAATGTAACTGTCCCATATGGAACTGGTGAGCGGGACAGTAGAGGTAATAGATTGGTTAATTTTACTGAAGGACAAGAATTTTTTATGTTCGTGAATGTTGGAAGTGAACACCAAATGGTACGAAAAGTTCGCTAATTGAAAAGTTCGCGAAGCGACAGCTATAGAGCAGTAAAACAACTATATTATTTACTACAATTTTGCAGTTTCATCCATCATATGTGAAGTTTCAAGTCGGTCTGTCAAATCATTGGTACAAAAACAGCAGCTTAAAGTAAAAGTATCAGTGTTATTTTTTAAAATGGAAAATATTGGAAGTCGTGCAGTGAATAAAATCTTTGTAAAAAAAGGTTTAAAGGCAGTTGTTGATTGATTTTGCTGAAGGACAAGAATTTTATATGTTCGTGAATGTTGGAAGTAACCATCAAATGGTACGAACAAAAGTTATGATTAACTGTTGAAAGGGGAGCGAAAGAATGGTAAGATCAAAGAAGGGCAAAGTGGATTCTGGGAAATAGCTGGAGAGAGGAGGCGATTTTGAATGTGCTTTGTAGAACCACTTTGCTGTGTTACAAAATTCGAAGGAAATGAAAATATCAGGCCTATATAAAAAAATACTAGTATTGTATTGATTGATTTGTTCGTTACTTTGTGATAGTTTATTTTTTAAAAAAAGGAATAAAACATTTTTTTACTTTGTTATCTATCACTTTTATTTTTAAACAAAATTTGTATGACTATAAAACGACTTTATATTATCAAATATTACTTTAAAACTTTTTTTACTAGTAATGTGCTTAAAACGGCTGCTTTAATAGCTCGAAAAGAAAAACGTTTAAAACAGACAAAAATCTCCAGTGAGACCATTGATTTAATGGACAAACAACGGACAATGAGAAATGCAAGGAGCTCTTTTGGCAGGATCAAGTCGGTCGCTGGTTCAACATACAGCTAGTGCAAAAAACTCTGCATGAAACCAAGGTCATTAACAAGACTAAATAGAAGCTCAGAAAGAAAAGAATGCACATTTATATTTATATTAGTATGCTGGGTGCGTACTGAAATGTTAGAGGTTGTCAGAAAGTTTTGTTCACAGTTATAAGGACATCAGAACCAATCAAAGCCAACGATTCCCACGGAAGAACAAATTACCAGATATCCTAGTGGATGAAGTGACACATGCTATAGAATCGATGAACAACGGCAAGACTACAGGAAAGGACAGTGTAACTGTGGAAATGCTGAAGCTGTTCGTCATAAAAAACTGGCAAAATTTTACTCAAAATGCCTCAAAGAACAAAAAGAACCTGGCTTATGGAAAAATGCAGAAGTGCTCTTTTTACATAAAAAAAGGAGCACATGAAGATTTAAAGAACTACCGTCCAATAAGCTTCCTATCAGTAAATGTTCAAAGTGTTCACCAAGATAATATCTTAAAGTATATTAAGAAAACTGATTGACGCACATCCAAGAGAATAAGCAGGATTCAGAAGTGGATTCAATACAATGGATCACATTTAAGTTGTACAGCAGGATATAGAAAGGCACAACGAATACACCATGCCACTGTGTTCGATTTTTATCGAAAACGCATTTAACTCAATCTCAAAGCAGGCCATAATGAATGCATTGGTCAGCCAGGGGGTAAATAAAGCATATGTAAGCCTACTGGGATCGATATATGATGGAGCTACAGCTACTTTGATGATCGTGAAGTTGGAATTAACGTAGAGCGAGGTATACGGCAGGATGATCGGTCGGCCTTGAAAGCCTAAAGGTCAATGGTGCAAACTTAAACCATCTTAGATTTGCAGATGATATCGTTCTCATTTCACAAGACCTAGAGGAGTTTCAAAGGTGCATACAAGAGCTGTAAAAGGCTGGCGAACCCTTTGGCTTAAAAATAAAGCTGAAAAAGTGCCAGGTTATGTTCAATAAATTTGCTGAGGACAGAAGAATTTCAGTTTTAGGAAGGGACTTGGAGATTGTGGTCACTTTATATATGTTGGGCAGAGGATTTCAATGGAGGGGGTACCGCCCGGGAGGTGCAACGGCGTGTTAAATGTGGTTGGCAGACATTTGGCAGGCTCAACATAGTGTTTAAGAGCTTTGCCTGAAAAGGAAAGTCTTCGATCAGTGCGTTCTGATCGTTATGACATACAGAAGTGAAACCTGGACAGTCACATCCCAATCAATTTAAAAACTTCGGGTAGCACAGATGGGAATAGAAAGATGTATGCTTGGCATTACAAGACAAGACAGAAAGCCCTGCACATGGATTAGGGAACAAACGAAAGTATGTGACATTACTGGAAGAGTAAAGCAATTGAAATGGAGATGGGCAGGTTATATAGTGAGGCGATGGGATGACAGATGGACCAAGGCAATCCTGGAGTGGATACTGGCAAACGTCCGCGCAGAAGACCGAAAGAACGAAGGATTAATGACATCGTTAAGTATATTGGACCAGAGTGGCAGAGGAAAGCCCAGGTCAATGAGGCCTTTTAGCGAGGCGATGGGACAACAGATGGACAAAGGCAATCCTGGAGTAAATACCGCTTGATCGTAAACGTCCGCGAAGAAGTCCGAAAGCACGATGGACTGATGGCATCGTTAAGTATATTGGATTTAAATGGCAGAGAAAAGCCTAGGACCGTGAAACATGGAAACATGCTGAAGAGGCCTTCATCCTGCAGTGGATCCACACGAGCGGATGATGATGATGACAGCCCATCTGTATGCTAAATTTTCTACACTTTTTTTGTAAAATGGGGATGATTTAGAAATTAAATATTCTTCGAGTGCAGTTACATTGATCTTGAACGATGGCAATCGGATGAAGCTGGATTAGGAGAAGAGACCTCGAGAGATCTCGATGGGCGAGGAACTATTTCCCAGTCTAACTCTTTTATTTTTTCTTGGGTGATTTTGGCACCCCGGGGTTTCCGTTGTCAAATTGCCGAATAATACCCTTTGGATTAATCAGTCTTGGGCGTTTTAGAATCAATCATAGTCTATTAAGATGAGCACAGTAATATTCAGTATTTATGGTTTCAATAGGATTCAGAACCTCATTGCAAATAATTCCTGTAAAATCCCCATATTGACTGTAACACTTTTTTAGGGTGAAAATCTGATTTTGGAGTTGGTAAGGTGCTTGTTATGGTGTTAATTATTCATCATCAATCATCAATTTTTATTGTTGTTTTCTTATATGAATTACTGCACTGCTTGTTCATTTCCAGTAACAATGTTTATTGAAGAAAATTATCTCTGCCTAAACTGAATAAAAATGCACTGCAGATAGTTACGAGTTGAATTTTGTTTTCAACTGAAAGTTGATATGGCACCCACATTCCTCCTTTTTGCACTCTGTTCAATTATTTTAAGTACCCTTGTATTGTATATGACATAGTTAATGATATTATAAGCTGGAGTAAAATAACACGTACGCCGATGATGCAAATATGTTGATTAGAATGGAGGATGTGCACCAACTAATGGATATAATTACTCATCAATTAAGTAGTGTTCAATCAAAATCAAAAGTTCAGTTCAGTCAAAAATTATTTACAAGAAAAATAAATTAACCCTTAATAAAGATAAAACAAATGTAATTCTATTCAGTACAACAATCTAAAATTAAAGAATTAAATAATTTAGTATTGAATAATCTATATAAATGAAAATTAAATGTTGTTCGTTGACAAGCGCATCACTTGAGAATGGCTGAACCGATTTAGCCATTTTTTTTAATGTTCTTAATAGTCCGAATAGGGTTTTTGTGAAAAGAAAATTTGGAAAAGTTACCTGAAAAATTGGAAAGTTTTGGAAAAATTGGAAAGTGCTTTTTTCTATGGCATTTTTGTATGAACTCAAGATCATAACTTACGATTCGAACGATGGATATGCGTAATTCTTTTTTTTTGTTTTGTTCGTTATGATCTTGGAAAAGTTATTGCTGTTTGTTGGTAAGCGCATCACTTGAGAACGGTTGAACCGATTTGGTGAATTTTTCAGGAAGTGGCAGGAAGTTTTCAGGAAAAAAACGAGACAATTACAATGGAAAGTCGGAAAATTCGAACAAACTGCCAAAATCATAATTGTTGTATGCACTCGCGATCATAACTGACGATAGGAACGGCATATTTGGTTGATTGTTTTTTTGTTTTGTTCGTTATGCTTTCGGAATGGAAATAACTCAATTGCAAACAAAATCTGGAAGATCTGGAGATAAATTTGAAAACACGTATTCCAGCTTAAATTAGTATAAAATTACATTTGTTTTTACTTTTATGTTGTTTCGCGATCTGTTCAACAAATTTTATTTTATTTCTATTTCAATTTATTTCGCTACGTGCGCAAATGTCTTGTCAGCTGATTGTCAAATTGTGAATCAGTTCTTTATTTTCAGTTGAATTGTGATTCTGTTGTAAGTTCATCGCAATCGTTTCATGAAATGAATTATGTTTCGTTGTTTTGTCTCAAACAAATTATTAGATTTACCTACAAAATTCCGTGAGTTTTGAAGTAACAAACATTTACAGCAACAATAAAGTGAATCAATTGTCCATTTTCAATTCAATTGTGTTGAAATCGACACAATTGAATTGAATTGAACACAATTTAATCCCATTGCAATACCGCCAATAAGATGAAGAGCAATACGAAGAGAGAAATGAAATTGAACGGAATCGATTATCACAAACACGTTTAGCACGTATACAAGAAGAAATAGAAAATGCAAACGAAGATGATATGCATCGAATGAGGCATCATCGGTTAGTAGAAACCAATCACGCTACAATGAATTTGAATAATCGTGCAAGAAGACAAACAAAAATAAAATTAGTTTGTTTACATATTTCCAATACTTTTCACAAATCCACGAAACGATTACAAACAATTTTATTGAAATTTGGACAGGACAACGTTTATATGGTCAGCTAGCAAAAGGTATATATACATATATATATATATATATATATATATATATATATATATATATATATATATATATATATATATATATATATATATATATATATACGTATATATACCTTTTTCGTCTCTTAATAGTTCCATTATCATGTTAGCACTAGAAGTATTGAATAAAAACATAACATGATGTAAAATCTTTCACTACGTAAAACATTTACACAAATAGCATTAAGCATTAAGACAAACATTTTCGAACTATGTGGCAGGTTTGCAACAGTATAACCTGTTGTTCCACTTTTATGACATTTCTGTTTAGTCCGCAATTTGGAGAATCGCAAACTTCTGGAGAACCTGTGGCTCACCAATCCCTCTACGGAAATTACAAATGGTTAGATGTTGACTTTTTAAGTTGCCATATGTTCTTCAATTCATAAGAAGGATTCTCATACTTAGACATTTTTTCCACCTCCGTTTTGTGTATATTATGAGACAGTGGTATGGCAATATCAATAATTGTTCCCCACTTTTCTTTCTTATTTATTAAGACTACGTCTGGTCTATTGTAGTCTATAGCTTTGTCAATTATTATCGGCTTATTTCAGTAGAGCAGCACATCGTCAGAGTCCAGAACTGCTTGAGGACTGTATTTATAATACGGCGAAGTAGAAGCTGATTATGCCTTCCTAAATATGCGTTTTCCGCTAAAGTAGAACATCCACCAATTATGTTCTCAATAGCTGTTTTCTTTAAGGATGTGTTTCTTGTAATTGTCGGTTTTGATAACTTTATCCTGGATAGCAATATCTGGACGGGCCCCACCCATCCCTTCCATTGGAGGGTACATGTTTCGTCTCTTGATGTTCAGACTCTTCAGGTCACCGACATGTGCTCTCTCGTCAAGAATAGGAAGAACCGATCCACAGTCAACAACCCATACTTTTCGCCGACTTCCCGTCGGATAGCGCATATATGCAGTGTTAGAATTCTTTGGACTGCGTTCTGAGACAACAGTGTCTCATTGGACGCAGGTGGAGACGCATGTGCCCTCCAATGGAAGGGATGGGTGGGGCCAACAGCATTAGTAGCATTAGTGGCATTGTTATGCTTTCGAAACTCACAAAACATCAAATATCTGACATGGAACTTTGGAAATGCTAACATCACACTTTGATTTTCCATTCTTATAGGTTTACCAAATTTTTTCAAAATTTAACAACAACCGCGGAAATTGTTGACATATTTAACAATAATATTAGTTATTTAAATTAAATTAAATTAAATTGTTTGAAGAAATCGATTAAAAAACAGAATTAACCTCTCATATTTTTATAGCTTTCAAATGCGGAACAGGCACCACATATATTTCACTTTAGAGAATGAAGATCTCGTTCCGTCGAATTTCCCATTGTTTTCCAATTTTCTGTAACGCTTTTTTAACCACCACCAATTCAAAATCAATCGTATCGCCTTCGAACCCTAAATTTTCCCTCGAAAGCCCTCCAATCGCGTCTCTTATCAACCCCCATCCACATTGTACCACTACCATCATACTCTCTTTACCCCTCGCCACCCGTATCATCTCGATGGAAATCCTCCGAGCCTCCAGCTGGATTTTTAATCGGATCCCATTTCGGCGGGCCAGGAAAAATATCAGTGCCTGAATCCGGTTTAAATCTGTCTCGGTTTTCCAATTTTATTCAAACACCACGTGCAGTGAGGAAGGAGGAAGGAATAGGAGCCCGGAGAGGAAAAAATCGGGCTTGATAAATGCGATCTGGATAAAGATTCCAGCCGGCTGCCAAAAATTGTATTTTATCATCAATCGACGGTTGAAGAGAACGTTGGCGCGAAACGTCTTGTGTTTTCTTTCGTTTGTTCTATGATAAATGGTAAGTCTCCCTGCGGAATTCCGGTTTAGTGGAGAGAGGAGGGTGAAAGACCGGGATGGGGGAATGGACGCCCGCGGGAGAACGCCTTGACGATTGGGTCGTATTGCAGATGCGAATTTATTTTTGAAATAAATGCCAATGAAACAGCCCGATGTTTCTCTGGATGTTTTTATTTTTTTTGATGTCTGTATATTTTCATCGTTTCTCTTTAGTGTTTCTGATCATACATAAGTTATATAAAAATAATATAACGTAGTATAGTAAGTATAAACTTGATAAAATAAACATTTTTCTTTAATACCATTTTTCAAAAAAGTGACATAAAAAACTTACCATATTAATTTCGAAAACAAGTGGTCGTCGATCCGTTCCACGCAAAATTGGGCGCGACGTATCCAAGGGTCGATGCATGCGCTTAATACTGATAAAGACCTTCCCACAAGTAATCTCACCAACCCGCTCATGCGATCAAAAATAAAAATTCTTTCCTTCTATTAACTGGTGTTTTAAAAACTAAGCATTTCATGTAACCCTATAAAAATAAATTACAAGGGTTAAGATATGGTAACCTAGGCGGCCACGCAACTGTTTCTCCACGACCTACTACCCCCTTATTAAGAAATGTTATGTCTAAGAACTCCCGCATTTTACGCCCAACAGGGGCTGGCGCTCCATCGTGTAAGAACCATATGTTCTGCCTGACATTCAAAGGCACATTTTCTAGAAGACTTTATCGACGAAGTTTTCAATTCTTCTATTGGAACCTTTGGTGTGAAACACTAAACTTGAAGAGATTACCACTAAACACCAAATCACTTTTTTGAACTGCTCGACGCATGTTTCGTTAACCATGTTAGCATCATCAGCGAGATTATCATCATCAGAGAGAAAATGATTATCATCATTGAGATTAAATCATCTCCTGTTAGCATCAGAGAGATTATCATCATAAGAGAGAAAATAATTATAATCATTGAGATTAAATCATCTCCTGATGATGCTAACATGGTTAGCGAAACGTGCGTCGAGCAGTTAAAAAAAATGATTTGGTGTTTAGTGGTAAATCTCTTCAAGTTTAGAACGAAGTGTTATCTACTTCACACGTGTAAAATTTTGATGTTTGATAGGGGGAATATCAGGCAGTACATGGGAAAAAAATTGTTATTTCTTTGTGATTTACAAATGCCCTTAAGCATTAAAAATGGCAGAAAATTTTCAACGTATGCATTTTATTTCCGAAAAGGAGAGAGTGCTTCGCAGACGCAAATGAAGATACACCCCAGGCTAAAAGTTTAAGACAACCACAATTATTTTGAGAGAAATATTTTTTTAGTGTATTTTTTAGTGTTTAGAAATAGCACGCCCAAAAAAAGAAAAAAGTAGAATAACAAGAACAGACTGGTCAAAATCAACTTATTAGTTAGTATTTTGTTGGATAGCCTTTAATTTCTGAAACTGCGGCACATCGTCTAGACATGGAGTCTATAAGATTGTGGCAAACTTCAACCGGAATGGAATAGCAGATTTCTTGAACATTCTCCGATAATTGTTTGGTATTTGATGTTTTCCTTAAGGTTACACGCATCTTCAAAATTTTCCACAAATTTTCTATAGGATTTATGTCCGGTGACTGAGATGGTCAACGTAAACAAACAATATTGTGGGTATCCAACCAAGTTTTCACACTTTTGGCGGTGTGTTTGGGATCGTTGTCGTGCTGGAAGTGCCACCGTAATGGCATAAGGCAGCATAATATTCTGTAAGATTTTTAAGTAAATTTCTTTGGTCATGTTTTGTTTTATCCAATGAATTGGACCAACTCCGGAATATGAAAATGAACCCCAAACTTTAATATTGCCACCACAATGGTAAACACAACCTCTGCCATCATTACCAAACAAATTTGTTTTTGGTGTCGTCGTTCATTTTATATTCTCTATTTAAATTATTTTGTGCACTCTTTACGTTGTTTTAAGTGTTTTTATTCAAATAGGGAACGTTCCTTGAAATTCTACCACTATAGACAAATTCTACCACTATAGACAATTGCAAACGTCTCCTAATACTTCTGGTACTGATTGGTAACTCTAATTCCCGTTTGGCAACCGTCGAAGTCAAAAAAGGATTTTTACACACACGCAAATTAAAAGAGCATCTTCTCGACTAGAGTTTTTTCGTTTGAGGCCTCGGAACTCTGGTTTTTGTTCCATGTTTTTTTAATACTTTTCTGTTCGAGCAATTGCAAAATTAGCCGGCGTTCTTCGTCAGTACAATGTTTAGTACGACCCATTGTTTTTAAAATATTTGTATACACAGACAACTTTCACCTAGAACGCCAATCAAACAATAAAAACCAATTTCTGATAAAATGTGAACCAAAGTCATCAATATACTTCAACACTCTTGTGAATTGAAAATTTTTTTGACCATATTATTTTTTAAATGACATTCTTGAATTTATTTTATCTTTTGATTATTTTTTGTTTCAAATATTTATCAAGACGGTGAATGAAAATAAAATATATTTTTTTGAAGTGAAAACTTCTTTAGCCGCGTTTAGCGATTTTCAGTAGAGGCAAAACTTATGGGTTCGCGTCACCGACATGCTAGTGACGTGTTGCGCCAGACTGACGACACCAGTTGCGTTTTAAATGTGTTTTAATGTGTTTTAAATTAAATTGTGTTTTCGATAATCATTATTTTAATTGTTTAATTGTAGAATCACTGTGCAGTACAAGAGTGAGTACTTAATATGCTAATATTTTTATGTAGAACAAATAATTAACAAAATCAAAGCATTTATTTTCGAATATTTCCAATACTGGTATCAATATTTGCGTTGAAAAATTTGATATTATTTATTTTTCTAATATTTAATTTCTACAATACGTCGTCCAATGAATATTTTACAGTGACTTAGGAGTTATCTTACTAGCGTGGTAAAACAGATTTCTAGTTGTTCGATAGTATTTTTGTCGTGGATTTTAAAATTTAAAATTTTATAATAAATTTAATTTCTCTAAATTGTTGTTTATTGGTTTAAATTGTCAGAAATAAAATACGTGTTTCGTTATTTTTTTACAAAATGATAATTGATAAACTTATATCATTTAATTTCACCATTAGAACTTTACAAAAAAGTATTGTAATATAATTAGTTTTTTTAAATGTCCATTTGCTATATCGGTTTAGATCCTCGATCCTACGTCAAAAATATTTCACATTTTTGAATTATACATTTAAAGAATGATTAATTTAAAAATTCAAAAAAATACAGTTATTCCAAAGTTTCAAGTTTTCACTTCTGTCGGCAGTCCCCATGACCTTTTTTTTTGTTGCAGCGTTTTATTTCAAGAAATCTAAGAAATCATATTACTTTATAGCTTATTTTCTAAATAATATTCTTACTTTTTTAACCATAATTGTATATATACATACATATAATATATGTAGTGTTAAATTTTATTGGACTGCGTCCAATGGGACAGCAGTAGCTGAGTGTCATCACACACCCAACCGTTGGGTTCCACAATCTCATGTGGAACACACCTGCGTCTTCACCTAAATGAACATTTTTGTTGGTTGCTCGACCGGGAATTAGCCCCACCTATCCCTTCAACTGGATGACATATGTTTCGTCTCTCGAGGTTCAGACTCATCAGGGCGCCGACATATACCATACCATCAAGAATAGGGAGACCCTATCCACAGCCAACAACACATGTTTTCGCCGACTTCCCGTCGGATGGCGTATATATGTAGTGTTAGATTTTATTAGACTGAGTTGCAGATGCAGGTTGTTGTGTGTTCCACATGAGATTGTGGAACCCAACGGTTGGGTGTGTGATGACACTCAGCTATTGCTGTCTAATTGGATAGCTGGGGTTCCTTCCTGGTCAAGCAACCAACAAAAATGTTCATATATATATATATATATATATATATATATATATATATATATATATATATATATATATTTATATATATATATATACATTTCCATAGAAGGTTGCTGCCACCATATTGAGATATGTCCTGAGAACTGTAGCATTGTCAATGAGCTTGAAAGCGGCTCTTGCGGTAATTAATGAATAGCCAGGGTACTAGAAGTCGTTCTATGAGTAGTCGTAGTAGTAGTAGTGTCTATTGCAAAGGATTATCGTCAACACCTTTTCCACCTTTTGAAATAAGTTTAATATTTTGTGAATTATCTCCTAAGTACGAAAAAATATATGTACTTAATTCGTCTTTGCTTTTTTTTTTTATAAATTACACACTTTTACACAAGGGATGGAACTATGCGGTAGAACCGGTATGAGAGACAGGCACTGACATATTCAAACATAACAGTTAGACCGAACATATTTAAACTATTTAAACCAACATAGCTTACAGCTACATTTAATTACAATTATTTTTAAAAAATTAATACTATTATTTACATATCCATCCATTCGAAAAATGGAGAATCTTTTCTCTAGAAAGAATTACCGAGTTTGCCGAATTTTAAATATGTGTAACATTTATTTAATATGTATTGTAGGACATAGTCGTTAAAAAAGGCAAAAAACATTTGGCCATTTCCAATATTTTTTCAGAAATATTCTACTGAAAATAAGGTAATGGTTGGTCATCCGTATTATTCAACATCCCCCATGAAAAAAAATGCAGAGCGGGACAGATGGACTGAATCTATTATTGGCGTTTGCAAGTGACATTAACGAAAGACGGAGTAACAGAATGGAAGTCAAAGATGAACTTAATCTTAGGGAGGGAAGTAGGAAAATTAAAATGAAGATTTATGAAACCAAATATTATAAATCTGCACTATTAAGTTTATACCATCATTTTTTTAAAATGTGACTATTGCTTGAATATTTTTTGTTACAAAATTTTGTGCTAATATCACAGGTCGACATAGTGTGTGTAACACTGGTGAGAATGTTCTTTTTTGTGTTTAATTTAGGTAGTTATTAAAACACTTTTTCACAGAAATGGCCTAGCACATCCCATTTTCAAGTATCTGCTTCTCCTTTATATCATGCGGAAACTGAAACTGTTCATATTTTTTATCTTTTATTGGGTTTTTCGTCACGATTTAAAACCTAAAAAAATATCAAAAATATTTGTTATGTAAATAAAGAATCAGTGGGTAAAACACAAAAAACCAAACGGAGACAAATTTCTCAGTGATTCTTTTCTGTAATAAATTTGGCTAACGAACAAAATTTTACAAAATATAGAAATGTTCTAAAATAAATACAAACTTTTAAACGTTAACGTTTCGGGAAGTATTCTGCCATTTTCAAAACAAATCTAAAAATAAATTATATTAATTTCTATATATAAAGCAAGGATAGGAAGCAAGGATAGGAGATAAATATATTTTTTGTGTATGTCAATAATACTTACATTGACAATTAGTTTTTAATGACAGTGACAGTTGAGTTTCATTTTGATTTTGACAAACACAGATAGGTATCTCAATTTCTTTTCCAATCACTCAAAATCAGCCAAAATAGGAATAATTAAAAGTATATATGACAGAGCAAAACTTGTTTATATCGACAGTGATACACTTCAAAAAGAAACTAATCACATCAAAGACAATTTAATATAAAACAATTACTCAAAAAATTTCATAGATAAATCGTTTAAAATTTTTTATATCAGACAAAACAGACAAGTTACACTGGGGAACAATTTGAAAAATAATTTCTGTTGAGTTCGATATTTAAGATGTTTTATACGTAAACTGACATGCTAATCCCAAAACTTTATTTAGTTTTTTTTCTATCACGTCAAGTTTTTTCTCTACAGTTGTTGCGCATCCGACTAAGCTTGGCGAACCACAGAAGTCACTACTGCTTTCCTTCCTAGTTCCCTAGGCGAACCTTCTTCGACCTAGGAGTGGATCATTCAGTTTCTTTGCGTGAAAAATATGGCGACATAAAGAAAGCTATTGACTTGTTGCAATATAACATGCACCAATGGATCATCTGTGTTGACCTTAAAATGGTCTGTTTCCTTCTTGGCCAGCAACGCGGGTATACCAAGTATCCCTGTTTTTTTTTGTACATGTGGGACAGCAGAGCTCGTGAGAAGCATTGGGTGCAATCGAACTGGCCGCCAAGATCTGACCTAAGACCTGGTGATCCAAACATTTTAAATCAGCCACTTGTCGACAGAAAAAACATTGGATTTCCGCTTTTGCATATAAAACTAGGTCTCATGAAGCAATTTGTTAAGGCTTTGTCAATTGAAGGAGACTGCTTTAAGTATATCATTTCGGCATTTCCTAGCCTGTCATATGAAAAGACAAAGGCTGGTGTGTTTGATGGTCCACAGATTCGGCAACTTGTTAAAGATGAAAATTTCACTGAAACAATGACCGAACTTGAAAGGAATGCTTGGTTGGCTTTTAAAAATATTGTTAAAGACTTTCTTGGAAATACACGAGCCCCGAATTACATCGAAATTGTTCAACAACTCTTGGAGAGCTTTAAAAAGCTTGGTTGCAACATGAGCATCAAATTGCATTTCTTACATAGTCATCTTGCTAACTTCCCAGAAAATCTTGGTGCTGTTAGTGATGAAGAGGGCGAGCCATTCCACCAAGATCTAAAGGTTATGAAAGCGCGATATCAAGGTAGATGGGATGTCAGTATGATGGCTGACTACTGTTGGAGCATCAAGCGAGAATGTCCACAAACTGAACACTCCAGGAAAAGCTATAAGAAGAAATTTTTACCATAATATCTTTTATTTATTTTTTGTATAAACACAATTTAACTTTTAATAATATGTTAAACTCTGTATGAATAAAATATTCTAATCTATTTGATCAGATCTTATCTTATTTCCTTTCGTATTTACACTTTTAAGGTAAAATGAGGGGTATGCTGTAGCTTAAGAACTTGACGTGATAGAGAAAACCTGTGAATATTTTTGAATTCAGAGATGAAAAATTAGTCAAAAACAAGTCACAGATCCAAGTCAACAAAATTGCTGTTCCCCAGTGTTATTAATAACAATACAAGTCCTTACATCCGCGGTATTTCTGACACAATTAAAAGAGTAGGAAATACATTTAACATAAGAACGACATTTAAAACAAAAAATACTCTTAGATTTATATTAACAAAATCTAAATCAAACAACACACAATAAAATACCAAAATGTGGTTTATAAGATTCCCTGCGAATGTGGCAAATTTTATATAGGTGAGACATCTAGACCGTTAGATGTTAAAATAAAAGAAACGTTCGAAAAATGTTAGAATAAAAGAAAACCTTCTTAGAAAGGGCGATTTTATTAAATCTAGAATTTGTCAACACGCATGGGAATCGGGTCATAAAATCACTTGGAATAATTCAAAAACGGTATTAAAAGAAACGGTAACAAAATACAGAAGATTAAAAAAAAACGCTATAATTAATTTAAATAAAAATATAATAAGAAAGAAGAACAATAAAAATAGAAAGAATACAATTAAAAACATTTCAATACACTATCAGTACAGTAAAAACAATCACACAGCAAACATCACCTATATATTTTTCTTTTGGTAGTACGTCACTAGTATATAAGTACCTTTGACATACACAAACATATATTTACTTCCTATCTATACATTATATATAGAAATTAATATAATTTATTTTATTTAGATTGCGGGATCAAAACGGGAGGAGAATACTTAACGCCCGAAACGTTAACGTTCAAAAGTTTGTATTTATTTTAGAACATTTTTATATTTTTTAAAGTAAAAGGTAAAGTGTTAGGGTTAGAGGCGCATCAGCAACTAGACTATTTAGCGACTAGGCCTACAGCTTAACGTGGGTTTCGAACCACGGTCATCAGCTTCCGACAAACCCAGGCCAGCACCCCCCTCGGGCTATAAACCCTTGGTTGTGTGCCTACCCATAAGTCTATCAGGAAACCTACCGACTAGCTAGTGACCAACATAGAACACTTCTCAAAAGGCATCCGGCCTTACCCAGCCTTTAACTGGCGTGACTGAGGGGTAATTCGTAGTCGGATTTTACACTCTTGCCTAGAAACAATCACAAACATTTAGGAAGTAAACAGACAGAAGAAAGAAAGAAAAACAACCATCCGAGCGCTGGAATGGAATCAACTACCGCTCCAGTGCGGTTTCGGCACAGCAGCGGCAGGCCGCTGGTCTTACCATCCGCACCAACGCGACGGGCTATATATATATATATATATATATATATATATATATATATATATATATATATATATATATATATATATATATATATATATATATATATATATTTTTTTTTTGTTTTTTTAAGTATTGTTTGTTAGGCAAATTTATTATATAAAAGAATCACTGAGAAATTTATCTCCGTTTGGTTTTTTGTTTTTTACCCAGTGATTCCTTATTTACATAAGAACAGATATTTTTGATATTGAGTTTTAGATCGTTACGAAATCGTTTTATGATCAAAAAGTAAGGTGACTTTTGTTTTAAAAAATACAATTAAAAAGTCAATACAACTGTTCATTTTTTAAGTTGATTTAATTATCTTTGACAGTTTATAGAAGTTTCACATCATTTCCTCGTTAAGTTATTAATTACGGCGTTTGGTAAGATTTGGGACTGGCGTATATCGTAAACTCCAGTTCTAAATCTTACCAGACGGACTAGCCTTTATAAAATATAACTGTTTGGAAAAATTATTTTTTGATGACTTTTATTTTTCACGCAGTTATATTTTATAACCGATAGTCCGTCCGTATATTTTATAAACGCTAGTCCGAAATCTTACCAGACGTGCTGTATAAAATGGTCATGGAAAAGGAAACAATGTCATTATGGGATATGGGTAGTGGCAGTGACCCATAATAGAGTCGATTAAATAATCAAACCAGACAATATCCATGTGGGTTGTTCCATCATGGGCATTTTTCTGGGTAGACAATTGTAATTAATCAAGTTTGAGTTTTATATGGTATGGGCTTGGGGGGAGGAGTGCCGTTACGGGGTCTTCGAGTCCGTAATTGGCATTGTATGAGATGAACGACGGCATATTTCTATTATAAAAGCTCGGAGTTAATCGAAGAACGACTATTAATTTTTTTTTGGTTCGATTGTTTTAGAATTATGTTATTGATTATTAAGTGACTCGAATAATTATTATAGACTGTGGCTGAAAAGAATACGATTACCTTAGTTATTATTAATACTTATCTATATTTATCATATTGGGTTGTCGGAAAGTTCGTAGGGATTTTCCATTAGTTGCTCTTCAATGTTTGTAAAGGAAACCTGTCTCGGATAAGTAACATTTGTATTTTTTTGACTTTTTTTGAGCTTCATACCCGTAACACATTCTTAACGTTTTTAGTTTAACAAATTTCGTTTTTTTTTAATAAAATTTAATGTAATCCATTAAGGGGTTACACTAACTTGGGGCTCGGAAAAATAGGTATAATTTTTTTTGACGCAGTTATTAAATATATATAATATATAGAATAATTTGTATTTTACATATATACATAGTACTTTTATGAATAATTTGAAATAAAAACGAACACAAAAAAATAAAAAATGTTCTCTGTCAGGCATCGTCTGAAAAATAAATATATTTTTTTCTTATTTAGAAAGGTAATAGCTGAGACGAAGCATAAGGATTTTTTAAATTTTTTTGTAGAAATGACAACTGTTTAAAAAAACTCTATATTTAACGAAATTTTGAGTTCAAAAAAATTATAACTTATGAACGTAACACCCAATCAAAAAAATCCTATTCTTTGTCTTAGATAATGTAATAGAGAATATGTGTTGAAAATGTTAACAAAACCGATTAAGTAGATCATGAGATAACTTGTACATCAGTTTGAAAAAGGTAGTTTCGAAAAAAACACAAAAGAATAAACACTACGGCGTCAGCGTCTTAAAACCAATTTTTTTTTAATTTAACTTTAATCTGCGATTCCTGGACCATACACGAGGTCCTCCATTGTTTCCGCGATGTCTCCGATTCCTTTTGAGGAGCTCTTTTCAATTTCCTGGCCTTTTTAGTCTCCTTTGTTAGAATTTGTTGAGAATCCAAGTTCTCGGCAAATCGCAGCGCGCTTGGGCCAATTACCAGGTAATAATTGCATCATTTGTAATACACTAGTATATCCATCATTAAATATACTAGCTGCCATATACATAATACTACTATATTGCTAATATCTGCAACTGGAGGTGTCACGGACTAAGTGAGACAGCAAAAGTCTGCTTCTATGTCTTTTTCTCCTACTCGGCCCGTTGCGTGTAAATGTCGCGATAAATAAATGTGACACAAAAACATAAAAATATGCAAACTGACGCACGTCTATAAGCACATTCAATTTTCGGACATGCGCATAAGACTCAAAGTAGTCGTGAGAGAAACAGACGCATATATGTCTGCACTGTAATGATTTCGCCGATCTCCAGATCTTGCTAGCTATATATATATATATATATATATATATATATATATATATATATATATATATATATATATATATATATATATATATATATATATATATTAGCTGCAATATAAGATGCAATTTCAACAATTTTTACGCCACTATAATGCACTTTTGGAGCCATAGACTAACCGACTCTCTGCCGCGCTCACTTCTAATTGCTATGACTTCGGAAATAATTTAAATGTTGAAATGGTTGAACGTTTAAAATATTATTAAAAGTATAAACAAATATATCTAGCCAACGTTTCCGCCGGCTTCAAGAAATATTTCCGCAGATTTCCTATTTGTTAGTCCATTTGCTTACTAATATCGAGTAATCCCCTACCGCTTTGTTGTGCATTCCACTGCACTTCTAGGGTGGTGTTTCTACTAGTCTTTCTTCTTCTCTATTGGATTGTCCGGAAATTTTGTAGGGATTTGTTTAAGACAATGAAAAACGCAGACCGTTTATGAAAATATTCATTTAGTCTGTTATGTAATTACCAGTGTTATTGACAACTTTTTGCCAACATAGTGATCTTTTGGCATCTTTATTGTTAATAAATTTTTGTTTTTCATTTCTTCTTTTGTATTAAAATATTTCCTATTTACCTATACTGAAGCTTAACAATTTTTGCCGGGTCCTGATTGGAAAAGTGTGTCGTGCATTGTCTTTCTTGCTGAAATATGATGCCTTTTTTGTTTGCAAATTCTATCCGTTTTTCCTCAGTTTCTGCTTCCGGCCAATCTAATTGTGAATAGTAGAGGCCGGTGTTGATGATTTGGTTGTGTGGAAGAAGCTCAAAGTGTATGAGTTTCTTCCAATCCCACTAAATGCAAGGCATAATTTTTCTTTAGATGAAGACTTTATTAAAAGAAGACTTTAATATTAGAAGTATTTATTAAAGTAATTATATTAATAATCGCCTTTAACTGCAATATACTTATTCCAACATTTTTTCTCGTTTTTTCCAGTCTTCGAAGTAGTTTTTATACTCGACCTTTAGTATTTATTCAAAGCGGCCAGCGAACTCTCTTGAATGGCTTCTATATGACCAAACGGCGTCCACGTATTTTTTTAAATCGAGGATACAGGAAAAAGTCACATGATGTCATATCTGGTGAAAATAATGCTTGTTAAGGGGTACTTGTTTAATTTTAAGCAAATATCTTCTGCAAATCCGGACTTTTTTTCGAATGGATCTACTTAAATGACACATAACACCTAAATAGTAATATTTATTAACCGTTTAATCAGCTGAAAGGAACTTTTGTGGACGAGAAGTAAACAGTTAACTTGAATTTGATTTTTGACCCACTTTGACGTATTTTTTTCGTCTATATAAAGACTTAAATCAATGTCTCGCCACCAGTAATTATTCATTTCAGAGTGTTTTTATCTGAATGTCATCAGAAAGAAAACACGACGATGTTTTTCAAGAAAATTGAGTATTTTCGGAATAAGACGAGGCAACGCTAAATTGTTTTTCTAAATGAATCCACACTATCTCTAATACTTAATCGGTCATTATTCAGTACAAGATACTTGACTTTGGCAGTTTTCCTCATTGGTTGACGTAAGGCTTCTCCATCACCACTAAAGTCCTTGTACCAATTGTACACATTTTTTTGACAAATTCTTCATGCCTCAGCGCAAGGCATTTCGTTTTTTAAACAAAATTTATTGGGAATTTGGACCAATCCAAATTCAAAAACCCCTAGTTTCGCCTAAAGTCACTGTATGTCCTGCAATGTAAGCACGAGGAATAACCCAGGTCGACGTGATTTTTGTAACATTGATGAGAATACTCTTTTAGCGTTTTATTTAGATTGTTATTAGAACATATTTTCATAGAAATGACCTAGCGCATCCCATTTTCAAGTACGTGTTTCTTCTTTATACCATGAGGTTATTGAAATTATTCGTATCTGACTTTGGACTGGACAATTTAGGAATTACCTCAAGGCCGTAAAGGGGGCATTTCCAGAGTATTCTACTTGTGTTTTTTTATTGTTTTCTATACTTTAGTTTGTTTCTGTCTCGTTAAAATGGCAAGTTCTAGTCGTCGATTTTGCAAAAATCCAACTGATAAGTTTTATTATATATGCTGACGATTTATTTTAAAGTCACAAGCTAGATCTATATCTGAGGAAGTTAAAAAAGCATATTTTTTTTAATGTGCCAAATTGAAGATCAAGATAAAAGTTGGGCTCTTCCTATCGTCTCTCCATATTAAGCTTGGACTAATGAAAAACTTTATCAAAGCCATGGACAAAGAAGCTAGTGGTTTCAAGTACCTAAAAGAAATATTTCCTCTACTATCAACGGGTTCATTTGGTGCAGTTAAAAGAAAACATTCGACACGAAACGGCAGCCATTCCAGAAATCATGTGCCGAGCCGTCGTAAGGAATTTTGTTGTTAGTTTAGATGAGTGCGTAAAGGTTTACGTTTGGAAGACATTATTTTTATAAATTAATTTCCTAAAATGTTTATTTCAATAATTAATAAAAGGTTTTTTGATAGACATTGAAAGCAATTGATATTTTTACTATCCATTTTTTATGGCTTATTTATTCATATTTCGACAGCACATAAAAAATAAAAAAATATAAAAATGTCTGCAAGTTATGCGTCGTTGAAATAGAGGGGGAAAAAAAGCCGTGTCCCGGTCGTCATGATATCTACCCTCCTGGTCATCTGAAAAATAAAATTATGGATACTTTTTTATCAGTATAAATGCCAGTATCGTATGAACCAGAAAAAGTGTCAAAAAAGTTTTTTTTTGCAAAATGATGGCTATTCAAAAATTGAGGTCGGTTTTCCCACTAATTTTTTAACTTTCCCGAATTTTTTAACATATTAAAAATAAAAAATTAAAGTTTTTATTAGTTCATATGATGGAGGAATATATAAAGAATATGCATGCCAAATTTAAAGTAAATCGGTCGACTAGAACTTGAGATATTATGTCAACCGCATCGAAAATAGTAGTTTCGAGAAAAACGCGTTTAAAGTTTTAGGTTAAGTTTCAGGCAGTGTAACTGATAGATGCGTACATATAACTTACATTCTCTTAATCAGCCATCCCAGCTCCATACATCGAGCCTTCTTCTACTTCATATTGCTGATTTTCACCGTTTCTTTCCGCAAGACCAGCAGTTCTTCTTGATGAACTTTACTCCATGATTTGCTTCGGATCTTCCAAACATTTCAACCACTGAGTCGACCTCCATTTTTCCAGCACTTCCTGTGTGGTTAATCGAGCAAAAGTCTTGATGTTCTTCATACCAGTCTACGTAGGAACCGATGTCGGTACTTTTTTTTATTCTTCCATAAATTACAGCCTTGGCAAAAACTCTACTTCACGACTGTATCAATAACTTTTTTACTAAATTTACCTACAAGAGTAGTAACTTCAAAAAGTGAATTGACACCTCTCTTCTTCCACGTCCCATCACCAGAAACTGTGAAATGTGTAGGATTAGTATTCGGATCAGAAGCTAAAATTAACTCTTTCTCTTCCTTCACAGCTTTAGAAATAACCAGGTTATACACAGCCGATGCAGCCAGATGTAAATTATCTAGACAACTATAATATGTTCCGATAGCCAAGCCCTGACCAATATCCACGATGCTACAAAAGATATTAATTCCTTCTCTCCCAACTCCGATGAGCCTCATAGCTGTTACAATTCTGCGATTTATTTCATATGCCTTATTGACAAATGGACATGACTGAATATAACGGGTATCTTCGCAGCCACATACCACTCCAATTTTAAATCTTAGTCCACGTGCAGCCGACCGAGAAAATGCGATTTTTTCCTTACAAGTAGCACATATAATCATTAGTGCAAGAGATGAAAACACAGAACAAAACTCTAAAATACAGCAGCCGTAATTATAATCAATAAGAACTTCATCGGCAGCTGAGTTTTTCAACTTTGCTGCGGATGCACTGGTAAAAGATGTATCCTCTTCAACAGCATGTTGATTGCCACTGAATTTCCGTTTTTTTGATCTGTCTGGACGACAAAAACTTCCTTTCTTACTTCTTCCATCCATTATACCCACACAAATAAAATATTCACTCCAAATTTTAAAAAAAGTTCACAGAGAGTTTCTCACTTATTTGTACGTCTTTACAGCTTCGAGGTTAAAATCAGCTCCGCCCAAACCGGTCTGGGTGTTATGTCACTAAAATGATTATAACTTCAAAAATAATTCGAAATTTGAAAAATCCTTTTAAGGAGATATTCTTTTCTTATATATATATATATATATATATATATATATATATATATATATATATATATATATATATATATATATATATATATATATATATATATATATATACTATAGAAATATGGAAAAAATTCGAATTTTTCAAATTTCTAGACTAGAATACTGCCTTAATGGTAAACCGTGCTAAAAAGTAAAAAATAATTTTTAGTATAAGAATAAAGTGACGAATGAGAAAATTAATGTGTCATTGAGAAAAAAGCGTGGGGTGCTCGATATCAGCGGTTATAAATATTCCATCAGTTCTGTTTTTATAAGTAGAGTTAGTATGAAAATACGGTACAAAGCGCCCCACCCCTTTTTTACAATGACACATTAATTTTCTTGTTCATCGCTTTATTCTTATACTAAAATTATTTTTTACTTTTTAGTTCGGTTTACCATTAAAGCATGTTTTTTAGTTTTTCTAAACTTATTTTTCATTTTTTAGTTCGATCTGCTATAAAAGCGTGTGGGGGGGGGGGTCATTTGCGCGCCTACTCCCTTCCTTGGGCGTTGTAACCGTGTCTCAGGTTCCCTCTCCGAAAGCAAATCCTTGATCCTGACGATTCTGTTCAGGATAATGGGACGAACTAACTTATTGTATTGTCATCGGTCCTTGATAAGTGTGCAAAGTTTCAATTTAATCTAACGTTTTGAAGTGGGTGAAAAGGAGGTTCAAATATTCCGTTACATAGATAGATTCAAAGCGTGTGCGTACATTAATACTAATAAAATATATTCGATAAACATGTGTTTTATGATGGGTTAATGTCTGCCTAAGCATATAAGTACACCAATTTTTCCGTTGGAACCTTTATTGTGAAACATACAAACTCAAAGAGATTTACCACTAATTTAATTAATCTCTCGACGCGCGATTATCTAGCCATATTAATATCATTCTAGATTGAATCATCCCCTGCGTATCCCCTGATTTCTCAACATGTGTAGTGAAACGCATGTTGAGAAATTAAAAACAAGTAATTTGGTGTTAGTGGTACAAGAGTTGCTATTTATGTATCCGGAATTGGCAACAATGTTGTTGCTAGGCGCCATCTGACGTATACATCGTAAGGTTTAATATTATTGACTATATACGGACTCAGAACGTTTTGTCATACGTAGACTATTTGTGGATCATCAAAAAATGGAATTAACTTTCGTCGTGGATTATCTCAACAACAGTGCATCGATCAACTTACTACGACTTCTATCAATGAAACTCTATCTAAAACTACTGTATAACAATGGTTTAGTGAATTCAACCGTGGTCATCCTTCGCTCACAGACGAATTTCAAAAAGGTCGTCCAGAATTGATTGTTCTGCCAGAAAACATCGATACTGTGCGCGAACTTATAAAGTAAGATCTTCATATGACGTACCATGAGATTAAGGCATCCTTGGGTATTAATATGACAAGCATACACAAGATTTGACATGAACATTTAGCCGTGAAAAAGATTTGTGCGCGTTGGATTACGCATAATTTGACTATCGCTCAAAAAAAAGGCTTGTGTTGATTGGCGCAAAGAAATGCTTAAAAAATACATTCGTGGTGTCTCTAAAGCCGTGTATAATATCTACATAGGTTACACATCTTGGATTTATGCTTATGAGCTCGAAAGTAAATAGCAGTCGACTGTATGGGTATTTCAAAAATGAGCCAAACCCAACAAAAGTTGTTCACGCAAGAACCACTTCGAATCAAATGGTCCCCTGTTTTTTTGGGATAATTGGGCATGTGGTTACAGTGTCACTAGAAAATCGTAGAACGGTCACTTCTGAATTGTATTCACCATGTGTTTGCCAGGAGTCTTTGAGGAAATAAGGAAACACAACCAGCGACACAGCATTATTTTTCACCATGACAACGCGAGCTTCCACACATTAGACCGAACAACTCATATTTGACCGACCAGAAGAAGCGGTTGATGGGTTTAAAATGTATGGAGATACTTCAATCTAAATCGAAAAAGTGTTAGGAAGATCGATTCAGACGTGTGCAAAAGTGTATCGATCATCGTGAAGAATATTTAGAAAAACAATAAATCCTTTTTCAATGATCAATATTAGTTTTTATTTATTATCCCGGATACTTAAACATCAACTCTCGTAAATCTGTTTTAGTATACAACTGCAACTTATAGAAATGTGTTCATATGATTGTATATGGTTAATGATCCGCTCTGCATAATCAATCCAAAAATGTAGTGAACTGTTTATACTATATAATGACAAAGTTTCCTTTTTCCTCGCCATTTTAGAAGAAAATTAACCCTTCAGATTATCGTTTTAATTGCGTCAGTACAGTAGGTAGCGGACGAGACCATAAAAAGAAAAAAACTTCGTGTTGAGACCGGTTTTTCACGATCTATAAAATTTTAAATGATACTTGCCCTTACGAGACCCAAGAAAGACGTTAAAAATTTTCCGGGAAAAATAAGTTTTGATTCTTTGGGGAGTGTCGAGTTCGCTGAAGGGCTGTATAGGGATTTTCAGATTATCTTCCAGTTTTGCGGATTAATGGGCTGCCGTGTGGAAAAATACTAATTCGAGTTGGAACGTGGCCGGGTTTTGATTAAATTTTATTGGACAAAAGTTAAATTCTACGGTTTTTTGATTTTTTATTTTTTACAGTTAAATACGTATACGTCTATAAAAAGCTTGAAATTACTTTTTTTTATAGAAACTTGAACGTGTTGCTAACAAGTCGAAATTTTCTGTGAGTTACATGTCGTTAATTATTGCTGTTTACTATTATTTATAATCATTTTAAAGCGTTTTGTATGAATTTTATTCATGCCGCAGACCTAAATGATGCAGCATATTCAGTCTACAAGGTAGCGGTAGAATCGGTAGTAACATCTACAGATGTTGCAAAGGATGTTGTCCTCCTTGCCCTTCTTTATTCCCTTCTTGTGCACAACATTAATGATAGGAACATCTTCATCGGCAGAAGTCTCGTCTTTCGCAGGTGGTGAACCAGAAGTTGATGTTATTGGTGAAAAGGTCGTACCATCTTCGATAGCTGAGACAGTCTCAACAGCTGAGGCATCATCTTCAATTTCTGGGGCATCATCGATAGTTGGAAAATCTTGTTGGCTTTTTACAGACATGTGTGTTCCTGGTTTATGAATGACTTTCTTTCCTCTTCTGTGTCCAATCCTTTCAAAGTTGTAACCCCTTATCTCATTTAAAAACTCCAAAAGACGGTTATCGAGGATATGTCCAGTTTCTTCTGACCGGTCTGGTGGAAGCTTTTTCAAGACAGCTTCAGAATCGAAAAGGTAAAGACCCGTAGTTCTGAAGGAGCTCTGTAGTTTTTTCGTTATATTGCATTTCATATTCAGCAGCATGGGAAACTGTGTCTTTGGAATGGCGCACCGTGTTATTAATTCTTTTCTCCAATTGTCCAGAGCTTTTCTCCATTGTCTCTTGAAAGGACCATATACACCCGCATCGAGAGGTTGCATGATGTGAATAGAGTTTGGTGTCAGAGTCATAAAATAACTGTTGTTTTCTACTGCAGTGTTAATGATTTCAGGTGAAAAATGATAAGCCAAATTGTCATCAATCACAACAGTTTTTTTATTTCCTACTCTGTGTGTCTGGATGTGCGGTATTAATATTTTGAAGAACCAAACCTCGAACAGGTTCATGTTAAACCAGCCGCTATTAGTGTTTCTGTAAATAGTTCCAGGTGGGCTACCCTTTGTCCAGTTGTCGTAAAGGTGCTTTGATTTGTAGACAGCCATGGGAGGAATCAGTTTTCCATTAGCGGTGCCACAGAACATGATGCTGACTGATGATTTCGATGCTCCTGGACTCTTTCTACGCGTTTGTGCCCTCGCAGTACTGATACTTTTATTGCCCCCGGGTCGTCTGTTATATTTGTTTTGTCGTAATTATAAGTTAGAGCTGGACGGAGGAAGTGCACGCGGGCTCGCTGTGCACATGTTTAAACCGTAATTTGGCGCTCTGATAAAATAGCCCCAAAAACTGTCAGAGTTACCCTTAATGTCAATTTAGCCTCGTTTTACGGTATGTCTTTACATATATTTGCTTAAAATTTTAATTATTATAATAGCTTTTTGATTGGGGATTTAATAATTTTGAGTTTTTTTCGCGGAAACACTTAGGTTTCTGACGCTTGTTGTAATGAACTTTTTGCTTTAAAGTGATGTGAATACTCGTTCGATAAATTTCCATTTTGAAAAAGTACTTTTCCTTATACCCTGTGGAATTGTGTTTGTGAAAATTATATAGTATGAAATAGTGTGTATCATTTGCTAAACTTAAAAATGACTATGACTCTTCCGTGAAAAAGGTCTGTTTTTTTGTAAATTATGTCATTAATCATTGTATGTTGGTTTAATCGACCTAGTTATGTAGAAATAGGAAATGCAATTAAAACATTTGTATCTAGTGGTCAGTCACGAGAAAATATTTATGCAATTCTTGGGATTGTTGAACGCGATTTTAAATTCATTAAGAGAAATTGGATATTACACAGTATATGTGTGGCAATTTTTTCCAGTTTTTGTTACATAAGTACATAGCGAAATTTTACTTAAGTATTTAGAATTAAAATCATTAAAGATCCAACTAAAAGTCGTTTGATTTAACCATGACCGTTTTTTGTAAAATGGCTGAAAGAAAAACAACCTGAGTTTTCAAGGAAAAAATGTTTTCAGCTACGAGGGACATTTTCATTTAAACAAATACTAGATATGGTGGTCAGGTTATTTTCCAGGCGATTGGGAGGTCCGGGGTTCGAATGCTGATTAGATTAAAGGATGTTTTTGTGAACCGTCACTGAGAGGGAACCCTCATCATCACGGCATTCTGGAGTCTGCAGTTCCAAAGACATCAAATTAACTCATTTAATACAATGCATTATATTTGCTAATAACAAAAATTAATCAGAATCATTGCCAAATAAAATATAATATCCAATAAGTTCCAGCGCTAAATGAAATAGCGTTAAAGGATGTCATCTTAATACGTAAATAATAGGGATAGGTGAAACAGAACAAATAGTAAGAACATTATCAGTTTTTTTGTTTTGTTACGTTATATTATATATATATATATATATATATATATATATATATATATATATATATATATATATATATATATATATATATATACTACTTATATCTCATAATTGGTTACTACTTAAATTTAATATTTATCTGCGTTATAATTATTGTTAAATATATAATTTTAAATATAAAAAGTGTAGTAATAATCCAAATATTGAAAATATTTAATTTTGTTTGATTTTTATTTTATTTTTCCGGATATATAATAACATTCATATATAATAATCATTCTATACCGTCAAGTCCATTTTAGCCATTGCTCAACTAGCCCCATACCCATGCTCAACTAGCTCCACTAGTGGGGCACGTTGAGAAACTTGGAGTGCTCTCGCATTTCCGACAATAACTTTTAAGCTTGTACTCGGATCGTTTTTACACGCCTAGACACTTTGGAGAAGAGTAAATTACGAACCTAACATAATAAGAATCAATTAAATCCGATACATATTCTTAATAAGTTAAAGGAGGTTAAGCGAAAAGTTGCTCAACTAGCCCCGCTCTACCCTACATTCAAACTTTGGTAAAGAAAATTATGAGTAGGGTGAAAATTTAAATAATTTAAAAAAAACTTGGATGGGTTTTCTTTTAGTCTCGGATGTTAAGTTGATATATTGTTTTTATCATTACTGTAATAGTAAAATAATTTTTGAGAGTTTTTATTTAGTGTTAAATCTCTGTTTGGTTGGTAATATGCACTTTGCCAGAAATAAACTGCTTTCCGTTTAGTAAAGAAGGGTATTTTTGGTACAACTCTGTGTAAATTCGGTTGCGTTGCATATAAATGAGGTTGGTTTCGAATAAGCTTAAAAATATGGTACTTCCTTAAAATTCCACCATACACACTAAGGCCTTTCTGAAGAATCTGCCCCATTTATCAACGGGCTTTGCCACTTGTAATCGTTTTATTTGATTATTATTTGAGTTTAGAGATAATCTAAGAGCGCAGGTTGATGGATAGACTACATTAGCCTCACGCACGGCTTCAAATCCACTGTAACAGATTGAACAGCGATTGCACGTGACTCGCTTTCGAGGTCGATCTTTCCTTCATTGAAGTTTAAAAAAAAAATTTTCGCGTTGCGAAAATTGAGACTGCTTTTTTATCTTCCACTTAGCAATTTTCTTTCGTCATTTTCGTTGTTTCGATTTGGTGTTTTTAATAACGGGCGTATACATCCACTTTTAAAAATGTTTAAATTAAAATCATAAATACAAAAATTATTTAACAATAGATAATATACGATACGAAAAATAAATTCAAGTGTTACAGAGTGGTATATTACACAACATAAATTGTGAACTGTGCCAATTAATTAACTTGAAAGGTTACATAATATAACGCAGGAACTTACGAATCACCTTAATATACTACGCGTTGAGTGACGCGTTGATGTAAGTGTTTATATTGTACGAATAGGGACGTAATTTTGCGGCACGATAACACTCGATCATGTTAGTATGAGAACTTCTTCGCGTGATTTATTCGCAAACTCTTGTACTATAATTTATTTTGTTTTTTTTTCTTTTTTTGGGTTTTTCGCCACGATCTAAAACTCAAAAAATATAACAATAATAAAAAAAATAAAAATAAACGGAGATAAATTTGTCTAACGAACAAAATTTTAAAAAATATCAAAATATTCTAAAATAAATACAAACTTTTGAACGTTAACGTTTCGGAAAGTATTCTCCTCCCGTTTTCAAAATGAATCTAAAAAAAATTATATTAATTTCTATATATAATGCAAATATAGGAAGTAAATATATTTTTTATGTATGTCGTCACTGTATCAACTATTGATAAGTTAATAATAATAGTTCTTTCTGAACAATACTTCTTTGTGCTCGAGAATACGATGGACCTGGCTGTGAATTTTGTGTTGGTAGAGGTGATATTTTATGAAGAATATCCTCCAAGTTTTTACGCTTTTTCTCTTGAGAAATATAAATAACAGCGAAATCACTGCCGCTTTCACTGTCATTGGGTATTGACGTTTCCAGTAGATATTCAAATTTCAGTAACATTATCACAATGTTGAGGTTGTAGCATGTCTGATGGTGCAAACCGGTGATCCTGAAAGACATGTCAGTTAACTAACCAAATACCAGTGGCACGAAAGGCATTTTCCACTATTGCCACAGTTACCGCTCTGTCATATGCTTCATTTAGTAATTTAGAAATTTGAATTTGATATATCTTATATTAACGAAGAAAAGTTTCTTGCGCCTGAACAAAATATTTCTGTAGCGGCCCAAAGAAAGCAACATCTAGAGGTTGCAAACGATGGGCTAAACTTCTTGCTATGAGTCGTATGCTCATCAAGCAGTAAAATGACTTTCTTATCTTGATTTCAGATTACATGATTTTTGAAATGCTTCAATCACTCAACAAATAATTCGGAATTTATGTAACCTGATTCTCATATAGTAACAAAGCTTGCCGGGGATGCCCCAATTTGAAGATCTTTGTTGATTTTTTTTCTTTTAAAAATGATCATCGGAGGAACATAAAACCCAGCAGCACTGACCGCGCATACCATACTAGTAAGAACGCCACGTTCAGCACTTGTTACGCCTCCTATTTGGCGTTTACCTTTACAAGCAACCACCTTTTGTATAGTTTTTTTGTACTGTCGAATATGCCGATTCATCGACATTAAAAATAGTTTCTGCCATGATTTCCACAGTTTTTTCTAAAATATCAAAAAAATGCCGTCCGTTTTCTCTATTGAAGCCTCGTGTTCTTGCCATTGAGGTACTTTCAGGTGCTCGTATTGACAGCTGTTGATTTCTGCGCATAAATGAATAGAATCACTTTTTCCATGCTATTTTCTATTCTTTATTAAATGTATGAACATATATGAACATAAATGTATGAACATATATGAACATTCTTCAAGTTGAAGAATATGTTTGGTTAGAACTGTTTCCATGTCTTTAGTAAATATGCCAGGTCCACCAAGTGCTTTCAAGTTGCTTTAGGCACATTATACATACAATTACACTCGTTTAAACCAGTATCCGTAATGTCCTCTTTTAGCCATATGGACCCTATAAGACATAAAAGATTAATTCGGAATTGTAGTTTATCAGAGTTGCTTAAATTGTACCGGTCCATTTTGGGTAACTGCGATATGACCCAATCTAAGCAACTTGACTCATATTGTCAAAATATACTACATAACCCTACTTTTAACTTGTACTAATAAAACAAACTATCACAATAATTGGTACCTGAATAAATTTGCTTTTAAAATATGTAATACAATTGGTTGTTGTTACTTTAACAATGACGAAAAATGTTTCGTTGTTTGTTAAATTATTTAGTTCAGATCTAATAAAACACTGTCAACTGACACTGTCAAACAATGTACTGTATTACTACTTTTTGCAGCAACGTGGTTTAAACTAATGTTCAATATAGTGCCCACATTAGGACATATATGTATTATCCGACCTAGATAGAGCCGTGGTTCAATCTAGGCAGCGGTCTAAATTCGGCGACTCTCCCCTATATCCAAACAATGATAATCTTTAATTGGTTTGTTTGCACTGACTCCGTCAATTCTCTTCGAATCACAGAGTACTTTTTATCTCTAAGTACCTCTATATACACATACTAAGATTGTGGATCTGTTATATTCCCTCTGTTCTAATTCGCATTCCGTTATATTTGTCTGACTCTCGAGTCGTTCTTTTCCCTACTTTAGGATTTTTCTTCTCTATCTGAAAACCCAAAACTCGTGCATACCTATTGATAATCTATTTTCCACTCTTATATCTTCGTCTGAGGTGTGAGATCTCGGATTCTGCTAGGAATATTATTCAAAATACCCGACCTGATGGATGACGATGCGTTTGTATCATTATATATAATTTATAATGAGCTTTTTAGTTATTTTTAAATGACTAAGTATTCTCTTATTGCTCTCCCCTAATTTTGTTATTCTAGGCAATTTTAGTTCCCAGTTTTTTCTCTCTAATTTAATCTATTTGTTTTAACTTATTTTTCATTCTATATATCTTGTTTTTAAATCTTTTGAATATTTCTAGTGTCTAAAGGGATTATTTTATCTATTCTGTGCGCGCTTATTTGTTTGCTCGTTTGTATTAAGAGTTTTATATATATATATATATATATATATATATATATATATATATATATATATATATATATATATATATATATATATATATTGTTTATGCCACTAAATAACGTCTGATGCGTTGTGGTAGTCTGAATTAATTAATTTAATCTAAATCTTTTTAAAATATTATAAATATGTTTATTAAATAAGGTATATAATATACACATGGTGTTGCAAATTTAATCTAATGGCTGCTGGAAATCATGGTGATTAAGCTCTCCCATTAGCTTGATTTTGTGTGTATGCATACGAAGAGCAGTTGAGCTAATGGAGCAGAGCTTCGTCTAGTTGATGTTCGTGAAGCTTCCAGAACACTTGTCTTTACATGTTGGATGTTTTTAGCTCATCTTGCTGTTCGAGCTACCTTGTTTTCTAGAATCTCTCGCAGAGGCAGTTCCCAAAGAAATTGACCAACTTGCATATTGCGCACTTAGAAAGAACAACTCCAAAATTGTAACAATTTGTATTGGTTTTATAAGTGCATACCGTCAGAACATCTCAAAAATTGTAACAATTTGTATTGGTTTTATAAGTGAATACCGCCACGTTTCAAAACCGAGTTTTTTAGCTTATTTTGAAATAAAAATGTTATACCAAAAATAAGATATTTTAGTTCAATATGAAGAACCTTTATTTGCACCAGTCTGTGCAAACTTTCAGATCTTTTTGTTTGAAAAAGAGTATTTTTTTGGTCATATTAGGGTTGGAATATTGCTAATAATTTTGAAATTGTTATAATTGTAAAAATGTGTATTGTATATTTTATGATAATGTAAATTGATTTTAATGGCTGAACGTTCGTAAAGAAAGTGCTCGAAGAGCATCGGAATTGCGATCTCATTTCTCACTACCGGATCATATCAATTTGCGGTAGCAGTTCCCGCATGGCAAATGCCTCTGATTGCCACATCCGGGATGCCGTTCCATCCTCTGGGCCCCGCCGAATCTCTGGTCGTCGTTTTCTAGTCCTGTTTCCCTTTCTCTCACTCCTTTTTATTTTCCATCGTGACAATTCAGATATTCGCCTCATCGACAGATTTTCCGATATGGTGAAATCATTGTACCAGACTTTCTTTCGAGTTCGATTCATTGTTGATTTCGATTTTAATTTTCTGTTTGCTTATAAGATGTCTGTTGGAAATTGTGCTGTCATTTTAAATTTCGACGAAGGCTTCATATAAACTAATTCAACGTTGAAAAGAACGAAGTTTCCTTATTGTATGGCTTGTCATTCAAAATCGAAATATTAATATTGAAGCACTTTGAGTCATACTACGAAGTAAAATGTTGGGAACTGTAACTGTTGCAGTAATTTTTTTACCATTTTAATATATTTTATGAGAGCTTTTCGTTAAACATTTTTTTTATCGAGTGACTATTTAATAAGGAATTTTTATTAGTTATACCTTTTGTAATCGCAAAATTAAATTATGCTTGTGTGCGTTGGGTTTTTATTATGGAAACTTCAAAATGCTGTTATCCTAGATATTTCGATATTGTGTCTTTGATAGGGCTTATCTTTATAGTTCCTATATTACTAATATAGGAGTTTTGTTTCTTTATCTAATCAACTAGAGTGTATCAAAAGTATGTGCGTTTTTGGGTTCCGTAATAGGGAGCATTAAGAATGGCACGCATAAGGTTATTTTGAAAGCGTTGATATCTGATTATTGCTATTGCTGGCGGTGTCCCAAACTTGGATTCCCTAACTCCATATTGGCTTCAGAATGCCGTTACATCATATAATTTTATTTTCAAGTGATACTTGAGACCTGTGTTCAATGAGCCAATACATCTGATTGAATTTAAGACCTAACTCTTTACTGTTGTTAAAGATGTGATTCTTCCACGACCAAGCCCATACCAAAGTACTAACCATCTCTTGGGGCTTGACACTGATTGATTTGAACTGGTAGATATGATTGTTTTTGCAATGTAAATATGATTTGCTTGAATTTGGATTTGCTAATCCTGATTCGCCATTTCTTGGGCCACATTTGAATTGTATCTAAATTATTTTCAGGGTACGTTCACATCAGACGAGCTTCGCTTAGAGCCAAGCGCCTTACTTACAGCCTATGAAAAAGCGTAGGAGAATTAAAGCATTAATTCAAATGGTTTGTGTTCAAACCACGCGCATGACGTTTGAGAGCGAGAAAATGAGTTTGAGAAACGAGTGATTCGCATATTTTAGAATGTTTTAGAACTTCCGAAAGCTATATGCGTGTTTGTTTTATGTATAATAAAGGACAAGTTTTTGCTGCAGTTTTTTAAATAGAGGCTATCTGGTACATGCATTGCAAAAAACGTGAAAATAAGTAGGAAAGGATGTATTTTGTACGCGCTTAAGTGTTAAAACTAAACTTGTTCAGCTGGAATCCTTTCTTGGTAAGCGGTTCCAATCCCAAATAGATCGATAGAGGTTCTAAGTATCTAAGAAGGAAATCAAGAGATTCCTTTGTCATCCTTAGAAATCGTAAAATTTTTTCACCTATTTTCTAGCATCTCGATAGAGATGATATAATTGGGCTTTTGACATTTTTTTTTTGGCAAATGGAAAGATCATATACAAGTTTTATAACAAAACTATTTTTATTTGTTTCCTTATAATTGAAAAGTTATATCAAATTGAAAATAAATTTTTAAACCTAGTACCGATGACACGCCGACAATTCCCGAACACAATCGGAGCAATATGTGACCTCACACAATATCCCGAAAGCCAATCGGTTCGGCTCGGGGCAATTCGCCCTCTTTCTGAACAGACGTTCCGAAACAATCGGAGTTTTAGGTAAATAAAACAATTTATTGATCTTTGTCATCGCTTTATAGGTTTAACCTATAACTTTGACTGCTTTTGTTGATTTGCGATCGATTTGAAAACATACTTGCTTTTAATTGTTATTTAGGCTTTCGGTGCTGTTTTCGACGATGTTCTCATATATCTTTACATAAGATATGGAGGCTCAAAGGTAAATTCGGAATGAAATCAGATTAGGGTTCCTTTTGTTTTTTGCAATCGTTTTTATAACTTTTATTTATATTATTTAATTCATGTAGGAATAACAAATTAACGTGCCAAATTTATAAGAAAGAATATTCCTGTGTGTTCGCAAATAATCTAGATATAACAAAACAACCGAGGGTAGTAACAGTGAGAAGCCCTACAGGATCGTCTATTTTGTAGGATCAGAATAATAATATTCAAGAAATAGACAAGAACAGATAAGAACAAAATTTGACTACCGATTTGGAAGGTAACCGTATATGAAAAGTCGTATACTTATGAAAGTTTTACAGGATAATCTACTTTGTAGATGGTCGAAGAGTACATAAATCTGTATGATCAGTTCGATTAACACCAACTAGTTAAATTAAGGACTGGCAAAGCAGTTTTCCATGGAATTAAAACAAACATCTGAAGGAGTATGCAAAAAAAAAGAAAAATAGAAAAACAAACCTACTGTCCAAACAAAAAGTAAAGAAAATGGTATATTTATATTCTAAAAAAAAACAAAACAGTTAATATTTAGTGTTTTTCAGGATTTTGGTACATTTCATTTGTTTATTGAACATATTCATTTGATAGGGTATGTTTAAACATAGGTTAGAAATTTATTATAGCCATTGACGACTGATAGTAGGTTGATAGTGGTTTTCCAGTGGGTAGACTTTAACAAGAGAGTCCCACACTTTAACTATAAGTTTTCCACTCAAAAAAAAATGGTTTAGGGCTTCTCTTTTTGGGAAATCTCTGGCTGCAAATATTATTAAATCAAGAGTCTAATGTGGTGGTTTGTAAAACATGTAAGGCGAAGAATATATTATATTCAAGTATTTTAACAATTAATACAACAAATATGTTTATAATTTTGGGTAGTGATTCTTTTATTCTGAATTGATTATTAATGTAGTTTACATATTAAAATCTACTGTAATATATTATCCATATTATCCTAGATGGGGGAAGTTTTATGTACATTTAACAGTGTATTTTTTATTGAAATAAAATTAGTGATTTAAACAGTATATACGTGTTTTGTTTTTCTAATTATGATTTATATTGTTTTTTTTTGCTCAAAAAATTACAAATTAGATAATATCTTTTAGTTACTCAATATTTAACATTTTTCTTCAGTGTTAACCAACAATAATTTTGACAGTATATATACGAACAAAAGCCTTTAATAGTACTGATGTGAAAACAATGGTATTCTGAAGTCACAAACACAGCAGCCAATCGCGGCGCGTTCGTAGTCACGTGATTTTATTTAAGATGTACATTTTAATCCATTTATAATTAATTGTAACAAGTTTTTAAAAAGTTTTTCGCATCGATTATTAATGTTATGATAAAGTTTTAAAATAAACTAAAAAAAATCGATAATTATTTTTTATTTAAAAACCCAATTCTCCGAGCGACTGCCTACATACGTTAATTTCTTGAACCCGCATGCGTTTTGGGCGTCCTTTTCATTTTCAACCCAAAACTTTCTAATAATAACATTTTCCTTATAATTCATGACGGAGCCATTGTGCACTGTTTCTGAAAACCGGTTTCTAAAGAGCGTCCGATATGAACACATGGAGGTTCGCTTGACACTAGTTTACAAGTTCCTCGATTCAAGAGTTGAATCTATATGTGAGGCCAAGATTGCGGAATTTTCTTCGTAAGTTGCGAGAGTTGTTACTATAAAAGTGGGTATATCCGCAGAATATATCAGACACAGTAAGGCCGTATAACGCTCCCTTGCAGGTCACTAGACTTGATGGGATGGATATCAAACTATTCGTTGTTTTGTTTGATATTTAGGTATCTTTTGGCGCTGTAAGATCAGAGTAATTGGTAGTGAGGGTTTGGAAGATAGTTTTTCAGTTTATAGTGGAGTCCACCAATGTGCCACAATTTATCAAATGCCTGTGACACGTCTAAGAAAGCCCCAAACAGTATATTTTACTTTCTAAGTCCCTATTCGTCCGGTTAACTAATCTGTGGACGTGTTCTATTATCCCATGGTTATTTCCAAACCGATGACTACGCCGAAAAATAACGGTTTTTGCCAAATAAAGGACTTTTTCGAACGCCCCTCGTATAGCATAAATTGAATTGCTTAATTAACTTTTTAAAAAATCGCCAGAAATTTTGGATAACCCTTATAATTTTCCTAAATTACATTCTTCATTAGCGCTAGGACATTCAAAAATATGGTTTTTTATTGTTTGCATGTATGTTTTTGTCATTTTCTTTAAATAAACTGCATCTAAAGCAAAAAAATATTATCATACGTACACCAACAAATTATCTGGGTGTATACACACACATACAGATAGATACTGTTCTGACCTATTTTTGCCGTCTAGCTGAATCGCGATTGGTCAAAATAAATTCTACAGACACGTCTAGACAACGTGTGCATAATTTCCAAGTCTACGAATTAATTACTGCGGGAAAACGTGGAAATTTTTACCGCGAAAAATAACTAGGTTTATCTCTTTGGGGAGGTAGAGATATTCGTAAACGGGTCACAAACGGACTTTTATATCATTCTGTTTTAATTTTACTATTTGGATTAATGGAATTTAACAGAACAACTAGTATATTCTTCATTTGTAGTTATAGTTGAAATAATTGAAATATAATTGTTAAAATTCATAGTAGAAATAATTGAAAATAGAAAATCTAGAAGGGCGACTTTTGTTACGTATATAACTTCACGAAACTATGAACAATTTTTCACAACAATATAAATTAAAAATTTTAAACGTTTACTTTACTTGTAATCGTTTCTGCAATGGAATACAGAAACATAAAATTACACAAGATCAGTTTCTCTGTATCAGATATGCTAGAGAGTAAATATATTTTCAGTTTGGTTGAATATATATATATATATATATATATATATATATATATATATATATATATATATATATATATATATATATATATAGATATTTCAAGATATATTGTTGACCGATTGGCTGCAATAAACTCTTAACAATCCCTGCCGTAACGAAACCCAGCAAAGTTGTAAGAAGCGTAAACAGGACCGGTCCTAATAATATAACAGGCAAAAAAATAAAATTAATTTTATACCAGGTTTAGTAGTTTCGAAATCTTTTACATTAGTTCGCATTCTTTTCTTAAACAGTGCAGTTCTACAATTTCGATCTATTTTTTATTATTCCAAACGTACTAAAAATGTGGCGTTCTTGGCAAGATAATGACCATTGTGCCTCCGGTACGATATATATATATATATATATATATATATATATATATATATATATATATATATATATATATATATATCGACGATCATCTTGAGGTTGGAATAAATGTAGAGCGGGGTGTGCGGCAGGGTGACGCAATATTGCCTCTTCTTTTCTCAGCCTGCCTGGAAGAAGTGTTTCTTAATTTGGATTGGGAACAGGATGGATAAGGATTAATGGTGCATACTTAAATCATCTTAGATTCGCGGATGATATCGTTCTTCTTTCACAAGACCCAGACGAGCTGCAAAGACACTTACAAGAGCTGCAAAGGGCTGGGGAACCATTTGTCTTGAAAATAAACCAGAAGAAGAGTAAAGCCAGTTCAATAAATTTGCTCAGGACAGAAGAATTTCTATTTTAGGAACGGATTTGGAAATTGTGGATCACTATATGTATCTTGGGCAGAAGGTTTCAATGGAAGGAGATACTGTCCGGGAGGTGGAACGATGCGTTAAATGTGGCTGGCAGGTATTTGGCAGGCTCAACATAGTGTTTAAGAGCAAACTACAGTTCTACAATTTCGATCTATTTTTTTATTATTCCAAACGTACTAAAAATGTGGCGTTCTTGGCAAGATAATGACCATTGTGCCTCCGGTAGTGCTAATTTTAAAGAAAACATTTATCGCCCTATGCTAAGCAAATTGTTAGATAATCTAACTAAATCGATTAGATAGTATCCAAAGAAAGTTTGACAAATTCGATTAACCACCTTATTAAAATATAAGATTCCTGTGTATTATCTACTAATAATACAGAACCACTTATTATTAATGTAGATCAAAGTCACAGTGAAAGCGATATCGAATTAAATGTATAATTAAATTTAAGTTATAAATTTTATTGTACTAATAAATTCAAAATACAAAACCTTATAAACAATGTTTTAGTCGTACATAATAATAATAATAATAATAACAATTACTTATACTTTAGTCATGCATAATAATAATAATCTCAGCGATCACCTTTTTAGATCCATACAGAAGGCTGTATTGCTTAGAACGGCTCGAACCGTTCGACAGTTTCTGGATAACAATAGGAAACCAAAGACATCTACTGTCACCACTACAACCGTGTGGCCCGAGAACATGGAAAAGGCCCCCACAGAGCTTAATCCTTCTGATATCTAAGATATCTGTAATACGTTAATGTTCCCCTTAGGGCCGGTTCTGGACGGGTGGGTGCAGGGTGTGGGCTGTACTCGGATTTTCCGGGTTGCTGTAACCCGCATGACTAATGATTTATTTAAACTTAGGGACTTTCTTTTTTTTATGTTGAATTATTTAAAAATGATATCATTTGTCACCAAAAATATAACGAACATTTCCTTTAGATCTGCTATAATAAAACAAAGAATAAGAATAAGAAAAAAATTAAAAACATCTAAAGACATTTGATTATTTAAAAAAATAATTTTCTTTGCATTTCGTCAACAATATTTTCCATAAAAACATCACATGCGCGTCTTTTCTTTTTTTTCTTCAATGGCATCTACTTCGATGTAGTTATTTAAACATCATATTTTTAGTTTAGGTCAAAATAATGCAGGACTGGTGATTTTTTTCAAAATAATGCAGGCCTCCAAATTTTTTGTTGCTTAGCTTGCAGATGTCTTCTATTAATATATCTTATATTTATAAATTACTAATTATTTTTTTTAAATTACCAATTTTATTCTTTTTGTTTCAGGTGGGTTTTAAATATTTTTATGGTTTATACTGGATTACTTAGTGGTTACCAGGGGATAGGTAAGAGTTTTAAACTAAAAACAACGAATTATTGATTTAAAATATATCTGTTTTTTATTGAAAAATGAGCTTCATTTTATTAAAATCGTATGAAATTATAATGGCTTCTCACTTTTATTATCAGTAGGTGTATATATATATATATATATATATATATATATATATATATATATATATATATATATATATATATATATATATATATCAAGCCAGGTCATGGCTTTAGTCGCTCCCTTCATCTGCTCTCCAGGCGTTCAGCTTGAGCCCAGTTGATGACGGTTTAAGGTCAGAAACCGGTCCTGGGAGACGCTTGCTGGCATGACGGATGGGGGAACGACGATATATATCAGCCGACAACGGAGAGCTCAGGTTATGCAGTTTTAGGTATGTCACCGTGGACCTTGGAGTGTCGTGTGTTTGTCGACGAGCAGTTTTTTAGAAACAGTGATTCTGTAGTTACAGGGCAACGCCTTTTCCGTCGACAGTACAACATTGAACGCCGAAGGCCAATTCCGAATATCGAAACATGATACTCCGATGGGTTGAAGCATTTCGAACTACCTGGCCGTACCGGTGCTGTTTCGACACCAGATAATGTTGAAACAGCGAGAAGGGCGATTCTTGCTAGTCCTTTGCGTTCCATTAGGTGCCAAGCTTCAGCTCTGGGTACGTCCGGTCGATCGCTACAACGCATTCTGCATGACGACTTGAAATTTCATCTCTAGAAAATATTGATTGTGCAATAACTAATCGAATAGAATTTTGCACAGCACAGAGAGCAGCGGGCGAGAATGCACGCCATTTTTGCTGATGACCTTGATGCCTTGATAATGATGAGTCATGAAGCATATTTGCATTTAAATTAATATGTAAACAAGCAGAACTGTCAGTACTAGTCGGCAGCGAATCCACAAGAGCTTCACTAAAAACCTCCCCCATAGTGAAAAAGTCACAGTGTGATGTGGAATTTCCAAATTAGGATTATTGGTCCTTATTTTTTTGAAGAGGAGGAAAGAACAGTAACAGTGATTTCGGTACGTTATGTTGACATGTTACAACATTTTCTGTTCAACAACTTCAACGGTGACAAGTGAACATGACACGCCACGACAGTAAACCTCCTATCAAATACAATAAGTTCAGTTTTAATCGTTAAATATAGTACAGAATATAATAATTTGTTCCTTGAATGAACAACATTAAGTGTGATAACCCGCTTTTAAGTCGATGGAATTAATTGGCGAAAATTTTCGACGGCTCATATGAAATTACTGATGCAAAACGACGACGAAGGAATTCCTTCCGTTCGGATCGTTCGTCACTGTCAAATTATTTCGGCGTCGGTCTTTTCGTCTCGCATATTGCCACGGCCTTTAGCCGATCTCGAAATCGTGAAGTATTGTCGTTGCATTCGCCCCAGTTTCATCCATTTCAGACGATAAATCAGCCAACTAGCGACCAGTATTGCCGTACAGATTTAATAAATCGACAAGATTTATTGACGGTTTCTCTTTCCTTTACCGGGTAATTACTCATCGAAGTCGAGGGAATCTTGGTTGATGGTTGAATCTCCTACTCGTCCAAACTTTCCGTCATGTTTGCAGTTTTGGTTAATTTTATTTTTGATTAACCTTTAGCTATCGACGAGTTTTTTTTGTCAGACAAGTACCGACATGGGGCATGAGAGACCGCAAATGCAACACTGAGTTTTATTGAAAATATGTATATATATATATATATATATATATATATATATATATATATATATATATATATATATATATATATATATATCGACGATCATCTTGAGGTTGGAATAAATGTAGAGCGGGGTGTGCGGCAGGGTGACGCAATATCGCCTCTTCTTTTCTCAGCCTGCCTGGAAGAAGTGTTTCTTAATTTGGATTGGGAACAGGATGGATAAGGATTAATGGTGCATACTTAAATCATCTTAGATTCGCGGATGATATCGTTCTTCTTTCACAAGACCCAGACGAGCTGCAAAGACACTTACAAGAGCTGCAAAGGGCTGGGGAACCATTTGGCTTGAAAATAAACCAGAAGAAGAGTAAGGCCATGTTCAATATATTTGCTGAGGACAAAAGAATTTCTATTTTAGGAACGGATTTGGAAATTGTGGATCACTATATGTATCTTGGGCAGAAGGTTTCAATGGAAGGAGATACTGTCCGGGAGGTGGAACGATGCGTTAAATGTGGCTGGCAGGTATTTGGCAGGCTCAACATAGTGTTTAAGAGCAAACTACCACTTTTCCTGAAAAGAAAAGTCTTTGATCTTCAAAAACTTCGAGTAGCACAAAGGGGAATAGAAAGATGTATGCTTGGCATTACTAGACGAGATAGAAAGTCCTGCACATGGATCTGAGAGCAAACGAAAGTGAGTGACATCATTATAAGAATAAAGCAATTGAAATGGAAGTGGGTAGGCCATGTAGCAAGGCGGTGGGACAAAAGATGGATCAGGGCGGTCCTGGATTGGATACCGCTTGATCGCAAATGTCCACGGAGAAGACCGAAAACCCGATGGACTGACGACATTATTAAGTATATTGGACCCGAATGGAACAGGAGAGCTCAGAACCGCGAGAGTTGGAAGCATGCTGAAGAGGCCTTCATCCTGTAGTGGATTGATACGGGTTGATGATGATATATATATATATATATATATATATATATATATATATATATATATATATATATATATATATTCTCTATATATATATATATATATATATATATATATATATATATATATATATATATATATATATATATATATATATATTCTTTATAATTCTCTCCTGCGCCCAGAAAAGCTACACGAATTGGGGCAAACATTGAATCAGCAAAAAATCCAAATTGATTTAGCTTTGTAAGAAACCAGATTGACAGATGATAACACCTTGGAATTCAGCAACTACAGACTTTTTAAAAGTAAAACGGACAAAAGAATACTCAATAATACACCCCATCTCGGTATTGCTTTCGCTATCTCAAGAAACATTCTTGGTCCTATAACTAATGTCCAGCCAGTAAATAATCGACTTATGACACCATCCCTCAAGTGTGTTAACAAAAACTATACAGTAATCAATGCACACCTCCCAGTTAATAAAGAAAATAAATCTAATCCTTAGAAAGTAAATAAGTCCTGAGAAATTCTGGAAAAGACTATCTCTAAAATTCCCTCTAACAATGTAAAAATCCTATTGGGTGATTTCAACGCCCAATTATGGAAAGAAAGAAAGTACAGGAAAACAGTCGGCAGTTTTCCCGCTCATAAATGGACTAACCATAATGGTAGAAGATTGGTTGAACTATGTTCGCAGTTTAATCTAAAAATAATGTCAATATATTTTAAGAAGAAATCTAAATAATCTAAACAATATCTAAACAAAATACCTGGAGATGCCCAAACACACAATTATAAAGAGATTTTGAATGTTCAAGTCAGGAAAGGAGCTAACATAGACACGGATCTCTACTTGACTAGAATCAAACTTAGCTTAAAACCTCGAAAATGTGTTCAAAATAGAAGAGAATAAAACTAACCCTAACAGAAGAGCTTGATAAGCAACCAGCACAGAACTGGCAAGAATTGAAACAAAAAATTATTAAAACAGCCTTAAAGTTGGTCCCTTTTCAAAGACGTAGAAAACATCCGTGGTGGGATGAAGTTTGCGAGCAAGCAGTATTAAGCCGAAGTAAAGCATTCAAAGATTGGAACTGTCAAAAAACAGTAATAAATTCTAACATCCTTTTGGAAGTAAGAAACTAAAAGAAAATATGAAAACAATCAAGTTAATGAAATAGAAAATGATTTCCAAAAAAATAACACCCGAAACTTTTACAAAACATTTAAAACTAAATTAATAGGCTATCAACCCCAAAGTCGGGTTAGCTTCCAAAAGGAAAACGGAAAATTAGCTCTAAATAACCAAGACAATTGCAAAGAGCTTGCGAAATATTTTGAATAACTACTAAACTGTCCTGTGCCCTTAAACAAATTACCAACACTAAACCCTAAACAAACAAACCCAGATTCCTTACCACCGAATGATGATGAAATAATAAGGCAAATCAAGCGACTTAAAAATAACAAAGCTTCTGGTGAAGATGGAATCACTACTGCACTTTTGAAATGCGCTGTTCCACGTACTACCAAGGAAATAACCAAAATTCTACAAGAAGTTTGGCGAACCGAACGGATTCCGGAAGATTGGAAAGATGCTCTAATCCATCCACTATATAAGAAAGGAGATAGAATGGATGTAAACAACTATAGAGGGATATCTCTTCTCCCAGTTTGTTACAAGATTCTATCTCAGTGTATACTAGACAGAGCACAACGACAGTCAGAACTTAAAATTGGTGAATATCAAGCAGGTTTTCGACCCCGCAGATCCTGCCCTGAACAGATCCTGAATTTAAAGTTGATCCTAAGACATCAAAAAGTGTACGATAAAAATCTCGTCTGTACATTTGTAGATTTCAAAAAAGCATATGATTCTATTGTCCGAGAATCTTTATTCCAAATCTTAGAAGAAAAAGGACTAGATCTGAAATCGCTGGTCATTATTAAAGCAATATTAACTAACACAAGGTCAAAAGTTAAATTCATGGGTGACATCTAAGAGTCCTTCGAAATTAAAATTGGAGTGCGACAAAGAGATGGACTCTCGCCACTCTTACTTAACTCTGTTCCAGAAAAAGCAATACAGGAGTTGCGTGAAAAAAAGTCGCCCCTGAATATTGACCAGCCCATTAAACTGGGGAGAACCAACATCAAAATTGATTGTCTGGCGTTTGCTGATGATCTAGCCATTTTGGTTCAAGATAAATTAACGGCACAAAAACAGATTAAAAAATCTAAAAGAAACAGCAGAAAAGGTAGGACTCCAAATTTCCTTCGAAAAGACACAATACATGACCTGCAACAGACTAAGAACACCATTTCTAAAAATAAAATATTGTAACATCAGACGAGTCTCTCAATTCAAATATTTGGGTGAAATAATCATGGAAGATGGGTTGTAAAAAGCGGTCAATACGGGTAGATGTCAAAAAATGGAAACGGCATTGAGACTTACACAAAATATTTACAATAAAAAATGCATATCTAAAAACACAAAACTGAGACATTACTACACCGTTATTAAGCCTGAATGTCTATATGGGGCAGAAACGTTCATTTTGAATAGAAAGAGAGACATCGAGGAGATTGAAAAGAAGGAAAGAAAAATCATAAGAAAAATCTTAGGCCTCAAACAAATAAATACCACAACATACCGACTTCGAGAAAACCAAGAAATCAGACAATACACAGATATACATAGCGATATGAGAAAAAGAAGACTTAAGTTTTATGGACACATAAACGGATGAATTCGAGTAGGCTAACTAGACAGATAGTCGAATTTTATGAAAATATGAGTAGAGCTAAAGTAGAAATAATTAAATGGATTGCTGCAATTAAAGAAGATCTAAGATCAGCAAATATATTTCACAAAGTGAAATTAAGGATAGAGGCTGTTGCAGACACAAGGTTAACGTTTGGAAGGTTGGCCAGAGAGGAATGTAGGAAGACTGGAACAACTTGGTCTGACGAAAGGAAAAAAAGCTCATAGCGAAAGAATGAAATTAGTATGGGCGTAAAGGAAGGCTAACAACAACAAACGCCTCTAATTGTACTTCGCGTGGTCTATATATGAGACTAGGTTATATTGTTAATTTGGGATCTCCAAATGAAAGAAAAGATAAAAATAATAATCAGCTTTATTTAACTATTTTTATTATATGCCTTTAATTTCTTTGGCTCTGTTTTGTTAACTAAAAATGACACTAAATGTTTTTTGCAAGAATAACACTGATATGTGGATTTTCGATTTAGTTTAGGTGCTCAAGATGCACATATTTTTCTTGTTTTTTTGTGACAGCTTTGGCTTTCCTAGGTACATGGGAAATTAGCGTTATGTCTTTTGTAAAGCCGTTCAATGTTGAACCTTCTTGTCTAGTTTTAGCCGGTAAACATTTAGGAGAAACTTCCTTTTTGTTTTCTTTTACAGTGCCGACACATGTCAGTCCTCTCTGCTTCAAAGCACCAATTAGTTGGATTGAGGTAAACCAATTGTTGCAAGTGATATTTTTGTTGCTGCCATGTTAAGATTGCGTCAAACGTAGCATGGCTTAAGTGGGCACCAATACCGTTTTTTCTTTATCCGAACCTTTGCCACAATATAAATAACAACTATGAAAATATCAATTTTCAGCATCGCACAAACACATTATTTTTTGTCCATATTTAGCCGGTTTACTGGGCATGTAAATCATCAAAAATGAACGACCTCTGAAAGGTATCAGCATCTCATCTACGGTGGCATATTGACTTATGTTATAGACTCTTTGGCAATTTGATACAAATCGACCGAAAACATAAGATATCGCAGCTAATTTATCTTTCATTGTGCCTATTTTTCTTTCTTTGTGCCCTGTCAGTTACATTATCGAAACGTAAACAATGCAACAAACATAAAAACCTATTTTTGAACATATCGCACCAAAAAACCTCTCTTCCAGTGCCATCTGTAGTAAATATAAAATCTGCGTCATGATTAGATTTGAAAACAGCTGTATACATCAAAAGTCCAATGAACGCTTGCAGTTCAATCATATCTATATTTTGTAATTTTGGCCGATCTTGGTTTGTATATTTCGATCTACATTCTAATCATTTAAAATTAGTTCTAGTCATAATCTCTAATATGTCATCATCTAAATACTGTTTCCATATATCGTATGGATCCTTTCCATCATTTTCTGTCAAATTGGAAGTGGGTACTCGCAAAATAATATTATGTTGTGGTATTCTAACTGATGATCGGTTAGGAGGACTTTTAGACTACTTATATTTATTTTTGCCTCTAAAATAACTGAGCCTAGAAAGCGGTGTATCTTCATCTTCTGACGAGGATTCGGAAATGTTTTCCGTCCGAGTTAGGGGCTGAGTTGTAGCCTCAGCATCAGATATATCAGTATCAGTACCTGTATCATGATCGCTGATTTCCGGTATAAAATCGCCTCCGGCATCATCTACTTCCGATTCACTGGAGTCTTCTGCAATCAAGCTCTCAATCAAAACCACGTTATTTTGATCTAAAATATTTATAGGACGCCGTGGTCTTTTGGAAAGGCGTAGTTTATCTGTAGGTAAACAGCGTTTACCTCGTGACGTCCCAGATACATCCATTCTTGAAATTAGCAGTTAGGTTTCTGTAAATAAGAACTTTATTTTGACCGTAGCTCAAACAAAAAACTAACGTAAGTATCGACGTCGGGCCTGAGATGCCGCATCGTAATTTGAAACCGGCATAACTTACCAATTGTATTCGCCGGTACTACTACCACACTCAACGGCGTCGGCGTAATTAAATTGGCAGCTACTAATGAGCGCAGATCTCTCCTCGTCAACTCGCCACAGCCCCACGTCGGAATTTAGGTTAAAGTAAAAGTACTACAGCAGCGAAGTTCCTTGGAATTTTTCTTATATATTGGTATAAAGCTGATTTGGATTTGTAGCATTGTTTCCCTGGAGCGCTGTATACATGCTTCAAGTTCGTTTACAATTGCCGGCGGCTGAGACAACTGAAATAATTTGCGCTCCATCGGATTATAAATCTGGGAATCCCGCACAGTGTAAAAGTGTGCTCGTACACTTTTACATCGCAAACTCTTTTAAAAACATCACTATTTAACTTACTGCTGCTGCACGCGAGCTGGCGATATTTTACTAAAAGGTGAGATTTGGACGAGGTTGTAGAGATGGCGTAATGACGAAATGCAAAATTTCATTTACACAAAGGCCTGCATTTAATTGTTTTATGATTTTGTAAGATCCTGCTCGAAGGACCAAACATGTTAGATTCGGTACGAAGGGCCAAAAAATGTAAGATTTCTCTTGAAGGAACCACTTTATTTTTTTATGATGGGGTAATCTTCAAAAGACACATTCAGACTTTGACAAGGCATGTTCTTCAGGCACGCTTCTAAAACACCACCAAGTTCCTTCAGTTTTCAGGGTTTTTGACTTATAAACCTTCGGTCGCTCAAGGACTCATAAAATGTTGCCTATCTAACTGGGTGTGGAATGTATTTAAATTGATGTTTAATGCTCTTTCGGCCTTGATGGGGGTATGTTTTCATATTTCACTCTTTTGTCAACATTTTGGATGACATTGTGGTATAACCGTATATCCTTTAGTTCAGCTTGGTTTTCACGTAACCCCAAAGAAAATAATCCGACGGTGTCAAACAACATGATCTTGGTAGCCAATTTGCATCACCGTTCCTTCCGATAACTTCTCCAGAATTTTTTTCTCTCAATATTTGAATTGTTTCATTAAAAGAGTGAGGTGTAACGCCATTCTGTTGGAACCACATATCATCCAGATTATTATTATTCTATTCAGTTCACAAAAATCCAGTTATCGTCTCGCGAACACCATTCACAGCTTCGCCTGCAGTATTTTAAAAGGAATACGTCCCAATTACACCTTCTGACCATAATGTACACCCAACTGTGACTCGTTTAGGATGTAAAGGTTTCTTATGAATCAATCATGGATTTTTCTCACCCCAAATGGGGTAATTGTATTTATTAACATAGCCACCAATTTCAAAAGGTGCTTCATCTGAAAAGATGATTTTTTGAGAAAAATCATCTGTTTATTCTTTGATCTTGAATATTTGAACTTTATAGGCCTTCAGAGCTAGATCGTTTCGTAAAATACGCCATGTTGTGGATTCATTGCGTCCAAATTGTTCTGAACGTCGACTAATGAAAATTTCTAGGTCTTCAGCAACTCTTTCACGTACCAAATTAATATGCTCTTGTGAAGCACTAGTACGACTATATATTGTTGTTGTTTTATCTCCACCAAACTAGTTTCTTGAACTTTTTGAACAATTCGATTGATAGTGCTTTCAGATGGACGATTGTGCAAACCGTAAATATCACATAATTTTGTAAAAACCTTTTTCACTAAACACCTATTTTAATAAATTAATTTAACAATTTTAACGCGTTGTTGTACCGTATACGACTTCATTTTTATAAATATTTACACTTCTGAAATGAGACTAGTCATAGGCAAATTCAGAACGCTATCTGTGTTTTATTCAAGAATTAAAAAAAACCGCTCAATTTGTAAGACCCGTTAGGAAATTAAAACCTAACTATTGGTTATTAAAGGTGATCTAGTTAAAGTTAACAGTACTGTAGATTTTAATTCTTGTATGCCTTTTTATACAAGCTGGAAAGGAAAAACATAAGGAAATTTGTATACAAACAAAACGATCTTTCTACATATACTGATGTTATAGGGCAAAATCTTTATTTCGGAACTAAGGCAGTCCAGTATATACCAGTTATAAGCTATACTTGGAATAAAATTTGTAACGCCCGTAAACGCCCGCCCGGCCTTTCAAATTTTAAGTATCGCTTATACATGGTATATTCTTGCATTGTAGAACCGTCCCTAAAAGTCATCTATCATCTGGTTATTTCACGAAAACTTAAACCTGTTTCTTTCATACCAATGGCTCATCCCTTTTTCAAATTTTAAAAATTACTTGAAATGACTCAGTGCACGAGCTCGTGGCATTTGATTACATTTAATCGAATCGCAAGAATACTTCTATATTTTTTTGCAATCGTATACAGAAAAAAAAGGTAAACAGATCTGAGTATTTCATTATTTTTGTCCATAAGCGTACATCTAATTTGCGTAATCTGCAACATATTAAATTGCCTCCTGATGATGCTAACATGCTTAGCGAAACGTTTCACACCGTAGGTTCCAATAGAAAAATTCTTCTTACTTCTTAATAGAATTGTTCTTATTTTTTAATAGAAATAATGAAAACTATAATCAAATAACGTTTTTCTTTCTCATCAGTCTTGTTTTTCTTAGAATAGACTCTGTACACCATCATTAAAATTTGATGACAAAATATCAAAGGAGAAAAAGTGCAATATTTATATCTTAAACATATTACAAGCCTGTCCTATTAACATTTCAGGTACAAATATTGAAAAACAATAGATAACACCTTCAAATTTTATTATTATAATTAGGATTATTTAAAATAAATAATTACGACCCAAAAAGAGGCATAAAATGAAATAAAAAAACAAACATGCTATCAATTCATGCTGTCTCAATTTCCAGGACACAAACTTCTTTTTCCATAAACATTTTCCTCTTCGGTGAGCATAAAAATGTGCAATATATGATCGCAAATTCCTGTTTAATATACGCCTAGTGAGGGAAATTCATAACTAAGTTTATTTTTTACGATAGGGAATCGTAAAATTTTACAAAATTTTCTACCTGAGGGAGAAAAATTAACGAGGAAATAAAACTGAACACGCACTGTTTGAATATAACGTTCGTTTCTGGCGGAGGTTACATTTACATCTGAAATTTAACGGCGTTTTCTGTAGATTTTACGTTGAGTTATAAATTCCTCTCTTAAATACCTTCTTTCTAGATTCACAGAGCTTCGACGCAATGGTTATATCGACAAAAATACTTAGCAGTTGTTGCGGCTTTTACTGAAACACTACAATATTCAATCGATAACTTTCAAAAGCTTGTTTAGGAATTTTAAAAAACAAACTTCAATCAATAATTTTAAACCATTGAATTGGTTGAATAGTAATTCGTTTTGTCTGGTATTAAATTGAAAATTAATTTTATTCAGTTTTAAATTGACAGGTTTGTTTACACATCTTTTAAGCGGGATTTGATGGTAATTCTAGTTTTATACCCGTAATTCTCATCATTGAAAATACATTTTACTGGATGGACACATCATAATAAATAGTTATTTTCGATTTCTACCACAGGATTTATTTTTGTGGTGGTTAATAATTCTTAATTTTTTTAAGAGATAGCGCTGAGAACAAGGGTCGGTCCACAATCTAATCACTTACGTTATTTTGTTGCTACGACAGTACCTTTCAAAACACATTGATGTTTAAACGATTTCGAGTTTCATATTTTCATATTTTTCGTGTGGTAAACATGTTGAGTTTCAAGTGAAATAAAGAGCATTTGCGGCACGTACTGTTGTTCTTGTTCAATCAAAAGAAAAACGCAAGTGAAAGCCTTGGAAGTGAAAGCCTTACTTGTGGAAACTTACAGGGATACTGTAGAACATGAAAAATTAAGGATTTATAAAATTAGTTGTTACGATAGTGATCGAAGGAATGTTGGGTAAACTGAAAGATCCATAATTAGTAGATATGAAGAACATTTTTCACACATTGGATATGGGAGAAATGAAAAATCTTGTGTTCCAACATGCACACGAGTATGATATACATATTAGTAATTTAATTTCTGAAGTGTGAATAATAATAGGGCTTTGGATGCTTTTAAAAGCATTCAAATAGCAAAATGTATGAAAACTGTGAATCGTGAATGGGACCTAGTTCGCACAATCAATTGTGTGAATTATTAATGTATAGTGGCGGCTCGTGGCTTTTTAAAGTGGGAGGGCGTAGAAGAAATTAGTACTGCTGAAGATTTTTTTGGTTTCCCTTTCCTGCTTTTTACTTTTCGTGCTACTGAAACCCTATACAGAAGGTGAACCAGGAATATGAGTTAAAGGAAAGAAACTGAACGGAAATAAAATATGGTGTTTTACTCTGAAAAATTGTTTACTGTGATAAATGCTGGCGGGGCGCCCCAAGGCCCTCTCTCACGAGCCGCTACTTTTAATGTAACGTTTAGTAAACTCTGTTGGTTATTATTTATATATTTTAGAATGCTTATCAGTAAAGACCGGATTATATGCAACCAAAAACCTTAAGAATATGCGCATATATATGCACATATTTTATTATATTATATATTTATGCAGGATATATGCAAAAAATCCGTAAATATGCAGTGTATATGCAACTAAATTTTGATTTCCTAAATTACATTTTCATTTAATTAGGTGATTTAGTATTGAATGAAGATAAATTCAAGTTATAATATAATATACTTTAATAATTCAGTTAACACCTAATACAAAATGTTTTATATGGAACTTATACTAAATATTAATATTAACTCGAAAAACTATAAAACGCACTAGTTATAATGTGTGCTTCAAGGTTCTGAACTAGAAAATGGTGGCGTCTATCACTAAGGAAATGTTTATACAAAGAAAACGATCTTTCTACATATACTGATGTTATAGGGCAAAATCTAAATTTTGGAACTAAGGCAGACTCAATAGTTAAATTATTTACAGTTTTGCCTGACATTATGTCTACGACCTGCCTTAAAATCTTGAAACCTGTGTTTTTTTCTATCAAATTTTCTAATTTTGCCACTACTGTTTTCCGTACCTCACCTCGTATATTTTTGCAATTTTGTACACATGTCTCTATTATATCCATCGACTCTGGTAAACTTGTACACGATTCCTCTAGTTGCAAAATACTGTCTACTATAAATACATAGTTACACTTAATATGCATTAAGTGTTGTTCCACTACAGTACTTTGAAATTTTTTCTTTCGATTTTTGGATGCACTGTGAATCATCACCAGACATTTGTGAGATTAAGTCTTTCAATTTTTGAAAATTATCTGCATAAAATAATGCCGCACGAATCCAGGTGCCCCATCTGGTCACGACAGGCTCAGGTGGTAATGGTACTCCGGGCAAACTCTCTTTGTAAAACTGCACTGTCAATGGGGCCTTTATGAATATCTTTTTGACATTTGCTATTAGGTCATTGACCAACGGAAAAGAAACTCTAATAGTTTCCATAACCATATTTAATCCGTGAGCTAGACAAGTTACATGAATCAAATTTTCATAAAATATTTTTAAATTCTTTCCTGCCTTTATCATATACGGCGCAGCATCGGACAACAGGACAAGAATTTTATCTGTAGGAACTGAGTTCGGCAAAAAGAAATGTGTTAAGGTTTCTTGAATAAAACGTGTAACTGTAAGATTGTTTGTTTTTTCCACTTCTTTTACGGCTATAAGGTAAGCTTTTCCAGGTTCTTCTTCTGTGAGTTTTCCGATCATTAAATTAACTATGTAACGACCACACGAATCAGTTGTTTCGTCGACAACAATATACATATAGTTACCTCCAATTTCTTTTTTTATTTCATCTATCACGTTACCAAATACCTTTCCAACGACGTTTTTTCTTAATGTTGATTCATCTGGAGCATTAAATTTTGTATATTTTTGCAGAAAGGCCTTAACTTGCGGGTTGGTTAACTTGTTTAAAGGAATATTAGCCAAAATCGTTTTACATAGATCTACGTTAAATTCTGACTGGTCATGGTTTCCGTTTTTAAAAATCTCAAATGACTGCTTCAGCGTTGACTGTATGGGCCCAGACTTTTTCATGTTTCTAACCTTAGTTACGTGAGACGGCGTCTTAATATGTTGGTCTATTTGAAATTTCTTTGAGCAGGAAACAAGATTTGCAAAAAACCTGGTCGCCGTCCAAAGCAAGTTCTGGGTAAGGCTTAATCCAAGAAGTACATAGTACTTTCGACATAATCACTGCTTTCACTTTCACTTTGTTTGCACCTACTAACTGCACAATAATAACTGCGACTACAACAAACGACAACCTGAATAATACTGACGAACAGCAAAGTTTACAGAATAAATATAAGTTAAGTCACTAGGCGTCGGTACTTCGAGCAACGAATTTAGACTGGCACCAGTCTGTAAACTTTGCAAACAGTAACAAATATGAGAAAATAAATAAAAATAGAAGTTTTTGTACTTATTTTATTTTATTGCCCCATTAGGGAAAACCCAATCTGCAGACCGGGACCGCCCAGACACGGCGCCGTGTTACCATAAAACGTAAGAAAAGAATACAGAAATCCCAAAACATGCTTAGATATGCAATAGTTCCTAAAATATGCATTTTTCCTTTAAAATCACAAAATATGCAGAATTTGCATATATATGTAAAATGCATAAAATCCGGTCTTTACTTATCAGTAATATAATTTCCATGAAGAGTTGCATAGTGAGGCTATGGAAAATATCAAAAACACGGAAAATTCATCCGTGCTCTACATAAAAATTGCCCATTCCTCCTACGGTCATCAAAACGTCAGCAGCAAATGTCTCTCGAGATCGGTTAAGCAGACCTGAAAGCAGAGCGTTATCAGTCGGGCTTCAACTGAACGTTCAGAAAGCAGCTGAAGCAATTTCATTTCATTTATCCAGGTTTTTAGGATAGTCCGGAGACTCTTACCTGTTTCTTCTGAGGTTACCTTCTTGAAGGTTTTGTTGGCAAGGGGCTTCTATCTTGCCCAGGGGGTACTGATATTACAGCGGAGATAGAAATGTAAAAACTATTTCGGGAGGTTATTTTGAAAAAAATATTTAGACCCAGGCCACTAGGTCTGGAATCTGGCGGGCTGGCATGATGAAAATCGCGGTGGCGTTCTGCACCGTTTTGGATTTATTCTGGTGTCTAGTGGCTTACTGGACGTTGATTTGAAGGAATGGATCCAATTGCGATTGAATTAGACCCAGGACACTCTGAAGTTTTTTGGCAAGTCCCGACCATGTCTTGACTTGTGTTAGATTTTGAATCGCCTGAGCGACGGTTTCTTACTGGCTGCTCTTGCTTTTCTGTACGGGCGTTGATTGATGTTGGTGGTCTTTTTTGGCCTGATTCTTGGGACGCTTTTGCGTCTTATTTGCAGTGTTTGATCGTCAGGATTCTTTTCCCATCGCGTGGTACGGTAACCTGTGCTATTGCGATGGATTTCTTTTCTTTGGTATGCCATCTAGTGATGTTTGTTGACTGGAGCCCCTGCTGGTGGAGTTCCGCCCTGACGTCTTCACTCGTGATTGTATCTAGCACTCCTTTTATCAAGACGCTTTATCAAAACACCATATTTTATATTCGTTCAGTTTCTTTCCTTTAACTCATTTTCCTGGTAGCACGAAAAGTAAAAAGAGGAAAGGGGAAAGCAAAAAAAGTTTTCAACAGCACTATTTTCTTTTACGCCCTACCACTTTAAGAACCCACGAGCTGCCACTGGAAGATTGGTTTATAAATAACCTTTGTCCAATGTGCCTAAGGAAAGCGTAATTGTAATGGACAATGCTAGTTATTATAACTGCCAAAAAAAAAAAATTCCTAATGCTAATAACACTAAATTGGAAAGTCAGAATTATATCTTAGAAAACGATATATATATATATATATATATATATATATATATATATATATATATATATATATATATATATATATATATATATATATATTTCGAAAATACATATAAAAAATATTATCTAGAAATTATTGAAGACATTCAATATTAAAAAGGAATATGTATGTGATACCATTGCTGGGACGTACCATATGGGATATACGTTTTTATGCCTTCCCTCGTATTACTGTATTCTTAATCCAATTGAGCATATGTGGCATCAGGTAAAATCCAATGTTAGAGCAGAAAACATTTCTCCGACTCTAAGTGCAAGTGCTGCAACATTAATTAGGAACGTTGTAGATAGTATTCCCAAAGAAAGTTGAATAAGTTCGATTAACCATGTTACTAAAGTAGAAGATTCCTATGCATCATTTACTAATAATATAGAACCACTTATTATTAATGTAGATCAAAGTGACAGTGAGAGTGAAACCGAATTTAATGTATAATTAAATTTAAGTTATAATTGTTATTGTACTAACAGATACATTTATTTATTTATTTATGTATTTTTACTGTACTAATAAATTCAAAATACATAAACTAATAAACAATGTTTAAGTCATATATAATAATAATTTAATCATAATTTAACAATATTTTATTTTTCTCAAAATTATTCAGAAGTTAAACTACTCCGACTCTGGCGCCTGTTTTGAAACTACAAATATATTTATTGAGATTTATTGGGGCAATTAATATTTTGCCGAAGGGCAACATAATATCTTGAAACGGACTATATTTAACTGAGCCAACAGTTTGGCTCTGGAATAGAATGGCATACAATCCGAGATCGTAAAAGCTCAGTTGAGATTGTTAGGTCATTGCCAGTGGATAGAGAACACTACGATGCCTTATGTGGAATTAAAAACAAAAACGAAATCTGGCAGTTCCAAAAAAAAAAAGATTCAAATGCGACATAAAAGCGTGTCTAGCGTGTCTGAATGGTATTCCATTATTCCAAGTATTCCATGTCAAGCGTGTCTGAATGAGAAATGACGGAAATCGATGGGTTCAAGTGGCGTAAGGAGACATACAGAGCTGTGCAGGAAAGGAAAATAATTGCTAAAAAGAAGCAACCAAAAGGCAAGCGCGAAAAGCCAGACAGGCTTGGCCACGTGTATCAACTTTCTATTCTGCTGACCTTAAATGTCCAGCATGCGGAATACCAAACTGATCTAAGCCGAATTATTTAAACCACTATAAAAACTCAAAATTCTTCAACAATGGCTCAGCAAAATTAATAGCAATGATTGAGGTCAACTCGAATCAGGTTGACAGACAACAAAATATTCTAGTAATGAGTTTAAAGCATTTATTTAGACATTTTAATAAACGGAACTACTAATAAAATTTCTTGATGATGAAATTCAAAACCACACACCTTTTGCTGTCTTCATATGTCTTTACTCATTTGAATTAAAAAAATGAATATGGAATTTTTTTTTCGAATCTGACTCAAGATTCATCATCTTATAAGGCGGATCTTATGTTTCCAAATGTATTATATACCATGCAAGAATAAAATATTGTTTTTATCAGGGCGATACTCACAAACGTGTTTTAATTGAGTAAATTCTAGTACAAGTTGTTGGAACATCCATCACATTAACCAGATTTGACTTCTATTTTATTTCAAACTTTTAAAAACCCGTGGTGGTATGCATTTTAAGTGAGTACTTTCACCTTGATTTCATCATAGGTTAATAACTTTAGGTCATCTATATACTCTACTATCCGTTTTTTTATTTGACTGTTTCATTTACGTCGATTTATGTTGACTTCTTTCAATATTGTGTTAAACAGGACTGGTACTAATCCATTCCCCATATCGCGAACCTTCTTCAATCTCAATTTTTTCCACGGTGTGTTGTTAGATCTTTACTACTGCTTTAGAGTTAAGCTTTTAGTCCATGGCTTCATATACTACTGCCTTTATGTATGCGGACATATGCTTGTCTGAAGCCGGTCGCGTTGGTGCGGCGGTAAGAGCGCCTGCTTTGCCGAATCCGCGCTGGAGCGATAGCTGGTTCGATTCCAGCGCTCGGATGGTTATTTTTCTTTCTTCTGTCCGTGTATCTTTCCTAAATGTTTGTGATTGTTTCTAGGCAAGAGTGTAAAATCCGACTACGAATTATCCCTCAGTCACGCCAGTTAAAGGCTGGGTAAGGCCGGATGCCTTCTGAGAAGTGTTCTACGTTGGTCACTCGCCAGTCGGTAGGTTTCCTGATAGACTTATGGGTAGGCACATAACCAAGGGTTTATAGCCCGAGGGGGGTGCTGGCCTGGGTTTGTCGGAAGCTGATGACCGTGGTTCGGAACCCACGTTAAGCTGTAGGTCCAGTCGCTAAATAGCCTAGTTGCTGATGCGCCTCTAACCCAAACACTTTACTTTTACTTTTTGCTTGTCTGAAGTCTGTGAAGATCTGTGCATCGAATTGATTTATGTTCTCCATTATTTGACGGACTACCGAATTATTGTTGAGCATTCTCTTTTAAACCCTGTCTATGCGTGTGTATATATATATATATATATATATATATATATATATATATATATATATATATATATATATGCAGTGTTAGAATTCTTTGGACGGCGTCCAATGAGAAAACAGTGCTGGGTGTCATCAGACACCCAACTGCTGGGTTCCACAATCTCATGTGGAAAACACAACAACCTGCGTCTGGAAGGGATGGGTGGAGCCCGTTTCCAGTCAAACAATCAACAAAATGCTCATTTAGGCGGTGACGCAGGTTGTTGTGTGTTCCACATGAGATTGTGGAACCTAGCAGTTGTGTGTGATGACACCCAGCACTGTTGTCTCAGTGGACGCAGTCCAAAGAATTCTAACACTGCATATATGCGCCGACGGGAAGTCCTATTCATGACGGGAGAGCACATGTCGGTGCCCTGAAGTGTGAGTCGGTGAGTCTGAACATCAAGGGATGAAACATGTTCCCTCCAATGGAAGGGATGGGTATATATATATATATATATATATATATATATATATATATATATATATATATATATATATATATATATATATATATATATATATATATAATTATTATTATTATTCACCTATGGGCCCTGGTGGACCACGCGAAGTACAATTAGAGGCGTTTGTTGTTGTTAGCCTTCCTTTGTGCCCATACTAATTTCATTCTTTCGCTATGAGCTTTTTTCCTTTCGTCAGACCAAGTTGTTCCAGTCTTCCTACATTTTTCTCTCTGGCCAACCTTCCAAACGTTAACCTTGTGTCAAAAACAGCCTCTATCCTGAATTTCACTTTGTGTAATATTTTTTGATCTTAGGTCCTCTTTAATTGCAGCAATCCATTTAATTATTTCTACTTTACTCCTATTTTCATAAAATTCGACTATTTGTCTAGTTAACCTACTCGGATTCATCCGTTTTATGTGTCCGTAAAACTTAGGTCTTCTTTTTCTCATATCGCTATGTATATGTGTATTGTTTGATTTCTTGGTTTTCTCGAAGTCGGTATGTTGTGCTATTTATTTGTTTGGGCCCTAGGATTTTTCTTATGATTTTTCTTTCCTTCTTTTCAATGTCCTCGATGCTTTTCTTTCTATTCAAAATGAGCGTTTCCGCAGCATACAGACATTCTGGCTTAATAACTGTGTTGTAATATCTCAGTTTTGTGTTTTTAGATAGGCATTTTTTGTTGTAAATATTTTGTGTAAGTTTCAATGCCGTTTCCATTTTTTGACATCTACCCTTATTGGCCGCTTTTTCCAACCCATTTTCCATGATTATTTCACCCAAATATTTGAATTGAGAGACTCGTCTGATGTTACCATATTTTGTTTTTAGAAATGGCGTTCTTAGTCTGTTGCAGATCATGTATTGTGTCTTTTCAAAGGAAATTTGGAGTCCTACATTTTCTGCTGTTTCTTTTAGGATTTCAATCTGTTTCTGTGCCCTTAATGCATCTTGAGCTAAAATTGCTAGATCATCAGCAAATGCCAGACAATCAATTTTGATGTTGGTTCTCCCCAGTTTAATGGGCTGGTCAATATTCAGGGCGGACTTTTTTTCGCGCCACTCCTGTATTACTTTTTCTAGAACACAGTTAAATAAGCGTGGCGAGAGTCCATCCCCTTGTCTCACTCCAGTTTTAATATATATATATATATATATATATATATATATATATATATATATATATATATATATATATATATATATATATATATATATGTATTATACTCTGTCTTACTATATCTGTTATAACTCTATAACTTTGTGAAAACAATAATATGTATATCACACTAATTTTCGTATTTCAGTTTAGTTCAGTTCCTTTCAGTTCAGTCAGTTCCTTTCTTATGAATCGGGCATATTACCATCTGCTATCACTCTTCAGATATTAACTTATTAATGTTATACAATGGCTTGTGCTAATTTTTTTCATTCAAGCTTCAATCATTTTGAAGATATATTGTCTATCTTGGATCATTATTGTTTTTGAGTTTCATTAAACTTTTATCAATAGTTGGATTGCATTTATAAACTGTGACATACTATTTTGATCTTCTGCGATGGTTCCGTTTAACAGTGTTTCAAAATATGTCTCCCATCGATCTCATATGCTATCGATATTAGTTAATATTATGCCATCTGTGTCATTGATCAGTCCCTTTAGGGTCTCTTGTTTGTCGTATGTTTCTTATATTTACTTTCTCTTCAGTTTTTGTAGCACCATTTTTTTCGTTTTCCTGTACGATACACATTTTTCTCTATTTCCCCTTCTCAGTCTCTAATATTCTTCTCTAAATTTCATTTTCGGTCATATTAAAAGTTATTTTCTTCTGTTTTATTTTTAAGGAAATTGTATCAATTTTTGATTGATGAAAGTATTTGCTAAATTTTCTATTTTTAAATCCAAGTTTAATAATTGGGATCTACTTATCCATCCAATCCACACATCTACAAATCCACACTTCCACCACTTTCCATTCTGATCAATAGTTTTGAATGAATTCCCAGATGATCAAAAATCGCACGAAATCTCGACTAATCCTTAATTCTTTTACCGTAATAAACCAAATAACTAAATAAAACACCATGTCTCCGTTGCCAATAAATCCGGGTGCTAAAACCGTCACTTTTGTGATGATGTGGTGAAAAAGTAACGTCGAAAATCGCCCGAATCGACATAATCTGGCGCTTTCGACACTCCTTATTTAAAATTTATTTCTCTCCCCATCCCACTATGGCTTCTGAATACATATGCGGTCATTGTTTCCGGTTTCGTGAGGGTTTCTGATGGAATATTTGATTTTGCCTCTTTTGGATTAAGATTTTTTGCGCTACGTGGTTTGAGTAACGATTTTGATAGATATTGACGTTGACGTGGTTATTTTTTAATACAACGTTATAAAAATAGTCTATATTTATGGATAAATCATGTAATTTTTCGTTCTAATTGCTCACTAGTATCGTGAATATCAAATGAGTAAAAAAGAGTAGCTTTTTTGTAAGATTATTTATAGTTAATTGGAAAACATTTTCTAGAAAATCAATGTTATAATATTAATAATGTTACAACTCAACGCTGGATGCACAGGGTGAGTCTTTAAAGTCCTGACAAAATTAATAATCTATTTAAACGAAATGGTATTGACTGCAAGTTAAAAATTCACAAAAGATTATTTTGCTTGTTTTTAGAGGATATTTATTCGATATAACCCTCTTAATCCCGAGTCACTTCCTGAGTCTTTTCCTGAAGCGTCGGCATGTTCTCTGAAATGTAGAGATGTCACATGTCACAGATGATGTTGATAGTTTTCACTTGTTGATGGCCTTTTCAATAGAGAAAATGTGATAGAACAATGAATATGGGAACAATGGGAAGATAACAATCTCAACGAATCTGGACAGATCTGGGCTATTATGAGACCAGGATTCTTTAAACCAAAACATCACATCTCACTGGACATGTTAAGCATTGGTTTGTTTGGAAAAGAACTTGACGCAAGAATATTTTACAGCTTTTGTATATGTTCGTAGATATTGTCACGCTGCCTTTAAATGAGGTCATGAGTTCTTCCGAGAGCTGTCTGTCGAAACCTAATTATTTCGGTCGCCGAACGTTTATAATGAAGATTTTCAATTATCGTCACGCTTTAACTATATTTAGCGCTTGATCTTAACATTTCAGCCGACGCACTCTTTAAATGACATTGATACATATGTATTTTTTTTTGTTCATACATATTCATCGATATTTACAAAGTTTTTTTTGCAGTTCAATTCAAACTTATGAAAAACTATGTTTTTTTGCATAATGACAATTAATAACGATAATACGATAATAAGACGCCATACACGTCATTGGTCTATACCAACAAATGCATTAGTAACGCCATCTTTTAACAAAACATTATTCATTGAAACACCTATAGCTCGTACAAAATATAAACAGTTGCACGTCATTAAACACGTGATCAACATTTTGAGTGTTCTGTTGCCAGGTTGTGATTAAACATCATAACCTTACTTTAGCGAATCCTTTTAACATTTAAACTTTAATAACAATAAAAAAATCAACTCTAAATTTAATGTAAATTACTAAGTAACTAAAAAAAGTTATAATAAATGTTGAAAGTCGTGCAAGTGTCGTCGATTTAGTACCTCTAGATAGATTCAGCACATTTCAAAATTCTTCGTTCAAAAACCATCCGCATTTTTTAATAATTGAATGGTTATTAAATATATAATATGCAAATTGAATGGTTATTAAATATATAATATGCAAGTACAAAACAGAAAAAAAAACAATGAAATATCCGCATGCACTTACAATTTCATTAATCAGAATCTAAAAAGTACTGGCTGGAATCACTGCTATCTTCTACAGTATTTATAATTAACGGACGAATTTCTTTTCGATCAACTATATATGCTGTCTGTCATACCATTTTATTATTTAATTTTCTATATGCTTGGTTCTTTTTGCTTGTTGAAACCTTTTTTAACCTTTAATAACCCCTCAAAAAATCTATATATTTTAAGGCAACATTGGGAAGTTCCATAAGCCCTCGTCTTGGATCATCTTTTTTCCATTTAAACCTACTTCTTTCAAGACGTTGCACAATAACGCACGGCATCCATCAAACAGTTGTTTCTCTTTTAATTGCTCATGTAAGAAATTGAAAGTTACATGAGGTCATGAAAATTAAACAGTGAGTTCCTAGGCATAAACTACATATGGGATGAAGAGTAGTCTTTTCTGTACTTCTTAGGTTACGAATACTTACTGTGTTCAAACATGATATAAATAGTGTCACGAATAGAACTTGTATCCAAAGCTGCAGTATTGGTAACCCTTTTAGTCGAACTACGCTTTCTAGGCGATTTTAAAACTTTTGTTTTTCACCTTTTGTGATATAGTACGAACACTGGACATATTCAATCTTAAGGCAGCTGCAACACGTTAAAAAAGTTATTGTTGTTTATATAATATACTATATCACTTAACCATATCCAATTATTAGCAATTAACATACCTCCCTAGCAGCTGCAAAGGGTAACAATGGACCATTATTGTCTCGTTCTTTTTCAAAATAGTATATCAGAGATGCCACTAGCTCTTAACAACTATTTACCTGATTTGTTATTTTGCAAGCGCGACTCTCGCAATTATAACACTGTGGTAGTTCTTAAAAGAACTATTTTCAATCGTAAAGTAAACAATCAAAGTAAACATTCAGATAGTATATATTTGTATAGAATAGGATGACCTCCAATGTCAATAAATGTCAATAAATATTTTATAGATTAGAGAATGATTTTACTAAGTATTGATAAATGTTCCAAGTTGTAAGAATTATTTTTTTTTATATCGGTATTACAGTGTTATGTATTGTTTACTGGATCTAATATATACATTTTCTGTAATGGTTAATAAACTTCTCTCGTCTCTTAAATCTTGGTAAATAATAACAATTTAATGATAATTATAATATAATATAGATATTGAAAATTGAAAATATATCATATTATACCATAAGCATATGCCATATGGTTAACCCTATAAGAATGGAAGAGCAAATTGTAGATAAATTCCATATTACTAACAATAACATACATAACAATACTACTAATACCAGAAGTGTTATTGAGGCTGTTAATCCTAGTGCCTTGGATAGCAGAACATGTCATCGTTGGTAAGCAATGCCTGAATTGCCCAAGAAAAATTCATTGAGTTAGGCTGGAAAGTACTTCCTCACCCACCGTATTATCCTGATGCTACACCTTTAGATTACCTAATGGAACAGATCTGATGGAACAGATCCATGGAACATTTTCTTCGTGGAAAAAATTCTACTGCATCACCCTCATTTTACAAAAAAGGAATAGAATATTTGTTAGAGAGATGGCCCAAGATTGTATAATCTTGGGCCATCTTTTAATAGATTAAAACTGTATTAACTCTTAAATAAAATATAGTTTTGGGTGGTACTAAAAAACTGTTGATTTAGTGTATTTACTGCTTGATTCAAAAATAAACCTGGTATTTTCGGTAGGGTAAGATCTTCTATGAAGAAAAGAATTGGAGGGTGTATTGAGAAGAATGGAGGTCATTTTCAACATCTGTTGTGAATAAGTGCTAAATCCTTAATAGTAATTAGTCTTATTATTGTTGGCTGCTAAATAAATAGTTTCGTACAAGGGTGCCTACTTAATTATTAAGATGCATTTCGATATCCATGTAATCGTGCATCGATTTGGAAAAAGTTTAGTCAGTTTTCTGGAAAACGGTTTATCCTAACGAGATGACATAAGGGAACCTAAAAATACCTAAAAATATTTGCGATTCAATAAGTTGATTAAAAAAATTAAAAATATTCATCATCATTCTCGGATTATCTACGGCTGTCGCCGCCTCTCCGTCCCCAGTCTCCAGTTCGTTCTGTCGTGACACATGTCCTCTTGCAAATCTCTTGCTTCCATGGCTTCGTCAACGCCGTCTCTCCAACTTCTTCTTGGTCGTCCTCTCTTTCTTCTTTCTGGAGGTATCCATTCCAACACTTTTCGTGGCCATCTTGTCTCATTCATTCTTTTTGCATGTCCGAACCAAGTCAATTGTTTTCTCTTTATGTCGTCCACAATATCTCTCTCGATGTTCATGTCCCTTTTAATGTTTATATTTCTTATTCTCTCAAGTCTCGATCTCCGACAGCTCCTTCTCAAAAAATCCATCTCCGTGGCCAGTAGTTTTCTTCTATTAGTATTATTTAAATCCCACACTTCTGAACCATAAGTCAAAACACTCTTTACGATTGAGCTATATATGCGAAGTTTTGTTTCTCGCCTAATTTTTCTTTCCCACAGGACAGAGTTGAGTGCTCCAATGATTTGTCTACCTCTTATTATTCTTGTTTGAATTTCATCATTACTATTACCTTGCCTGTTGAAGATCACCCCTAAGTATTTAGCCTTGTCAACGTTTTTTATTGTTCCGTTTTCCAAGGGTAAATCGTCGTTGTCATTACTACTCACCGCTAAGTATTCACATTTATTTAAGTTAATTGTGAGACCAGCTAGTGTGTACTCTTCATTTAGTTTCCTCACCATATAGCTCAAATCCTGTTGGTCTTCTGCAACCACTATCTGATCGTCGGCGAAATAAAGAGTATATAGGGTGTCGTCCCCCACCCGAAGGCCCATGTTCCAACACTTCCGTGCCCAGCCTTTCATGGATTGGTCTACGTATAGTTTGAATAAGGTGGGAGATAGACAACATCCTTGTCTTAGTCCCTTTGTTGTATTGAATGATTCAGATAGTGATGTTCCAATTTTAATAACCGCAGAATTCTGTTCATAGTAAAGTTGGACGGCCCGAATCAATGTTGGTCTAATCTTGAGAGTTTCCATTGCTTCCCATAATTTCGATACTGGTACACTGTCATAAGCTTTTTCTAGGTCTATGAAAGCTATATGCGTCTCCCTGTTTCGCTGGGTTCGTTTTTCTAGGGCTATTTTTAGAGTGAAAAGGTTGTCTGTGGTGGATCTCCCTGCCCGGAAACCGGCTTGTTCTTCCGCTTGTTTATCCTTGATGTCTTCTTCTATTTCATTTCTAAGGATTCGGGAATATATTCTTCCTATTGTTGGGATTACCGCTATACCTCGGTAATTCTTAGGATCATTTTTTGAGCCTTTTTTGTGAATGGTTGATATATATGATGTTCTCCATTCGATCGGCGTTTCTCCCCCATTCAGGCATCGTTGAAACATATTCTTCAACATTCTTAAGAGTTTTTCGGGTCCATACCTTATGAATTCCGGGTGGATCCCTCCAGGTCCAGGGGATTTTTTTATTTTTGTGTCTTTCACAGCTTGTTGCACTTCTTTTAGTTGGAGATCTATAGGAGTTAGATTATTTATTTGGTGTTGTTTTCCTAGAAAATTTTCACGTCTCTCTTCCAAAAGGTCTTTAAAGTGGTGTACCCAGTCTTCATTTGTTTGCCCCCTAAGTTAGGTATTTGTTTTTTTGATGTTTTTACCGACTTTATGGTCTTCCAGGCTTCTGAGCTTCGGGTTCCTCCTAATTGTTGTTCTATGTACTCACATTTTTTCTCCCAAGACTGATTCTTTCTCTTTAGGACTTCGTTTTTAACCTCCCTATTTGCTCTTTTGTATTTTTGTCTCGTCGCATCATCGTTCTTTTGAAGGAGTTTCTGGTAGAGTTGTTTCTTTTCTTTAATTTGTTGTTCTATTTTATCATCCCACCAGTCAGGTTTGTTATTCATCCGTATTTTTCCGACAGATTCGTCCGCAGCCTCAAGAATACAAGCTTTTATATGTTCGTACTCTTCTTCTATTGTTCGTTGAGTTTCGATTAGTTTTTGATCCAGTCTTCTAAGATATAAATATTTAGTACTTTCATGTTCAAAACTTTGTAAGTTATATTTTGTCGTTGTCAATCTATTCTCAGTGAGACTGCTGGTGGTCGATTGTGAAGATGTTAAAAAGGGAATGTGTATCTTTGCCACCAGTAAGCGGTGATCAGATCCACACTCGACACCTCTCTTTACCCTAACGTCTTGTATCTTAATTTGGGAGTTTTGTCGGGCAATGAGATAGTCAATAATCGATTTTAGTCCTCTTGTCTGTTGGTACCAAGTGTATTTATGTATATCTTTGTGAGCGTAAAAGGTGTTAGTTATTCTCAAATCGAACTGCTCACAAAGATTCACTAATCTTTCACCATTGTCATTTATGGTTTCTTCCCCGTGTCTGCCTACTACTCTACTATGTCTCTGTTTTCCGACCCGACCATTTAGGTCTCCTCCTATGATGACTTCATGACTGCGTGGAATTTGATCGATTATATCTCTGAGGGTATCTTCAAACATATCTTTAACGTGAGCTGTAGCATCGTTATTAGGAGCATACACACCGAGAATTGTCATAGTTCTTCCCCTTATTTGGATCGTCAGTTTAATTATGCGTTCGTTCATTGGTTCCCAAGATTTAATGTATTTTTTCAATTTTTTGTGGATTAGAATAGATACTCCAGAACGTGCTCTTTCGTGTTTTTCCACTCCAGTGTATAAATGTATAAAATCGTTGATGTTTTCGATTCCGCTTCCCTTCTTCTTTGTTTCCGAGAGGATTGCTATATCAATGTGACGTTGGATGAATTCCATGATAACTTCCTTCTGTTTATTTCCTATACCTTGTATATTCCATATACCTAAATTCACTGTCCATTTCCGTTGCTGTTTTCGTTTACTGTTATATCCGTCCGACATCCGAGGCGTATTTCTACTGGGTGTTTTAGCGTTTTTTTTTTGTGTTTTCCGAATGTAAGGTTGCTGGCCTTACGACTCAACCCCCATGCTTGGAGGGCCGTCCAGTTTTTGTTTCACGGTGGGTATTTTATTTCCCCACTACCCTCCGATACTGCTGGTTTGCAGAACCAGCGAGCTTCCCCCAATTCCAATGGGGACGCACCCGATGGAGGTAACTGGCAAATCCCCACACGGGATTTAAATTAAAAATATTACTAACCAAAAAGTTACGGCAGCATTTACCAAGGAGACGCCCCTGTATGTAACGCCCCTGACTAAAGTATTCAATTATAAGACACAAAAAAACGTTTTTCCATTCCAGCTTATTGAAGTATACCGATTTTCACGACTTTAGCATAAACCTTTTCGAAAATATTACGAAAAAACCATCTTCAGAGTTCCCCTGTAAGAGGCTCTAGCCCCTTTAAGAAGCAATTTTTAGGCTATGTTTATAGAAACTTTTTTTATGTTTTAATTCATAGTCACCTCCCAAAATAGTTCGATTTTATTTCCGGACACCCTGTATATATATATATATATATATATATATATATATATATATATATATATATATATATATATATATATATATATATATATATATATATTCGCCTGCTGGCGCTTTGGATGGCGGATGAGGTATTGACAAAGTATTTCGGCACGAGTCGAGTGGCAACGCGTTTTATGCCCAAACAAACGCTTAAAACGGTACGAATTGATTCGTGAGACACAGAAAGATCAGCGGCTCTCTCTCTCTCTCTCTCTCTCAAACTTAAATGGCGATTTTCGGTCACCATTTCCTTCACATTAGCGATGTTAACCTCAGTTGAAGACGTTGATAGCTGACCAGAGTGAGGCAAATCTTCCACTACATCTCAACGGCTTTTGAATGCACGTGTTTTTGATAAAGCCGATTCACCGTAAGCCTTCTGCAACATTTTCAGCGACTCTGCACACGAATTCGAAATATGCAATGCACAATTTAAGACACATTCTTTATTCGATGATTTTATCCATTGTAAAAATCGCAAAACACAATTGAGATGAACTGACAATCGACCACTGTATACAAACTAAGTGACAGATGACGGTCAAACTGCGTGTCAGTATAGAGAACAATTAGTAAGAATTTAGTGATAAAGAAATTTGGCAATCCATTTAAAATAGTTCTGACGAATATGATTTAACTGTGTAAAAATTAATAAGATTTCTTATCATGCGGAGCCGTTAATTTGTACAAAATTTCCCATCGAAAGAAAATCTATTAACAAGGAAATAAAACTAAGCACGCCACTATTTGAATACGGCGTTCGTTTCTGGCAGTGGTTACATTTACATCTCCAGTTTAACGACGTTTTCTCTAGGTTTTATGCCGTTGTATAAATTTTCGTCTTAAATACGTCCCTACCTGATGTCATAAAATTTCAGTCTAATGGCCAAATCGACAAAAAACTTGTGGAATTATTGTGGCTATTTCTCAAACGCAAAAACGGCTAAGCGATAGGTATCGGGAACTTGAACAGAAAGTTATTAGATCTTGCAGCAATAAAATCGTCAAAATATTGTTTCCAAAGGATCTTGGGATCTCTTTTATAGCTTATTCTTGCATACCACTTTAATAACAACATCATCTAGATAATTTATTAAAATAGATTTAATAGAAATAAATCAGTTTAAAAAACTTAACAGTATTAAATCAGGTTTGTAAGATGGGCTTATAATTACTTATTTCAATTTTATAGACAGTTGTGTTTATTTAGAGTTTTTTTCCATTTTGTTGATATTTGACTTTTTAATGTTTTTTGCGGTTTGTTTTGCCAGGTAGGACACTTCTGTTCGAACAGGTTTTTTATATGTATTCAAGCTGTTTCTAACTTATAGATTGATTTTTTATTGTTATTTTGATATTGACTTTATTAATTGATATTTATTCCGTTTATTTAGTATGCACTCCAAACTGTAGCTATTGTCCTCTTATTGTGCTATCCAAGTTAGCTTTTTAATGAATCCGTCTTTGTAAATCAATTTTAATAACAAAAAACAAATTTGTTTTTGAAAGCAGTGTATTTGTTAATTGTTCAATAGTTAACGGTTTTAAAATCAAATTTTTATGAAAAATGTCCTTCAGGAGCCATTATATGTGCCCAATTCTTCAGACTGGTGTAAAATTGATATTCGCCGCATATATATATATATATATATATATATATATATATATATATATATATATATATATATATATATATATATATATATATATATATATATATATATATATATAGTAGCGATATTTTTATTTGTGCATACAGATTTTTATCTTCCCCTTTTTGTTGGCCAAATTGGCAAAGATGACGTGAAGGCAATATTCCCACTAAATTTTTTCCGTATTTCTACATATTTAATATTTAAGCATACTTAATGGTAAACTACATTGGTCCTTCAAAACAATAATATGCCCACAAACATCAATCAACTAGGTCATTTTAAGGCAGTGAGCCAATTCGTTTATCTTGGGGTTCTAATATGGAACGAAGGCGGTAACACTCATGAAATCAGAAGAAGATGAGAAATGGCAAGAAATACAATGTGAAATTTGGAGATGATCTGGAGGGATAAAGGCATAACACAGAACACAAAGAAACAGATAATAAAAACATTAGTTTTTCCAGTATAGCTATATCCCGCTGAAACATGGGCTTTTAAAAAACAAGACCTCAAGTGCATTGATTCTTTTGAACATTGGTGCTGGAGACGGATTCTTTGCATTCCGTGGACTGCCAGACGAACAAACCCATCTGTTCTTCAAGAAATTAATTTAAGGTTATCCCAAATTATTTATGAACGAATACTGGGATTCTCCGTCCACCTTTAACACAAGAATGCATCAATCCGGAAAGGCTGGACAGACAAAAAGATGGACAGACCAAATTAAAGACCTAACCGGTACATCTCTCCAATATGCAACCAAATGAACTAGAAATAGAGTAGTAGTCCTGCGAGTAGTAGGCTGGCGAGTAGTAGGCTGGCGAGTAGTAGGCTGGCGAGTAGTAGTCCGGAAAGTACGCGAACGAAATGAGTTTCCTGAAGTCACGACTCTTCTATATAGAAGAATACGAAGAAAAAAGTCAGTGCTGTTATTTTTTGACCAATCAAAGCTTTTGATCTGATGTTGCTGATACCTCCTGATAGTGTAGGATACCTCCCTACCTAGTCGGTGTAGAATACCTACACTGACACCTGTAAGTCCCGATCAAGACTCATATTTGGGACATATCATATTACATTAACAATTGTCCATATAACCTTATACCACCACTGTTACAGTAATTCTGTTTTCAGACCAGACTGTTTGTTTTGTAAATATGTGTTCGCCATATTAGTCTTCTGTCTATGTTCATTCCTAGATATTATATTTCCTTTGGTTTGGTTTGGTCTTATTTGACAGTTGTTTAGGAACACTTGTGAACGGGTTTCTTTGCCTCTGACTCTCTCTCTCTCTCACCAGACTGACATCTCATCGGAAAAATCCTGTCCGTGAGATATAATTTCATGATTGTTCGTTAAGAGGGCGCGATAGTTGTAGTAAATCATTTTCGGAGTATTTATATTATTTTATTAGTTTTCCAAACCGTTGTGTTGAATATCGTCGAAAACTTATTAAATGAACGAAACAAAAACATAAAAATTTGTCCAAAGTGTGCTAAATGTGATTTATGACTGATTGATCATATAAACAAAGATACGTATAATTGTTCACTTTATTTCGAAGGAGAAAGTGGTCCAACAACAGAACATTCTGACCCCATCAGTTGTGTAAAAAAATCATGTGTCAGGTACTTTTAATCCATTTAAATGTTAATGTAACAGCTCATGCGATAACTTCAAATGGTGAATGTTTACTGCAGGTAAAAGTGCAAGGGCCTATTTGACTGAAAAATATAAATAAACTCATGACACAAGTTAATTATTATTAAAAATTGCTCATATGGCAGAGTATAAAAGTATCAAAAGAAACAAAAATTAAAATATGTTCTAAACTTAATATAGAAATAAATGTAATGTTATAAATATAAAGTTAAGAATATCGATATAATGTTATAAAAAAAAAATTTATTATAATGTTATATCTATATATTATCAATTTTAATGTAATTATAATAAATATAAAACTAATATGAATATAATTGTCATCCTAACCTTTCAACAAATTCTGTTTTATTTCCACGTTCCACGGGGACGGCCATGGCATTTTAACCATCGTTGTAATTGAATACATTTATGTGCTTCTATTGTGGGATGCACTAAAAAAGCACTATCAAGTAATTTTTCATTTAGTTGCACTGATAATAAGGGTAATGATCCTTGTTATCCAGCCATATTTATAAAAAGTGCTCGAAACTTTCATATTAATGCCTCATTAACATAGCAGACTCGCTTGCGCGCAATTAGCCCTGAAAAGGCCTATTGTCATGGCATCGTGTCTTTAGTCTACTACTTCTTTTTCTGTTAACCCCTTAATCCCCCTCCAGAATTTTTCTTGGTATTCTCGCCACGTGTGCCGCCCATCTGAATCGCTGAACCCTCACATTGTCTGCAATATCCAGATCCTGATGCAATTGCTTGAGCTTGAAGTTATACCTGATCCTCCAAATTCCATTGTCAACATAAACAAGTTGATCCTTTAGTTCACTCTGGCAGTGCAGATCTTACAGCTCATGTTGATTTCACTGTTATTAGATAAATAGCAAACAATGGTGACGTTATCTACTTGGGACCTGTTGAATACAGGAACTTCTTGTAAACTATCGGCATTGAGTATGGAATAGAATCTTTAAAACAAATTGATAATTTAATTAGATGTTAAAAGTTTCTAACTAATGAAGATTCCACTCTTCTTTCGAATACTGCAACTATCCCTTGCGTTTTCTTGTCTCGCAGCATAAATGACTACTTGGCGGGTGAAAGAATGTTTTATAGATCCCAACTTTCGTGTTCCTATGAGGAAATTTAGATATTGGATAGAATGCAGGAAATAAACAACTTTCTTAGCCTTCACAATAATATGAGTCTGAACCTCGAGAGACGAAACATATGTCATTCAGTTGAAGGGATATGTGGGGCTCCTTCCCGGTCAAGCAATCAACAAAAATGTTCATTGTTATTGTACACGAGAAAGAAACACACTAAACCATAGAAAACAATAAAACTACCCTTGAAGGTTAAAAGGTTTTTAAAACAATATTACCTACATTTTAATTATATTTTCTATATATGTTGTTCAATTATTTCGACTTAGGGGAAACTACAATTAAACACATTAAATTATGTATGAAGTTTATCAATCGATAACAAACTTTATCAAAAACAATATGAACAGAATGCATTCGAAAATTCAGAGATGGTGACTTCAATGTGGAATGTAAAAAATTACCTACATATACTAAAAATTATGAGAATATCGGGGACAATGTCAAATATCTTAAATGGATATCTCAAATTACATAACACAAAAAAGAAGCAAAATTATGGGAAGCGGCTCCTACACGAGCTGTTCGAAAATACAATATGTAATTGTTTGCTTGTTGCAACTTTCACAGCGTAATCATGGGTACGAAAAGGATACATTTCCATTACTAGGGTGTAACAAAAGTATTGTAACGGACACCCAGCCTATTACCCAAACTTGATGCCATCGGATTATTGTAAATTTCAATCCATTTCCAAATCTACGTGTAGATTACGCAAGAACTAAGAAATCATTGTTTAACTGTGGAATCCGAATCCGAATCAGAAAGATTGAAAAATGGTATAGATTTAATGGACATTTTTATTATTATTATTTTTTTTTAAATAAAAGACAGTGAAAATTAAGTTTAAAGCCTAATATTATACTTATCTAGAAAGCAGATTAGTTTTCCTTCTCTTGTATTTAGCTTGTACCTCAGGAAATAGACAATCTAAAGATTAAATGTGATATTTTCATCTCGATTTACATATGAAATAATCGAAAAAAAAAGAAACCTTGAAAGATAAGACACCCTGTACGATTATTTTTCTACCGATGTATCTCATTCCCTCTAAGAATGATTAATGGAGTGTTAATCTCTGAACATATATTCAGAGTGTTTCAGAATAACAAATACATTAGCCATGCCCGCGAAACATACACACCAAGGTAAAAAATAAATTGGTAAATCGTCGTTTTGATTTATTTTTTGGCGCAGGCTTCTTCAGACACTCGATTGTGCATCTAAAAAATCTTCAGGGTACCGACATATGCTCTCTCGTCAAGATTAGGGAGAGGGACTCCTTAGGGAGACGAAACATGTGCCCTCGAATGTAAGGGATGGGTGGGGCTTCCTCCCGGTCAAGCAACTAACCATTGTTCATTATGGCGGAGACGCAGGTTGTTGTACGTTCTACATGAAATTGTGGAACCCAACGGTCGGGGGTGTATAAATCCTGACTACTGTTGTCTCGTTGGACGCAGTCCAAAGAAGTCCATAAATATGAATTTTATGAAGCAAATGATAAGAACCTTTTTTGTAGAGAATTTAATTTCATACTATTTATATCTCTTATATCTTTTTCTCAAATCCGTATACTTTAAGAGATACTTACCAAACTACGATTTTATCAAAAAATGAACTGCGTTTGAAGATTGTTTTGATTTCTTTTGTGTATATATATATATATATATATATATATATATATATATATATATATATATATATATATATATATATATATATATATATATATATATATATATATATATATATTTATATATATATATATTTATTTATTGGGAATTTCGGTGTCAGTAAATAAGTTTTAATTTTTTATTGTTTTATTAACGTTTCGGTTCAACAACGAACCATTGTGGCGTGTTCATATATTTTTTCTCTTTTATTTGGGTTTTTCGCCACTGTCTAAAACTCTTCATCTTAATATATTACGTATATTTACTTTATGCTATTAATTAGAAAATTATTAGTTGAGCTTTTTTTATAAAACATGTTATTTTTTGTTTAGTGTGTGTTTAGTTAACATATTTTTTGAATTTTTTCCTTTTATTTTTTTATACTAACAGTTTTGGGTTTTTCACTTTTAATGAAAATAAAACGTTAATTTATTAATTAATTATAAGTATATTTATAAATATATAAAAAAAACGTGAATAATTCTTTAATTGATAGAGCGATTATCTTAACTGATCCAAAAAATAGACCATAAAATATAATTAAAATCAAAGAAACACTAGTCAACAACCACTACTACAACTGTTAAGGTCAATTTGTGAATTGAAAATTTCTTTCAATTTTTATATGGAATTAATATGTATTTAACTGATAGAGAAATAATTGATATACTAACAATTGTTGGATACGGTAACAGAAAATTGCTACACGCTGTTGAATCGTCCATGATGAATGTACTGAACTCATTAGTCTATGAGTGCTATTTACATTTCAAATAGTGTTGCCACTGTAACGTTTCAAAGTTCTGACACTCTTATTGAAACATTGTTTATATTCTATATAAATATATAGCTATATTCATACGACTTGTTGGCCTAAACGTATGCATAAATGTTATATGAAACCTAATTTTTTAGATGCACAATCGAGTGTCTGAAGATGCCTGCGCCAAAAAATAAATCAGAACGACGATTTACCAATTTATTTTTTACCTTGGTATATATGTTTCGCGGGCATGGCTAATGCATTTGTTATTCTGAAACACTCTGAATATATGTTCAGGATTAACACTCCATTAATCATTCTTAGAGGGAATGAGATACATCGGTAGAAAAATAATCATACAGGGTGTCTTATCTTTCAAGGTTTCTTTTTTTCGATTATTTCATATGTAAATCGAGATGAAAATATCACATTTAATCTTTAGATTGTCTATTTCCTGAGGTACAAGCTAAATACAAGAGAAAGAAAACTAGTCTGCTTTCTGGATAAGTATAATATTAGGCTTTAAACTTAATTTTCACTGTCTTTTATTTAAAAAAAAAATAATAATAATAAAAATGTCCATTAAATCTATACCATTTTTCAATCTTTCTGATTCGGATTCGGATTCCACAGTTAAACAATGATTTCTTAGTTCTTGCATAATCTACACGTAGATTTGGAAATGGATTGGAATTTATAATAATCCGATGGCATCAAGTTTGGGTAATAGGCTGGGTGTCTGTTACAATACTTTTGTTACACCCTAGTAATGGAAATGCATCCTTTTCATACCCATGGTTACGCTGTGAAAGTTGCAACAAGCAAACAATTACATATTGTATTTTCAAACAGCTCGTGTAGGAGCCGCTTCTCATAATTTTGCTTCTTTTCTGTGCTATGTAATTTGAGATATCCATTTAAGATGTTTGACATCGTCCCCGATATTCTCATAATTTTTAGTATATGTAGGTAATTTTTTACATTCCACATTGAAGTCAACATCTCTGAATTTTCGAATGCATTCTGTTCATATTGTTTTTGATAAAGTTTGTTATCGATAGATAAACTTCATACATAATTTAATGTGTTTAATTGTAGTTTCCCCTAAGTCGAAATAATTGAACAACATATATAGAAAATATAATTAAAATGTAGGTAATATTGTTTTGAAAACCTTTTAACCTTTGAGGGTAGTTTTATTGTTTTCTATAGTTTAGTGTGTTTCTTTCTCGTGTACAATACGGTCAAGAATTTAAGTCGATTTTATATAAAATGACACTTTCTATTGGTCTGTAAAAATCTGCCGGATAAGTTTTGTTATATATGCGGATGATTTATTTTAAAGTCACAAGCTAGATCTATATCCGAAGAAGTCAAAAAAGCCTATCTTTTATATTTTAAGTGCCAAATTGGAGATCGTGATAAAAGTTGGTCTTCTCAGTTTTTTTTTTGGAGAGAACCTACTGACCATGTAAATGATTGCTACTTTTATATCACTAAAACAGAAGGGATTTCAAAAAAGCAAAGGGACAAAATTCTGTATCTGAATTCAGTCTTTCAAAAATTGTTCTTGAAATGGTGCTTCTTCCGCCTCTCCATATTAAGCTTGGACTAATGAAAAACTTGGGTAAAGCCATGGACAAAGAAGGTAGTGGTTTCAAGTACCTAAAAAAAATATTTCCTCAATTAAGTGATGCAAAACTAAAAGAAGGCATATTTAATAGACCTCGCATAAGGAGCTTCTAGGTGATTTCCGTTTTCAAGAAAAATTAAATGAAAAGGAATTAGCAGTTTGGAAGTGTTTCGTAAGCCTAGTGAAAAGCAACAAAAAAGATTTCTGGGCAACAAGAAAGATTAAAACTATATAAACGTCATAGATGAACTCTTGAAATGCTATGAAATACTAATATTTTTACACTTCCATTTGGATTTTAATCCGGAAAATTTGGGTGCCGTAAACGACGAACAAGGACAGATGTTTCACCAGGACATCAGGACAATGGAAATAAGTCACCAGAAACGCTGGATTCCATCTGTGTTGGGCGACTAGTGCTGGTTTTTAAAAAGAGATGATATAGAACACAAGAGGAACAAGCAAAAGTTTTTGTCGCTGTATGATATATCATGTAATATATTTTTTATTTTCTTAATTACTTAATTACGTAATTTACTTACTTTACTTTTAATTACTACCGACCCCCTGTAAAAAAGACTGTATCTGTTACAATATGTATATATCAATATTCTTCAGAGACACCTATTTTCATCAACGTTACCTCAAAAAAGTTTAAATTTGTTGATCAGAATAATCTGCTTTCGTGTATTTTAAATAATAGTTCATTAAGTCAGCTGTTTATCTTAGTGAATTGCTAAATAGTTTACGCTGTCCATTGAAGAACAAATTGTATTGATGATAGAATTATTTAATGGTACAATAATAAATCATGAAATTGCACTTACATTTGATAAAAAAAATTGCGAGTAGGTCTCTAACATTATCGCACTCTGTAACTCTACGAGACATAGATCATTATACATATGCTGGTATGTCTTTTTGGAACAAGGTAATACAAGTTTTTTGTACATATACTGCAGGTTCGTTTAAAGTTGCTTGTGGTCGGGCAATTGGTCAGAAGTTCGACCATTGCTAGCCCAAAGATGTCTTATCGCCGATAAATTTGTAAATCTCGTTAGCCCTGTCAAATCTATCGCAGAGTCGATTAAAACTGCACTATTTAGTGAGTTATATGTAGTATGGTGCTATTTGGACGAGTACTTTATATTTTGGTAATATGCTGCATTTAAACTAAATTTAAATTATAAGCAACGCATGTTATAGTGCGCTGTTAGAAAGAACAGACATCCAATAAGGAAGGACGATAAGCACGCCTACCAGTTGGCAAAAAATGTTTGGCTGTAATAGATTCGATTTGTTCACGTGATATGATCTCATGCAATTTCTGATTATTCTTGAAATTGAAAACTGAAAGAAAAGTGCTTCAACATGATTTTGGACTTCCAGAATGCTTCGAATATGACTGACTAAGGTGTAACAAGAATACTTTAAGAAATATTACGACCGCTTTGTTCTTGTGAATTTATTTGGAAAATAAATTAATTTTCTTCTTTTATTAGGCCTACATCCTGTTAGTTCTGTTTTTGTTTTAGCCTTCTTGAGACGTTGAGATGTTCAGTAATCGCATCATCTCTTTGGTAGTCTTTTTGTTTTTGCTTAAGTCGTTCGTTAATCGTTCTGAAGTTATTCGTTTATGTAGTCTCACCAGTTTCTATACCGGGTTGTGACCTATCGTCGTCTTGTACTCCAAATTTCTCTTTTATTGAATGGTTAGTTATTCTATCTCTTAATGTCACTTCTTTTAATATTTCCGAGTGTTTTCATTTCCATTATTGGTAATACTCTTTTCGTTGTTGAGGCATCGGCTCTCGTTTCTGCCCCAATTGTAAGTATTGATCTAGAACATTATTTTATATATACGAACTTGCATCTCTTATGTCATATATTTGTTGGGTTTGATTTTTTAAGTAGCTTAATGTTCTGACGGTTTGATTGGCCTTTGAGCACACTTCGTTAGTTAGGTTTCCGTTGCTTGATATTTTTACCTCGAGTTAACAAATCTGAAAAAACCATCAACGTTATAAATAGATAATGTCAAGTGTATTTCATTTTGCATCGCTCAGATTTTCTTTTGAATATATTCTGTTATTTATATGTAATTTTTAAATATATATATATATATATATATATATATATATATATATATATATATATATATATATATATATATATATATACATATTACTGGAATTTAAATGAGTCCACTTTTCCGTCATTTTTAGCAATCAATATTTATTTCTTGGCTTGCATATACCTTTTATTAATATATCTAATATTTATAAAGTACTAATCATATTTTTCTCTTTGTTTTAGGTGAGTTTTAAATATTGTTATGGTTTATACTGGATTACTTTTTGGATAGGTAAGAGTTTTAAACTGAAAACAACGAATTATTGATTTAAATTCGATCTGTTTTTCTATTGAGAAATGAGTCGACTTTATTAAAATCTTATGAAACTATAATGATTCCTCACTTTTTATATCAGCAGGTATTTTAGGTAAAGAGCGCGAACTCATGAACCAAAATGCTCCTGTTCCACCACCTTGAAAATGTTATTACATATTTAGGGCCTTGTGGTCTGATGCAAATGTTAACCATTTAATATTTATAACAGCATACATATACATATATATATATATATATATATATATATATATATATATATATATATATATATATATAATTTAATTTTTATTTATTTTTTTTTATTTATTTTCATTTAATATTTATAACAGCATACATATACATATATATATATATATATATATATATATATATATATATATATATATATATATATATATATATATATATATATACCGGGCAGATCCTGCCCTGAACAGATCCTGAATCTGAAGTTGATTCTAAGACATCAAAAACTGTACAATAAAAATCTCGTCTGTACATTTGTGGATTTCAAAAAAGCATATGATTCTGTTGACCGCGAATCTTTATTCCGAATCTTGAAAGAACAAGGACTAGATCTGAAAACGCTGGCAATTATTAAAGCAACGTTAACTAACACAAGGTCAAAAGTTAAATTCATGGGTGAGATCTCAGAGCCCTTCGAAATTAAAACTGGAGTGAGACAAGGGGATGAACTCTCGCCACTCTTATTTAACTGTGTTCTAGAAAAAATAATACAGGAGTGGCGTGAAAATAAGTCGGCCCTGAATATTGACCAGCCCATTAAACTGGGGAGAACCAACATCAAAATTGATTGTCTGGCATTTGCTGATGATCTAGCAATTTTAGCTCAAGATGAATTAACGGCACAGAAACAGATTGAAATTCTAAAAGAAACAGCAGAAAATGTAGGACTTCAAATTTCCTTTGAAAAGACACAATACATGACCTGCAACAGACTAAGAACGCCATTTCTAAAAACAAAATATGGTAACATCAGACGAGTCTCTCAATTCAAATATTTGGGTGAAATAATCATGGAAAATGGGTTGGAAAAAGCGGCCAATAAGGGTAGATGTCAAAAAATGGAAACGGCATTGAGACTTACACAAAATATTTACAACAAAAAATGCCTATCTAAAAACACAAAACTGAGACCTTACAACACAGTTATTAAGCCAGAATGTCTATATGCTGCAGAAACGCTTATTTTGAATAGAAAGAAGGACATCGAGGACATTGAAAAGAAGGAAAGAAAAATCGTAAGAAAAATCTTAGGCCCCAAACAAATAAATAGCACAACATACCGACTTCGAGAAAACAAAGAAATCAAACAATACACAGATATACATAGCGATATGAGAAAAAGAAGACTTAAGTTTTACGGACACATAAAACGGATGAATCCGAGTAGGTTAACTAGACAAATAGTCGAATTTTATGAAAACAGGAGTAGAGCTAAAATAGAAATAATTAAATGGATTGCTGCAATTAAAGAGGACCTAAGATCAGCAAATATTACACAAAGTGAAATTCAGGATATAGGCTGTTTCAGACACAAGGTTAATGTGTGGAAGGTTGGCCAGAGTGAAAAATGTAGGAAGACTGGAACAACTTGGTCTGACGAAAGGAAAAAAGCTCATAGCGAAAGAATGAAATTAGTATCGGCGCAAAGGAAGGCTAACAACAACAAACGCCTCTAATTGTACTTCGCGTGGTCCACTAGGGCCCATACGTGAATAATAATAATAATAATAATAATATATATATATATATATATATATATATATATATATATATATATATATATATATATATATATATATGTATATATATATATATATATATATATATATATATATATATATATATATATATATATATATATATATATATATTTAGGTCCACTTCCAAATCCGTTGTGAAACTAGAAATTATTTTGTCCTGGGTAAATTTATTAAAACATTATTTAATCAAAGTAACATTTATTAAATCAAACCATACCTGAGTCTTCTTCTTGTTTATTTTCAAACCAAATGATTCTCCAGCTCTTTGCAGCTCTTATATGTCTTTGCAGCTTCTCTGGGTTTTGTGAAATACATATATAGGATATTATAGAGAGATAACCTTTGATAAATATTTTGCATCGAAACATTTGAACAGATTGTTGATAAATAACAGAATGGGCATAATTAGATGGAAAGAGTAGTTTTGATAGAAAAAAGGCAGATCAATCTGAAAGGGCGAATCAAAAGACACGTAATGTAACAAAAAAAGGCTTTTGTTGCTAGCAAGCAGTGAAAGAGATAAATTATGTTTCACCCTCTGCGTTTTGCATTCAACAACGATTCAAACGCGAAGTCAATTAATGCACCATTCTTCCGAAAATATCATTATGAGGGGCACACTAACCATGGCCGTATCAGGTCATGAATATAATCGAAACACTATCATTGTTTACAGGTAATTTGAAATTCGTTATATTACGCCCCTATTGCAAGGGTCTAAAAAAACAGTGCCATTAAAGGCCAAACCGCAATTCATGATTAATATTACACTATAAAAATGGACAAGAGATGTTGATAAAAGATAGGAGGATATTATCAAGACATAATCTCTGATAAATATGTTGCATTCAAACATATGAACAGATTGTTGATAAATAACAGAATGGACGTAATTAGATGGAAAGAGTAGTTTTTGATAGAAAAAAGCAGATCAGTCTGAAAGGGCGAATCAAAAGACACGTAATGTAACAAAAAAATACTTTTGTGGCCAGCAAGCAGTGAAAGAGATAAATTATGTTTCACCCTCTGCGTTTTGCATTCAACAAAACGCAAACTCAATTAATGCACAATTCATCCGAAAATATTAGTATGATGGGCACACTAACCATGGCAATATCAGATTATAATCGAAACACTATCGTTGTTTACTGGTAATTAGAAATTCGATATATTACGCCCCTATTGCAAGGTGTTTAACATGCACAATGATAGTGAGGGCTTAAAAAATAGTGGAATTAAAGGCCAAACCGCAATTCATATTTAATATGACAATTTTCAAATATTAATGAATACTTTAATATTTTTTTCTCAAAACATTTTTTTTTCTCAAAAAAACACTTTTAATTTGGGAGAAAGGTAAAAAATGATTTATTCAAAGTATGCGCCATCGCATCGCCTTTCTCATCTCTCCCCCAATCTGTGAATGCCCTCTCAGAAAAAATGTACATCCTTTTAGATGATCCAGTCATCAAGCTCTTTTTCGACATCTCCGTAATTGTTGAAGTGTTTCCTGTAAAGTGCGTGAGACATCAGTCAAAACAAGTGGTAGTCGGAAAGGGCCACGTCTGGTGAGTGCGAACTAAAGAACAATACATAATTAATCAAAATTGGATAACAAACTTAACTAATACAGATATACCCGACCATATAAAATATATCCTATAACTTGGCCCAAAATTTTCATATAAAGAAAAAATTAAACTAAAACAAATTGAACAAGTAATAACAAATGTAAAAGTAGGTATAGAAAAACTAGACATAAATGGAAAAGAAACAATCAGAAATAAAATTGCCAACATTCTAAGCAATTGCAAAAATAAACTGTTAAACTCTAAAAAAACAAAATGCATTTTTAAATATTATTTACAAGAAGCTAAATCATTTTTGTTACAACACCCTTCACTATATGTACTTTTAGCCGATAAAAGCATTAAAACTGTTGTAATGAAAAAAAATATATATAACCAAAAAATGATAAATTTACTTAATGATTCTACAACTTATAAAAAAGAAACACATGCCCTTACTAATAAAATACAAATTAAACTAAATAATCTTTTAAATAAATGGGCTAATAAAAAGTATATTGACAAAAAGTTCAAAATATATTAATATGCCACAACGGTCATCCACCATACATATATATTCCAGAAGAAAATATTCCATTACGACCCATTGTTAGTACAATTGAATCTCCAACATATGAAATGTCAAAATATTTATCAAGCATTTTATCAAACAAAGTAGGTAAAAATGAATATCATATTAAAGACTCATGGGAATTTCATAATAACATAAAAAACAAAAAAATTCCAGAAAATCACATACTAGTATCATTTGATGTTGTTTCTTTATATACAAACATTCCAGTTGAATTGGCCATTAAAGAGTATTCAAGTATTTAAGAAAAAAATTTAAAAAATAAGTATTAAAGAAAAATGGGAAATAATTAAAACATTTACAACCATCCCTGAAAACAAATTTATTGAAGCTACAAGAATATGCCTAAAATCTACATTTTTTAAATATGATAACCAATTTTATTCCCAAATTTACGGTGTAGCAATGGGCTCACTAATTTCAGCAACTATTGCTAATCTAGTTATGGAATATGTTGAATCAAAAGTTATTGATACTCTCGATTTTAAACCTTATTTTTATAAAAGATTTGTAGATGGCTGTATGTTATGCATACCTAAAAATAAAATTCAATATACCTTAAACAAATTCAATATATTCAATAACAAATTAAAATTTACTCATGAAGAAGAAAAAATAAAACAATAAATTTTTTGGATATTAACATCTTGTATGATAAGGATGACAATATCAAAACAAATTGGTATACAAAACCAATATCGTCTGGAAGATATCTCAATTTTAAATCTTATACACCAAATAAATATAAAAAAAGTGTTATTAATTCTTTAATTGATAGAGCTGTTATTTTAACTAATCCAAACAATAGGCCAATATATATAAATAAAATCAAAAAAACACTAGAAGAGACACACTACGAACCGGTAATTAAAAATAGAATACATAGAATATATAACAATAATAACATAACAAATAAAACTAAAAATGAAAATTAGATACTTTTACCATACATACCAGAAATAAATAATAAAATAATAAAAGTTCTTAAACCATATAATATAAATATAGCAGAAATACCCAATAATAACACTAAAGAAATATTTACAAAATTAAAACCACAAATACTCAAAATGGAACAAACAAATTTAATTTACAAAATTGATTGCTTAAACTGCCCAAGCTCATATATTGGGCAAACTAAACAATATTTAAAAAACAGAATTAATGAACATAAAAAAAGCATTAGAAACTTTGAACCAAACGTAACTGCCCTTTCAAGGCATGCTATAGATAATGAACACAACTTTAATTTTAACGACATAAAAATCCTAGATTTTGAAAAACAATATAAAAAAAGAAATATAAAAGAAATGATTTATATAAAAAAACATATAATACCATTAATTTCAGAAATGATACAGATAATTTAAGTTGTATATATAATAACTTGTATATATAATAAATTTTCATAATTTTGTATTATTGCATCTAATATTCCACATAACAAATTCAAAACAATTAGGTTATAATAAAAAACAAAAATTTAAATGTGAAATAATTGTTAAATATGTCAAAGCCAAACATGTCATTCAAAAACATTTATACAAAATTATCACATATTATTTAAAAAAAATTAAAAATTAATTATTTAATTTAATATTGGTAGGTTTTTAAATGTAAGTTTGTGTTTTTTATAAAAGTTATATGTATTGTAGAATTATTCTGAGGATGGTTCATTGTTTGAACCAAAGCGTTAATAAAAAAATTAAAAATTAAAACTTATTGACCGAAAATCCCAATAAATAAAAAAATAATTATATATATATATATATATATATATATATATATATATATATATATATATATATATATATATATATATATATATATATAATATATATAAATATACATACATGATATATATACATGACTGCATATCCCGTGATTGTATTTTTTAAAATGACTTGAATGTTGCTAGAATGATACTAGTCCATTAACCAGTCCTCAGAATGATGTTAACTGTTACTTAAACACCAACTTACATAAAATATTTAGGAATAACTAACACTTACAAATCATTTATTGTTTGCATTGTAAACCGAAGGGGAATTTACGTTTTGGGGTTTTAAATGGCTGGCTGTTGTCTAGGAACGACATCGATAAATGATTGGGGTGCTTTTTAGACGAAGTAGAAAACTCTCGGATTGCTGCACTAATGCGTTACTAATAGCTTGTACCTCAAGATCATTGAAAATGTTTTTGTTGGATACAAACCAGGATGCGTCTGTGATCTTCAACACCACATTGTTCGTGACTTCATACCCTGTAGAAGCAGCGAGATTAAGTGGTCACACCATTTCTAGAAAACTTGATTTTTTTTCAAGTTTCTTTAACATTAGCTCATAGGTCATTCATTTTCAAATTCAAGATAATTGGGTTAAATTCAAGTTCAAATTGCATCAAATTTAAATAATGGCGTAGTGCATGAACTCGTGGCATTTTTGTACTCTTTAAATTTTTAGATTTTTTTAAATCGAATCCAGAGACATTAAGGTAAACAAGCAAAAAGTGAATTAATTCGTGTGTTTTCAAGATATTCCTAGCCACTGAGTATATTTCCAGTTTGATTCAAATATGTAGACTGGGCATATTCATTATAGTAATATTAGTAAATTGAAGAATTAATCTTTTTTGGTTTCATTATATTATTATATTTCATTTAATGGTTTTTTAAAATTGTTTCAACAATGTATGACTTCTACAAAAGTTGTTTAAATAATACTGAATTCTTATCAATTTAGAAAACTGAATATTTCCTAATTGTCTTTACAAAAAACATAATTGAAAATAAACTGAACATTTAAGTTTGAGTGTAGCCCTCGTGTTTATTGAATATCAAGTGGTACTATGAGGAATGTGTTTTTGTTTTGACTTTTGTTTTTATCTTTTTGAAAAGTCGAAGGTTGTTTAATAATTTCCTAAAATTATATTTTATTATTAATCTATATATATATATATATATATATATATATATATATATATATATATATATATATATATATATATATATATATATATATATATATAATAAAATAATTTTTCCAAATATTGAAATAACAAGGACTAGATCTGAAAACACTGGCAATTATTAAAGCAATACTAACACAAGATCAAAAGTTAAATTCATGAATAGAGTGAATATGTGATTCTCAGAACATCTCAGACCTTTCGAAATTAAAACTGAGTGAGACAAGGTGATGGACACTCGCCACTTTTATTTCGCTGTGTTCTAGAAAAAGTAATACAGGAGTGGCGTGTAAAAAAATCGGCCCTGAATATTGACCAGCCCGTTAAACTGGGGAGAACCAACATCAAAATAGATTGTCTGGCGTTTGCTGATGATCTAGCAATCGCTCAAGATATATTTACGGCACAAAAACAGACTGAAATCCTAAAAGAAACAGCAGAAAAGGTAGGACTCTAAATTTCCTTTGAAAAGACACAATACATGACCTGCAACAGACTAAGAACACCTTTTCAAAAAACAAAATATGGTAACATCAGACGAGTCTCTCAATTTAAATATTTGGGTGAAATAAACATGGAAAACGGGTTGTAAAAAGCGGCCAATAAGGGTAGATGTCAAAAAATGGAAACTGCATTGAGACTTACATAAAATATTTACAACAAAAAATGCATATCTAAAAACACAAAACTGAGACATTACAACACAAGTATTAACCCAGATTGTCTATATGATGCAGAAAGGCTCATTTTGAATAGAAAAAAAGACATCGAGGAGATTGAAAGAAAGAAAGAAAATTCATAAGAAAAATCTTATGCTCCAAACGAATAAAAAGCACAACATACCGACTTCGAGAAAACCGAGAAATCACACAATACACAGATATACATAGCGATATGAGAAAAAGAAGACTTAAGTTTTACGCACACATAAAAGGAGGAATCCGATTAGGCTAACTAGACAAATAGTTGAATTTTATGAAAATAGGAGTGGAGCTAAAACAGAAACAATTAAATGGATTGCTGCAATTAAAGAGGACCATAGACTAGCAAATATTACACAAACTGAAATTCAGGATAGAGACTGTTTCAAGGTTAACGTTTGGGAGGTTGGCCAGAGAGGAAAATGTAGGAAGACCGGAACAATTTGGTCTGATGAAAGGAATAAAGCTCATAGTGAAAGAATGAAATCAGTATGGGCGCAAAGATAGGCTAACAACAACAAACGCTTCTAACTGTACTTCGCGTGGTCCACCAGGACCCATGCGTGAATAATTATAAAAAATATAATATGTGTGAAATGGAATGGAATGTATCTTATCTTCAAGGGATGGTATAAAACAACAAACGTCTCTAACTGTATTTCGCGTGGTCTACCAGAACCCATGCGTGAATAATAATAAGTAATATAATATGTATGAAATGATCTAAATATTATATATTTAGGAGAGAGAAAAAGAAATTACTTCACCGTTTGTATGCATTAAAAATGTTTATAAATTGTTGCGGTGATGAATGTATGTATGTTAAAAAAAATATTTGCAAGTGCTATAAGGAATTTGGTGATGGTAGAGAAGCAGTTGAAGATGCAAATCGATCAGAATATGTTCTACGTCAACCAATGAGTGAATAAACATTACCAGAAGCATACATCTTGTATTGACTCATCGTCTCTTGAACATTAGAGACACAGTAAATATTATTAGAATATAGTTTGGATCATGGTTACTAGTGACGGCACATGGATGCTTTAGACCCAGAGACGGCTTAACTGTCAATCGAGTATGATCGCTAAAGATCGCACCAGACCGAAAAGACCCACGTCAAAACCGGTTAAAAAAGTAATGTTTATATTGGTGGCAAAACTATTTATGGTTTTTGCACGATGGTTTATTCTCTAATGGTCAAGATCTCGCTAGTTACTATCTGACAATATAGGAAATTTTATCCCGAGCCACAAAATTGGGATGCAGGAAAGCACACCCGCCTGTATTGGAAGATTTCGGTCTACTGCTATGTTCCTTCTTGTTGAAATTCAGAAGTAAAGAGTGGATTGAAGGATTTAGAAGAGTCCGGGGTGGAAAAGGAAGTAGAGCAGCTTTAAAGTTCCGCGATGCCCGAATATAGGATGAAGAAACAGATGGAAAATAACAATTGAGATTTGAAAATGTATTGATGACTTAATCACCTTGAAGGCGGTCAATATCTATTACCAAAGAATTGACAAGCCTCCAGAGAAATGATAAAAGATCTCATCGATGCAGAGGGGCAATTTTTCGCGGATCAATATCTTTACGGTTGAAGGTTGAGGTGTGACAGTTAACAATTCTTAATTTTCTTAAGAGTCGCTGGAAATATAGGTCGGATCACAGTCTAATCTCTTATGTCATTTATTTTGTTACTACGACAGTACTTTTCAAAAAGTCAATGATGTTTAAACGATTTCTAGTTAGTAAATATATTGAGTTTCGACCCAAATAAAGATGCAGCCTGTACTGTTTTTCTTGTTCAGTCAAAAGACAGACGCTAGTGAAAGTTATCGGATACTTGTGGAAACTTGAAAAGTGGTGATTTTAACTTGAAATACAAAAAACGCTCAGTTCAATCAACAAAAATTGAAGATGCCAAATTGGAAGCATTGTCGGAAGAAAACAATATGCAAACTGAACAATAAATGGCAGGGAGGTTACATGTTGATCGTCGAACTATTTGTGATCATTTGCATAGCATGAGAAATATTCAGAAGGAAGTAAAATGGGTGCCACATCAGCTGAATGACAGATAGATGGAAAAGCGAAAAACGTTTGCTTTCTCGGCATGTAAGAAAGAGTTTTTTGTGTCGGATCGTGAATGAAAATGAAAAATGGATATATTTCGAGAACCCAAAACGCAGAAAATCGGGGGTTGACCCAAGACAACTCTTAACATCGATCGCAAAATCGAATTTTGGAAAGAAGACAATGCTGTGGCTTTGGTGGAACTAGAAGGGCGTACCATAAGCTTCTGAAACCAAGAACAACAATTAATACCGTTCGCTACCATCAACAAATAATCTATTTGAATCATGCGTTATTCGAAAAGCGACCAGAATGGGCTATAAGACACGGAAATGTAATTATGCAACACAACAACGCCCCATGGCACATCGAAAGTGATTAGAGACACCATTTCTGCTCTTGGCTGGGACCTCTTACCCGACCCGCCGTACTCACCAGATTTCCGACTACCACTTGTTTTCATCGATGTCTCACGCACTTTCCATAAAACACTTTAACAATTACGGAGATGTCGAAAAATCGCTTGACGACTGGCCCTCCTCAAAAGATGTACGGTTTTTCTGGGAGGGAATTCACAAATTGCCGGAAGGGTGGGAAATATATTCAGTTTGCGATAGCGCATACTTTAAATAAACGATTTTTTACCTTTCCCCCAAATTAAACGTGTTTATTTTTAAGAAAAAAATAAGAAACATTAACCGTCACATCTGCTATACTGGTTTTTTTAGATATAAAGATTATATCTATCAAAATGCTCATAAATATTTTGCTCACCTTTCACCATATTTACTTTTACCTGAAACATTAAGTTGTTTCATGTATCGCTGATTTTTTTTCCTGTATTTGAGATAATATTTCGTAAACAATTTTGGTAATTAAAAAAATATTTGATAACATTTATTTTTAACATCCTGTGTACATTTAATCCGATTGAGCAACGAGAAAGTCCATCCAATTCAAACGATATCGATTTACTCCGTCCAAACTGCCATCAATTAATTTTATCAAACGAAATGAATTTTTGATGACGCTAAAGCTGAGGGGGGCACACACAAAAAAAAGAAAGATGAAAGATCCGTGTGCAACGGCGGAGAGAGACGTTCTTACACTGTCGTAAAATAAAAGGAAATCCTGATTTCCAGTGGACGATAAAAGAGAAGAATCCTGTTTCCAGACTTTATTGTAATTGAAAAGAGATTTGGCCTTTTTTCGAGAATTCTATTATATTGATATGATTTCTTCATTCGGCCATCAATAAATCCGGTAATCTGCCTCCGAGAGGAATAATGAGATCGAACTTTTATTTCGCCGATTGATTTTACGATTTGTCTTTGTTTTTAATCTTATTAAATTTTACAGTTGTGTTTTGTTCGTAAAACATTCTTTTTTATTCAAAAGCGAAAGTGTTTTGAGTCATGGTTGGTTAAACGCCAGCGACCAACAGCTGTTTAGTGTGAAGCCTTCTCTATCGAATGCAGTACCTCTCGCTTCTGTAATCAAATGCGTATAACTGTAGCCTTTAGCATTAGAGTTGTTTTTTTGTTTCGCTGGAAAAATGTTAATTGTAACAATAGAGCAACCAATTGTTGTGAAATTTCACTTAAAACTTGGAAAAACCTCTACTGAAACTTATAATTTATCGAAAGAAGTGAAATTATTGTTTATCGCGTGCATGTGTTTTTGAGTGGTTTAAGCGTTTTCAAGATAGCCGAGAAGACTTTAAAGATGACCAACGCGGTCGTGGAAGGGCGACCAGGGGGTATTGGTTAAGAAAGCAAATGTTTTGAATATATTTGAAGAACATTTACTACGTTAAATATGGAAACGCTCAAAGCTAGAATTTTTGCTGAAGAAATGCTGAAGAAGTTGAAGCCTCAAAAAGTTTCGTATCTGTTATAAGTAATTTTCTTGGTAATTATAGAGCGTCAAATTATGATGACATTGTCAAAAGGATGTAAATATGAGCATAAAAATACATTATCTCCACAGTCACCTGGACTTTGACCTGAACCTGGACATTTGAATTTAAAGTTCGGACGCACTAAAAAAGTCACCCTATATTACGTCAAACCGGTGTCGACGCCACTCAACACCAACTTCTGAATAATTTTGGGAAAAGTAAAATATTGTTAAATTATGATTAAATTGTTATTATTTTTATTATGTATGGCTAAAACATTGTTTATTGGTTTGTGTATTTTGAATTTATTAGTACAATAAAAAAAAATGTATCTATTAGTACAATAAAAATTATAACTTAAATTTAATTATACATTTAATTCGGTTTTGTTCTCACTGTCACTTTGATCTATATTAATAATAAGTGGTTCTATATTATTATATTCTTCTATTTTAATAACATGGTTAATCGAATTTATCAAACTTTGTATGAGAATATTTATATATACTTGTACTTAAGAGTCGGAGAAATGTTTTCTGCTCGAACATTGGATTTTACCTGATGCCACATATGCTCAATTGGATTAAAAATATAGTAATACGGGGGAAGGCGTAACATCATATATCCTATATCGGCAGCAATGGTATCATATACATATTCCTTTTTAATATTAAATGTTTTTAAAGTATATATCGTTTTTTAACATACAGTTCAGAATTTCAAATTTAGTGTTATTTGCATTAGGAACTTTTTTTGGCGGTTATAATAACTAGCATTGTCCATTACAATTACGCTCTCCTTAGGCACATTGGGCAAAAGGCTATTTATAAACCAATCTTCAAAAAGTTCTGCTGTGGTGTCATCATGATAGTTCAAAGAGGAATATTTAATATTTTTGGATGACAGCCGTAAATAATTTGGAACCGTATCTATCCCAGGAACCAGAATGTTAAATTGTAATTATTTTTCCCTTGTTCGCTGGGGGTTTGGTTTAACATTTTCTTGATGTATCTATCCATCTTTTTGCTGGCGTCTCATGTGTATCGAACTATGTTTCATCAAGGTAGGTAATGGGATGATTTTCTAATCTGTATTTTTTTGTAGAGTTTAAGTAGTCAAACTGCCATTGTCTCAATTGTTCCATTAATATTTGTCTTTTATTAAGGATCTGATATGTAAAACCCATTTGAAATAATATTCTCCGGAGTTTAGTTCTGCTGCAAAGAATGCTGGTTTCATCTTTTCTTAGTTGCTGCTGCAATGAATGCAATGTAGGCACAGTTTGCTCTTCATACACAACATACATTTTGCTTCGAGTTAAGTCTTTGTCACTTTTGTCAACACATTTGCTTTTAGGAAGACCACTACGGACTATTTTAGTTCTAATTGGCTTCGTCACAATATCTTTATCAATAAAGAAACATACACCTTTTTAACAATTTGGAGGCACAATGATCATTATCCTGCCACGAACGCCACATTTTTAGCACGTTTGGAAAAACAAAAAAATCGATCGAAATTATAGAACTGCAGTGTTGCAAATTAAAAGAAAAAAGAAAATAATGCGAATTAAACTAAAATATTTCGAAACTACTACACCAGGTATAAAAGTAATTTTATCTTTCTACCTGTTATTTTATTAGGCCCGGCCCTGTTTACGTTTCTTGCAACTTTGCCGGGTTTCGTTACGGTAGGGGTTGTTAAGAGTTTATTGCAGCCAATCGATCAACGATATATCTTGAAACGCACTAAACCACTACCCTACCGAACTAGGCATAAAAAAGATGTAAAGTTCAACAATAAACTAACATTATTAACATATAAGGGCTCTAATCTAGCGTTCTTGAAACTCGAAATGATGGTAGGCAAATCGTTATTGGATAGTAAATGAGTAATAATAGAGAAAATAATAATAAAACAAAGTCTGACGTTTATCCTTTGTGCAGCTGTTTAAATATCCGACTATTGGAAAGTCCGGTTATTAAGATGGGCGATTACTGTACGTAGTCAAAACATTTGTTACCATAAATGCCCCGCATCAAAAACGTCTGACAACTAAGATGTCCCGTATTTAAAATGTTCGGGCTATAAAAAGTTTGGAATCTAAAACGTTTGGATTCCAGAATGTGGCCTAGAATGAGGGGAGTCAAAAATGAGCCGTATCTAAAACGTCCGGATCCTGAAACCCTCTAAAAATAATACCAAAAAATATAAGCCTCTGTATGGCTAGGGCCAACTAATAAACATATCAGGAGGGATTACTTAACAGGATTATCAGCGGCCTCGATTAGTAGATCGCTGTCCGACTTTTTCGTATGAAGACAAGTCTTCAGCACGAGGCTGAGGTTTTCGATTGCCTTGACATTCATTGTGGAGTATACTGGTGCACTTTGAAGCAAGATATGCGCAAAACAATACTACCTGTAGCGGCCGATAATTTATAAAGGCCACAATGCCTCAGAAGAAATGTCGAACAGCGCATCATAAAATAATCCTGCTTTTTGATAATGTCCGGCCACATGTTGGAAAAGCCCCTCAGGAAGCAATATCTATGCTTTAGACTTTTGGGAATTTGGCGGCAGACATGGCGGCTTTTGATTATCATCGGTTCCAGTCGCCGAAGCTTCACTGGCATATATGTTGTGTGTAAAAAAGAGCTGTGTAAAAAAGAGGTGTGTAAAAAGAATGTATAAAAGAATTACTGCGGACCACCAAGTGAGTGTCTATATATATATATATATATATATATATATATATATATATATATATATATATATATATATATATATATATATATATATATATATCAAACTTCGGCTTGACTTCGATTTTCCTCCCCTATAAAAGGTGAATCCAACAGTGTTGCCAGATTCAGCTCTACGTGACCTTATTTACACACCTCGTATTCATGATATTTGAAGTGATTGTGATGACTTCAAAAAGAAGAACTATCGGTTTTGAGGGTGAGCTTTAATCAGAGAAATTTGCAAGCTGCTAGAAAGAGTACAAAAAGATATGGATAAGATAAGAGCGAATTTTACAAAAAAAAAACACCCTCTAAAAACATTTTTGCTGATTTAATATGTACGGCAGATCAGATTTTTCCTTAATAATTAGGTTTTTGAATAGAAAATAATTATCGATTTTTTTACTTTATTTTAAAACTTTATCATAAATAATATTGATAATCGATGCAAAAACTTTTTAAAAATTTGTTACAATTAATTATGAATGAATTAAAATTTATAAAATAAAAAATCACGTGACTACGAACGCGCCACGATTGGCTGCCATGTTTGTGACGTCATAATAGTAAAGTGTTTTCACATCAGTACTGTCAATGGCTTGTATATATACCTGTATATATACTGTCAACATTATTTTTGGTTAAGTGTAAAATAAAATATTGTTTGTTATTAATTTAGTTCAGTAATGTATGATAAAGGGTTCATAAAGGCTAATTCTGATAATATACCTGCTATGGATATTTTTATGATCATAGGTTTTCTCAAAAATGACACTCGGTTCAATTCAGCTGAAGTTCGAGGTGTTAAAGCGTCAATGTGAGTTTTTAAAAAAATAGTCTGGCGACTCGTGAGTTTTTAAAGTGGGAGGGCGTAGAAGAAAATTGTGCTGCTGAAGATTTTTGTTGCTTTTCGCTTCCTTCTTTTTACTTTTCCTACTATTGAAACCATATACAGGAGGTGAACCAGGAATATGAGTTAAAGGAAAGAAACTGAACGGAAATAAAATATGGTGTTTTGCTCTGAAAAATTGTTTACTGTGATAATGCTGGAGGGGCAGCGCCTCAACGCCCTCTCTCACGAGGCGCTACTGAAAATAATAATAATGTAAATGTAAATAAGAAACAAAATATTTGTATTAAATATAATAAAACTATTTGTAGGGTGTCACGAGAAAGTTCCGGTGAAAAAGCTCTAGGTTCTGTTCAACTTAATTGCAAAAATGGCATTTGCACGGTAAAAAGACGTGTATGTTCAGAACATAAAGTTAGGAGTAAAACTTATAATATACATATAATGCTTATAAAAACAATATAAAACATAATTAGAAAAACAAAAGTCACACATACTGCATAAATCACTAATTTTATTTCAATAAAAAATATACTGTTAAATATACATAATAAAACTTCCCCCAACTAGGATAATATGGAAAATATATTACACTAGATTATAATAGGTAAACTATATTAATAATCAATTCATAATAAAAACAATCATTATTCAAAATCATATACATATTTGTTTGATTGCATAATAGTTTGATTACTTTCATTGAAGTTTGCAATACTTTTAGAACCACACCGATTCTTCAAACCATCACACTAAACTCTATTAACAATATTTTCAAAAAAAATACACCCACACTACATAATTGCTTTAATTAAATTTTCAGTATTTTTAAAAAGATGGCGATTTTTTGCCTTACATGTTATTACACCACATTAAACTCTTGATTTAATAATATTTGCAAATATAAATAAATCTGGCTGCTAACTAATTCTAATGAATGACCAGCTGGATATTTCCTAAATAAGAGAAGGCACCTAAATTTTTTTTTGAGTGAATAACTTTTATAGTCGAAGTGTGGGACTCTCCTGTTAAGGTCTACCCATTAGAAATCCACTATTCACCATAACATATCGTGGAAGCACTGTCAGTCACCAATACCTATAATAAATTTCTAACTTATGTTGTAAACACTAAATATTTTAACTGTTTTGTTTTATTTAGAATAGGTTTTAACAAGTATATTTTCAAATCGCTAGCAAACCAATAAATGCAGTGAAAGATATAGGTTAAATCTATAGAATTACTAAGATCGATAAATTGTTTTATTTGCCCGAGACTACAATTCTCGGAAAGAGCGCGAAAGAAAATTTCGGTGTAACTTCCGAATTGTTCCGAGCCGACCCGATATTAGCGATATAGGTCTTCGTTACCATTGTGAGGTTATGTGACGTCACAATGGTAACGAAGGCCTATTTTTTTTTGGGAACTGTCGGTGTGTCATCGTACTAGGTTTCAAAATTTATTTTCAATTTGATATATCTTTTTAATTATAAGAAAAAAAATAAATAAAAATAGTTTTGTTATAAAACTTATATATGATCTTTCCATTTATGACAAAAAAATCGTCTAAACGCGCAATTATTCATTAAATCAATGTAAATATACAATGGTTTTTCATCAGACCAACTTAAAACTAAACAGATTAAAATGTAGAAAGGTTGTAGGGAAATGAGGAAATTTCTCTGAAATCACAACAAAGGTAAAACTAGGAAACCGAAAATACGGGAAACAATTAACGAGACTCGAAAATAACAATTTTAGCGCGATGTAGAAACACGCCAGGCTTAAAGCCTCTCACGATTCGATAATTGAATAAGAGCTTCGAGCTTTTCGACCGTTTGACGCCGGCTAGATTCGTTTTTGTGATAAATTAATATTAAAGCTTTCGAGCTTTAACTTATGGCGTATCTTAAGCGGTGGCAGGAATAGGAGGGTTTTCTTTGCGGTAGAGAAACAAACTGAAGATGAGAGAGGCAAATCGAAGTTAAACACCTGTCTTGATATTCAAAGGGTTATTAATCAAAGTGTTTTGAAGTTTGTTGCTGCTAGGCGTTTGGAGCTTTACGATATTTCAAAGTTTTCGAACATAGGATTTTTTTTTTATTTTGAGTTTTTCTATTATTAAACCGAATAAGGCTATCACAACGTAAAGGACAAATCAATCAATAATTTTCTGTTATTATTTCACCAGCTATTATTTTTTATAATGTTACTAACATATCACTTTCAGATTGTTAAAGTGGGTGCAAAATTCCACGTTTTCCACGAAACTAATATACTCGAAATGTACTTGGGAATAAAAAAAAATGCTACAGTATGAAATATACTTTAATGGATTCTCTTCTTCTTCTTCTCTTCTTCTTGTTCTCCTTCTTCGTATTTTTCTTTACAGAAAAGTCTTGGTCTGTGGGAACTCTTTCCATTTGCGCACTTTTCGGACTAGTTCTCGACAGCGTGCGTTCTCTATTACTGACTCCTTGTTTGCATGTTGGAGAGATGTACCAGTTAGGTCTTTAATGTGTCCTGTCTGTCTTTTCGGAGGTCTGCCGGTTGATCTAAAACCTCCTTCCGTCCCGGTACCACCAGTCATTCTTGGCTCGCTCTCTGCGTTCAGTGTGGCCAAATCATCTTAGTATTCGTTCACGAATAAATTTGAATAGCCTTGTGGGTTAATTAATTTCTTGAATAACGAATGTATTTGTTCATCTGGCAGTGCACGGAATGCGAAGAACCCGTCTGCATCACCAACATTTAAAACAATGAATGCGCTTAAGGTCTTGTTTTTTAATGATCTATGTTTCAGCGAAATATAGCAATATTGGAAAGACTAAGGTTTTTAATAATGTTTATAGATTCCGCAGTTGGTTTCTTGTGAATATTTTGAAAATACTAGGATTTTAAATCGTCTAAAGAAATTTAGGATTTTATTTCTAGGATTTTAAACCGTTTCGTCTTGTTAGAGCTTCCCCAAGAGCTTGAACTAATGCTAATGGTCAAACACAGTGTTTCCAAGTATACAGGTAAAATTAATTCTTTTTTTATTTCTTTTTTTTTAACGTCTAGTCTAATTATCCTAAATATCGGCTGGTAATCATCGGATTATTCAATTATAATATGATCTTGTCTATTACCGGGGTGTTTTGAAAATTTAGCTGGTCATTCCTGGTTATTATGTGACTATTTCTGAAGGATTTATTTTATATCCATTATTTTTATATATAATATTGTAAATATGTGTAATAATTGTGTAATCATTTATCATTGTTTATATGTAGAAAATTATTGATTTCTGTACAATGTGTAAACATTCCGGTGCTTTTTATATTATTTAAGACATCTTTTTTGTGTTCTTTTATTCTGAAAACCTATACGTAAATATCAAATTGTAATTTATTAGATATTTTCTTTTTCTTTATGTTTAGGAAGTAAATTTCATCAAGTCCAATCTCCATAGTGAATTGAATTTTTTTGTTTATGGAATTCAAATGTCCTAAAAACGTGTGTAAATTTCTTTCCGTGCCATTCCAGATGCAAAAAACGTCGTCCATGTGTCTGTACCAGTGTGATATATTGTTGATTGATGGATTTTTAGAGTTAAAAATAACATTTTCGAAATCAGCCATAAAAATTTCAGATAACAAAGGTGGGATAGGTGGGCCCATTGGAAGATCTTGTTTTTGTTGATAAATCTCATTGTTATATTGAAAATAATTTTGTTCTAGGCAAACTAAGATTACAATTTTTAATTTGTCTTCTATGTCTGCATTGTCTATATGTCTCTTTAAAAATGTATTAAATTATTTACTGGTACTAGCAGTAAAGAAGCTTTTTACATCATAATATACTAATTTTGCATTATTCATTAATGTAATGTCTTTACATATTACATATAATGAATTTTTAATTGCATATCGGGATTGAAAATTGTATAATTTAGGTCGCGTATGACTTAATTCTTTACACAGCTTATAACTAGGTGAATTAACATACGATGCTACCGGTCTTATCTCGGATAATTTTGTTTATGAATCTTAGGTAATCCATAGAATTTCGGGGTAAAGGGTTCATACTTTTAAATTTATAAATTTGACCAACCATATATGGTTCATTAAACAGTGTAAAGTTAACAAAGTGTAGCCAAAACATATGAAAATCAAGTGCAACCATAGGTCACGAGAGTGATGTGTAAAAGATTAAATAAACTACGTTTCAAGACTAGTTGTGTAAATAAACTTAATGTAGTTAGAATGTTAGTTAATAATAAGAATTAAACGGATATTTTAGATAAATCGGGTGTATGTAAAATTTACTTTAAAGATTGTGCAGCGAAAATGTCAAAATTAGTTTGTTTTACTTGATAGCCACAAACAAATAACTAAACGCATCCATCTGAAACTTTGCAGCACACCAACCAAGTAAGCATTCATTGCAAATGTCATAGTTATTTAGTCTTATTTGCGCCATTTCTGTGTTAGCCAACGACTTTTTCAAGCGATCCTCATTATATAACTGTTAATATCACATTCATTCTGAATGCTAAATTTCTGCAAGTGTGTTTGTGTGTGAGATATACTTACTCATACAGCTCATCTAATAAGTAATTATCTCTAATCTAATAATAGTTAGATTTTCTAGTTTATATTTAAAGCTTTCAGAATCAATACAAGCCAGATACTTATTTTTAAAAATTATACTTTCCCTGTACTTTGTCCTTCTTGTGGAAAGACCACCTTAATGCGAGGTGGTGTTTCCTCTCCTCCTGTATATCCGAGTTGTTCTGTGGCACACTCTCCTCCATGCTGGTACTGTTTAAAATACAAAGAAGAGTTCTTTGATGTCAAAAATTAATTGAGAGCTAAGAAACAATAACTCCTGCTTGTCTTGCTCATACCTTGTGCAAGTAATTGCTGAGCATTGAGTATCTGTGTCAAGATCATCCACTGTAATTTTTCAATCTATTCATCCACTGACTGATATAAGCAATCCCACTATATATCTTGGGGTTAAACACTCTAGGATAATGTAGTTTATAACAGCTCAATCTTTAATTTTAAATCAATTTTTCAGAAATTTAATTTTCAAAACGTTTTTGCTTGACTCTTTTTTTACTTACAATTTTTCAATCTATTCATCCACTGACTGATGTAAGCAATCCCACTCTATACCTTGGGGTTAAACGCTCTAGGATAGTGTAGTTTATAACAGCTCAAGCTTCAGTTTTAAACCAATTTTTCAGAAATTTAATTTTCAAAACGTATTTGCTTTACTCGATCACCTCAAAGAGGCAACTAATCACATGCGTTTGAAACTTCACAGTCATATTTGATAAATATTACAGTGATTTGGCTATAAAAGGTTGTTCAGTAATACTGTAAGAACTTTGAAATGAGGCACAATGATAACTACAAGTGATAATCCGGTATTTTTTATTTTATCTTGAAGAACAACACTATAATTGAAAATCAGCTTAGTCTGATGTAATGCATTCAGGAGACTCAATTTTCGATTACTCTTTCACTTATATTGAGGTATTTTCAATCATGGCCTGAATGTTTCGCTTAAACTCAAGACTTATATATCAAGGCCAAATATATTTTGTAAGCAATATTCCTTTAGCGTTTGCCGGTAACAGTAACACGATTTCCATCATCTAAAACATAACCCAAAACCGCACCAAAAAGTGACTTTCTGAGGATGAAGGGGTAACTCATGAATCACTTGAGAATTTTCATTGACAGATCCTGCAGTTGTATTTGTTCACAAATCTATTAAGTCAGAAGTGCGTTTCATCGGAAAATTTTATTTTTCTTCGTGGACGTGGAAGTGCTTTTTTTGTTTCTAGATACGACTAATATCTACTCGCTGTTAAATCGGGTATTATTCCATGATCGATTGAAACAATGTACTGAACATAGAAGTCTATTTATGATATTTTCATTTTAAGCAGTGTTGCTGCTATTACGTTTCAAAGTTCTGACACTCTTTTCAGAAAACTCTTTACTTGCACTATCTCTATATGAGGTCGAGAACTGTTTCAACGACCTTCATATTTTAGACAATTTCTCTATCCCTTAGGCGAAAATCAAATATATTTTTTGACAATCTAACATTTTCGAAATGAAGAAAAAAATAGTTATTTGACTCTTCTGTTTTCTTCAAGGAACATAATTTACTTCGAAACATGTTAAGATGTACATAATTAAAGAAATAAATGTCAGGATCCCACCAAAACTCATTGTTCCACCCAAACAATACCGAAAATACGAGAGACGCTACATATTTACGAGCAGAACGGCTGCAATACGCATTAGCTGCAAAAGGGGCCCATTGTTCCGTCCGCGTTATCTCCGATCTCGGTACATGTCTCTTTTATTGTTATCTACTTCTCTAAGTAGGACTTTTTAACAAAGGAGCTGTCTGAAAGCAGCGAGACGCTTTGACCACCCGACTATTTCCGAATTTCTCGTTCGGATGCAACAGTTTCTGTGAGTTTGGTAATAATTGTCCGAGATTGGAACTATTGAGGAAGTTGCCCGCATCCTGATATTCGGAGAATAGATCTGAAATTGAAGCAGTTTTTGTTCTGCTAGTATTACAACAGAAAATCAATAGGAAATATTGGACAATATAATGATGTTAACTGATAAACTGATTAAACTGATTCGGTGCTTAGTGTTCAATTTCTTTGGATTTAGTATAAGAGACTTATGTTGTCGAATGTCTGTTATCTATAGTTTTAAGTATCCTAGCGACGTTTCGATCATTATCATATCTTTAGTTGTATCTAAAGTGATCAAGATAAACCGAATTTTAATATAATTGGCGTCAAGAATGGAAAATCAAAATACACTGCGTGACATTGAAGTCTGAACACCCAGTAAAAAGTATTTAATGTCAATAATAATTAACATAAATAATTATAAGGTCATAGTAAGCAAATAATTAAAAGTACAGTCCAACCTTATAAACTTTAACCGCTATTACTTTTAATTATGCGTTGATGCGCCATGGCTTGTTACATATTCATTAATGCATCTGGGCATTGGTCTGATGAGCTGATTAATATACTCCTGCGGTAACTCATTCTAAGCGACTTCTACCTTATACCTTAGTGTCGCCATAGTTTGAGGGGGTAGCAGTAAATTTATTAGTCTTCTACCTATCATGTCCCATACATGTTCGATTGGGCTTAAATCAGGAGATATTGGAGGCTATGATACTACATTCATTTGAGCAGATTCGAAATAGTCAAATGTGACTCTTGCTATATAAAAACTTTCAAAAAACTGGCTAGAACATAGACAGAATACGAACAGGTACGCATCGTACAATTTCTGAACACCAAGACAAGATAATTATACTATAAAATTAAACATGAGGTTGACAGCACCACAAATAGAGGCTAATGTTAATGAAGCAAGGAGGCAACCGGTATCTTTAACGACTGAAAAAAGAACCTAGTAGGCAGAATTTCAGTATTTAAACCATTGCTGCGGCAACAAAATAAAACGAAACGTTTTGAATGGGCTGTTTGCCACAATGACTGGACCATCGAGCAGCGGAAAAATGTTTTTTGGACCGATTAATCCAAATTCCAAGTGTTTAGTGTTAATCATCGAATATTTGTTTATTGTGGATCCCATGAAAAAGTACCTCTTAGTAACCCCCTACTGAAAAATAGTGATGGTTCTATTATGGTGTAGGGGTATTTTTCTGCGTCTGGGGTCGGAATCTTCGTTAGAAAATCTGGAATTTTAAATAAAGAAAAACTTAAGGAATTGGGTTTAATATTGTTTTTCAACAAGATAATGCCTCCAAAACACATCTCAAAATTATTAGTTTTCTTGAAAGACAAGAAAACAAAGGAACTCAAGAAAGAACTTTAAAAATTATGAAATAGTAGACGCAATCACGAGACCTCAACCGCACTGAGCTTCTCTGGGGTCAGTTCGACCGAAATATTCGTGAGCAGTGTCCAACATCGCAAGAACTTGCTTAAAGACAGTTGAGAAAAAAATAGTTCTACCATTTTTCCAAAGCTTCTTGCAAGAATACCACTAATAGCAAAAGAGGTAATAAAAGACAAGTGTTTTTTTTATAAAAAAGGATAAATTATTGGATAGTTTCGACCGAACCTAACCTAGAAAGCCCAACATATCATCCAACGAAAACTGACATCCGAAAAGAAAAACTTCTACGCCTTATTAAATCCCAAAATCCAACACCCACGCTTGCACTTACATCGGCCAATTTTGTATACAATTTTTCGAAAGGTTTTAATTTCGCAGTGACCCTTAACACTATCCTAACAGAGAAAATAATTTCCCAAACAGAAGATAGTTTACCTCACCTAATTTCTCGCGAAGCCGAAGAAACCAGCCAATACAGAGCCAGAAGCCTTCGTCGTTCCAAACCTGCGAGATCTAATCTTCCGTCTGATGAAAAACGTGTCCTGCTTGAGTTACACAGGAATTCAGACGTAGCAATTCTCCCAGACGACAAAGGCAATTGCACTGTTATACTTCATACCGTCGACTATGAAATTAAATTGTCTGATCTATTAAAGAGTGCAGATTACAAGGAAATTCCTAACGTGCCTACACTATTTAAAGAAGAAAATGCGTTCTGTTATCAATACTTATAATCCTCCTTCAGATGGTAAAAAGGCTTTAATACTCGCAAAAACTCTTCTTGCATTCCAAAAATGTACGGTCTCCCAAAAAATCCATAAATCTGACATTCCATTCGTCCAATTGCTCGTAGAAAAATCAACGTCCTGTATCAAAAATTCCTCTCATTTCATTGAGCATCTTCAAAGGCACAGTATATCCGAAAGTGACATTTTTGTTAGTTTCGATATTATCTCATTATTTATAAAATCCCGAAACCCTAGACATTGTGAATAACAAACACCACATATCAACGGATATTCTTAGTCTTATTCAACATTGCATTCCCAATGCATATTTTATCTTCAAAAATAAATTTTTTAGACAGATTCGTAAAGATATTTTTATTGAACAATTTGAAACTCAAACCATTAACAGCGGTCTGTTGAAACCTACATGCTGGTTGGGATATGTAGATGACACATTCGTCATTTAGTCACATGAAATACAATCTATAAATCTGTTCCTTTCGCATTTGAATAGTATACATCCCCAGGACCAATTTACAATGGAGACTGAAAACAATTCTACCATGCCTTTTCTTGACTTTCTAATACTAAAAAACCAAACCAAAGCTTCTTGTATTCAGTCTATCGTAAACCTACCCACACAAACCGTTATCTAAATTCGAATTCACATCATCATTCATCCCAATTAAATTCGATGGTCAAAACTTTAGTCACATGATCTTTAAGATTGTCGGACAAGGAACATAACTTAATTCCATACTTAACATAACTAACAGGCAAACATAACTTAATTCCCTAGAAACAGCACTAATTCAAAGCGGCTATGACATTCGTCAAATAAAAAGGCATATTGATGAAGTTCTGGCAACAGGTCGTATCTACCAATCCAATAGAAAATTTTCCCAAAATCCTAAAGTTGTTGTGCCATACATCAAGGGAGTTACCGATACAATTAGCCACATATTTGGATTCCGTAATATCGAAATTATATTTACAACAGAAAGAAATATATCCAGCTTCCTCAGATCAGTGAAAAATAATATTCCATAAGAGTCACATAGTGTCTGTGAGATTCCTTGTTCTGGCTGCTACCAATCATATATCGTCCAAACCAACAGATGTATCCAAAATCGCATATACGAGCATTCTCTCGCCGTCCGAAAATCGGATCTCTCCTCAACTCAACTCTAGCAGAACATCATATCCAACCTATATATATCACACCTATATATTCCTACAAACCTCGCATAATTCGTGAATCAATTGAGATCGCAAAACGTCCAGACTGCCTAAACAAGAGGGACGACGGTTTTAGAGTTCCAAATATTTGGAAACTTCTTATTTCCACATTGCCCATCCAAAACCCTTCCAATCAAACGTCCACCTCCCGTTTCATCCCCACCTCTCAACAGAGGGCTCCACCAACAACCTTACCTATAAATGAAGAGGTTTCGCCGACCACGTTCTCTTCTAGTTGTGAACTGTGGAGAGTAGACAGGATGAGGCTTCGTAGCAATCAACTAGATTCTCTTGATAATGGCTTCAAAGTAGAAGCCGCACCGTCGAGATTTTACAAATCTAAAACGCGGTTCTACCCGAGAACCTAGTAACTCTAACATTATCAACCGCGGAAGCCTTTCCGAACATATATATATTAGGGTGGGCCGAAAATCCGTTTTCTTTTCGAATTTCTTTATTTAATACCGAAAATATTTTTCATTATACCAAAAAAAAAATGTGCTAAGGGAAAAAAATTAAAAATTCTTGTGTAGCTGCATTATTTCTCTCGCTGCTCGCATTATTTCTCTCTTGTAATTTTCGATACAGCACTTTGGGAAACACCTACAATTTCCTCGATAATACTTTGATTATATTTGTAACAAAGTAATTAATCTTGATGTGTTAAAATTAGATATCATGTTTTTAGGTATTTTTAAATGGATTGATTGAAAAAGAACTGAAATAATGTATAAATATCACTATCAATGAAATGGGCAAAAATCGAAAACCTGTGTTATCAGCAAAACAATGCAAGATTATTTCATTAATAAAAGAATATTTTCTAAATACTGGTTATAGTGATCTTAAATTTTTGGCCAGAGGGAAAATAATTTGTGGGCTTAATTTTTCCCAGTAATACTAACTAAGGTAATATTGCATCTAGTTCAGTTTCATGAAGTGATATTTATAAACTAGGTCATCTAAAAGAATACTATAACTTTTTAAAGTATCTAACATTATATCCACGAACGAACAAATCGTTTTCAATTCCGAATCGCTGAAAAGTTTTCGCTTAATCACATCTCTTTCCCTCCGCTTTTCCTTTACTGTTCCTCCATCACCATCATCGGATTAAAAGATCAGTATTTGAAATGCAAAGTTAAAGGGATCGAAGATTGCCACAAAATTCTTTTTCAATTATTGATTGGACCTCGGAAAATTAAGGGATCGGATGGTAAAAGCGGGGAGTGGTGGTAAAACTTTTCACGTCAGAGCTTTGTGGAAAATAGAACACATTAGATAATGCGGAGCACAAAGTTGGTATCGTTCGAAAACTTAGACAGTTTCAACAAGTCTGCGGTGGATGGATCCTTTTAATTATGGCCGAAGAAGAAATTTAAACGATAGAAATGGTGTATTGGGTGGGTTTGAAATTAAATTCTTTTGCGAATAAAAAAAGTTAATTTTAATAGTTGTGTCTGCTAAATTAGCGATCTGCTACAAACTCGACATATTTTACCAGTATACTGTTAACTTTTCTGATATCAATTCATTTATTCCATCACTTCGACATTAGATGGATGATCAATTCTTCTATTGTAAGCTTCGGTGTGAAACACTAAACTCGAAGAGATTTACCAATAAACATCAAACCACTTTTTTTAACTTCTCGACGCACGTTTATCTATCCATGTTAGTATCATTGTGAGATGATTTAATCTAATTCTAAACTAAACTATGTTCCATTTATATGATAACCCTATCTAATGAAGCGTGTAAAAATCATGAACCGTGAAGTTTACTGAGCGTTATATTAATAATTGAAAAAGTTGACTGAACAGAATAGGTCCTTTATCCCAGTTCCCGGTTAAAATGCTTTCATATGCATCCAAAGCTCTATTGTTATTTACACTTTTAACCAGTCTTAAATTACTAATATTTATATTGTGATCATGTTCGATTGCATGTTGGGCAACAAAAGATTTTTCATATCTCCCATATCAAATATGGGCAATGTGTTTTTTTTATCTCCTTAATATGGATCTTTTTGTTAGCCCGATATACCTTCGATCACAATCTTAACAACGAATTTCTTAAATCTCCGACTTTTCATGTTGACCTACTTTATCCTTTGGATTACCCAGGACGTCTCTTAATTTATTATATGGTTTGTACACAACTTTAATGTCTACTTTTTTCAAAATATTGTCTAGCTCTCGTGTTAATTGGGTATCAAACAGTATTACCAAAAATTTATTTTTTTTATGATCGTTTTGAAAATTCGAAGATTCTTTCTATAATTTTCTAAACTTCTGCTTTCTAATTAATTTATCTACAATGTTTTTATTATAACCGTTCACTTCGGATACCTCCCTAATTAATTTTAATTCTTTGTTATAATTATCTTTGTTTAAAGGAACATCGATTAATCTAATACCATACAATTTAAACTATCCATCTTATTTTGGAAGCTATGAGTCGATCGTTCGAAATATCTCGAAGTGGTGGTGTTTTATCTTTTGCCATCATTATTGGATGAAAACTCAACTCATACGTTGAAGCATATATATATATATATATATATATATATATATATATATATATATATATATATATATATATATATATATATATATATATATATATATATAGATATAGATATAGATATATAGATATATAGATATAGATATTTACTTGTTTACGTACCTTTATAATCATAATCATTTTTTGATTAGTTGATTCTTTTGTTTGCAGTCATAACAAGAGTTTAATAGTTGTAGTAGTACGCGTAATACTACAAATATACGACGCGTACTACTACAAACATTTATATCATTTGAAGTTTGTTTAAAGGAAAATCGATTAATCTAATACCATACAATTTAAACTATCTATCTTATTTTGGAAGCTACGAGTGGAATCGTTAAAAATGTATCTCGAAGTGGTGGTGTTTTATCTTTTGCAAGCATTATTGGATGAAAACTCAACTTATACGTTGCAGCAATTGACAGGAGCATAAGCATATATATATATATATATATATATATATATATATATATATATATATATATATATATATACCAGGTGTCCCATCGCGGCCGTATCTTGAAAACTATTTATCCCACAGCTTTGGGAAAAAAAAATTGTACTAAAAATGATCTTGAGAAATTCACCAAAAATATTTTTAAGCTTCTAAAACGACCGCAAGAGGGCGTGACGAGTTAAACATTTTTAAAAAATCTTTTTTTTGTGTATTTTCAAGTGTTAACCGAGTAAGAAAAATTCTCAGTTATAATTAGCAAACTGTCTCCTACAACTTTGTTTTATGACATTTTGTCGTAACTTCGCGAATAAAGAAGTGGGGGAGGGGAGTTTTACCTATTTAGATAAAAAGTCGTCTAATGTCCGTTTACCTAAACCGATTTTCCTCAATTTGGATTCATTTAAAAGGCAATTGCTGGGACAATCAGAGAATCTGAGAGATAAAATATTTAGTTTATAAATGAAACCGCGAGGTGGCGTTACATTCAACAATAGTTTTTTTGAAGTTTTGTTCAGTTTTTTCAAATGGAATGGTACAGCTTTTATTACATGGCTAGAAATGTAATTTAAAGAGGAATCATCCAGTGAAAACCCGAAATCGATATCTCTGACATGTCAAGAGATATTTCGATTTTTCTGAAAAAATCAGTTATTATTTCACTACTACCTGCATTAAGTTAAAAAAATATTAACCTAATGTTTGCCTTCCTTCACACTTTACCCAGGTTTAGGACTGTTCCAAATTCTTCATGCCATATTAATTTGGAGCGTGTTTAAAGGCCAACGGGCCAACAACGAAGATAATAATATAACAACAGTCAAATAAAATTAACAGCACAGCAGTCTAATAATTAACAGAATCTGAACTTTACCGCCTTTCTAAATGTTTAAAATGCCTTCCATCCTTAGAAATGCAAAGATTTATTTTTCGACCAGTACTAAAAACGGCAGCTTCAATTTCCGCTCTTGAAATGCTGGTTATTGAATTTTGAATTCTTTCAATCTTATTTTCTGGTGTGGTAGGACGAGTTTGAAAAACAAGGTCTTTTAGTCTTTCCCATAAATAAAAATCGAGGACTGTCAAATCCGGTGAGCGCGCCGGCCAGGAAAATAAACTACCCCGTCCTATCCAACGATTTGGAAACGAAGCATCCAAGAAGTTTCAAACCACCTGCGAGAAGTGGGCAGGGCATCCATCATGCTGGTACCACATTTGTCTTCTTGTTTCCAACGAAACATCTTCCATTAGTTCTGGCGGTCCATTTTGTAAAAAATTTAAATATGTTTTACTATTCAAATGTCCATTAAAAATAAAGGGACCAATAATTTTGTCTCCCAAAACACCACACTATACGTTCACACTCCATCTATTTTGGTGGTTGATTTCTAACATCCAGTGTGGATTAGCAACTGCCCCCTAAAAGTAGCTTCATCAGTCCATAGTATGCGTTTTAAGAATTGTTTATTTCCACTACACATATTTTTTAACCAGTGACAATACTCTAACCGTCTGTTGAAATCGTTATCCAAAAGGGCTTGGTGTAAGACAACATGATAGGGGTGCAGCTTGTTATCTCTTAAGATTCGATGAACGGGTGTCTTGCTAACACCTAATTCTTCAGATATTTGTCTGATACTTAAATGGGGGTTGGTTTCAACATAAGCCAGAACATTTACGACATTATCTCCATTACGAATCGAACGTAACCTGGTGCGGACTGGATCTGGATGCACAATTCCTGTTTCTAGCTAGACGTAAGCGTCTTGCTAGACGTGTAAACACCTTCTTCGAATAATGCCTTCTTTCGGGATATTGACTTGCATATTGCCGCTCCGCAATACATGCATTTTCAAAACATTGGAAATACACCGCCAACATGTCATAGGCCTCGTTATTCGTAAAAGGCATTGTTAGATATTATTATAATAATTATTAATAATCAATAAATGCAGTGTTGAAAATGTAATGCATTTCAAAACTGACAAGTTAATTTGACTGTTTTTGTTTGTTTCCATGATTCCCTTCTTACACTCTTTGTGTAATGTACCTAAGGATTGCATGCGTTTATTTGGAAACCCGAAAACGCATAATTTCATTCATCCATTCATTTAGTTTAAAAAAAAGAGTAGGTATATTTATTAATGACTGATTTCAATATTCTGTCAAGTAGTATTTAAGCATCACAAAAGAGAAAATGCAACAATTGGGGAAAGGCATTTTTTCCGCTTATGTAATTAAATTAGAAAATATTATCAAGGTCAGGATTAGAACATTTATGATGATTGATACTGAATAGATAATTTTATTTTTTAAATAAAATTGTTGCGGTTGCGATTGCGACCTAAATATTAAGACCAATTTTTAACTTAATATTACGGTAAAAATTAAAACTAACTGATTTTTTTCAGAAAAATCGAAATATCTCTTGACATGTTAGAGATATCGATTTCGGGTTTTCACTGGACGATTCCTCTTTAAATTACCTTTCTTGCCATGTAGTAAAAGCAGTACCATTTCATTTGAAAAAACTGAACAAAACTTTAAAAAAACTATTGTTGAATGTAACGCCACCTCGCGGTTTCAGTTATAAATTAAATAATTTATCTTCCAGATTATCTGATTGTCCCAGCAATTGCCTTTTAAATGAATCCAAATTGAGGAAAATCGGTTAAGGCAAACGGACATTAGACGACTTTTTATCTCAATAGGTAAAACTGACCCCCCACCCCCCCGTTATTCGTAAAATTACTACAAAATGTCATAAAAAAAAGTTGTAGGAGACAGTTTGCTAATTATAACTGACAATTTTTCTTACTCGGTTAACACTTGAAAATACACAAAAAAAAGATTTTTAAAAATGTTTAGCTCGTCACGCCCTCTTGCGGTCGTTTTAGAAGCTTAAAAATATTTTTGGTGAATTTCTCATGATCATTTTTAGTACAATTTTATTTTCCCCCAAAGCTGATAAGATACGGTCTCGATCCATCCTTAATGGGACACCCATATATATATATATATATATATATATATATATATATATATATATATACATATATATATATATATATATATATATATATATATATATATATATATATATATATATATATATATATATATATATATATATATATATATATATATAGATATATAGATATAGATATTTACTTTTTAATCATAATCATTTTTTGATCAGTTGATTCTTTTGTTTGCAGTTATAACAAGAGTTTAATAGTTGTAGTAGTACGCGTAATACTACAAATATACGCGTACTACTACAAACTTTTATATCATTTGAAATTTCTGGGTTAGAGTCGTTTTTTCCAACAACTTCGTTATTTTCGATTTTATCCGATATTTATTTACATGAATAGAGTAAAAAAAATATCTTGTGACTACAATAAACTACAAATAATGTAGCACTAATTTCATTCCTATTTTTCGTATTATTATCAATATTTACTGCTTTGAACAATATCTATTGTTTTTCCTGCATAATTATTGGCACTACCAAAATTTGAACTATACTACAATTATTAGCATCGTTTGTAGGTAAAAATAAACAAAAAAAATCGAGTATTCTTTAATGCGAGTTTCAGCGTGATAGATCTACCATTTTTCGATATCGAACAGAATTGACAGTTATAACTTCACCAGCAGCATTCTGAAAGAAACACAGCCCAATTACACCTTCATACCATAATGCACACCAAACAGTGACTTCTTTAGGATATAAAGGTTTTCATTAATCAATCGTGGATTTTCCTCGCTCCAAATTTAGCAATTTTATTCATTAACATGGCCACCAATTTCAAAATGTGCTTCATGTGATAAGATACTTTTTTGAGAAAAACCATCTGTTTGTTTTTTGATACAATTGACAAACGACGACGTTTTGAATGATCCAGTGGCTTTAGTTCCTGTGTTATATCAACCTCAGAGCTAAATCTTTTCATAAAATACGCCATGTTGTCAATTTACTAAGTGCAAATTGTTGTGAGTATCGACTAATAGAAATGTTTGGATCTTCAGCAACATTTTCACGTATCAAATCAATATGCTCTTATAAACGACCACTATGACTATATATTGCTCTTTTATCTTCTACCTAGTATCTTGAAATTTTTGAATAATTCGATTGATATTATTATGGATGATTGTGCAAACCGTAAATATTACGTGATTTTCAAAAAACATTTTTCACTGAATGAACGTTCATTTTCATAAAATAATTCAACAATTTTAAAGCGTTGTTGTATTTTGACTCCATTTTTATAAACGTCATACATTACACTTCTGAAATAAGACTAGACCTAGGCAAATTCACAAATCCATCTGTGTTTTATTCAAGAATTTAAAAAATCTCTCAATTTGAAAGACCTGTTATAATCTCTTTGCTGATTTTCTACGAAAAGTGAAGCTTAATATATTGTAAATTTCACAGTTTAGTTCTCTCTAACTTTGTTCCTCTGTTGGTAAATGATAATAGAATATTTGAATTTGAAATTTCGAATGTTTTAGAAGTTATTTGTACATCTAATAATTATAATTTACAGAGACGGTCACATTATAGTCGATAAATATTGTGTTTGCTGTTTAATATTGATACTGTCTAGTTTCCGTATTAGTTTTCCTAATTGTTTGTCGGAATGGTTTGCTGAAAATGTTGTTGCATTGTCATCTATAAATATTTACCGAGCAAATGCCGATCTTTCAAAAACCGACTACCTCAACAATTTTATAAATATAATTTTTGCGAGCATTTGCGTTTTGTGAACAACATATACAGTATTAAAATATCTCCAACTTGGCAAATAAATATCGATAGATTTCTTAAAGTATTATAACATGTAAATTGAAATTGAAATATATTCAATTGTACAGCCATGTTCATATATATTGGATATCTCCAATAGTTAGGTTATAGTGCGGTTCAAGATATATCGTTAACCGAATGACTGCAATAAACTGTTAACAACCCCTGTCGTAGCAAAAACCAGCAAAGTTGTAAAAACGTAAACAGGACCGGGCCTAATAAAACAAACAGGTAAAAAGATAAAATTAATTTTATATCTGGTTTAGTAGTTTCGAAATATTTTAGTTTAGTTCGCATTCTTTTCTTAAACAGTGCAATTCTATAATTTCGATCTTATTTTTATTATTCCAAAGGTGCTAAAAATGTGGCGTTCTTGGCAAGATAATGATCGTTGTGCCTCCTGTGGTGCTAATTTACTTTATTGTATAGGAGATGCTTTATTGAATAGGAGGCTTAATGTAAATGCACCAGCAGCAGCAGAAACGTCTTCATTAACGAAAACTCCGTTGTCTACAGCTAAAGATATTGTGACGAAGCTAATGAAGCCAAAAAAGTTCGTAGTGATTCAGGTAAAAGCAAATGCGTTGACGAATGTGACAAAGACTTAATTCTAAGTAAAATTACATTGCATTCATTACAACTTTCATTACATGACTATGAAAAGATGTAACCGACATTCTTTGCAGCAGAACTAGCCTTCAGAGAATATTATCTCAAATGGGTTGTGCATATCGGACCATTAATAAAAGACAAATATTAATCGAATCACAACGATCGTGACGATGATGGTTTGACTACTTAAACTTAAATATATATATATATATATATATATATATATATATATATATATATATATATATATATATATATATATATATATATATATATATAGATTAGAAAATCGTCCCATTATCTACCTTGATGAAACTTGATGGTTCGGTACACATGAGACGCCAGCAAAATGATGCGTAGATAGACAAATCAAAGCCCCAGCGAACAAGGGAAAAAGAATTACAATTTTGCATGCTGGTTCCGAGGATAGATGGGTCCCAAATTTTTTACGGTTGCCCTCCAAAAATATTAAACATTCATCTTTGGACTACCATGACGACACCACAGCAGAACTTTTTAAAAATTGGTTTATAAATAGCATTTTGCCCAATGTGCTAAAGGAGAGCGTAATTATAATGGACAATGATAGTTATTATAACCGCCAAAAGAATAAAGTTCCTAATGCAAATAACACTAAATTGGAAATCCAGAACTATATGTAAAAAAACGATATATACTTCGAAAATACATATAAAAAATGTTTCTTCTAGAAATATTAAAGACATTTAATATTAACAGGAATATACATATATAGATATATATATATATATATATACAGAAAACATTTCTCCGACTCTAAGTGCAAATGCTGCAACAATAATTAGGAAGGTTGTAAATAGTATTCCCAAAGAAAGTGGGATAAATTCGATTAACCACGTTATTAAAATAGAAGATTCTTATATATCATTTACTAATAATGTAGAACCACTTAGTATTAATGTAGACCAAAGTGACAGTGAGAGCGAAACCGAATTAAATGTATTATTAAATTTAAGTTATAATTTTTATTTTACTAATAGATAAATTTATTTATTTATTTATTTTTTATAAAAAGTAAAGTTTTGGGGTTAGAGGCGCATCAGCAACTGAGAAGGCTATTTAGCGACTGGACCTACAGATTAACGTGGAATCCGAACCACGGTCATCAGCTACCGAAAACCCTGGTCAGCACCCCCTCGGGCTATCAACCCTTGGTTTTGTGCTTAACCGAAAGTATCTCGAAAAGCCAACCGACTGGCGAGTGAACAACGTAGAAAACCTCTCAGAAGGCATCCGGCCTTACCCAGCCTCGAACTGGCGTGACTGAGAGGTGATTCCTTGTCAGATTTTACACTCTTACCTAGAAACATTCACAAGAATTTTAGAAAAACTTTTTTGTCTAGTACGGGATTCGAATCCGGTCCACATTAACTGACTTAACGGAAGGCTAACGCCTTATACACCACAGCTAATGTGGCTCCTTTTATTTTTATAGTATTAATAAATTCAGAGTACACAAACCAATAAACAATATTTTAGTCATACATAATAATAATAATTATTTAATCATAATTTAACAATATTTGATTTTTCCCAAAATTATTCAAAAGTTAAACCATTCCGCCTCTGGTGTCTCTGGCGAAACTAGGAATATTTTTATTGAAATTTACTGGGGCAATTAACATTTTGCCGAAGAACAACGAAATATCTTGAAATGGACTATACTACTGAATTTTCTAACAAAATGAATGTGGCACTAACCTTTCGTATGTTATATAAATATTTTTATGCAATAAAACTCTTTTTGTCCAAACCATGTAATAAACTGCAATATTCGATTTTTATTATTTCTTCGTCTTCCTGTACAGCTGCAGCCCCGTAGTGAGGCTTGATCTCCTTCAACCTTCCCCTCCAACTGGATCAATCTCCAGCAGCCGCTTGCGAGTTATTGATGTGTAGTAGTTTTTCAGCATCTCTTCTTACATTGCCGTATCATCGTGCTTTTAGTCTACCGTTTTTCTCTTACCCCCTATTCGCCCCTACATGATTTTTCTTGGTACTCGGTTTTTTGGCATTTTCGCAACGGTTCCCTCCCATCTGAGTCGCTGACAGCCTCGCATCTGACAGCCTACAATATCCAGATCCTTGCACAACTGCTTGAGTTAATCCCGTATTATTATTACTCATGTTGCTGTTCTTCCATTTTTATAATCACAATGAAATTTTAAATAGTTTTAATAGTTTTAAGATTTCATTGTAACTGAGTAAGTAAAATAAGCGAATTAAAGCAGGGTGATTCAGGTCAAATCTTCCTCATTCATATAATTCCACTGGTTGTAATAGCAAGAAAAATAAAGTTTTTGCGGTGTGCGATTTGAACTACTATTAAACGCTGGCCCAAAACTAGTCCTTTTTTTAATAGACAAAAAATTGGTCGAAAGGGCAGTAGAATAGGTAGTAAGAATCGATGTTTAAGACGATTATGTATGCGCGATAGGTGAGTATCTTTAAAAGAGCCCTACAACATATAATGTCTGCTTCTGCACAAATGATAGGAACATGCCTTGTGGTCGTTGGTTTAAGCGGATTTAGAGAAAAACAAGCCTCATTTAACCGAATAATACAAGGAAAACGGTAATTATGTGCCAAATAGTATGAAGATTGGACTGCTAACTGGGCCAAAGTCATATTCCGATTCCGAACTATATAGGAAATTATGCCTGTTATTCTTATAACCATAAGTAGTTCACAATCTGCATATTCCACATTTAAAATACGAGGGTTCATCAATAAGTACCCGTGTTTGAAATAAAGATGTAATGTTTTTACAAATTTATTTTTATTTTTCAACGTAGTCTCCTTTTAGGATTATACACTTTTCCAAGCGTTTCTTCAACTTTTTTAAGCTGCCTAAAAAAAAGGAGAGTTTTCAAACTCTCCAAAATACGCTTCTGTCTCGGCGATAACCTCTTCATTCGAGCTGAATTTTTTACCTGCGAGCCATGTTTTCAATTTAGGGAACTGGACGGAAAAGTTGCTGGGTGCCAAGGTGCTGGGGATGCGGAAGCAATTCGTAGTGCAGTTCGTGCAATTTGACTGCGAAAATTAAAGATAAATGTGCCGGTACGTTATCGTGATGGAAGAGCACTTTTTTCTTAGCCAATTGGTACCGTGTCTCCTTCAATTTATTATCGAATCTGTCCAACAACTCACTGTAATACTGCCCTGAGGCATCCGTGAAGATTATTCCTTTGGAATTCCCGAAAATCGTGGCCATAACCTTTCCGGTTGATGGAACCGTTTCTGCCTTCTTTGGAACAGATTTACCCGAAAAATCCATTGTTTTGACTGTCTCTTGGCCTCTGGCGTGTAATAGTGTATCAACGGTGACGAGTCTATAAAAAATCCTGTGGATTTCGCTTAAAGGGGTCCAAACACTGCTTTGACATTGTTAGTCGTATCCGCTTGTTGTCCACCGTGAGCAATCGCGGCACCCATCGGGTCGACACTTTCCTCACACCTATCTTATCATTTAAAATCTTGATTACCGTTCTGTACGAGACACTTACGGTCTCAGCTACTTCGCGCATTTTCGTTCGGCGATCAGCGAGAACTGTGTCATGGACCTTTTCGACGATTTCCTCGGTAATAACGTCTGACGGGTGTCCTAACCATTCTTCATCGAAACCACTTGTACGATCACGCTTAAACTCATTAAACTAATATCTCACGGTTGTCATATATGGTGAAGATAGATAGCATCCAACTTACTTTTATTTATTCGCATGTTTTTTCATCCAAAAATAAAAAACGAATTACGGATCGATATTGCTCTTTTTCCATTTTATCAAGAAATACAAAACACGCATGATACAACTGGCTGTCAAAAAAAAAAACTAACCTATGAATTTATTTGAAATTCAGCAGGAGGTCGTTTAACAGTCTAGAGTACACTATGATAATGCCAGTTCCACTCGTCAATGCCATCTGTTATCAAACACGGGTACTCATTGATCAACCCTCATACTTGCTTTTACATATGTAACATTCTCTGGACAGCATTTTATTCAATATGCCGCTAATCTAACTTGAAGGTAAGATGAGGCATATAGGGTTTGTCCAATACGAATCGGGATTGAGGTCATAAAGAACATTTATTGAATAACTATGTAAAGTAAAGTAATAATTTTCAAAATATGACCCTTCTGCATCATCAATCGCTGCGGTTTTTCTAGTCTTCATACGCCCGGTATCTCAATCGTCCCGAAATGATGTCCTTTCAGGCTTCTCTTGATCCTAAGTAACAAAAAAGTCACATCTGGACTATAAGGTGGTTGGGACAGCGTTGCCAGGTTGTGTTTGCCCATTGTCTCCCTCACACTTAGCGACATGTGACTGGGCGCGTTGTCCTGAAGGAGCATCCAGGTAGGATCGTCGATCTCTCTTCGGACGCAGCGGACCCTCATCCTCAAACGTTCGAGCACTTCTGCGTAAAATTTGCCGTTCACTGTTTGGCCAACGGGCACAAATTCTTTATGGACCACACCTTTTGCATCAAATAAGACAATGAGTTTCTATTTTACTGTTCACTTGCTCATGCGAGCTTTTTTTGGTCGTGGAGATGCGTTTGTGTGCCACTCAAATATTTGCCTTCTGGTCTCCGGATCGTACTGTTCAGAACATTTGGATCGATCTCCAAACGTTCCAACAGTTCACGGGGAATCATCACACGGTGTTTCTTCTACTCGATTGACAAAACCTTCGGCACCAATTTCGCGCGCACCTTTTGCAAATCATCGGTTATAGTTGATTTCTGGAAATCAACTCATATACCATCAAACGAACACTTAACTTCTCAGAAATTCTCGCACTTAGCCACATTTTCATCGGTTCTGGCCGAGATTGGACGTTCAGCGCGTTGTTCGTCTTCTACGTTTTCTCGGCCTCCTTTGAATATTTTATGCCACTCAAAAACACGTGCTCTGGACATGAGTCTGTAATGTCACACAGAATGACTCTGGACGTCCTTGTAAGCCTCACAGACTATGTGATAAGTCTCCGTAGCGGATTTGTTCAATTTCACGCAAAATTTGATGGCACGTCTCTGGTCGATGTTTTGTTGCATCTTGGCTCTAGATGCGAACTTAAAATACACGTTCAGTTCTTGCACGATCTACACACTCCAAAGTTTCAAAGTCACACGATCTTCACACTCCAAAGTTTCAGACAACTGAGCCAGGTTTCCTAGGTCACTTGGAGGTCACACCTCTTCTCCTTGGCAGGAATAAATCCGTCCCGATATTTATTGGACTAACAGTGTATAATTCAGAATCATTTTTATATCTGCGTCAGGAATGAATGATCTGTATTTATGCGAAGGGTGCATCAATAGTGATCATTGCATAGCCATATTAAAAGAAATAATAGTGTCGACTGTTTAACGAAGATGCCACCAATATCTACTTCCAAGCAGATAACGCTCATTGTCATTAACTATAAACATTAATGCGCCTGTTCAATGATAATTGCGCTTGGACAATGATCGTTCAAAGTTTATGTATTGCAGTTTTAATGCATTTGATATGCAAAATATTGATAAAAACATATTGTGGATCACAATACAGTATATCAACTGCTGATATTAAAGCAAAAGGTGGTGTACCACAGTGGTGTCTACTTCATTTGAGCAGGAATGTATGCTAGTTATTTCCGTTTATGATCGAATATATTCTTTAACAAATTTTTATATGCGAATTGTCAAATTTTCATAATATTAAGTTGTTCCTCGCATTCGAATTGATTGTGATAATTTTTATGGGTTGTGTTTTCGAGAAGTAACACAATTAAATCTGTTAATATAAGGTTAATATAATAATAAATAAATCTATGAAGATCAGAATGTAAACTGAAAGTATAAAAAAAAATTGTCCAACTATTTCATAATTTATACAGGACTCGGTAAAAAGCCGGTCTTGCTTCTTATTTAGTTTGATTCTCTTGTTAGGAGATTTTCAGATAAATAGAGAGAGATAATTTTATATAAAAGCGTTCAGATTCTAGCGTACTTGTATGATAGCGGCTTAATTTCCAAGTTTGGCTGCGATCTCGTAAGAGCATTTAATTCACTTCATGCAGCATTTAATAAACTAAAATAAAAAAATAGGGATAAAATGTATTCATTTAATGAACAAATAGTGTCGCATCGAAACGTTGTACGCCAAAGCCTTGCAATAAGGGTAAAGAAAATTATTGGGGTATTAAAGGCTCATATATCTTTGGTTTCTGTTAACCACAATACTAGGAGTACAAGAAATGTTGTGAATTATTAAGATAGTAAACAAAACTTAACTGTGAGCTGAAACATTATTGCATCAAAGGTTATTTCAAGAAACTTGACCAGATCTTATGTAAGTTATGAAACATCAGACCAGTGCTTATGCTTACGAATTTGACATAAAACTGTAAAAGACTTGAAGAGAAGCGTAAGCGAAATGACGTTGAACTCTTATCAGCTTTATCAAGATTCCGATGTTGAAAGAGCTATTAAAATATACAAATTGAGGTGTATAGGGAATATTGAGTTAATTGAGTGATTTGATTTTGGTAATGTTTTCTTCACTGGTTGACGTAAGTCTTCCCGAACAAGGTACATCTTCAACTACCATGATATCATCAAGTCCTTGTATCATTTTAAATTAAATTAAATTTTTTTTTTGCATAGTTTCATCACCGTAGCATAGTTTAATAATCAGCATATTTTTTAATAGTTTAAAATTGTTTTGACAACAATGACTACAAATTCTCTGCTCGATTATTTTATGCATCATCGATAAACATTTTTAGCAATTACTAACCATGCTATCATTTCTTACTTAAGAAAGGAAATTTTATGAAACTTTTGTCGGACGTCAAGGACACTCATACCAACTTAAAAAACAAATAGCTGTATTGTAATGTAAAGCGCGTAAACTTTTAAAACAAGAGTCACTTTACTTTTTGATCACAGTAGTACCAGGTATGGCGGTTAATATTTCACACGTTTAATTTTCGAGAAAATTATGCGCCATCGCTAGCTTCACATTTTTCCCATTTTTCGGACCATTTGTGGATGCCCTCGCAGCAAAACCATATATCTTTTTAGGTGGTCTAGTTATCAAGCCATTTTTCGACATCCCCATAATTGTTGAAGTGTTTCATGGAAAGTGCATGAGATGTCGGTGAAAAAAGTGTTAGTCGGACAAGGTCAAGTCTGGTGAGTACGGCAGGTGGGGCAAGAGTTTTCTGCCAAGTGCAGGAATATGTTCCGACCGCTTTCGTTGTGTGTGATGGGGCGTTGTCGTGCTGGAATATCACTTTTCTGTGTCTTGTAGCTCATTCTGGTCGCTTTTCGATGAATGCATGGTTCAAATTGCTCATTTATGGACGGTAGCGAACGGTATTAACAGTTTCACCTAGTTTCAGAAACTCATGGTACACGACACTCTTCTGATCTCACCAAATACACAGTATTGTCTTCTTTCGAAAGGTATTTGGTCTTGCGGTCGATGCTGGAGGTTCTCCTGGGTTAAACCATGATTTTTTGCATTGTTTGTTCTCGAAATATATCCTTTTTTCATCTATACTCACGATCCAATGCAAAAAGGTTTTTCTTTCATGTCGAGAAAGCAAAACTTCGTACACCATTTTTCGCTTTTCCATCAGTTTGTCGTTTAGTTAATACCCACAAGCGTCTTACGATGGGACATTGTCACCTTAAGTTTCAATAAGACTCAAATTCTCTTTATTTGGTTCGAAACTTGACATATTTACCATGCGAAAAAAAACGGTCGTAGCAAGAAAATGACATAAGAGACTGTGAACCGACTTTTGTTTACAGCGCCATCGCTAAATTTAAAAAATAGGAATTATTAAGCGTCACACCCGGTAAGTCCATGTACCATTTGCTTCATCTCCGTAACACTTCATTAACATTGTTAAAACATCAGCACAAAATTTTTTTTTGACAAAATTGAATGCACATTGTTTGCTTGATAAATTTATCCAGTTCACCGATCAGTTATTGAGTTATCCAACATCACCGACAAGCATTTTTAACAATTACAAAAGATGCTGTTTTCTAACAATTACAGAGATGCTATTTCTAACGTAACGGGGGAAATTATATGAAACTCCTGTCAGATGTCAAGGACATTCATGCCAACTTAGAAAACAAATAGATATATCGTAACCTAAAGCGCGCGAATTAAAAAAAATCTTTTTTGATCACCGTAGTAGCGATGTATACTCATAAAAATTTTATAGAATGTGCTCTGTTTGACGCGTGTTAGTGCTGTGAAAAACAATAACGAATTAGAGTGAATAGAGATATTCTACAGTAATTAATACAGCAGCTTAAGATTTGTTTTTAATAATATTCTAATCATCGTTTAATTTTATAGTCTGGAAACGTTCTGAGAACTTTCTGGGTAATATAATATTAGGTTTCCTCATTAAAAACATTTGACTTCTTTAATTAAGGTGAAAGTTTCTCTGCTCCGACGCATTTTTAAGACACGAACACTGACAAATTCTCGGATTATAAAACTAATATGATGATCGAGTCGTGAAATACGGGAAACTGTGCTCGCTTAAAAGTACTTTTAATCTTCAGTCGTAAATCTTTCCTAAATTAGCCTCTTTAAAGCTTAACAGTACTTTTTTATTCTTCCTTTTAATTTCCAATCGACCGAAAATTTCGGCTCTATCACGGTCTACGTCGTAAACGATTAAATGTTATATTTCCCATCGACCGATTCCGTTATTACACTGTGGTATTAAATAATTGTTACTAATTTGAGGTTATATATATATATATATATATATATATATATATATATATATATATATATATATATATATATATATATATATGTATATTTATATATATATATATATATATATATATATATATATATATATATATATATATATATATATATATATATATATATATGTATATTTATATATATATATATATATATATATATATATATATATATATATATATATATATATATATATATATATATATATATATATATATATATATCACGGGCGTAGCCAAGGGGGGGGTTTTCGGGGTTCAAACCCCCCGAAATAAGCCAAATATTACCTAATATTATAGATTTTAGAAGATTTCTTCTTTAATGGTTTTAGATTTAGCGCAGAGGAACGAAATGAATTTAACCATTTCATTTAAAGTTAAGAACTTTATAAATATGTCGTAATTTTTCCGATGAATATATAGATATTAAATTTCATGTAAGTATATTTTTGTTGTTTTATTTACTTCAAACTAAACCCCCCCAAAACTAAATCCTGGCTACGCCCGTGATATATATATATATATATATATATATATATATATATATATATATATATATATATATATATATATATATATATAATAAGTGAAAAATAACACCATGAAAAATATTTTTTATTGGATTAATTTTATAATGCAATGACGGTAGTATGTATAAATAAAGGTTCATAAAGGTTATTACACTCTCTGACAAAAAGATAGAGGAAGTAAATTAATATGTAATTTTTTTTCTTTATACAGTATACAGTTTTTTCTTTATACAGTTAGGTAACAGGCGTGTGGAGTTGAGGTTGTCTTGTATACATATCTCTTCATTTCTTATTATCTTGTATTAGTTCCTTAATTTCATCCCATATTATGCCCCTTTTTCCAGCCTCCTCTCTTATCCCATCGTTCCATGTTCTTCTTGGCCTTCCTTTACAGTTCTTCCCTTGCATTTGCACTTCGGACACTCTCTTTGTGAGTCTGTTTTCCCGCATGCTATTTTATCATTTATGAGTTCTGTAGGTTTTCTCTAATTATTTGATTTCTAATTCTGTCTCTTTTTGATTTCTTTCTCTTTATTTCTGTCTCTGTTATGTTTCTTGTTTTCTTTGGATATGATCAATTCGGTAAATTCAATCTGTTATAATCCGAATTTTAATGTTTTCTTTTTTGCTTTGCTTCCTTCTTTCTTTGCTTTCTTTCCTTTCTTTGCCTCCTTTACAATCGAGAATAACAATGGACTCACATATCCTTGTTTTACTCCGATAGTTGTAAATTCCTTCGATTCCACATTGTTCCTCCCGTGTCCAAGTTCTTGTTGTCCCTGTACATAGCGTTTATTACTGCTACTGTCTTTATATCTATTTCTCGTTTTTTTATAGCGTTTTCTATACGCCCTCTCTTTTAATTCGATCAAAAGCTTTTTCTAGGTCTATGAAACAGTAGATCAGATGCCTTATCATGAACAGTAAATCTTGCGTGCTCCCTCTCCTCCTAGAATATTTAGTAATATAATCAATATAATAAGAGAGAAAGAAATTAATATCGAAAAATTGCAAAAATCCCATGTTAAATGAATAGGAAAAGTATCGCCATTTAGGTGTGAAAAAGTCAATGTTAATGCACAAGTTTTTACGGATGGAATAAATGTTAAAAGTTTTCTTTCTGGTGTTTTCGATCGTGGCGAAAAAACCAAAAAAAGAAAAAACTATATACGTGTTCTGTAATGGTTTATAGATGCTATTTGTTTGGTGTTCGCGAAGTCGATTCTATAGCTTGTTTCTTGGCGGTTTTGGAACAACGCTGATGTCGTTTGTTTGTTTTTCACGCTATTGTTCTTGATGTTTTTGTACCCACACTGAAATCCATCTGTTTGTCTTATGTATTGTTGTTACGCCAGTACGCGTAAGGTATGCTGTACACGCCCTGGTTTTCCAGTGTTAATTTGTCCTTAGGGTTCCTGAGGAAATTTGATATCGTTTCCTGTGTTTTGAAAAGTGTTGTTTGCATATCGTGCTTTCTAAGAATTCTTGTAACTCTATCGGTGACTTCTTTGATGTATGTCAGGAAGGCTGTTTCTTTAACTGCATGTATTAACTACTTTTCTGTATTCATTCGTTTATTTATAGCTTTCTTGACGGTGTTTTCTCCATATTCATTTTGTTTGAAGACTGATTTTATGTGCTTTAGTTCGTTTTGTCCTGTTCCCGGCTGCGTTAGGTGATAGGTCCTTGAGATTAGTGAATTTACGACTGACTGGATCTGAGTTGGATGGTGGTGCGATTCTGCATTCAAATATTTGTCTACGTGGGTTGGTTTTCTATATACGGTGTGTTGTAGTTTTCCATTTGTTACTTAGCGAGCTGAATTAACAGCTACGCTAGATGATGTCCATCTGTGTCTTTGATATAATTTATGGAGATTTTCTGAAGTTTTGTTTATTCGACATTTAAATTGAAATGAGCTCATCGCTCATGATGATGGTAAAATATTCGTTTTCTTCCAACATCTCAAATAGTGGACAAATGTGAGGCTTTGTGGATAGACTCCTTCATTCAGCTCTTGGACAATCGTTAATTTGTATGGGTAAAAGCCCAAATCTTCATGCAAAATATGCTTTACAGTGCTCTTACTTTAACCCATCCATACCGTTCTGCATATAAAAGCGAGTTGTTTACAGTGCCCTTACTTTTACTTATCTATAGTTTAGAAGCTTGCTGCATATCAGGGCGAGTGGGAGAATCGCCTCTCTTGCCCTACTCACATTTCGCGAAGTGTTCCTGATCTAGAATGTTTTCGTTTGATGTACCATTACTCATATGAGAATGGTCTTGGTGGATGAGGATCTCACCATAACCTCCGATAGTGAAATAACGCCTGAAGAGTTGTTACATTCAAATCACAGTTTTACTTTTGACAAACGTGGACCATCCTGTATAAATGTAAGATATTATTAATTTTGAATAATTTTCTTACAATAACTTGTGTTACAATATCAATGGCAATTTTTTTATTACGGTTCCTTAACACCACGGTGAATGTTTTTCATAGACCGAATACGCTTTTAATTCCGGCCAGTTCGTAAATGGAAAACCGCCTTGTTTATTGTGATATCCACTTAGGCTGGCCGGTTAAGCTGATGGGTTTTGAAATAAAATAACCGTCGAGTTATAAAATCAACAAGGAGGAGTGATACTTTGAAAAGCGTCGGTAGTCGGCGTCGTTTTTCGAATGATCCCTATTTGCTTGATAAATATTTGCAGATGGCAATGCAGGAACATTTTCTGCGAATTATTCCAACAAGCAATTAGAAGAAAATCTAATAAGAGCAAGTAGACAATATCAACAATGACTTGTAAGTAAAATATTTGCTTGCCATAAAATGACCCTAGTTAGAATTTGCTTTGTACCGGATGGACATATTCTCAGTCTTTCAAAATGTTCATTTTGTCTTGATCTTTATTATAATTGTACGTTCAAGATATTTATTTGGTTTCTTTATGTATATCCATAGACAATGGTGACTTAAAAACTATAAACTACCATCTCTTTAAATTATAAACTCCTCAGATTCTCCATGTTCATTCATTGTGCATTCTTTTCGATCTGTAACGACTCACAGTTTTCATGATGTATCAGCCCATCTCACCCAGTATTATCAAGCGATAGCATTTGTTCTTTTGGGGAAACCACGCTGCAAAAGTGGTTTAATCGGTTTAGGGACGGAGATTTTGACCTGGAAGACCGGTATCGCTCTGGCCGTCCTTAAAGTAGCTATGTCGAAGAAATAAAGGTCATAATAGCCGATGGTTCATTAATCATGATCTGTGGGATATGAACTTAGTGAGTTAAATCTACGTGATCGAATCTCTTACCCTTTGAACTTCTTCCATGCAAACAAACAATAAACACCTTCTGCTGGCCGCAATTGAGTTGTTGAATAAAAATTAAATATCGATTTTTTACATTATTTTAAAATTTTATTATTAATAATATTGATAATCGATGCGTAAAACTTTAAATTTTTTTTTACAATTATTTATGAATGAATTAAAATTTATATAATTAAAAAAAATCACGTGTCTACGAACGGCCGCGATTGGCTACCATGTTTGTGACGTCATTATGGTAAAGTGTTTTTACGTCAGCATTGTCAACCGGTTTTACCTGTATATATACTGTCAAAATTATTGTTGGTTAAGTGCAAAATAAAATATTGTTGGTTACTAATTTAGTTTCATAAAGGGTGATTCTGATAATATACCTTCTGTAGATATGGCCACAGATGTATAATATTAAATTATATTTTTATTATAATAACTTATAAAAAGACCTTTCACTAAATTTGTTTTTTAACGTAATTAGCTATTAACTTTTTAAATGAATATTAACAAATTTATGTTGATATTATAGGTGATTGTAAAATCACTAATGCTACAGCAATGATAACAATAGTCTGTAAAAGGGAATACATTATGATTAATAACTGAGAAAATTATACTCTCGTATGCTCCCAATGACACATACTATATGAATACTTAGAACAGCAATTCGTTTGCCTTCTAAAACGTTAGATTGTGATAATTTTGTACCAGAACTAACCGAAGGCGGTTTAATTAATTCTATATTTATATCCCCAAGAAGTAAAACAATGTTTTTGAATACACTGTTAAATATACATAATAAAACTTTCCCCAACGAAGATAATATGAATAATATATTACAGTAGATTATAATATGTAACCTACATTAATAATTAATTCACAATAAAAACAATCACAACCCAAAATTATATAAATATATATTTTTATAATAGTTTGATTATTTTCATTGAAGTTTGCAATACTTTTAAAACCACCGATTCTTCAAACCAACACACTAAACTGTATTAACAATATTTTCAAAAAAAAAATCCACTCATACTGCATTATTGCTTTAATTAAGGTTTCCAGTATTTTTTAAACTATGGCGATTTTTCGCCTTACATGTTTTACGAACCACCACATTAGACTCTTAATTTAATAATATTTGCAAATATAAATAAATCCAGCTCCTAACTATCTATAATGCATGACCAGCTAGAGATTTCCCAAATAAAAGAAGGAACCTAAACCATTTTTTTTTGGATTGAAAAACTTTTTGTCACACACACATTTCTTTACTCTTTGACCATCTACAAATGAGATTATCCTGTAAAACTTTCATAAGTATAAGACTTTTCATATACGATTAACTTCCAAATTGGTAGTTTAATTTTGTTCTTGTCTGTTCGCGCTTTCTTGAGATATATGAGATATATAAGTATAACGTATAAGATATATGAGTATAACGTCGAAAACAGCACCGTATATTTTCAAATCGATCGCAAAGCAATAAATGCAGTTAAAGATATAGGTTAAATCTATTGAACAATGATTAAGGTCGATAAATTGTTGTATTTACCCCGGATTCCGATTCTTTCCGAATGTCCTTTCGGAAAGGGCGCGAAAGAAATCGTATAACTTCCGAATTGTTCCGAGCCGACCCGATATTGGCGATATTGGCATTCGTGTGTATGTTTCTTACCATTGTGAGGTCACATACGCTCGGGTTTTTTCGGGAACTGTCGGAGCGTCATCTGTACTAGGTTTAAAAATGTATTTTAAATTTCATATAAATAGTTTTGTTATAAAACTTATATATCATGTTTCCATTTATGATAAAAAATTGTTCAAAACCCCAATAAGATCGGCTGAAGGTAATAATTGAAGAAAAACGCCAGGAAAACAGGAAAGGCCTCGCGTTTTATAATGACAATGCCTACTATACGTTTCAGTCAGGATCCAGCAAAAAATATTGAGCTTCAAGTGGGATGTTTTGCCTCATTCACCTTACTACCTTACTGGCCTCATACACCTCACCGGACATCATATCTTCGGGCTACCATCTATTTCGATGCCTCCATAATTGGGTTTTTGAATAAAAAATAATTATGGATTTTTTTACTTTCTTTTAAAACTGTATCATAAATATTATTGATAATCGATGCGAAAAGTTTTTAAAAATTTGTTACAATTAATTATGAATGAATTAAAATTTACAGAATTAAAAAAATCACGTGTCTACGAACGTGCCGCGATTGGCTGCCATGTTTGTAACATCATAATAGTAAAATGTTTTCACGTCAGTGCTGTCACCATATATACGTGTATATATATATATATATATATATATATATATATATATATATATATATATATATATATATATATCAAACAATACACAGATATACATAGCGATATGAGAAAAAGAAGACTTAAGTTTTACGGACACATAAAACGGATGAATCCGAGTAGGCTAATTAGACAAATAGTCGAATTTTATGAAAATAGGAGTAGAGCTGAAGTAGAAATAATTAAATGGATTGCTGCAATTAAAGAGGACCTAAGATCAGCAAATATTACACAAAGTGAAATTCAGGAGAGAGGCTGTTTCAGACACAAGGTTTGGAAGGTTGGCCAGAGAGAAAAATGTAGGAAGACTGGAACAACTTGGTCTGACGAAAGGAAAAAAGCTCATAGCGAAAGAATGAAATTAGTATGGGCGCAAAGGAAGGCTAACAACAACAAACGCCTCTAACTGTACTTCGCGTGGTCCACCAGGGCCCATACGTGAATAATAATATATAATAATACATACTAATTTTACCATGCTCTCTTATCAACATTTTTATTCCTCATTGATTTTAAATTGTTAATGATAATTTGGTATTTATGTACAATTGGTATTAATTATTATTTCAATGACTTTGTGCCAAATATACTTGATACACTTATTATATAATAAACTAGATGACCCGCTGAACTTCGTATCACCTACAATTTATTTGATTATAACTTTTGATCAGCGATTATCAATCCAAATCAACCTTCCAACCCCAATTCATTGAGACTACTGGCTGCATCGTGTACAGTTTGAAATTCATTAGGTTATTAAAAGAAACTTGCTTGTAAGTTAAATTAATTCAATGTTTTTTATTTACATGAAAGATAAATACAGTCACATATTCAGTGTAAAACTTTCTGATAAACTACGTTTTTGTTTTGTTTTCCGGTACATAAAAATACAAAGATGATGGCTTTCCGACACACGAACACGCGACTTATAGTTGTCCATGCGCGAAACACGCAAACTCCAAGTCAATCCCGCAAACTTCCAACGACTGGCCTTGTGATTTGTTTATGGTCATCGCAAAGGCCAGACGCATGGGGAAATTGCAGTCGCTTAAAATCGAATGGCAAGTCTGTTGGAATCATCGGGATACGCGGAATCAAAACATCCCTTCCTTTATATTTTCCCTTGATGATCATTGCCTCGATGACGTTATTCATTAGCTTTTTCACAGTTCCATTGCATAGTAGAGTTTAATTAATGTTAAACCACATGATGATGACTGAGCCTACTTTCAATTGCAAATTGTGAGGTGGTAGTCCAGGCAATTCCAGAGAATCCAAAAATTCTGTGGGATAGTTGACTACCTCATCCTGGTGATGATCCTCCCCATGGATCTGGTGGTAGGACCAATTGTGGCAATTTCACTTTCCCACCCGCACAACATAATCCAGGAGATTCACCGCTGTATTTCAAGGCCTTACAGTATGGACAAACGAAACTGTCCGCACCGTAATCGATTTCCGGATCGGAATGGAATGCCGCTTGTTCTAGGTTCACGGGAGCACTGCGTCGACGCAATCTAAATCTATCCACTTGTGGTTTATTTTCACTCAGTTCAGTCACCCTCGAACGCGATTCGGACATACCAATACGACTATTATCATTATCTGTCGCTTGCTGGTCATCAGTGTGGTTTGCACGTGAGGTAGCTGACCTTGGCGACCTATGTCAGCTGGTCTTCTCCTCGGTATTGTAATGAACACTATAAAATGACACGGAATTGTTTTCAGTCACTCAAATCTGTCAGTAAGAATATTAAAATATTGAAAACCTCAAACTAAGTCCTCGAGCCACGCTAAAATTTGTTATATATATTGGTTATATATTGTGGTTATATATAGTTATTTGTTATATATATTGGTTATATATAAGTACAAAGACAATAGACGATAAGTCCGCCACGAACGCCATCTATTAAAAGTAATCCGAAGTGGCGATTCCCATACTATATTACCAATTTTCAGCTGATCTTTTAGGTTTTCCTATTTTTGTTAAACCACCCCTGTATTAGAGCGAACAATATATATATATATATATATATATATATATATATATATATATATATATATATATATATATATATATATATATATATATATATATATATATATATGGAATTTTTTTGACTTCTTTGGGCAGCGTCCAACGAGACAACACTACTCAGGAGTTATACACCCCCGACCATTGGGTTCCAATATATCATGTGGAACGCACAACAACCTGCGTCTCCGCCATAATGAGCAATGGTTAGTTGCTTGACCGGGAGGAAGCCCCACCCATTCCTTACATTGGAGGACACATGTTTCGTCTGCTGGTGGTTAGACTTATTAGGGTACCGATATATGCTCTCTCGCCAAGAATAGGGAGGAATCCCTCTCCACAATCAAACAACCCATCATCATCATCATCATCATCAGCCCATGTCGATCCACTGCAGGATGAAGGCCTCTTCAGCATGTTTCCAACTTTCACGGTCCTAGGCTTTCATATGCCACTCTGGTCCAATATACTTAACGATGTCATCAATCTATCGTGCTTTCGATCTTTTTTGCGGACGTTTGCGATCAAGCGGTATCCACTCCAGGATTTCCTTGGTCCATCTGTCGTCCCATCGCCTCGCTATATGGCCTGCCCATCTCCATTTTAATTGCTTTACTGTATATATATATATATATATATATATATATATATATATATATATATATATATATATATATATATATATATATATATATAGCAGGATGCAGGATGAAGGTCTCTACTGCAGGATGAAGGCCTCTTCAGCATGCTTCCAACTCTCGCGGTTCTGAGCTCTCCTGTTCCATTCGGGTCCAATATACTTAATAATGTCATCAGTCCATCGGGTTTTCGGTCTTCTTCGCGGACGTTTGCGATCAAGCGGTATCCACTCCAGAATTACCTTAATCCATCTGTCATCCCATCGCCTCGCTATATGGCCTGCCTATCTAAATTTCAATAGCTTTACTCTTCCTATGATATCACAGACTTTCGTTTGTTCCCTGATCCATGCACAGGACTTTCTGTCTCGTCTTGTAATACCAAGCATACATTTTTCCATTCCCCTTTGTGCTACACGGAGGTTTCTCTTCTGTATGCCACAACGGGTAGAACGCACTGATCGATGTTCTTTTCTGGCAAAGTGGGAGTGTGCTCTTAAACACAAAGTTGAACCTGCCAAATGCCTGCCAGTAACATATATATATATATATATATATATATATATATATATATATATATATATATATATATATATATATATATATATATATATATATATATATAGATTTAGCAGTTCTATTCCTTACCTCTTCTACTCATTTGGTGATTTTCAGCGAATTCAGATCATTCTCAATCTTCATTTTCTGTCTTGCTTTTGATCTCGCTCTTTTCTTTTCCCCTTCTATTGTATATAATACTAACATTTTAGTTATTCTTCCCTCTGGCATTCTCTCAGGGTGACCTATCCATCTTATTCGCTGGGTTTTATAATATTTTCGATGAATTATATAATTAATATTATGTTCTTTTCTGAAAATATATTTGCTTTTTAATACCTTCCGCTGCGTGTTTGCGTACACAAGAACGGTTATTCTTTCCTTCGACAGTTTTCCCCGATACATTTTTCATCCTTAAAGCTCATTGTACTATCTGGAGCAAATTTGTAAAAAAGACCAAGTTCATCGGCGCTAAAACCACCACTGGAGCCATAGGTTCAAACATATCAGAAAATATTTTGAATATATTCCAAAATAAATACCAAGTGTTTTAATTATTATCATTGTCATGATTTATCATACAGCCCTCGTATTAAAGCAAGCAAACGCCGTTTGTGATGCTGTGTCTTGACTCAGCGATCAGAATCTTGTATTCGTGTATAACTCTGATTGATTAATTTTATTTTGCCACATTTTGTTTTATCGCATACAGAAAGATAAAGGTAAACAAATAAGAACTATTTTAATTTGTGTATTCAATATTCCTTGTGTATATTTTTAGTTTGATTTAAATACATTGAGTGTTGACCTTTTATATTCCCCCATATATATTTTCCTCAATAATCCGTTAAATTTTATCGGATTTCAGTTTCTTTGAGGATTCTAATTATCTCGTTCTTTACGACTCTTAAAACTATTTTGTTATGTTTAATTTGATTATTTGAGATAGGAATTGAAAATAAATCGTAGCGTTTTCTCATCTAGGGAAAATCCCCTATATTTCCACGTAAGAAATTAGCCGAGAACACGGATAGGGCGCGCAGTCGTATTTAGAACACTAATCCGTCCATTAATTTGGTTAATTTTTACGACGATTCATCGTCTTGAGCCGTTCCTCCAAGACTGTCACCTTCTGGATCTGGTCTCTTCTGTTTTAACTAATTGCAGTTGTCAGGAAGACGAATGGTCTTAATAAGACCTAATAAGTATCGAATGACAGTAGGGACTGCATCGTGATAAAGACATCTTATTAAAGGATTAGTTTCTACGAGGGTGACGCCGTAATTCGCTGTCGTAATTTTAGAGATTTAACAGATGTTATAATTAAGGCTGCGAAGGTTGTTAGTGGCATTGTACAGCACGATTAGTTGTTTTAGGGTACAAAATTGTACTTTGTCTCAAATTTCAAGCGATATATACTACATGACAAAGAAAATGAACCACTCGGTGATATATATTATTATCATTGGTGTGCTTTTATGTGAATTATGGGTTCTTAGATATTTTCTTCGAAATAACTTGTAAGACATCATTCAGATATTATGAATGCTCATTGGTGGGATAGGAAAGATGCCAAGTCTTCCACGTCTCATATCTTAGGCATATTCCGTGCGTGATAGATCGGATGATTTGCAGATCAAAAAGGAATATTATTTGGTTGCTGCAAAAGTTCGACACATTTTTTTGAGTAAAATTGAAGAAAAATTTTATATTTATTTTATTAATAAAAACTTCATTTAGAACATTGTGAACATTATATTAATCTAAAAATAGTATATATATATATATATATATATATATATATATATATATATATATATATATATATATATATATATATATATATATATATATATATATATATATATATATATATATATATATATATATATATATATATATATATATATATATATATATATATATATATATACTCTTACAAAACACAATAAAAAAGAAAATAAACTCAAACATTAACAATTAATCAATAACAATTTTTAACAATAAACAATTAATCAATAACATTGTACCACCAATATAATAATATCAAATATAAAAATGTTTTATTTAGCTATTGCATATCAATAGTAATACTTTTTTAAACAAGTATTTCTTTAGGCTTTTATTTGCTGCAATTTTGGACTTTAACCGGAACTTTAGAGGAAAACAGAAATTTTTATAATTATAAATTTAACATTCTTTTGAATATAATTAAAATTATGTCTTGATGGTAAAGGATCGGACTTATGTCATGTTCATTTTGGAATAACTCAAAAAGTTCGTTGTTATATACAAACATCATGAATATACTAAATTTGAAGAGATTTACCACTAAACACCAAATCACTTTTTTTAAACTGCACGACGCACGTTTCGCTGACCATGTTAGCATCATCAGGAGATGATTTAATCTAATTCTAAAACTAAATTATGTTCTATTTATATGAAAAACCCTACCTAACGAAGCGTGTACAAATCATGAAGCGTGAAGTTTACTAATCCTTATATTAATAATTGAAAAAGTTGACTGAACGGGATAGGTCCTTTATCTCGGTTCATGATTTTCTTCAATTTTTCTATTTGAATGCTTTCATATGCATCCAAAGCCCTATTATTATTAACACTTTTAATTAGTCTTAAATTACTAATATCTATACCGTGGTCGTGTCCGATTGCATGTTGGGCAACACAAGATTTTTCTTTTCTCCCATATCTTATGTAGGCAATATGTTCTTTATATCTTGTCAATATGGATCTTTTTGTTTGCCCAATATACCTTCGATCACAGTCTTGACAACTAATTTCGTAAACCCCCGACTTTTCATGTTGCTCTACTTTATCTTTTGAATTATCCAGAACTTCTCTTAATTTATTATATGGTTGGTACACAACCTTAACATCTACTTTTTTCAAAATTTTGTCTAGCCCTCTTGTTAATTGGGAATCAAATGGTATTACCATGAATTTCTTTGTATTCTGATCCTTTTGAAAAGTCGAAGATTCTTTCAATAATTTTCTGAACTTATGTTTTCTAATTAATTTATCTACAATGTTCTTATTATAACCATTCACTTCAGATATCTCCCTAATTAATTTTAATTCTTTGTTATAATTATCTTTATTTAAAGGAAAATTAATTAACCTATTTACCATAAAATTTAAACTAGCCATCTTATTTTGAAGATTTGAATCGTTTGGAATGTATCTCGAAGTGGTGGTGTTTTTTTGAAAATATCAAAATCTAACCTATTTTTATTGTTTTTACTAACTAAAACATCCAGAAATGGTAAACAATAGTTGTTTTCGATTTCATGCGTGAATATTATATTTTGGGATTTACTATTTAAGTTCTTAATAAAATAATCTAAATTTTCATTTTTCGAATCGAAAATGGCAAAGACGTCATCCACATATCTTAACCATACCTTCGGAAAGTAACTGAATTCATCTTTTGCCTCGGTTTCAAATTTACTCATAAATAAGTTGGCTAAAAACGGTGACAGAGGATTACCCATTGCCGTTCCTTGGAACCGCCCATTGGAACGGCAAAACGTCAAAGGAAACCAAAATCTCACCTTCCTGTAGATGTGTGTTTCTGACTTTTTCTATGAATTTGGTTGAGTTTATCACAGAACAGGAAGGTAGTTGGTTTGGTAGATTTCTATATTTTTTAATTTTTTTTTGGTAGATTCAAATTCCTTTGTTAAACCACTTTGTCAAGTTGTATGTTGGAGAATCAATGGCTGATACAATTGGTCTCATTGATTAGAGAATAGAGCATACAATCTTGGCACTTTTGGATTAGAAAAATGTAGTTTGCTTTTCAGAGAAGAAGAAATAAGCCTGTTACAAGATTTCAATGTATCTCTGACATCGTTAATCATTTTTGACAATGGATTCCTAGGTAATCGTTTATATCGACAATCCAGAACTAGTTCTTTTAAATAAAGATCCATATTGACAAGATATAAAGAACATATTGCCCACATTAGATATGGGAGAAATGAAAAATCTTGTGTTGCCCAACATGCAATCGAACACGACCACAGTATAGATATTATTAATTTAAGAAAAATTAAAAGTGTTAATATTAATAGGGCTTTTGATGCATATGAAAGCATTCAAATAGAAATAAATTAAGAACATTATGAACCGAGATAAAGGACCTATCCCGTTCAGTCAACTTTTTCAATTATTAATGTAGTAAACTTCACAGTTCATCATCTTTACATTCTTCGTTAGGTAGGGTTTTTCATATAAATAGAACATAGTTTGTTTTAGAATTAGATTAAATCATCTCCTGATGATGCTAACATGGTTAGCGAAACGTGCGTCGAGCAGTTAAAAAAAGTGATTTGTTGTTTAGTGGTAAATCTCGTCAAATTTAGTGTTTCACACCAAAGGTTCCAATAGAAGAATTGATCATGAATATACATGAACAAAAGTATCATGAATATACATCGTTACCAAATTGAAAATCCTTTTTTAGCAAAAATATGCCTACAACTATCATCAAGGATATCTGTTCTTATGTAATCACTGGGTAAAAAACAAAACGGAGACTAATTTCTCAATAATTCTTTTGCTGTAATAAATTTGTCTAACGAACAAAAATTTCAAAAATACAAAGTTTTTTAAAATAAGAACAAACTTTTGAATGTTAACATTTCGGCAGTTTTCTTCCCCTTTTCAAAACGAATATAAAAATAATTTATATTATTTTCTATATAATACTCGAAAAGATAGTAAGTAAATATATTTTGTATATGTCAATGATACTTCCACTGACAATAATTATTAATTATTTATAACTCCAGTTCACTTTTAAGTTCGGTAGATGATTTGAATGGGTCATTTTTTGAAATTCGAACAATCTGCCTGTCAGTATGAGGTGTCGTTTTTCTTCTAGCTCCTCGGTTTTCGCTTCTTTTCTGTTTTCTTAGGGCATTTTCCACCATTTTTTTTTGAACGACCGACGATTCATACAATTTCCCTTAGAATCCTTCTTTCCGCAATGTTAAAATCTGCACTTTTTCAGCAGCTACGACCCATGTGTAACAAAGTTATTATTCGGCCAAGTTTGTTTTCATTTATTTTTTTAATTTCAACGCTTGATATAAACAAAACATCAAAATGTGAAGAAATAATATTTACTGCTTTATAAATTTTATGGCTCTATTTTTATCACCGCATTTTCATGTTCTTTTTTCTAAATTTTTGATATTATGTTTTCCCTTTATTGTAATATGTTTATATTATACAATTATTGTACTAATTACGTATGCTATAACAACTTTATGTTGCTATAACAACTTTATGTTATACAACTTTATGTTGCCAAAGAGTGCCTTTTATTGTAACGGCTCTATTTCTCTGGCCACCACTATGTATGTTTAAGTAAGTGGTTCCAGAATTGTATTATTGTGTTCATATCATTTCAATGCAATTTAAATAATATTAGAGGCATTTAACTTGTGCTAACTTTATGTTATTGTTAAGGGTGGTTCTACGTTCTACAGTCAATGCTAAAAACTGAGATTTTCTCTTCGATATCTGATTCTTTCATAAACATCGTGGATTCACAAGCAAAAAAAAAGACAAATTACTGTCTTCCACTATTGATCCTAATCAATTGGTAAGAGACAGTACTAGTTAAAAGGTGATAGGCAATGGATGTAAAGCATCAAAAACTGTTAATATGTAGAACGCATCATTACTCTGTAAGCGATATAGTGATTTGAGTGACCAAGCCAAACTTACTTCTTAATATTTTCATAACTGTAGAAGCAACAATATCCAATCGTTTCACTATTTCACGAAAACTTAAGCTTTCCTCTTTCATACCAATGACTCATCCCTTCTCATATTTGGATAATCACCTGAAACGATGTGGTGCACGAACTTGAAACATTTTATCAGAATTACAAGAATATTACTTAGCTTAGTAGAATACGAAAAATTACTTTTTTGTAAATTGTTTGTCAATTGTCAATTTTTGTGTTTTTTATTTTCTAGTATATTTGTATTATTGCCACAAATAACTAAAGTAAACTGAAAATAAAGGAGAAGAAACAACACATTTGAGGCTCAGAAATCACCAAACAATGCGATAAAGATTTTGTTGCTATTTTTTTTTTCAGCATTTATTATTCTCAACCCAATAAGCTTGACTGTTTTAAAAATATTCAATTTTATAGAGTAATGTTTTTTACACATAGTATATTTTATTCAAACATTTCGATTAATACTGGTATAACTTAAACTATTATAATTGGCTTTTAAAGGTTATCTTAACGTTCTAAGCGTTTATTTTCCCTTGGAAACAATTTATATTTAAAAAATCATTAATTAAGCTATAATTTTTACAAAAATATGATAAATGTCTGTGAGTTTTGTTTAGAAACGTTTGACAATTGTTGATAAACATGAATCGGGATTATATTTTAATAGCGTAGAATAATTAGATGTGTACACGAGTTATAAATTGTGTTAATAACATTAATACAATGAAAAAGCTCCTGCGGTTTTAAATGTTATGAATAAATCAGGACAGAGCTTTTTGAATATGGTTGTATTTATGAAATTGATGGGCATTACATTCTTCCAACTTGTTTCTAACGAGATGATAATTTTTAAAATACTTCTTTATGGAATATCTTCTTACCTTTCGTTGTTTGTTGTAAAACAATTTGTCGCTTACAATATAAAATTAAAATATCTCGCCTTAACTCAGCCCTATTTCGTAGAATTAAACCTAATTTTTTAGCTTGTTCTGAAGCAAGCCCTTTTATAAACATTGGAGTTGCGTTCAGTAGAATTTTCGCGTAATATTATAGTAACCACTTTATTTTGAATATGTATCGGGTTGGATCGAAAGCTCGTAAGGATTTTTTTACGAGAAAGACAAACGCAAATAGTTTACGTTAATATTTACTTAGTTTATTGTGTAATTATTAAAGAGCGGATTTTCACCCGAGCTAAGGGCGAGCCACTTCTTATCAATTTGTTTAACCTTCAAGCGGGCGTACCGTCATTTATTATGGCAGCTGTCGCGTGTAACTTTAAATACCTATTAAGCTGGGTTCACACTAATAAAATTTTGCGTCTATGAATTTACTGGAACAATTTGTTTGAATTATCTGGTGGACAACAGGTGGTTCATGTGCGTGCTATGCAGCGACGTTATTTGTGTGACCTTGTGTGTTAGAGCACCTACATTGCCGCGTACGCACTTCACATACAACACATACAGCCCGCACAACGCAAATTTTTATTGATGTAGACCTAGCTTTACCGAATTTTGGGATTGACAATACAAGAAACTTTACGAATGTTCAAGTTCAGTAGAAGTACTGATGCTCTTGTCCATGCTCTGGAATTATAGGCTATTTTTAACGCAATAAGGCCAAAAAATCAGAGCAGTGACTGTTGAGGACCCAAGTTAGAGTACACGTGCCCTCGAAACAGATATGGAAATGTCCTGTATGCGCTGGTGGAGGAAACTGGCGCTTTAAACCGAAAGTCCAATCAGCGTACCTTAAATCAAGTCGAGTGTTTTCGATACCATAAAAAGGATTTGCAGAGTGAGGATGTCCAGATCTTCTTCGAAAGATCGAATTCACAAATCTACTAGACCAAGACATGCAAGCCCTAGTTAGCAACAAGGAAACGAATATTAGCCAGTGTCAGGGGACGAACGCTGGCTGAGCGAGATGAAGCCCCCCCCCCCCCCCCCCCCCCCCTTCCAGGGTTGTCACCATAAAAAGTTTAAAAATGATTTCTCGCTGGAATGTATTACTGGGGACTCTGGATAATTTCGCCACATCCCCCTAACCCCTCCCAGTGTGGCGAAAAATCATTTTTGCATGGTGTCAGTGTTAATACCAGTGAGTGTCAATAACAGTATTGTTATTATTAGTATAACTAGTAGTGTCGCATTGATACCAAAAAAATATATATTAGTTTTTAAATTGGAAGCCCATTTTTGATTAGTGCCTCGACCCACAGATATTGTCACGAGGAAATAAATAAGTAGAAGAATTATAAAGAAACAATCCGTGACAATATTTTCGCCTTTTTTCTATAATTATTTTATTCTCTCTCAAGGTTAATATAAAATTGAAAATACGAACTTTGTTACACAAAATAATATCGCGAAGAGCATCGTACGTAATTTTTTCGACGTCCAGCACGCCTAAGCTATTCGATTTTTACGCTACGACTAAAATAAATGCTACTTGTATATAATAAATAAACAAATAAATATATAAATCGATTTTCGATTATAAACATTATTTCATATAAAAGGTATCTGACTTTTCGTTCTACCATACCTGTCGTTCTATCCTATTTTTTAAAAAATCTAAATAAAATACTATGGAAATTTCTGAAACTTTTATGCATTGGAATTAAAAAAAATCCAAGATCTATAAATGAAACCTCTGTCATTTTAATTTATATTTGTTTAGTATTATTTGAACATTTTTATCGAAAATGAAATACAGGTAAAACAGGCGCTCGCTTATTCTTAACGTTTTCTTATATTCGCCTAGGAAAATCAACGGTCCCTGGAGAACGTTCGGGCAAATAAATATTTCGACACGGCTCGAATTTATGGATGGTGGCGGTGGTGAGGACTTCCTGCGAAGGAATAAGAACGGAAATTAGTTTTCACGAATTTATTTTTTAATAATGAGGGGAGAATTATTTATTTTTACATCTTTATTTGAAGTTTTACGATGTATTATTCGAATTTTACATATATAAGCGATGAAAATTTTATTTTCGAGGGGATATTGAAAAGGTTGGTTTAGTCTGGAAAAAAATCTACATCTTTTCAAACCACACATAAGCACGCCATAGAAATTTTAAAAAAATTAAATATAATTAGGTTTTAATATATTTTTTAATGTTTTTTTATTTTTTATTTTTTGAAATATAAGCTAAAATAGTGGTAAAGGAAAGAAGTTTAATTAATCTTAATCAGAATATAAAACAATTAGAAAATATTTATTGTTTTTGGTATTAAAATATTAGACACACATTTACACCCTGCTTCGCTGGGCGTAAATTAAAGTTTAGTAATAATTGGACAAAATTGCGAGGGATTCAAAACGATACAATCCCGAATTTCGGAGTATATTTATTTTTTTAACCCCCGCAACTCCCCTGGGGAGTTGATTTTTATTAATCCTCTTCCTTAGCGAACATCTACGATGCATGGCATTCCTGCCAAATTTTACGTTTGTAGATTTGATAGTTTAGAATTCGTGAAAAGTGAGTAGATATATATATATATATATATATATATATATATATATATATATATATATATATATATATATATATATAACAAATTAGATAAACAAACAGATTAGATATATAAACAAATTAGCAACACTAAAGCCTAAACAAACAAACCCAGATACATTACCACCGAATGAAGATGAAATAATTAGGCAAATCAAGCGGCTTAAAAATAACAAAGCTTCTGGTGAAGATGGAATCACTGCGGAACTTTTGAAATCCGCTAGTCCAGGTACAATCAGGGAAATAACCAAAATTCTACAAGAAGTTTGGCGAACCGAACGGATTCCGGAAGATTGGAAAGATGCTCTAATCCATCCACTATATAAGAAAGGAGATAGAACGGATGTAAACAACTATAGAGGGATATCTTTTCTCCCAGTTTGTTACAAGATTCTATCTCAATGTCTACTAGACAGAGCACAGGGACAGTTAGAACCTAACATTGGTGAATATCAAGCAGGTTTTTGACCGGGCCGATCCTGCCCTGAACAGATCCTGAATCTGAGGTTGATTCTAAGACATCAAAAACTGTACAATAAAAATCTCGTCTGTACATTTGTGGATTTCAAAAAAGCATATGATTCTATTGACCGCGAATCTTTATTCCGAATCTTGAAAGAACAAGGACTAGATCTGAAAACGCTGGCAATTATTAAAGCAACGTTAACTAATACAAGGTCAAAAGCTAAATTCATGGGTGAGATCTTGGAGCCCTTCGAAATTAAAACTGGAGTGAGACAAGGGGATGGACTCTCGCCACTTTTATTTAACTGTGTTCTAGAAAAAGTAATACAGGAGTGGCGTGAAAAAAAGTCGGCCCTGAATATTGACCAGCCCATTAAACTGGGGAGAACCAGCATCAAAATTGATTGTCTGGCATTTGCTGATGATCTAGCAATTTTAGCTCAAGATGTGTTAACGGCTCAAAAACAGATTGAAATCCTAAAAGAAACAGCAGAAAATGTAGGACTCCAAATGTCCTTTGAAAAGACACAATACATGACCTGCAACAGACTAAGAACGCCATTTCTAAAAACAAAATATGGTAACATCAGACGAGTCTCTCAATTCAAATATTTGGGTGAAATAATCATGGAAAATGGGTTGGAAAAAGCGGCCAATAAGGGTAGATGTCAAAAAATGGAAACGGCATTGACACTTACACAAAACATTTACAACAAAAAATGCCTATCTAAAAACACAAAACTGAGACGTTACAACACAGTTATTAAGCCAGAATGTCTATATGCTGCGGAAACGCTCATTTTGAATAGAAAGAGGGACATCGAGAACATTGAAAAGAAGGAAAGAAAAATCATAAGAAAAATCCTAGGGCCCAAACAAATAAATAGCACAACATACCGACTTCGAGAAAATCAAGAAATCAAACAATACACAGAAATACATAGCGATATGAGAAAAAGAAGACTTAAGTTTTACGGACACATAAAACGGATGAATCCGAGTAGGTTAACTAGACAAATAGTCGAATTTTATGAAAATAGGAGTAAAGCTAAAGTAGAAATAATTAAATGGATTGCTGCAATTAAAGAGGACCTAAGATCAGCAAATATTACACAAAGTGAAATTCAGGATAGAGGCTGTTTCAGACACAAGGTTAACGTTTGGAAGGTTGGCCAGAGAGAAAAATGTAGGAAGACTGGAACAACTTGGTCTGACGAAAGGAAAAAAGCTCACAGCGAAAGAATGAAGTCGGTATGGGCACAAAGGAAGGCTAACAACAACAAACGCCTCTAATTGTACTTCGCGTGGTCCACCAGGGCCCATACGTGAATAATAATAATAATACGTGAATAATAATATATATATAATATATATATATATATATATATATATATATATATATATATATATATATATATATATATATATATATATATATATATATATATATATATAGATAAATGTATATATATGTATATAATGTATATAATGTATATAATGTATATATAGATAAACCAAGTTGTCAATGTAATTATGGTCAAACTGCCTCATTGGCGTCATTTCCTTATTGATATCTGACAAAGATTTTCAATTCACAACAAAACAAGTTTCATACAACACCATGGTTTGTAATAGCGTTGAACATGTCGAATTTTGTGCCTAACAACTATTATTTGCGCATAGCTTGATTTTCTGTTACCATTTCCAAAAAACTATTGCAGAATCAATCGAATACTTGTAGAAGCTTACGGTGTGCATGCTCTTGGTAAATCAGTGTTCATCAGGGTAACGCAGTGTTTTGAATGGTTTAAAAAATTCAAAAGTGGCGATTTGACATGAGAAACGAAGAATTTGGAAAACCATCGAAAATGTTTGAAGATTGCGAATTCCAAGCATTGTCGGATGAGGATGACGCTCAAATGCAACAATAACTCGCCGATCAATTAAATCTGACACGAGAAACCGTCTCTATACGTTTGAAAGCCGTGGGAAAGATCCAGAAGATGGGAAAATGAGTTCCATATTAACTGAACGAAAGAGGATAGGAAAACCGAAAGACCACTTGCGATACGCTGGTCACCAGGCACAACAGATAGTCATTTCACCATCGAATTGTAACTTGCCATGAAAAGGGGATATATTTTGAGACTCCTAAGCGTAAGATATCATTGATAACTCCAGGCGAACCATCGACATCAACTGCAAGGCCAAATCGTGATGGGCAGAAGATACTGCTCTGTGTTTGGTGGGATCAAAAGGGTGTGATCTATTATGAGTTGCTAAAACCTGGCGAAACAGTTAATACTGAACGCTACCGCAAACAAATGATCGATTTGAATCAAGCTTTGCGTGAAAAACGACCAGAATATCCAAAAAGGCAACATAAAGTGATTTTACTTCATGGTAATGCACCATCACACACATCAAAACTGATGAAGGAAAGGATTGAGGCGTTTACTTGCAAACTTCTTTCGCATGCGGTATACTCACTAGACTTGGCTCCGTCTGATTACTATTTATTTGCATCAATGGGACACGCATCTGCTGAACAGCGCTTCACTTCTTACGAATATGTACGAAAATGGCTGGATGACTATGTTGCCTCGAAAGAGTAACAGTTTTTTCAATCTTGGCAATTGTCAGACAGGTGGGAAAACATGTATAGCTAGCATTGGTTAGTTGCTTGGCCGGGAGGAAGCCCCACCCATCCCTAACATTGGAGGGCACATGTTTCGTCTGTTGGTGGTTAGATTCATCAGGGTACCGACATATGCTCTCTCGTCAAGAATAGGGAGTCCCTCTCCACAATCAAACAACCCATATTTTCGCCGACTTCTAGTCGGATGGCTAATACATGGATTTTTTCTTCTTTGGACTGCGTCCAATGATACAACAGCAGTCAGGAGTTATACACCTCCAACCGTTGGGTTCCACAATCTCATGTGGAACGCACAACAACCTGCGTCTCCGCCATAGTGAGCTTTGGTTAGTTGCTTGACCGGGAGGAAGCCCCACCCATCCCTTACATTGGAGGGCACATGTTTTGTCTGTTGGTGGTTAAGACTCATCAGGGTACCGACATATGCTCTCTCGCTAAGAATAGGGACTCCCTCTCTACAATCAAACAACCCATATTTTCGCCGACTTCTCGTCGGATGGCTTATACATGGAGTGTTTTGACTTTTTTGGACTGCGTCCAACGAGACTACAGTAGTCAGGAGTTATACACCACCGACTTTTGGGTTCCACAATCTCATGTGGATCGCACAACAACCTGAGTCTCGACCATAATAAGCATTGGGTTGTAAATCTGGGTTGTTCGATTGTGGAGAGAGACTCCTTATTCTTGGCGAAAGAGCATATGTCGGTACCCTGATGAGTCTAACTACCAACAGACAAAACACGTGCCCTCCAATATAAGGAATGGGTGGGGCTTCCTCCTGGTCCTAACCATTGCTCATTATGGTGGAGACGCAGATTGTTGTGCGTTCCACATGAGATTTTGGAACCCAACGGTCGGGGGTATACACCCTGACTACTGTTATCTCGTTGGACGCTCCAAAGAAGTAAAAAAACTCCATATATATATATATTATGTGACATCAGGAATAACAGTACTTAAATTTGGCATTGTTGGAAAGGCCATTTTTTAATTCGGATCATACTTTCATCAGTTAATTGGTATTTGGATGGGCTGTATGATATGTGAAAAGTTTGAGATAATATATCCAATAATAATCGAAATTTATACAGCTCGTCTACCCTGGAGAGTTGCGAGTAGGCATTAGTGAGTTGTCAGCTAGGTGTATGTTTCCCAAAAGCCAAGCGAATCGATCTCTTGCCATTACTGAACTTATGTAATGATCTGTTAATTCTGATTTTGCTTACCAGTAGTCACAATAGCTGGGTAATTTTTGTATCCCTATTTTATGCCAATGAACGTTTTAATTTCCTTAGCATTTGATGGTAAAAATGAAGAGTCATCTCCATGCTTCTGAAGCGCTTGTAAGTTTGTTTGGAATACGATTTTATCAATTAAGGTTTTTGGGAAGAGATGTAAAAAAACATTCAGTGGTGTCTCAAGATTATCCTGGATCTGCGGACCAGTTTCTTCTCTATACTCTCTAGTATTGGTAAGACATTAATCTGTTCAAATTCAATTCAATGCAATTTGATTGAATCAAAATTCACAGCAAATTCTCTGTTCCTAACCACAGGCAGAGGAATATTGTCTTCCTCTGCCCTGTAGCCATCATTAGTCATAACTTAATTTCTGTTCTGTTATCTGCAACCGGCTGGATGTCTTCAATAACTATAGGCAAGTTAGAGAGGTCATCTACAATCTTCAGATTCACAATCTGATGAAATTTCATTTAAAAATGCGAATAAGTCATTGGAAGCTATTTTCTCCAACTATTTCAGTGAATATATTTTTTTTCTTCAATAAAAAAATAACATTGGTTTCCTAGTGATTTCAGTTAGAAACCACCAACTTTGACGTTGGTGTCAACATAATAAATACAAAAAAAAACATATGCTATATTTCTATGATAAATTTACACTAGATTATAATATAATAAAACAACATTTATCTGCCATTTCTATAACCTTTAAACAGGCAAACGGAGATGAATACTATGCGTTCCAGTGACTGACATGTACGTCCGGAATAAAATAATGTAACATTATTAAGTAGATTGATTTTATAGGTAACCACTACAATAGGTAGTTTTAAATACAAGCCACTAGGCTTAGTACACTTAGCTAAGCATTTTCAAATTTATGGTTTCTTAGTATAACCTCTAGAGAGCAAAATGTTAAGCCCTGCAAAAGACGGCCTTCATCCGAAGAAATTATGCTTTGCAACTGGTGCGATTGAAAGGATTCATGCACTTTTAGGTTCTTCGAAGCAACCAAACCATCAACATCGACCGCTACTGTTCACAGTTAAATTGGCTGAGGCTGAAAAACGACGAGAATTAGCAAACAGGGGAAGGCAACATTTTTCATCATGATAATTCACGACCACATGGTCCTATTAGGACCCGAGAAAAATCTGCATTATCCATCGTACTAACCGGACATTGTCCACTCGGATTACCATATATTTCGCTCCTTCCAAAATTGCCTAAATGGGAAGATGAAGCCTTTTGACAATTTTTGGCAATAAAGATACGATAAGATAAAGATACCCAATATATAAAAAAATAACAGGATAAAGCCTACCACCCTTAGCAAAAAATTGTAAGTAATAATAAATAAATATTTACATAGCTTTGCATATTGTCCCCTGGTTCAAAATCAGGATAGTTGGGTTTTCAATGGCGACAAATCCAAAATTGGTACTAGTTTGAGCCTAGTTCCTAGAGGGTGCTTGCTACCTAGTTTATGTGGAATTAACTCGCTCATATTTTTTGCCTTATAAAACTGGGAATATTCTGACTTCAAAATAGATAAGAGTCATTCAGACAATTTCCACGCAAAAAAGATACCCTTAGTCAATATCGATATCTCACGCCGTTTGCGAGACATTAGTATTCGAATATTCCATTGCACATCTTGTCGACGGCTGAAAAATATGCAATTCACAAAGTGTTCCTTGCATATTTTGTGCAAATTATTACGTCTCGATGACAACTGTCATTGTTTTCTATCTCTCGTAGGTGGAAAAAAGATTCTCCAATCTTGAGTTGGTATTAAATAATTTGTAAAAAATGCCCACTCTTAATCAGTTTCCTAACCTTGATTTAAGTGATATGCTCTGTGTTTATGCATAAGTAAATTACAATAGTCGCGCTGCAGTTAGAAGATATGAAGAGCTCTACCCAACCAGAATCATCTCAGATCGACAAATTTTTCAAAGATCGGTTTCAAATCAAATCAGTTAGGCGAAACAGGTTCGTTTTATTACAACAACCCTGGTGGACGACCGAAACGTATAACGGAAAGAACAAAAAGAGGACATTTTGGTTAGTATCGCGGAAAATCCTGAACTAAGCTCTAGGCATTTGGAGACATCTACAGGAATTAGCAAATCTAGCGTTTCAAGAGTTCTCCATCAAAAAAAATTGTTTCCCTACCATTTTTAACCTGTTCAAAATTTATTGCCCCAAGATTTGCCGGCTAGATCAGAATTTATTAAAATCTACTACATTAAAAAAACGAAGACCTCATGTTTCTGAAAAAGATATAGTTTAATAACGAGGCAACTTTTACCTGACGCGAGATTTTTAACTGACGAAATAGCCATTATTACGTCCTGGAAAATCCACACCTACCAAGAGAGCGACATTTCCAGCACGAATTTTCATTTAACATTTGGTGCGGTATTATCGACAATTTTTTAATCGGTCCATTTAAGTTTCCGAAAAGACTGAATGACAATGTGTGCAGTTTTTAGAAAATGATTTATTAGACCTTTTGGACGGTATAAACCTCTAAACTTAGGATTTGCAGTGCGAAATTATTTAAAACAAAGTTTTTCACATCGATGGATTGGGCGCGGTGGTGAATTTCCTTGGCCACCTCATAGCCCAATGTCTGGGCTAATCCGTTAGACTTTTATTTGTGAGGTCATATGACGTCTTTAGTTTACCATGATGAAATCAATACACGAGACGAACTTTTACAAAAGGCAAAATTCAACAAGCGGTCAATGTTATTAGAAATGAAGAAAATATCTTCTCAAATGTGAGGTGTGAATTTACAAAGAGCCTACGAAAATGTATTGAGGTAAAGGGTGGACACTTTCAACACCTATTGAAGTAAACTTTAAAAAATTGTTATTTTTAAAATAAAGTTTGTTGTATTTTAGACATCTTAATGTTTTTTTCCTCGTATTCAAGGCATACTTTGTGAATTGTAGATTTTTCAGCCATCGACGAGATGTGCAGTGGAATATTCGAACACGAATATCTCGCAAACGGCGTGCGATATCGATATTGACCAAGGACACCTTTTTTACGTGCGAATTATGACTATTTTCTATTTGGCAAAATATTCCCAGCTTTACAGGGTAAACAAATATGAGCGAGTTAATTCTTTACAAAGTAGTTAGCGAGCTCCCTCTACGAACTAGGCTCAAAGTAGTGCCAAATTTGGATTTGTCATCTTTGAAAACATCTTTGATCGACGTCGCTTAACTTCAGTTATCGAGAACTGCTCAACGCGATGCGGCTGTTCCGACACCATCAAATATTACGATGGTGAAATTAAGGAAACTTCTAAATCATCAGGATTTCCCGATTGCAGAAACATTTGCAGTGTCCTGTGTAAAGAACCCGTTCCCACATTTTTTAATTATCATGCAGGTTGAATATTTCCTTCCATCATACTTTTAAATGATGATTAATTGATATAATTTTAATGATTAGTGTAAAATAAGGAAAAGGAAAATACATTTTTTGTTTTAATTATAGCAGTAACGTTTTATTTTGTTGGTTTCGTAAGAGAGTCGACTGACAACACGACTGATTAATGCAGTTTTAAGTAAACAGATATATGACGGTATTTGCGTAAAATTGCATTTAAAAGTCAATAGGACTAAAAAGAGTTATCGACATATAAATGTCGTTTATTAAGTGAAAACTGGATTTAGTCTAGGAAAAGCGTACATTTCGGTTTGCGGGGTAATAAATTTTGCGTTTTAATAACCCTTAATTGGCACAAACAGGAACTGCTAATAAAATTGAACAAATCGCCCACTAGAATCAACAAATATTTACGGCTTATCAAGATTAATATCTTAATCACTTGATATCGATCATTTCTTGTTCGATTTTCTAATTAGATTAATTTTACTACATATTATTTTAATTTCTGCAGCTGTTCGCTTTCTGCTCTGCATATTACGACCGAGGAAGAACCAGAATTACATGGAAAAATCGTAATTTTTTAATCGCTTATGTTAATTTAACGACTTAACGTTTTTTATGTCACGGCATGTCTCATAATTAATTGAAACGAAGTTATATATTGCCACGGTTGTAACATTCAATGTGAGTTTCTAACATGTGGAATTAATTAAGTAAAGGGGTTAACACCCCCAGGTTTGTTTTTTAAAACAATCAAGGAAAAAAAAATATGAAAATGACGTTTAATCAATATGGTATGGATGGTTTTGTTTGATAACTTCCATTTCTCCGGTAGCTGCATAATCTCGCGCTCATAAAAGTTCTGAGGTTTCTGATTCTGGTTCTGGTCTTTTTAAATCTTTGTTTTGAAACGATCAAAATAAATGGTAGTCGGAGGGCGCAAGGTCGTAAGGGGCATCGGTACGGTGCATAAACTGAAACATCCCACTTTCGGTATAAGATTCGCATGATACCAGGATATAACAAAAGTATTTGTGTTTTTGAGGTTATTCATTGATAAAAAATGTATACCTGGAGGTTATTCCTCTAAATATAGCCCTTTGTTTTCGCTGACCTCAGCTTATCCTTGAGGCAGCAACTATATTCCTCTTCGGTACCACAATGAGTCTTTTCGCCACAATAAGGCGAAAAACTCGACGCATTCAGTTTTTACCTTTTCTGTCCTGATTTTTTTTTAACAAATGATAATTCCACGCAGCAAGATCGGGGCTGTATGATGGGCGAGGGAGAAGTTCAAAGTCCAATTCGTTACTTTATTTTTGAGGTGGTCAAATGAAGTGTGTGGTCTTGTATTTTCTTGCTGCGCTATTCATATGCCCCGCAAGTGTCGGTTAGCGATAGTGTGGAATCCTAGTTTAGTTGTTTTATCCATTTTTGGAAAATGTTAAAGTTCAAGCTATATTAATTTTGTTTTCATAGCTTTAACTCCAACGGGCATACGAAAAGATTTAGATTTTACTTTAAACGATTCTTCCCTTTCCTCTTCGAGGGTAAAAAAGTAGATTGTTGAATTTAAACGTGGTCGTATATCCACTGAAAGTGATAAAAGATCGAAACGGGACGCCCAAAAAAACCGCTATAACAGCCAAAATCTTTACAATTATTCACAATGTCGTATTAAATGTTCGTTGATTGAAGTGCGCGAGCTTAGTGACATTGTAAACGTCTCAATAGACAATGTCTACTACCTTTTATATTATGTTTCAGGTATGAAAAAGCTTTCCATTCATTTGTTAGCAGTCGACTAAAGACGCATTCGAATGAGGACTTCTAAAGAACGTTTGTGAGAGACAAAACACAGTCCAAAACTGGGCGGGAGCAGTGGGTCAAAGAAAACGAAAAACGGTTCCATTTGGGTATCTGGCAAATGACAGGACCATTACTGGCGAGTATTACGCTTCATTACTGGATATGAGACCTTGGACAAATGGTTTCAATGGAAGGGGACACCGTCCGGGAGGTGGAACGACGCGTTAAATGTGGCTGGCAGGCATTTAGCAGGCTCAACATAGTGTTTAAGAGCAAACTACCACTTTGCCTGAAAAGAAAAGTCTTTGATCAGTGTGCCCTACCCGCTATGACATACGGAAGTAAGACCTGGACACTCACATCACAGTCAGTTCAAGAACTTCAAGTAGCACAGAGGGGAATGGAAAGTTGTATGCTTGGCATTACTGAACGGGATAGAAAGATCTGCACATGGATCAGAGAACAAACGAAAGTGAATGACATCATTGGAAGAATAAAGCAATTGAAATTGAAGTGGGCAGGCCATGTAGCGAGGCGATGGGATGAAAGATGGACCAGGGCGGTCCTGGACTGGATACTGCTTGATCGCAAACGTCCACGGAGAAGACCGAAAACACGATGGACTGATGATATTATTAAGTACATTGGACCCGAATGGCAAAGGAAAGCCAGGACCGCGACAGTTGGAAGCATGCTGAAGAGGCCTTCATCCTGCAGTGGATTGATACTGGTTGATGATGATGTTGATATATATATATATATATATATATATATATATATATATATATATATATATATATATATGCAGTTTTTTTTATTTCTTTCCAATGAGACAACAGTGGTCAGGAGTTATACACCCCCGACCGTAGGGTTCCACATTCTCATGTGGAACGCATAACAATCTGCGTTTCCGCCTAAATGAGCTTTCTATTAGTTGCTTGACCGGGAGCGAGCCCAATCGTTCCCTTACATTGGAAGGCACATGTTTCGTCTGTTGGTGGTTAGCCTCATCAGGCTACCGACATATGCTCTATCGTCAAAAAAATAAGTGTACTATTTCGATACATGCAATGACGTAAGTGTTTTTCAGTTGGATGATTGTCCGCCATTTTACACCGGTGTAATAAAAACGTTTGAATTTAGTTGTCACAAAGGTCAAGACCATGTGTTGTAATATTGCGTAATAAAACACCTCTTTGTACATTGACCCATATAACTAGACTGAAGCAAATATTCCACACTATTATTAATTGATTACTTATGGGTACCCCTTTTATATATATATATATATATATATATATATATATATATATATATATATATATATATATATATATATATATATATAGATATCATCATCAGCCCGTATCGATCCACTGCGGGATGAAGGCCTCTTCAGCATGCTTCCAACCTTCACGGTCCTGGGCTTTCCTCTGCCACTCGGGTCCAATATACTTAACGATGTCATCAATCCATTGTGCTTTCGGTCTTCTTCGCGGACGTTTGCGATCAAGCGGTATCCACTCCAGGATTGCCTTGATCCATCTGTCGTCCCATCGCCTCGCTATATGGCCTGCCCATCTCCATTTCAATTGTTTTACTCTTCCAATGATGTCACAGGCTTTTGTTTGTTCCCTGATCCATGCGCAGGACTTTCTGTCTCGTCTTGTAATGCCAAGCATACATCTTTCCATTCCCCTCTGGGCCACCTGAAGTTTTTGAATTGATTGCGATGTGAGTGTCCAGGTTTCACTTCCGTATGTCACAACGGGTAGAACGCAGTGATCGAATACTTTTCTTTTCAGGCAAAGTGGGAATCTGCTCTTAAACACTATGTTGAGCCTACCAAATGCCTGCCAGCCACACTTAACACACCGTTCCACCTCCCGGGCGGTATTCCAGTCCATTGAAATCCTCTGCCCAAGCTGTCCACAATCTTGTGGACAAAGCTGTCCACAATCTCTAAATCCCTTCCTAAAACTGAAATTCTTCTGTCCTGAGCGAAGTTATTGAACATAACCTGACTCTTTTTCAGGTTTATTGTCAAGCCAAATGGTTCGCCAGCCCTTTGCAGTTCTTGTATGCGTCTTTGCAGATCCTCTGGGTCTTGCGAAATGAGAATAATATCATCTGCAAATCTAAGATGGTTTAAGTTTGCACCATTGATCTTTACACCATCCTGTTCCCAATCCAGTTTACGGAACACTTCTTCGAGGCCAGCCGAGAAAAGAATAGGTGATATTGCCACCCTGCCGTACACCTCGTTCTATATTAATTCCCACTTCAAGATCATCATGGTGAATTGTGGCTATAGTTCCATCATATATCGATTCTAATAGGTTTACATAGGCTCTCTCTACACCTTGGCTAAGCAGTGCATCCATTATCACATGCTTTGAGATGGAATCAAATGCTTTTTCGTAGTCGATAAAAGCCAAGCACAGTGGCAGGGTGTATTCGTTGTGCCTTTCTATGACCTGCTGTACAACCTGGATGTGATCCATTGTACTGAATCCACTTCTGAATCGTGCTTGTTCTCTTGGTTGTGCGTCATTCAGTTTTTTTAATATTCTTTTAGAAATTATCTTAGTGAAAGCTTTATACATTACTGATAGGAGGCTTATTGGACGGTAGTTCTTTAAATCTTCCTGTGCTTCTTTTTTATGTAAAAGGATCACTTCTGCATTTTTCCATAAGTCAGGTACTTTTTGTTCTTTGAGGCATTTTGAGTATAATTTTGCCAGTGTTTTATGTAACGTCCGACCACCAGCTTTTAGCATTTCGACAGTTACACTATCCTTTCCTGGAGCCTTGCCGTTCTTCATCAATTCTATAGCATTTGTTACTTCCTCCACTAGGATATCTGGCATTATATATTGCTCTTCCGTGGGTATTGCTGTCCCTGACTGGCTCTGATCTTCATATAACTGGGAATAAAACCTTCTGACAATCTCTAACATTTGGGTACGCGCCCTGCACACTGTGCCATCCTCACGCTTTAAAGCATATATTTGCGTTCTTTTGTTTCTCAGCTTCTGTTTAGCTTTGTTAATTCCTTTGTTTTCTTCCAGGGTTTTTTGCACTAGCTGCATATTGAATCGGCGCGTGTCCTCTCTGATACGTTTTCTTATAGTTTTACAGAGCTCAGTGTACTCGACCTTGCCAAAAGGACTACCTGCATTTCTCATTGCTCGCCGTTTCTTCATTAAATCAATGTTCTCACTGGAGATTTTTGTTTGTTTGAGACATTTTTCTTCTGGTGCTATTGAAGCAGCCGTTTGAAATACATTGTTGGCGATTTCTTCATATTGAACTGATATTTCCACCTCCTCTGGATCTTGTAACGCAGCAGACCGGTTTGACAAAGCAATCTCAAAATCGCTTCCTCTGTCCAGCAGTTTTCCAGAATCCACCTTGCCCTTCTTTGATCTTACCATTCTTTCGCGCTCTTTTCGACAGTCAATCCGAACCCTTGCTCGTACCATTCGGTGGTCACTTCCAACATTAAAATTGTTAAGGACAGTACAATTGGTAAATATTGTTTTATCGTTGGTTATGATGTAGTCAATTTTGCTTGTGAGCCCAGATGGACTTTTCCATGTTCATTTTCTGCTGATATTTTTCTTATAGAATGAATTCATAATATATAGTTCTTGTCCTTCAGCAAAATCAACTAATCTGTCACCTCTATTGTCTCGCTCACCAGTTCCATATGGGCCAGTTGCATTTTCGTCTGTTCTTGTTGTTCCAATTCTGGCATTAAAATCACTCATCAGGATTTTGTACCTACATTTCTCCTTGTATAAAAGCTGGGCCACATCATCATAAAATTCCTCAATTTTCTCATCTTTATGGCTTATACTTGGTGCATAAGCTTGGACGATTTGAAGCCTAAACTTTTTATTCAGCTGAATGACGCATTGGGCTAATCGGTCGGATGTACTTTCAAATTTTACCACACTGTCCTTCAGTTTTCGATTGATGAGGAATCCAATTCCGCCACATCGGCCATTTTCCGTACCTCGAGTGTAGAGCACGTGTCCAGTTCGTTCCAGTTTGATTAACTCTTCACCCTTTCTTCGTGTTTCACAGAGCCCAATAATATCCCAATGTATGTTGTCAAGTTCGATTAACAGTTCTTGCAATCGGGCCTCTGTTTTCATAGTCCGTATATTTAACGTTGCAATGTCAAAAGTCCAATGGCAGCCTGATCTAACCCGGTGATTCTTAGCACCCTCTGCCTTGAGGCAGGTCTTCCCGCTGCCGTAGGTAGTTGCCCTTTGACCTCCGGGGAATGAGGGCCGTGTTTGAGGTTGTACTGTCATATTTCAACATATTGAAATACTATGTTGAAGGTATGGACCGTAATCTGCCACGCTGGTCCAATGCGGGTTGGCAGATTATATATATATATATATATATATATATATATATATATATATATATATATATATATATATATATATATATATATATATGCTTCCCACATACTTACTGTGGGAGGCACTTTCTCCAATATAAAAGATAAAGTTAAAAAAACCTAATGTAATATATAGAACTTAGTGTAATGACTAACCTATAGAGGACAAACATCAACAGTACTGCAAGACAGAATTACCAGACACAAAAGTGATTATAGATTTGGAAAAAAAACCTGCGTTTTAGTAGAACATGTCATTGAAACTAACCACATCATGAATTTTCAAAATACTGAAATGATATGTCAGGAGGGTAATTTCATTAATTCATTAATAAAAGGCGGTTCTTGGAAATGGTTTAAATCCACTTGGGCAACACATCTCTTAATAAACAAAGAGAGGTAGACGATCTCAGCATTATTTATTTGTATCTATTAACTACACTCAACGAATCAAATTAATCTGGCAATAATTCCACATCCGTCCATAAAAAACTTATGTTGGAATGCAGCGAATATGTTGTTATAATATGTTGTTATAATATCCCATTTTACGCCGTGCGTTCGTTCTTTTAACAGTGTTTTTAAAGTTTAATAATATATCATGATTTTCACACTACACCTTGAATTAAAATTTTAATGTAATAAAATTGGACAAACAGAAGATTAACCTGATGTTTTTTAATAACTAGAGCCAAATAGAAGTTGCTTTACACTTAAGTTAAAATCAATTAATTAATGTAACAATTAAAAAAAAAGATCTTATAAATAGTACCAACAATTTATTAAAACTCATTAGCCATAAGATGTGAAATTATAATAATTCACTCTGTATTGCAGCCTTGAAAAAGGAAATAATAAATTAAGCTTAGCGTTTGTGAAAAAAGCGTTTCATTTAAAAATCCAAACCGCTACCCCAATAATAATAATTTGGTTATAATGGCGGAATTTGAAGGAAACTTCTCTATTTGAATAAAAACACTTAAAACAACGTAAGAAGTTTGCATGAAAGAATTTAAATAGAGAACATTGGAAAAATGTTCTTTTGTCCGACGAGTTTATGGAAGAGTACGTGTTCGGTGTCGAGTGTATGAACATTTGAATCACAAAAAATACTATTGGTTGCGTCAAACATGATGGTGGCAATAGTAAAATTTGGGGTTCATTTTCATGTGTCGGAGTTGTTGTAATTTATTGGATAAAACAAAACATGACCAAAGGAATTTACTTAAACATCTTACAGAATATTATATTGCCTTATGGCGAAGAACATATGCCATTACGGTGGAACTTCCAGCACGACAATGATCTCAAACACATCGCCAAAAGTATTAAAACTTAGTTGAATATCCACAATATTGTTTGTTTACCTTGGCTATCTCAGTCATCGGATATGAATCCTGCAGAGAATTTGTCGAAATTTGACAGAAATTTTAAAGTCGCGAGTAACTTTATGGAAAGCATTAACTACCATATATATATATATATATATATATATATATATATATATATATATATATATATATATATATATATATATATATATATATATATATATATATATATACCAGATTTCTTGAAAGCATGAACTACCAAAAATTTATGGGTGGCTGTTCAAGAAATCTGGTGTATATATATATATATATATATATATATATATATATATATATATATATATATATATATATATATATATATATATATATATATATATATATGGCAGAGCTGCATGTGGTTGCAGTCACCATTCGATATGGTCATGACTGCAGTCGTTTCCTTCGCCCGCTCTCTGGGCCTTTAGCTTGAGCCCAACTGATGGCTTAAGGCCAGAAATCGGTCTCGGGAGACATTTGCTGACGTTTTGGATTGCGGATGAAAGAATTACAAAGCACCAACGTGGAGCACGAGTGAATTTTCTTTGTTTTTATATATATGGGTTGCTTTTTAATATATAACAGGGAAAATACTTTTGAAAATTTGTAAATTTAACCAACGATTCTTCACAGTAGTTATAAAGGAAGAGTACAGAGGCCTGGGTACCCCACTGTCCCTTAATGTATGTATTAATATCCTGACATTTTGTATCCTTCTAATGAAAAATATTTGGCAGTTAATTTGAAATTTGGTATTTTATCATGCGAAATTGTAGTTCATCATTTCTAAATATTATTCGTTATCGGGTTATTACTCAATATGGTAGTAAGGTTGTTCTATAAAGAAAATTTGATCGACGTTTTGCCCATGTTTTGTCCATTTGATAGTACCCTAAATGATAATAAAAATTGGATATGTGTTTCTGAAATAATCCTACATTTGTACGAGGGTTACTATTTATGTATCCGGAATAATATATAAAAACAAATATTTATCATTGAAAATAGTTTTTCACAATAATCTCCGCGATGATCGATATACTTTTGCATACGTTTGAATCAATTTTCATGGCACTTTTTCCATTCCGATTGAGATATCTCCAAAACATGCAATTTGAATGCATCAACCGCTTCTTCTCGCGTCGAAAATCGTTCACCACGTAGTTTATTCTTCACGGGTCTTCTTACGGTGAGGACTGATCTTACGTCGGTGGTTGTTTTTTCGTGTTCCTCTTCTGGCTTCTTAAGACTTTTGACAAACAAATGGTTATGTATCATTCAAAATAACCGTTCTACGATTCTCTAGTGGCACTGTAGCCATATGTTCATTTATTCCAAATAAACAGGCGACCATTTTCTTGGAAGTACTTCTTGCGCGAACAACTGTTGTTGGGTTTGGTTCATTTTGAAAGACCCATACATTCGACTGCTGCTTACCTTCGAGTTCAAATGCATAGATCCAAGATTCGTCACCCGTGTAGATGTTATACACGACTTTTGACACACCACGATTTCTATGCTTTTTGAGCATTTCTTTGCACCAATCGAGACGAACCATTTTTTGAGCGATTGTCAAATTATGTGAAGTACAACGCGTACAAATCTTTTTCATGGCTAAATGTTTATGTAAAATTTCGTGTATGCTTGTCAAACTAATACCCAGGGATGCCTCATTCTCACGGTATATCACATAACGATCTTGCTTTATTATTTCCCGCAGTATCGACAACCGTAACACGACAACCGATTTTGGACGACCTTCTTTAAATACGTCCGTGAGAGAACAACCGGTACGATTGAGTTTACTAAACCAGTAATATATAGTGGTTTTAGATGGTGCTTTATAGTCAAAAGTTAAAGTGAGTTCTGCACTGAGTTCATGCACTGTTGTCGAGATAATCCACTGAAAGCCGTATTAAATCATAGCACGAAAATTCGCACGAGTTAATGCCATTTTTGACTGAGATGAAATCACTAAACAACACAAATAGCGTCCGTATGACAAAACGTATCTGAGTCCGTATCCAGTCAACAATGTCCAACTTTACGATGTATATGTCAGATGGCCCCTAGCAACACCATTGTTGCCAATTCCGGTACATATATAGCAACCCTCGAAACTTATTCTTTCTTTTAGTAAGGTAGAGCGGGGCTAGTTGAATATGCGTCGGGTTTAATTGATTCTCACTGTATTAGATTCGTGATATACTCTTTTCCAAAATGTCTAGCGGTGTAAAAACGATCCGAGTTTAAAAGTTATTGTCGGAAATGCGAGAGCGCTTCAAATTATTCAATGTACCCCACTAGTGGGGCTAGTTGAGCATGGGTTTGGGGCTAGTTGAGCAATAGCTAAAATAGACTTGATGACTGTATAGAATTATCTGAATACAAAATAATGGTAATCAACAAGCAAATATTTATTTATTGTGATTATTACATACTCATATTGTTATTATATCTCTGGAAAAATAAAATTAAAATCAAACAAAATTAAATGTTTCTAATCTTTGGATTATTATTACACTTTTTATATTTAAAATTACATATTTAAGAATGATTATACTGCAAATAAATATTAAATTAAAGTTGTAACTAATTATGAGATCAAGAATATTGCTGGATGGTAAATAATCCCAAATTATTAATCATCTTTGTCTGTATCACAACTAATACAAACATATCTTTTTAAAGTCATCCTGTTAATATTAAATTGTTTGGCTGCAACATCTAGTGGGTCTAATTGAGCAAGAATTGAATGCGCGTTGGTCAACTAGCCTCAGTTGAAGCAACAAAATAAAAATTAAGTTATATAAAAGTTAAAAATAAATAACCACCTATAATCGAAAGAACAATGATTAAGTAATCTTTAAATACTTACGTGGTTCTTATTAGTAGGAAAATTATGATAACCTGTAATATTTTTTTTACGCCGAAAAAAAAACAAAGCGTTCTATTATTTTATCGGAGCAGCAGTCGCGCTATGCATTCCCCTCCCATAACCCCTTCTTTTCGCCATTTACACTTTTGTTGTAGTTTGATTAGTTTTCGAAATATTTCGATTTCATAACTTGCCCCTATGATCAACTAGCCCAGCTCTACCCTACTCTTTTATTTGTCGGTTTCATTTTGAAAACATTACAAATACTCCTATAGGAAATTATCTAGAGGAATGAGATCTAGTTTACTTAAGAAGTTTGAAATTATTTACATTTTAAACTGACTCTCGTACTACATCACATGTAAAAACAGTCAAGCTAGTAAAATTCATGCTTTACAAGTAATGCAATAAAGTTGGTATTATACTAAAGCAAAATAAAATATTTTAAATAGTTTAGATTTAAGGTCAACGTAAAACTGCTACGTTGAACTCAAGCAATAATTTCTTATACAAAATGATGCTGATTTAGAATATTAGGTAGAAATGTTCTCTGAAAATGTCCCTTTGTGCATGCTGTCTCATTAGCGAAACAACTAGAGCTAATGGCGCCTAGTCGTAGCGCGAAGCCGAAATACCTTTTTGCGTCGTCTGTCTTTCTAACAACCAGAAACAAAAATGTCATCTAATTAGGGACGTCTAATTGTTCGGTGCGTTGTACAGAGAATTTTCATAGTCTTGATTGATATCAATTATCAGGAGAAGAATGCGGTTTGTTTAGGAAGGTTGCTTTGTTATATGATAATAGTTGGGCTTCGTGATGCGTTACTTATCATTAAGCGACTTGATTTTATTTTGTTTAATACATCTTAGAGATACTCTCGACTATATCGGTACTGGTTTCTTGCTGTTAGTTACTTTTACAAACATATATAGGTGAGCTATGTAACTGAGATTAGATTAAGATTGATTATACTGTAATATAATAGAATGGAGGAGATGATGCGGAATTCTAACTTGATTGAGGCGTTTTTTACTGGAGTGTCTAACTATGGTCAATAATTTCAAGTTCATTTGGAATAAGTTTCCACGTTATTGTTAAAAAATATATTCTTGGTCTTAAAATCAGAAGACCATTCATGATCTGTAACGGAGGACAACGGATGAAAAATGATATTCTTTTTTGAGAAAAAATCAAGTCGCAACTTATATTCGTTTGCCCTCTGGTCAGTATTAAGCGAATAAATGTTGAAATTTTACAATTTGGTGTTCATTTACATTTTATTAGGTGATAAATTTAATATTTATTATTTTTTTGCTAGAAAAGTGCAATTACTTGAGCAAAAAAATCATATAATAATGGCAGGTCCAAAAAGAAGACATGCTTTTCAAATAAGTGTACTGGCCTGGGTTTGTCCGAAGCTGATGACCGTGGTTCGGAACCCACGTTAAGCTGTAGGTCCAGTCGCTAAATAGCCTAGTTGCTGATGCGCCTCTAACCCTAACACTTTACCTTTTTAAAATAAGTGTAATATACTAAACTTGAAGAGATTTACCACTAAACACCAAATAACTTTTTTTGAACTGCTGATTTTGAAACTGCTTTTGAACTGATGATTTAATTTCAGATTAAATAATTTCCTGATGATGCTAACATGGTTAGTGAAACGTGAGTTGAGCAGTTCAAAAAAAGTGATTTGGTGTTTAGTGGTAAATCTCTTCAAGTTTAGTGTTTCACACCAAAGGTTCCAATAGAACAATTGAAGTGTGTAATATAGTTGATTTTAAATGTATTAGTGGCAGTGGTGGCTCGTGAGGCAGAGCATTGGGGCGCCGTCCCTCTAACATTTAGCACAGTAAACATTTTTTTACAGCAAAACATCATATTTTATTTCCGTTCAGTTTCTTTCCTTTAAGTTATTTTTTTGGTTCACCTTTTATATAGAGTTTCAATAGCACGAAAAGTTTTTACTATTTTTTACTAAGCTTTACTTTAGGGGGCAGGGGAAAGCAAAAAAAATCTTTAGCAGCACTATTTTCTTCAACGCATTTTTCCTACCTTGAATAAACTTTATTGAATAATATACTTTCCATCACTATTTATGACTTCTTGTCAACGTGATGGCAATTTGTATATTCCATTTTTTAAAAACGAAAATTCTTAGAAACGAAAAATTGAATCAGTGTTTGTCTGATATCTTCTTCGTTTTTTAATTTTTTTTGCCCTGCAAAAAAAATTGTAGAAGACAGAAACAAGTAATGGTGCTAGGTCCGGAGTGTATGGTGGATGTGACAGAATTTCCCAGCATAGCTCTGCGAGTTTCTGACGAGTCCCCAAATCGGTGTATGGCATTATCATGAAGCAGTTTGATGCCGTTCGTATTGAACATTGCCGGCTTCTTTTCGTGAAGTGATGTTTTTAAATTATCCAGTTGCTGATAGTACCTCTCCGAATTTAGCTTTTCGTTCGGTTTCAACAGCTCAAAATGTATTGATCCACGAATGTCCCACCATATACACAACATTCTCTTACTCAGGTCCATATTCGGTTTAGAGGTGGAGGAAGAAAGTTTTTCGGATTCACAATATGCTTTTTTCCTTACTATGTTTTCATTGGTAACCCACTTTTCATCTCCAGTTATCATCCAGTCCAAGAAGGGTTCGATTTTGTTCCGCGCAAGCAGAGGTGTGCAAATTTTGCTCACTTAACTCATGTGGCACTCATCTCGAATGATGGAGTTGTTGGTTCATTTCGAATGATGGGTGTTTAAAATCTATAAAACTTTCCTCTATTGAACAATTTCCATCCTTTATTTTCACATGTCGTATTATTTGTGACATTTCTTCTTTCTGAGAAATATTAGGTATACAGTCTAAAAATATAGAATAATCTTTTGCATCCTTTATTGTTTCAAGTATGACTTTCCGTATCTTATTTCTGATTATATTAATAATTTCGTATTTGTGGCGAAAAATAAGAAATTGTGTTCTTTTCGTTTTGAATATTTTTTATATGTTCAGCAATAATGGGATTATAGTGGCTAATTAATTCAATTATATTAAAAAAAATCCACAAGATGGACTTGCTATTTTTTCTGTTGTACCTCGAAGAGCGAGATTCTTTTTTGCGCAAAATAAAATAGTATCAACAATAACTTTAATGATTTGAAACTATTTTTCTGTTTCCATTTTAATTAAATTTTGGTTACTATCATCTATTGCCCTGTTATTAAGTAATCTTTTCCCAAACTCTTTTCAAAGAAAATGACACGTTTTATGCTCCTGGCGATTCTCGTGTTATTGAATTCGTGGACTTAAATGTAGTCAATTAGTGAACCCTACATTTCTCTTTGCAAAATTGGTTTTGCAATCTTTGGAAAATAATAAACAACAAAAACAAAAACATCTTTTTATTTACTGTACATAAGCCATATACGTTTAACTTTTTAAATTTTTTATATACCTTTTATTATTACAGCTTCTTTCATTTACAACGGGATAATTATTCTGCATATTTTGTACAGGACATGTGCCAGAATCATCATATTTAAATTGTATTTGTTCGTTATTATTCCCACCTTCTTCGTTTTTTTCTGTATTTTTATTTGTTTCAACTTCAACAATATCATTTTGTTTTTCTTGTTTCATTTCTTCATGACCAACTTTTTCTACAAACTCTGCTGCTTCCTCTCTATTGGTTTCAGTTTTCACGTTAATCTCAATTTCTCCATCGTGTATTTGTATTATATTGTTGTCATTTTCAGTGTTAGTATTTATTATCTCTTCATTTGGCTGACTGGAACTTGAAAACCACTTTTATAAATCACTACTAGCAGCTAATTGTTTTCGTTTTTCTTCACGCAATTTTTTTTCTTTAAAATTTTGACTTCCTTTTTTTTAGACCCATTTTTTTTTAGACCCATTTACTTTAAAAAGAAAATTTATATTATGTTTTGATATTGTAATTATTTGTGTTAAATATAAAGAGGATAACAAATGTAAATATTATATATTATGTATAATAAGATGAATTAACTAACTAAATATAATTTGAAATTACATACAAACAAATTAGAAAATATATTAAACGACACCGTATTCTTTTTTCTTTATAATAATACATTGTGAGTTTATAAGTAATACAAATTATTATTTAAATAAATTGAATGATACTTACTTATAATAAATCTAGATATATATTTTTATACAACTACGAATATATTACTTTTACTCTTTAACCACTCACTGTAACTTATTACATACACTTAAATATTCTCAAAAAATGAATGTAAAACATAACAAAATTGTATTCTCATGTGTGACTACTGATATTGAGTACTAAGCTCGACTGAAAAATAATTTTCCAAATATATATACAAATATATTGGAAACTTTTTTCATGGTTACAACAGCAACTCTTTTGTTTGCCGCTGTTATCGTTCGGCGCCTTTGTCTTTCGGCACCTTTATCGTACGGCATCTTTATCTCGCTACACCTCTGGGAAGGAGGTCAAGTTTTACTACCGGGCTGTAGCACCACAGCAAGAAATTGAAGAAAATAAACGTAAACAACGTCGATAAACGTAAATCAAGGACTTAAACGCGAGGAGAACTCATTTTTAAACATATTATTAAAACCCAAAGAGATTTACTTCAAAACACCACATCACTTCAATTTAATTAGTCGAGGCGCGTTTCGCTGACCATATTAACATCATTAGGAGATGATAATTCGAATCTAATAATTCAGTTTAAATTTGAAAAAATCGAATACTTCAATCGGGGGATTGAATTATCTCCTGATGATGCATCACATGGTTAGCGAAACGCGCTTGGAGTAACTTGTTGATTTGCGGTAAATCTCGTTGAGCTTTAATATTTAGTTTAGAATTGGTTTGGTGTTGTATAATAAATCTTTTTGAGTTTTAGTGTTTAACACCAAAGATTCCAAGATAACAATTGAGATTTAAAGTAAATGCTTTAAATTACATCAGATAGCAATCAACTCTCGTGAAACTAATTGCGGGATTCTCATTGGGATTTCGTTTGTTTTTCCAGTTTCTCTGAGTAATTGTTTACACAATTTAAATGCTCGCCAGTATGCACAAACTGTAGTTTAATTTTCTCGTTATTGCCCCCGTCGTGTTTTCTCTTAGCAGTAATGAGAAATTGCCGAAGAAATTATTGTCTCCTACGCGCCTCATTCGTGCCTAGAGTTTGTTTAATGTAGTTTGCGATAACAAAGAGTGTTCGCGCTTATCAGTTTTAACCTTTTAATGAAATTTTACATGATTGTTTCAGTGATATAATTTTATTTTGAAGTTGTTTCTATTTAAAGCCGGACATTAAAGTGTCAACAACAATCCAAAATATAAGGATTAATTTGTATATGCAACTAGGATTAAAAAATAATGCGACTTGTTGAAAAGTCATGTGTTTTACGTATCGATGCTTTATTAAGGTTTTTACTGTCCTAAACAGCCAACAACAGTTTTATGTCAAAAACAAAATGACTGCTAGTTGTACAAGGACTTTAATGATTGCAGATGAATCTCGGCGAAAAAGACTTTCTACGTCAACTAATGAAAAAAAAAACCATTACGAAAATCAAGGATTATGTGCTGAATAATCGCCGATTAAGTATTAGAAACAAAAGTCTAGATTTGTGCAAACCAATGTTTTTTTTTATTTTGTTGGCTTCTACTTCATGGAAATTCATCATAACTGTTTAAATACATTTTTGTCAACATTTTCAATTATTAATACTTGACGCCTTTAACTAGCACTGTAGCTTCGTCAGAAATAAATATTTTTGATGTTGGAATAGGTATAAATATCCACTCAGAGGTTATTTTTTTATCTGAACAAATTTAGTATAGACAATTTGTTTTTTATTAAAGGATTATTCGGCCATTCAGAAGGGTTCTTGCAACTATTAAACAACTTATTTCTAAACTCTCCAGCTGGTTTAGTTAATTTGCCTTTGTTTCGAACATGTGCTATTTTAAAAACTTTGTTAAAACAATGATTTTCATTTTGCAGATGTGAGGCATAATTTGAATTATGTTTCTGATTTAGAAAATTTTCTTCATGTTCTTTAATTTCAATCATTTTCTTGAAAGATCTTCCTGTTTGTCCTATTTAGGTCGAACTTCAAACCTAACCTTCCAACATTACTCACAATAGTTGATATCACTTCGGTCAATAAGTCCGCGGTCAGACATAGATGGCATCACTCACAAAAAATCAGTTGCAGATGAATCTCGGCGAAAAAGACTTTCTACGTCAACTAATGAAAAAAAAACCATTACGAAAATCAAGGGATTATGTGCTGAATAATCGCCGATTAAGTATTAGAAACAAAAGTCTAGATTTGTGCAAACCAATGTTTTTTTTTATTTTCTTGGCTTCTACTTCATGGAAATTCATCATAACTGTTTAAATACATTTTTGTCAACATTTTCAATTATTATTACTTGACGCCTTTAACTAGCACTGTAGCTTCGTCAGAAATAAATATTTTTGATGTTGGAATAGGTATAAATATCCACTCAGAGGTTATTTTTTTATCTGAACAAATTTAGTATAGACAATTTGTTTTTTGTTAAAGGATTATTCGGCCATTCAGAAGGGTTCTTGCAACTATTAAACAACTTATTTCTAAACTCTCCAGCTGGTTTACTTAATTTGCCTTTGTTTCGAACATGTGCTATTTTAAAAACTTTGTTAAAACAATGATTTTCATTTTGCAGATGTGAGGCATAATTTGAATTATGTTTCTGATTTAGAAAATTTTCTTCATGTTCTTTAATTTCAATCATTTTCTTGAAAGATCTTCCTGTTTGTCCTATTTAGGTCGAACTTCAAACTTGATCTTCCAACATTACTCACAATAGTTGATATCACTTCGGTCAATAAGTCCGTGGTCAGACATAGATGGCATCATTCACAAAAAATCCTTGACAGTGGTCGATTGTGCCAACATTGAAAGCTCATGTGTCAAAATATCATGACAATCTATCCACTGGTTTTTGAGTTTTTGTGTTATTAGTGACGCGAGTTTTGTTATTTTCAAAACAATGGGAAAAAAATAATGTCGTGTGTTGATCAAGTATTGCTTTTTGGTGAAGAAAAATACCGTTGAAGCAAAACAATGGCTTGATAAACATTACCCGGACTCTACCCCAGGAAAATCAACCATAATTGATTGGTATGCTAAATTCAAAGGTAGCGCTACAAGCACCGATGATGCTGAACACTCTGTTACACCAAACAACTTTAGAAAAATTCACAAAATTATTTCCTAAAACCGTAAAGTAAAGCTGCAGGGAATAGCTGATATCATGAAGATATCGAAAGGAAGTGTGTACACTATTTTGCATGAAGATTTAGAAATGCGTAAATTGCTATCGAAACGGGTATCGCGTTTACTAACAGCGCACCAAAAACTATTAATGATTCTGAGCCATGTTTGCAATTGTTTAAGCGAAAGAAAAAGGATTTTTTCATGCGGTATGTAACAATGAATGAAAGATGGATGCATCACTACACTCCAGAGTCAAACCGGAGTCAGCTGAGTGGAGAGCAGCCGCTGAAAGCCCTCCAAAACGATCAAAAATCCAATCATCAGCAGGCAATAGCGAATACTGCATAGCGTTATTGGTGCGTTTGAATGGCTAATTTGTATCACAAAAAACGCTCCAAATGAACAAAAAAATCCTATTTCACCAACACAATGTACCATGTCACACATTACTAGGAACGATGGCTAATTTGTATGAACTGCACTTCGAATTGCTTCCTTATCCACCATATTCTCCAGATGTGGCTCCCAACGATTATTTCCGGTTCTTAGACTTCAAAAAATTGCTCGCTGGGAAGAAATTTCGCTTTAATGAAGAGATTCTTGACGAAACTGAAGAATATTTTGAAGGCAAAGATAAATCGTTTTATAAAAAGGTGTAGCAATGTTAGAAAAGCGTTGAAAATATGTGTGCCGAAACCGCACTGGAGCGGTAGTTGGTTCGATTCCAGCGCTCGGGTGGTTGTTTTTGTTTCTTTCTGTTTACTTCCTAAATGTTTGTGATTGTTTCTAGGCAAGAGTGAAAATCCGACAACGAATTACCCCTCAGTCACGTCAGTTAAAGGCTGGGTAGGTTTCTGACAAGTGTTCTATGTTGGTCACTCGCCAGTTAGTAGGCTTCCTGATAGACTTATGGGTAAGCACATAACCAAGGGTTGATAGTCTGAGGGGGGTGCTGGCCTAGGTTTGTCGGTGGCTGATGACCGTTAACCTTTAGGTCCCACGTTAAGCTTTAGGTCCAGTCGCTAAATAGCCTTAAATTCTTTCATTTTTCTTTTATCGATCGACATGTTAATTTTTTACTTTTATATATTAATATATGTATATTATCTGTTAATACATATTATCTATGAATATATAATATAAATTAATATATATTAACATATATATTATTATAATTACAATAACTTTGCGTTCGTATGGAGGTATTTTAATACTTTGTAAAATAGTTTTTGTTAGCTACTGAATATCATTCTGAATTATATGCCATTTTTTCTGAAAGGCTTTATATATTTGAATCTGTGAAGTTTGCGCATAATGATATTAATCTTTTTGATGACTAAACAGGATTAAGTTAGATCACCGAACGGTCTAAATTAAGATGTTTGATTGATTACAGAATTTTTTTTCGGTGATCTCCATATAGTTTATAGTCCGGAAATTTCAAGCATACCATGTTAAACTACGGCAACAGTTACTATTCAACCTCCACCAAACTAATTGTCGAATTCTCATCACGATTTCATCCCCTTTCCGGTTTCTCCGGACGGCTGTTTACTCAATTTAAACGCTCACCAGGATGCACAAGCTCCGGCTTAATTATCTCTCTGCAGCCCCCGCCCAGCCCTTTCTCGGCAGTAATACGAAATTGGTAACAAATATTCGAAAAAACAACGTATATATATTTCATTCGTGGTTGAACTCTAAATTTTGTTTAATATAGTTTGAGATAACAAATAATGGTCGCGATTATCGATTTTAATAAATTATGTAATAGAAAAACACCAATTTTTGCCTCACTGTAACGACAATAGGATATGTAAATTTCTATGGAGATATGCAAAAAACTGTGGCAGAGATATAACATGTTTCCATCCTTGCTTAACTTGTTTTTGATGACTAAACTATTGGAGCAGCATTAAGAATGAAAGAATATATTGGCAGTATAGGAATACATAGAAGAAAATATATTTAAAAAAAAAACATTTTTATTAATCCTTGCTGACGACCAATTTAAAGCGAAAAATTAAAGTTTTCCAATAAGAGTGTCAGCACTTTGAAACGTAATAGCGGCAACACTGTTTGAAATGTAAATGTCACTAATAGACTGCGCTGATCTTTATATTGTGACAATTCGCTATGAAAAGGCACCTGATTTGATATCTCGTAGAAATTGGAAATTTGGAAGCTTTTTGACCACCACTTTGAGAAAAAAATAATCTTTTCCGACTAAGCGCACTTCTGGGTTAATGGGGTGAGAACAAATATAACTGCAGGATTTGGACCGATGAAAAGCTTCAGGTAATTCAGGAATTACCTCTTCATCCTCAAAAGTCATTGTTTGATGTGGCTTTTCTACTGAAAGGCCATCTTTTTTAAAGGCGATGATGCAAATCATCGTGTTAATAATGAACGCTATAGGAATACGCTAACAGATTATCTTGATTCTTAACTGGTAAATGTGGATATAAATAATGTTTTATTTCAAAAAGGTGGTCTGATTGTAACACATCTCGCGAGACTATAGCTAGACTATATTACAGGAAAATTTTCCTGGACGCGATATTTTATGAAATGGTGTCAATGATGTCAACTGGCCATCAAGAGCATACGATCTTAAGCCCTTGGATTAGTTTTTGTGGGGTTATGTTAAATCTCTGGTTTAATAACTAACCCCGCACGATTCTTGGCCTTAAATGCAACATTTAGGTCACCATTGAGAATATATCACGCGATATGTGTGAAAGAGTAATTTAAAATTGAGTCTTCAGAAAGCATTCCGCCAGACGAAGTCGAGGGGGACATTTGAAATATAATGACATTATTTGTTTTTCAATGTGAAACAAAAATTACTAGATTAACAATTGTAGTATCATCATGCCTCATTTTAAAATTCTTACATTCTTATTGGACAACCCTGTATTTCTAAAGAAACAAAGTTAACTCCTTATTTCGACTTCCATTAATTTCTATTTATTTTTAATCACTTGAATTTGGTTGTTTAATGGTAATAGTCTAAACAGTTGTAAATCTTTCTGTTAAAATAGCAAAAGTTTCTCAAAGTAATTACAACTAACTAAGCAATTTTGGCAGCGGTCTTATCGAGTTTACAAGAAGCCTGAATTGCATTTTGAGAAATTGCTAGTCCGATACAAAGAAAAATTGTTTCAGTTAGTCGTTCTTGAGGAGACTGGCTTTAAGAAGGTAGATGTTGCTGTGGAAAAGACACTAGACGATCAAGAAAAACCGCTGACAGGACTCATATAAGAGTGGGTTTATATAGATAACATTTCAAGGTCGGTAATAGCCAAGGCCAGATATAGACTAGGCAATTTCAAAGCTTATAGAGGGTGTTAATGAAATACTCTGCCAAACTTTTTTCGCAAATTTTACGTCACAAAATAAGACAACACGTTTATGGGTCCGGAAATCCTTCGTGTTCGAGACACATGGGGTTGAAAATTTAATTTTTTTTTCTTTTTTAATTTATATCTTCCGCATTTTTATGCGGAAAGGTATTGTAACCAAATTTAATACACATCATCAGCCTTCCGGTTGCAATAATATGAAAGAATATCAAGTCTTACAAACAGCCAGTGGCGGAGTTATAGGGTTTTGCTACTAATTAATTTAAAAAAGTAATTAGTACCGTTCTGTTCAAAATTAAACCTTAATACATTTTTCAATAAGGCTATTATTCTCTACAAAAAGTGTATCTTGACATTTTTTCGTATCTGCCTCGGTTTCATGGCAGACTTGACATAATAAAATAACCAATACAATGGAATCAAGTTACTTATGAAGAACTTCAGTGGCCCTTCGTTTTCGATGTGTTAGTCATTAGCAACCGAAATAGTTTGGCGTTATTGTTACTTTACAATACATTAGGGCGCAAGGCAGGAATATGCATAAGTTTACTAATGCAGAATTAGTCGATATTCACGTCTATTATGGAATGGCCAGTTATAATGCCAGAAGAGCAAGACTTTTGTACCAGGGAGCATTTCCCCTACGCGTATACCCTAATAGAAGTATGTTTCCCGATGTTTATCGTCTTTTAAAGGAACAAGGTAAATTCAAGGTGCGAGCACAAGATAGAGGCTGAAATAGAGATAATAGAACTCGAAATACTAAAGAACAGGTCTTAAGCGCAATTACCGAAAATCCAGATACAAGTACAAGGATCATTGCAGTGAATATGGACATTTCTCATATCACTGTGTGGAATGTTTTAAAGGAACACTACTTGTACCCTTACCATATTCAGAGAGTGCATGCATTGCTTACAAGGGATTTTTTGCCCTGCTTGACATTTTGTCATTGGTTTCTTCAACATACAGTTGATCCCAATTTTCATATTTCCTTATTGTTTCCTGATGAGGCTTAATTTACAAGAGAGAGAGAATAATGAATTTTCATAACAATCATCTTTGAGTAGAAGAGAATCTCCATGATTATTCAAACTCGACACCAATACCAGTTTGCCATCAATGTTTGGGCTGGAATAATTGGCAACCGATTGATCGGACCAACAACTGGGAAGGTGTATTCGAGATTTCTCCGCGAGAATTTGCCTGAATTGCTTGGAGATGTCACATTAGATATTAGAAATAGATTATGGTTTATGCAGTTGGTTGAAAAATTTTCTAATTGTTGGAGTGGAAGAGGGGGTCCGGTGCCTTGGCCAACCCGATCACCAGAGTGTAATCCACTTGACTATTTTCTTTGGGGCTACATTAAATCATTAGTCTACAACACTGAAATAGAAGATATCGTGATGTTGAAGAGAATAATCGAGCAAGCTTTTGATAAAATTCGCAACACGCATGGAATTTTAGAACGAACGCGTGAATCAATGCTGCGTAGATGTAGGGCGTGCTTAGAGATTGGTGGAAGCCATTTCGCGCATCTAATTTAAATATTTTAGTTTTTAATTAATAAATAACACCTCATTTAGAAATATTTGCTTTAATATAGAGAATACCTTAAGAATTTTTTTGCTTGTAAATTCCTAAAGGAGATCAACCACCTCCATCAATGTTTAGCTGGGGAGTATGATATTATAATTTCATTTATTATCCTTCATGTAAGCTTCTGTGCATGACATTTGATAAAAACAGTTCTTCAGAGTCCTTTCATTTTTGAAATCATTATCGAAAAACATTTTATGTTGATAGAAATCTGTATGTGAAACCTGTAAGTGAAAAGTCAAGTTTGCTATGAAACCGAGGCACATACAAAAAAATGTCAAGATACACTTTTTGTAGGGAATAATATTCTGTAAAAATTTATTTAAGTTTAATTTTGAACAGGACCGTACTAATTATTTTGTAAATTAATTAGTAGTAAAATCCTATAACTCCGCCACTAGCTGCTTGTAGGAGTTGATATTCTCTAAGATTATGGCAACCAGAAGGCTGATGATGTGTATTAAATTTGGTTACAATACCTTTCTTTATGCGGAAGAAATAAATTTAAAATAAAAAAAAAAATCTTCAACCTGCTGTATCTGTATCTCGTATATAAACGTTTTCTTAAAACATGTGTCCAAAATTTCCACAGAAAACAAGTTTTTTCTTAATAACGGCAACATCTATTTTCGTCTTGTTTATTTCGATCTATCCGAACTCAGTTTGAAAGACATTCACATGAAAAGTTGAAAGAAATCTAGAGTGTAATATTTGTTTTTCTTGGTTCACATATTGATTATTACTATGATAATTTTGACAAAGCAATCTCGACAATTTTTTATTTGAACAGTATAACAAAAATAACCAATAATTCATCATAAAACATATTATTATGTATTCTTTTTATTTTTATTTTTATCTAGTATTCTTCAACATATAGAATGTGAATAATATCAAATATAAATTTTAATAAAATCATGTTTCGCTCTCTGTACCGAAACAGCGCAACATCATAAACCACAAATGGTATCAATAATATATTTTTGTTAACTACAACAATTTCGAAACTTAATTATTTCTCCAAAAGAGATCCTGTAAAACAATAAATAAAAAATGTAAAACAAATAACCCGCAAACACGGTTTGCTGTTATTGCATATCCACGAATTAGATTAAAAACCTTTATTGTAAAATAAATATGAAGTTTATACGGAATACCATTTTTTTTTAAATAATGTTTGACAATTTCATATTCACCCGAAGGAAAAACGGTATGGGTGCTATAGAGAAAATTGATCTGGATTTTGTGCATCCTGGTGAGCGTTTAAATTAAATTATACAGTTATTATCTGGACATCGTTAGAAGAATGCTGCCATTAGTTTATCAAAAGTTGAATGATATCTTATGCCGTAATCTGTAGCAAATTTTTGATATTTCAAGACTATAAAGTACATATAACTGGGTAACTGGGTAACTGGAATATCCTCCTCCAAACGTTTAACCCCCAGCCCCGCATCGAAGTAACATTTATTAAGTAGAAGCTTAAGGGGCAGCCTAAAAACCTGATTAAAGATAAATACTACCGTTACTTTGTAAACAAGAGTATTCAAAAATAATCAAAATATAAAATTGAGCGCGATAAGTCTTTCCTTTGATATGTAATTCTGTATTAGTTTAATTTAAAGAACAGTATAACCAAGGACAAACTGCTCTAGAAAAATAATATTTTCTTATAGAAAAACAAAAAGAAGAGAAAAATAAAATAAATATTAAATAAAAATTAGAGCAGTATTAATGAGTAAATACTAAGAAATAAAATAAAAATAAGTACAGTAAAACTTACTAATCGGTAGGTTATATGAAAAATATTATGTGAAAATACACAGTGGGCAAGTGGAGAATATTTAAAATATTCAAAAAACTAGGAAAATATTTTTTCCTGTGCTCCTCGTAAAATTCTCAATCATTCTGTCGCCATCAAATACTAACAAGCATCTCCCGAGACAGGTTTCTGACTTTAAGCCGTCATCAATCGGGCTTCGAGATATTTTAAATATTCTCCACTTGCCCACTGTGTATTTTCATGAATATATAGTACCTGAATATAGGGCCTGGGTTTGGGTCCGAACGGTTTCAGGCAGTAGTACTGTTACGAACCACCCGATGGCGGAGCTGCATTTCAATGCTGCTTCTATCCGATTTGGCCGATTAATATGGTCAGGACCCTGGTCAATTCTTCAGTTCCTTGTGAACGTACAACTCTATGGCACAATCATTACTGATCGAACGGTTGATTATAACAGGCCAGATATTGTTCTAATCAACAAAAAGGAGAAAAGAGCTTTTATAATTGACATCGCAGTGCTGCTCCCTCACAATATTAGAAAAACCGAGATGGAAAAATCCACAAAGTATGAAAATCTGCCATACGACTTGAAAAATCAGTGGAAACTGAGTAAGGTAGATGTAGTGCCCTTCGTTATATCCGCTGAAGGCCTGATAAGTAAGAAATTTTCAAAGAACCTCGAGAGCCTGGTTATCTCAAAATCGATTACCATAGGGGGACAACGTGCCGTGCTCTTGTAGATATGTCACATTGTTCGTAAAATACTATGTTAGGGTGAGAGGAGCTGAATTGCTTTTTCAACTTGGCATTGGAATATCGACCAGCATGAGCTGACATTCTACATTAAGGATGAGCAGAATAATAATAATGCTTTATTAACCATCAGGATATCCCAATTACAGAGCTAATTACTAATATCTAATGTAATCAGTTACAAAATATACTAATTACTACACTAATCTCTACAATATTAAACGAAATAACATACTATAATAAAAATAAAAGAAAATTCAAAAAGAAAGAGACGTAAACCAATAAATTAATTACGTTGGAATTGCCTATACTGAAAATAAAGTTACACAGGAAACAGTATTACCTTTAATAAATATAGCAAAAACAAAGTCAATCATAGACTCATAAAGTACCAATATGTGGCGGAATGAATGATGGATAATGGTTCACCAATATGTGGCGGAATGAACTTTTATTCACATCACAATCCTCTGAAATACCATTAAAAATTGAGCACATAGAGTATAATGGCGAACTAATGGAAACATTGTTTAAAATCCGACTGAAATAAAATGGCAACGCAAGTCTAGACTCCACCCTCATTATCCGAAAACTCAACTGGCCGAGCAAGCATGGACTATCAATTTTATTATGCAACAATTTATATACAAATTTCACATAATGATAACATCTTCTAAAATTATTCATAATCATCGATCTCTTTCCGGGTAAAGGATTTAAAGTAAAGACATTTTAAAAATCACCTTTGTAAATCCTCCAAATGTTTCTTATGGTTTTTGTAATATGAGCTCCACTCCGTACAATCGATCTAACACAAGCATAAAACAAACTCTTTAGAGCATCATAATTATGAAATGATCTACAATTACTTATTATAAACCCAAGCGATTTAAAAACACTATTCACTTCATTATGTATGTGATTCCCAAAAGAATTTTTGTTTCGAAGTTATTCCTGAATCTTTAAAATTACGGACTTGTTTCAGAATACACGCAGTTATGGATTAATTAAACTCAAAGTTAATTAACTTATTAGAAAATGTTACTACTTTGCACTTCTTAGTATTTAATTAAAGCCCATTCAACTCACACCATTCATTCACTTTTTCCAAATTTCTCTGTGGTCCCCTACAATTCGGGATGTTGTTTACAACTTTAAAAAGTTTCAAGTCATCTGCAAACATGAGACTTTCACAATCCAGAAGCCCAGTGAGATCATCAATGTACATCAGAAACAACAGCGGGCCAAGATTGGAACCCTGGGGTACCCCTATATTTCCATTATATAAGAATGACTGATAGTTATTATAATTTATATTATAGTGGCATTTGTGTTATTCGTATGACAAGAGATTCATTAAAAAAAACTTTTATCTTCCATTAGGCTACAGTTGTTCAAAAATCGAGTCTTTGTGGAAATACGTATCAAAAAAAAAACCAAAACTAAATTAGCATCATTCGATTAATAAACGTATGAACTGAAATATGTCAAAACTGATAGATGCGTAATAGTAAATCCACCATCCGCGCAAAATAACCATAGTTTGCTATTTTAAACGAAGAACAAAAAATGCCCGTGTAATTCCGCAATTTTTACATTTTTATTTCATTTTTTCTCTCTCTCGCTTTCTCTCTCTCTCTCTCTCTCTCTCTTTTACGCCCTCTCGCACTTCCTCGTTATTAATTAAAATATGAGCCAATTTTAACTTTGGGCTCTGGACGTTGGTTGGATTAACTTGGTCGTTTTGTTGACTATGTGAACAACTTTAATTAAGATTAATTCCATCTGTACGCGGGATTTAGGTTACAGATGACGCGAGGGTAAATTGAAAAGTTTTAGGAATGACCGTTAGGAAAAGCTTGCTTTTCCGTTTATTTTTGTCTTGTGTTGACGGGGGCTTTTATAACCTATTTTGGATTTTTGTTTAGAAATACTGATGTGACGCCCATCTCAGCTTAAAGAATTCCTTTATTGTGAGCGGTTTTAATTTTAATTTTCAATTACATATAGCTCGTACAAAATTAAAACAGTTGCACGTCATTAAGCACGTAATCAACATTTTGACTGCCAGATTGCGATTAAACATTATAACCTTACTTTAGCGAATCATATTTACAATTAAAACTTTCATAACAATTAAAAAAATCAATTCTCAATTTACATTACCAAGTAATTAAAAAATTATAATAAATATTGAAAGTGTTGTCGATTTAGTACCTCTAGATAGATTCAGCATATGTAAAATGCTTCGTTCAAAAATAATCCACATTTTTTAATATTTGAATGGTTATTAAAATGAAAAGATAATATAACTACCAATGACATTTGATATGTAATATACAAGTATAAAATAGAAAAAACAACACTTATATTTTGATTAATATATCTAATTAAGCTATTAAGCTATTTTTCTGTCCTTCATATAACCTCTCAAAAATCTATACGTTTTAGGGAACATTGGGAAGTTCTATAAGATCTCGTCTTGGATCATCTTTTTTCATCTTGGATCATCTTGAATTTCCTTTTTTCATTTAAAACCTACTTCTGTCAATATGTTGTACAATGACATACGACATCTATCAAACAGTTGTTTCTCTTTTAATTGCTCATGTAAGGAATTCAAAGTTACAGCTTAACGTGGGTTCCGAACCCACGGTCATCAGCTTCCGACAAACCCAGGCCAGCACCCCCCTCGGGCTATAAACCCTTGGTTATGTGCCTAACCATAAGTCTATCAGAAAACCTACCGACTGGCGAGTGACTAACGTAGAACACTTCTCAAAAGGCATCCGGCCTTACCCAGTATTTAACTGGCGTGACTGAGGGGCAATTCGTAGTCGGATTTTACACTCTTGCCTAGAAACAATCACAAACATTTAGGAAGTAAACAGACAGAAGAAAAACAACCATCCGAGCGTTGGAATCGAACCAACTACCAGCAGCGGCAGGCCGCTGCTCATACCGTCCGCACTAACGCGACTGGCAAATATGAGTTAAACTAAACATGTACAAGTATTAGAAATTAACATACCACTCTAACAGGTGGAAAGGGTAACAATGGACCATTATTTTAACATTCTTGTTCAAAATAGTGCATCAGAGATGATACTAACTCCTGACAGTGACTATTTAACTCATTTGGCATTTTGTAGGCGCTACTCTGACAATTATAATACTGTGGTAGTTCTTAAAAGAGATTTTTTCGATCGTAAGGCAAAAAATGAAAGTAAACGTTCAGATAGTACATAATATATTATCTATATATGGGATAACCTCCAAACGTGTCAATAAATATCAACAAGAAAAATGTGAATCTCGACAACGTCGCATATACTGCCAACCAAATAAAGCCGCCAAATTTGAAATTTATTGAATACATTCCATTTAATTCTTTTATTATTTAATTTATGTAGCGGTATTTCTGCTGTTCTTAAATACCGTCATCGATGACGTGCAACGGTTTTAGTTTTGTATAGGCTATAATTGTTTTTTTCATTGATAGTTTGAGAGTATTGTTTGAAAGTATTTTCCACATATTAGCATTTTAAAAGTTACAAAATATTGCCTTGATGCAAAAGTTCGTCCGATGGAATTCCATCGCAAAACTGAATCGTTGTTTACCTCACACATAAACTCTAACTAAAATTAAAAAGACATTAAACCTCTAAACACCAAATCATTTTATTTAACTTCCCGTAGCGTGTTTCCCTAGCGATATTAGCATTATCAGGAGATGATTCAATCTCCTCATTATTCAGTGTATTTGTGTTTTTATGACGTTTCGACGAGATCGGACTAGTTCTTTTCAAGTTCCCAGATCGAGAGAAGTTGTTTCTGGTTTCTTTTGATCAGGGAACTTCAATACTTGAAAAATATATATATATATATATATATATATATATATATATATATATATATATATATATATATATATATATATATATATATATATATATAAGAAAAGTCTAAGGAAATTCTATGCAATAATAATAAAATATGCAATAATAATAAAAAATGCAATAATATAATCTATGCAATAATAATAAAAATTTGCATATTAAACTACATATTATGTATTATGGGTTCTTATGCTAATAGTCGAACAATGTTCTACATTGGAAATATTGTGTTTAATAATGGAATGACAACATTTAACTTTACAAGATATGAATTGGGTAGTAAACCTTCTTGAAGCTGGAATGCAGCAAGTCGAAGTAGCTGAGCGGATAAGTGTTTTACAAAGTAACACCAGTTGGCTATTGAGGCGTTGTAGCGAAACAGGAAGTCCGGCTGAACAACATCCAGGACAAGGACGCTGTACAACTGCAACTCAAGATAGATTTTTAGTTTTAACTTTAAGAAGACAACATACATTAAGAGCACCCGAGTTTGTTACGGAGTTATATCGGGCGCATAACTTAATTGTTAGCCGAAATAGTGTAAGAAATCGTAAGCCAATCTTCATTCTCGGCGACCGATCACATACGCATTTTTCAAAATAGGCAATCATAGGGCAAGTTTAGATTGATGTCGAGAATTTTAAAATTGGGATGAAACCACTGTCCACAGTTTTATTCACTGATGAGTCCAGATTTAAATTTCATCTCGATTCTCGTCGAATAAGAGCGTGGAGACGATCCGGAGATTTGGAATGTTTGAGGCATGTCCAGGAGGTGCATACTTACAGAGGTGGAACTGTTATGGTATGGGGTGGAATGAGTATTGGTGAGCTCAATTTTTAAAATGGATTTTTGACGGTTTAGCATTATTTGGATAATTTTTTCCAACACCATCTGCTGGTGCTGTTGGTGAAAATTTCCATCTCATACACAACAATGCTCGTCCACATACCGCGCGTGGAATTGATGCACTGAAGAAATTCAGACGAACATTTCACAGATAAGATAAGATATAAGATAAAATACATTTCACAGATAAGAAGAAAATACATGACCAACATTTCAAATGTTTTTAGATTCAGGGAACTTCTACAATGGGCACGTGGGATATAGTTCCTTTTTTTTTCCATGGACAATAGGTGTAAAGTTGATATAAACCACCGCTGAGGTTATACTCTGTATTAAAATTTGTTTAATGTTTTGCTTTTTCAAAAATTTTATGTATGATTAAGTAAAAATCCAATTTTTGTTTTTGAAAACATTATTAATCAATTAAAATAATACCATATATAAATATTTTTCAAAATATATTCTTGTGAACAAAACACCAACATTTATGAAAAATCCTTAACCTAGAATTACCTAAAATTCCAATTCGGTCTGAGGAGCTCAAAATTTATACAATAATATTGTTATGACAGATATTTTAACCAATTTTTAGATAAAAATAGTTAGAATAAAATATGCATTACCTAAGAGTTTGGTGGTAGGACAAATCTACTTTTTTATATTTTTTGTGAAAATTTAATAACTATTTCTTTTTAATATATACGTCAAAAGTAATTAAAAAAATGTGTTTGTGTGTTTTTAAATTAATTTTATCTTTGTTTCAGGTAAGGAGTTAAATTAAGATATGACCACTGATTTTGACGGTAAGTAACAAGCATCAAGGATGATTTTTCATGAATGCTTTAACATTTCAAAAGAAATATTTGGTGCTCCAGTTCAGAAGATCTGCTTCTTTGTTGTGGAGTTTTTTTAATCGCATCAATATTTTCCTTTTATTCTATTTTATAAGTTAATGTTTGTTTTTTCCTCTAACAATTCTCATTTATTTTGCTCTGATTTGGATTTGATACCTACATCCGTGTACTCTCATATACACTTTCATACATAAATGTTTGTCCATCTTGGGAATAATATAGGAACATTTGAAATACTTATGGAACAAGTATAACAAGTATTACTCTACATTTATAGTCTCTATAACACTAAACGTGTAAACGTGGCATACCGCATAACAGCAAACAGAGAGAGCAAGATGACAGTTGGCAAGTTCGAAAAGCATTTATCGTACCTTAATCGTATACAACTTGTGATGTAGATCCTTTTCCTCTTCTTCATACACACTTCTTCGCAAATATTGCCCCGACTTCTATAAAATGAGCTCATGAATCTTTTCGCGAAATGTCGAAGTCCTTGCCGTTCGATTTTTTAAATGGCACTATCTTCCTGGGTTAGGGGAGCCTTCTTAAAAAAAAAACCATATATAGGGTGTCCGGAATTAACGTCGAAATATTTTGGGAGGTAACTCTAGGGATTAAAATATAAAAAAAGTTCTTATAAATATACCCTAAAAATTGCTTCTTAAAGGGGCTAGAGCTCCTTTAAGGGGAAACTCTATGCTAAAGTCGTAAAATTCGGTATACTTCAATAAGTTGGAATAGAAAAACGTTTGTTTTTTTGTGTTAATATTGAATATTTTAGACTGGGGCGTCTCCTTGGTAAATGCTGTCATAACTGTTTTGTTTGTAATATTTTTTAACTTTGTATATCAAATTATTGAATCGCAAAGATTTTTAGTTAAAAAATGTCCTCTTATTGCATCTCGATAAGATAGACCGTTTTCCAGAAAAGTGACTTTTTCTAAATCGATGCATGATTACATGGATATCGAAATGCATCTTAATAATTAAGCAGGCACCCTTGTACAATAATATTTACTTAGTAGCTAACAATAACAAGGAAGTAGCTAACAATAACAATACTATTAAGGATTTAGCACTTATTCACAACAGATATTGAAAATGACCTCAATTCATCTCAATGCACCTTCTAATTCTTTTCTTCATAGAAGATTATACCTTGCCGAAAATTCCTGGTTTATATTTGATGTACTCACAAGCAGCAAATACACGTTGCTGCAATTCATCTACAGTGTCAATCGGGATAGCATAGATCAATGCCTTCAAGTATCTCCAAAAAAGTATCTCCTAAAGTAATCGAGAAGATTTAAATCTGCAAACATGGTGGTCAATGCACTGGTCCACCACGTTCTATCCATCGTCCTGGATATAACCGATCTAAATGCTCTTTTATATTTACAGAGAAATGAGGCGGAGTCCCATTGTGCCTAAAAAACTTGCCATATATTAAGTGATATGGTACATCTTCCATTAAGTCACACCTTCCATTAGGTTTTCCAAAAAATTCACATACTGTTGTCCATATAAACAGTTCAGAAGCACAAATGGTCCAATCAAAAAATTCCCTAGTATCCCTGCTCAGATATCCAGATATTGATAGAAAACTTGTAATATGCCCCGATTCAAAAAACTCATGTAGATTTTATTCCGCCCACACATGAGTATTAAGAGAATTAAAATTTCTATTGGGCGTGAACATAGCTTCGTCTGTAAAGAGAATGTTCTGTACATAATTTTCATTTAAACGCAATTGCTTCTTTAACCATTGGCAAAACTAGATTCTTTGTGGCAGATCATCAGGCTTTAAGGCTTGAAGTTTCTGCAAATGATATGGATAGAGACCCCCTGTATGTGATGCCCCTGACTAAAATATATAATTATTAACACAAAAAACGTTTTTCCATTCCAACATATTGAAGTATACTGAATTTCACGACTATAGCATAAACCGTTTCGAAAATATTGCGAAAAAATCATCTTCAGAGTTCCCCTTTAAGGGGCTCTAGCCCCTTTAAGAAGCAATTTTTGGGGTATGTTTTTAGGAACTTTTTATATATTTTAATGCTTAGAGTCACCTCCCAAAATATTTTGGGAGATGACTCTAAGGTCTCTCTCAAAATACTTTGGGATTATTTTACAACGTAATATAAAAATCTTGTACATAAAAAGTTATTATTGATTGATTTGTCCGTTACATTGTGATAGTTCATTTTTTAAATTGAATAAAACAATTTTATACTTTGTTATCTATCACTTTTATTTTTAAATTTGTGTGACTATAGTTGTGACTGTGACTGCGTGAGTGTGATTATAGTGAAATCGTTTTACGAAACTATAGTCACACAAATTTAAAAATAAAAGTGATAGATAACAAACTATAAAGAGTATTAGTTATTTGATTGTTTTGTTAGTTTTTTAATCAAAATCTAAGATTATTAACAATATACACAATAATCGTTGTTAATATAAAAATTGATAAACCACTAAAAATAACAATTATTAATTGATTTGTCCATTACTTTCTGATTGTTCATTTTATAAAAAGGAATAAAACAATTTTTTTCTTTGTTATCACTACTTTCGTTCTCAAACACCACTTTTTTTTGGTTGGGGATCCCCATATAAGTATAAAAACAGCTGTAAAACCTTAGTTTTAAAGTAGTGTTTGAGAATGTAAAGTCGTTTTACGAAACTATAGTCACACAAATTTTTATTAAAAATAAAAGTGATAGATAGCAAAGTAAAAAATTGTTTTATTCCTTTTTAAAAAATAACCATAAATGCTTTAATTAGTTTTGATTTATTGCAGTTTGAATACAAGATATGTCTTTAAAATAAAGATCGAATCGAATAAATATCGAACTTCCGATAGAGGTCGCTGTTAAAAGAACTGTGAGTTTGCGCGTCTGTAGTGTGGAAATTATTCAGTATAGTCTGACAAATCATCATGAAACGTTTAACATCAGAACAACGCCTTCAAGTTGGCGAAATATATTACCAAAATCAGTGTTCTGCGCGTTAAACTTATAGAGCACTTTGTGAATTTTATGGTGCCCATAAGTTCTTAGTTTGGTATCTTATAAGATCTAGCTTGTTCAAGATCTTGAGCCGCAATACCACTGTCTGCGTTGTACGTACGGTGAATAGGAATTTAATTGCAAAATTTTGTTCGGCGACGAAGCTCATTTTTGGCTAAATGGTTACATTAGTAAACAAACTTTCCGCATTTGGAATAAAAATAATGTTCAAATGATCTAACAATTACGGTTGTATCCAGAAAAATGCACCGTATGGTGCGGATTCTACGCCAGTGTAATTATTCGGCCGTATTTCTTTAAAAATCAAGCTGAAAAACACATTACCGTTAATGGGGGTCATTACAGAGCGATAATCAATGAATGAATGAATTTGAATGGTATTGATCTGGAGGAGATGTGGTTCTAACAGGACGGCTCCACATGTCATTCAGCCAACGCAATAATTGATTTATTGAGGGAACATTTCTATGATAATGTTATTTCGAGGAGCGGACCTGTTAATTGGCTAGCAATATAAAATAAATAGTTTCAAGGCATCTAATTTGGTTGTTGTTTTATTTGAATTTAAAGTTCGGACGCAGTAAAAAAAAACCCTATACATCCAAACTCATAGATATCAAAACCCTATACATGTAAACATCTAGATAACAAACTAAGATTTACATATAAATTCCCACTATATTAATATAATATAGTGAAAATAATATGGATATTTATATATAAATCTTAGTTGAATTTGTCTACCTCAGTTAAATGAAAATATCTAGAATGTGGTTAGTTACCAAGACAAATTGACCGGATGAATCGAATATTAATATATCTAATTTGTAATACCGTTGAGATTAAGAAAATATTAATATGAAAGTAATGAATAAGAAAAAAATAAACTACTGGACAAAAATATTGCAAGTTCTGTTATAAAATTTGTACGTAACATTTCTGTATTTTTTATTACTAGGTCTGTTATTTTGAAGTATCCTATGTACAGTAATACCGTTTTCTTTACATAAGCTAGCGTTAGAACATACTCGTATTTTTTAGCTAACATGGATATGTGCTTTTTTCTCTATCTATAATTACAGCTTGATTCCTTCTGGACATGCTTGGCAGAGGATCTCTTATCTCTTTTCGGAGTTTGATTCCTTTATTTTTGAACGGCGATTCCTAATGCTGCAATTGAATTAGGAGTTGGATTTTGAGCTCGTATAGGGTGTTTGAGAATATCCCATAGGTGTTCGATGGGATTTAAATCGAGACTTACAGGTGGCCAGTCAAACGACGTAAGTTCTACTTCCTGTGAGTACTGGAACAGTGTTTCGGCAACATGTGCGCCACATTATTGTGCATTACACAAATTTGTAATACCCAATAAAGCCGCCATATGGTAGAACATGTTCTTCAGTGATCACATCCATCAGGCTTCCACAATTGTAATTATGTCTCATCGGAGAAAAGAACTTTACTCCATTCATATTTATCCCAATCAGTATGGTCTCGTGTAAGTTATAACTGGGCCGTTTTGTGATGTGGAAGAAGCCAAGGAACTTTGGCAGGACGTTTTGGATTTAAATCAACTTTTTTTAGGGTTTTTTTTACTGTTTTTTGCGCTAATATTAACTTGCCTTGAATTCGGAAGTTCATTTTTTAGATGCGGAGCTGTAAATGTACGATCTCGTAATGTAAACATTTTTAGATAAGTGTTAGTTATGTTATATAACAAATATGTAATTTTTTGTACAGCAGTGTATATATTTATTGTACATTGATCTCATGTCGCCGAGCGCCCAGCTTGAAGACTTAATTATCACCGCTCATCAGTTATATTCCTTACCAGACCTTAACGCTTCAGATATTTTCAGGTTATGCTTACTACATGCTTCTGATTTAATCAGAATAATTAAAAGGACCTAGTGCTAATATCAATACGGTGGGAAATTCAAATTGAATTATATATATTGCTTTGATCATTCAGAACTTCTCGAACAATCCAGTATACAGACAACGGAAGTGTTGATATTTTTGTTACATTAAAGTACAACTTTCTCGATTATACCCTTCCCTATTAATTACCTTTTAGTTTGTTTAGTATATTTTAATGTTTACTTTTGTCTTGATCCAATTACGCCATGAGACGTGACAACGTTAAGATCTTTATTTAAGCTAAACAAAAGTTTTCACGTTGGTGTTTTAGCAAAAAGTATATTTTTCAGTTAATCTAGGACATTTGAAATATATGAGCTTGAAAGGTCATACAGTATCTTCCATAAGTCTTGGCCCATCAGTACATTTTGCTATATTCTTAGCTTCTATTTTTTATGAAAGTAAAAACCAACATGAAGCGTATTACACTAGTGTACTAAAATTTAATTAACAAATATGGAATATATAAATAAATAGACTATTGTATGTTTTGAAAGCAATATTGCTGTATTGTTTATTTTGAATAAATCTTTAGAAACTAATTTGGTAAATTTTCCTGTATATGTAATTGTTTTGTGGGCGGTTTTCTTGATGCTATTAACATGATATCTTAAATTAATAGTTTAATTATAACTTTTTTTATTAATTATTTTATTTATACTGTTTGGGTCATATCCGTTATATATTGCGATCTGTTTGATGACAGTCAGTTATTTATTATAATTATCAATTGACATTGGGATAATTAATAATCTGTGTATAAATGAATTAAATGCTGCCATCTTTTGTGAATAAGGATGGCAAGATTTGTTGTATATAATTAAATCTGTATGTGATGGTTTATGAAAAATTGCAAAATCATGTTTTGTTTTTTATTTCTAGTAATTGTCAAATCTAAAAAGTTAATATTATTATTTTGTTCTTCTTTAACTATGAATTTAATGTTCTTATGAAAAAGAATATATGTACGTTATGAATTGATTTAATTGTCTATCAGTACCTGTAAGGCAAATTAGAATACCATCAATATATGTGACCAGTAAATTGATAATTTAAATAGTTGATGTTGATTTATCTCATTTTCTAAGTTGTCGATAAAAATGTCCGCCAGTAAAGTACTTGAAAGGGTTGCCTATTATCAAAGCGCCATTCGAAACATAAAATGTAATATCAAATTCAAAAGAATTCTGATCCAAAGTAGGTTTAAAATTTCTTATTTTATGATTAAATTAACATCATTTTTAAGAATTTGTCGACTCATTCTATTACTTCGTTTGGTGGTATACTCGGGAATAATTTTTTTACATCGACAGAAATTAGTTGGTATTTTTTGGGTAAATTAATATCTTATTTTATTGATCACAGATATTTAGAATGGTATATTTAGATTTAAAATTAGTTTATTGTAAAATTATTTTAATACGCTTATTTGATAATTTGATTGAAGAAGCTATAACAAATGGAACTACCGGTCTAATTGGGTAATTTTCTTTGTGTAACTTCATAAACGAGTATAATTTTGGTGAAGATTCGTCATTATTAATTGTTAAGTAATGTCTGAATGATTGTGTTCATATATTTTTTCCCTTTATTCGGGGTTTTCGCCACTATCTAAAACTCAAAAAATATCAAAAATACCTGTTATGAAAAGAAAGAATCGCTGGGTAAAAACAAACGGAGAACAATTTCTCAGTGATTCTTTTTTGTAATAAATTTGCCTAACGAACAAAATTTTAAAGATATAAAAATGTTATAAAAACTTTTACAAACTTTTAACGTTAACGTTTCGGAGGGTACTTTCCCCCTGTTTTCAAAACTAAACTAAAAAATAAATTATATTAATTTGTAATATATAAAATAACGAGTGAAAGTAAATATATTTTTTGTGTATGTCAACGGTACTTACATTGACAACAATAGATTTTCATGACAGTGACATACTACCAAAAATATATATATAGGTACTGTTTAATGTGTGATTGTTTATTGTACTGATTGTGTATTCAAATATTTAAATGTGTTTAATTGTATTCTTAAGAATCGGGAACCATATTGAATTTAAATCTCCCGAAGGCATATCAATACAGTTATTTTGTTACCGATTCTTTTAATACCGTTTTGGAATTATTCCAATTGATTTTATGACCCGATTCCCATGCGTGTTGACAAATTCTAGATTTATTAAAATCGCCCTTTCTAAGAAGGTTCTTTTACTCTAACATCTAACGGTCTAGATGTCTCACCTATATAGAATTTGCCACATTCGCAGGGAATTTTATAAACCACATTTTTGGTATTTTGTTGTATATTGTTTGGTTTAGTCTTTGTTAATAGAGATCTAAGAATATTTTTTGCTTTAAATGTCGTTCTTATGTTGTATTTATTTTCTACCCTTTTATTGTGCCAGAAATACCCCGGATATAAGGAATTGTGAGGTTAATTGTTTTTTATTAAAATGTCTTTTATGTGATTTGTTTCTTTTTGTAGTCTATCACTGTGGGTACAAACAAGTTTGAAAGAAATTGAGATACCTATCTGTGTTTGTCGGTTTTCTGTAAACTGTAGTTTTTAATGTGTTGTTTTGTTTTAAAATTAACGTGTCGAGGAATGGCAATTTATTCTCCTTCTCCATCTCTAAAGTAAACTTAATTGTAGGCTCTCGAGAATTTATATCTTGTAAAAAAATATTTAGATCGTCAATGCTATGTTGCCATATAGCAAAAATATCATCAACATATCTAAGCCATATTAATGGCTTTTTAAGAGATTTATTTAATATGTCGTTCTCGAGTTCCTCCTTAAAGATGTTACTCATCAAAGGAGAAAGAGAAGAACCCATTGCAATTCCGAAATTTTGTTGATAATAATCATTTTCTAATTGAAAATATGTGGTTTTTAAGCACAGCGTTAATAATTCCAAAATTGTATTTATGTTTAGTTTAATGCGGTCTTTTAATGTTGTGTCATGTTCTAATCTCTTTCTAACTATTAAAAGTGATTTATCAAGTGGTACATTAGTAAATAAACTCACCACGTCAAAACTAACCATTAAATTTTGGTTTGTAATTTTAATATTCGAAATTTTATCTAAAAAATCTGAAGTATTTTTAATATATGAATTTGTTCTACCCGAAAGTGGATTTAAAATGTTTAATAAAAAGTTTGCTAGTTTATAACATGGGAAATCTGTACTACTAACTATAGGGCGAAGTGGAATATTAGTTTTATGTATTTTTGGTAGACCATAGAAATGAGGTGGTTTACTATAATGTGGTGTAAGTTGTGATCTTTCTAGATCTGTAAACGTTGTGCTTATATAATGTATTGTAAATTTGTCTCTCTATTTTTAATGTTGGAGCTGTAGGTATTTTAGTGTAATTTCCCTCATCAATTAAAGTTTTAATTTTGTTATTATATTCTGTAGTGTCCAGAATAACTGTGGCGTTACCTTTGTCTGATGGAAATATTTTAATAGATGTGTCTTTTTTTAATTTATCTATAGTTAATCTTTCCTCATGGTATAAATTTGATTTGATTTTAAATTGTTTTTCTAAGATAAGTTTTAACCTAATTCTGTATTCATTTGCACTTTCCAAAGGTAATTTTTGAGCAACAGACTCTACTGCCGAAATAAAGTCTAATTTAGGAACATCTTTCAATGTAACACTAAAATTTAGTCCTTTAGAAAGTACATACTTTTCAGAATCAGATAATATTTTATTTGAATGGTTAACTACAGTTTTATTAATGAAATTTTTGTCTCTATGTGTATTAATGTTTTTTGTATGTGTTCCATGTTTTTCAATAATTAAATTTTTAAATTTCTTAATGTGAGTACTTTTTGCATATTGAAGTGATATATGTAACTGGAAAAGACGCTATTATAAATGTGATTAAAATCTACTTCAGTTACTTTTTCGTATATTTGTTGTAATGTATTATTAATGTCAGTCTTTAATTGTTGTTTAGTGTATATGTGATGTTGGATGCAATCTCTTAAAAGTGCTAAACTAGCCCTATGTAAAATATATATGCTTCTGTTTGTGTTATAAGGTGTACGTAAACGTAAACCTTTTGGTATTATGTCACAATCTTTACATTTGTAAAGAAATGTTAACTTCAGAATGTTGTAGTTTAATATATTTACTTTCGAAAGATCTAAATAAAAAACATATCTCAGGGTCATACCTGTAATCTAAGTAATGTCTGAATGATTGTGGCGTGTTCATATATTTTTTCCTTTATTTGGGTTTTTCGCCACTATCTAAAACTCAATAAATATCAAAAATACCTGTTCTTGTGTAAAGAAAGTGATTCTTTCTTTACATAAGAACAGATATTTTTGATATTTTCTGAGTTTTAGATAGTGGCGAAAAACCCAAATAAAGGAAAAAAATATTATTAATTGTTGTTTCTCGTAATAGACGAATCTTTTGTTATCTGTCTTATTCTTTTTTAAAATATATTCGCAGGATCAGAATTAATTTGATTAAATTTTCCTGATTTTAAAAAATTACTAGTTTTTAATATATATTTATCTCTAGACATACCAACAATAACCTTACCGTTATCCACTCTTATCATGATGATGATATTGATTGATCTGATGTTCCTAATTTTTCAAATGGCAAATTTTTTACCGACTAGGTGTTTTTGTGATGTGTCTAAATTTGTTAGAACGAATTCTCACTCCACTTCAAGGTGTTCTCTGTTATGTTTGATAACTTTGGGCTTCATGTTATATTGGAAACCTCTGTGAAGTAACTTAGATTCTTCATTAGTGAAATTACAATCTGTAAGTTTGACGAATCTATTGAAAAATAATAATCACTATATATCATTTGTTTAAATACCAGATATTTTGTGTACGTGTCTTTTTTTACTGTAGTTTAAAATGATGTAGGGCTAAAGTGTTTGTAAAAATGCTGTTAAAATAAAGTGCTTGTTAAAATAAATTTAACTGAGATAGCCGATACTTGATGAAAATAGTGGATACAGTGGAGTGGACTATGGATATAGTGGAAATAGAAGATATTAATCTTTCTTTATTTATTTAACTTTAGTTTTCATCAAGTATCAGCTAGCTCAGTTACATTAAATGCGCAATATGCGTGACGTTAACTGAATCTTCTAATGAGGTCTGCAGATATGAATACTTTTTCTTCTTCTTCTTCTTCTTCTTCTTATGACTTCTTCAAGGAAAGTAAAGTAAAGTAAAGTGTTTGGGTTAGAGGCGCATCAGCAACTAGGCTATTTAGCGACTGGACCTACAGCTTAACGTGGGTTCCGAACCACGGTCATCAGCTTCCGACAAACCCAGGCCAGCACCCCCCTCGGGCTATAAACCCTTGGTTATGTGCCTACCCATAAGTCTATCAGGAAACCTACCGACTGGCGAGTGACCAACGTAGAACACTTCTCAGAGGGCATCCGGCCTTACCCAGCCTTTAACTGGCGTGACTGAGGGGTAATTCGTAGTCGGATTTTACACTCTTGCCTAGAAACAATCACAAACATTTAGGAAAGATAAACGGACAGAAGAAAGAAAAATAACCATCCGAGCGCTGGAATAGAACCAGCTATCGCTCCAACGCGGATTCGGCAAAGCAGGCGCTCTTACCGCCGCACCAACGCGACCGGCTTCAAGGAAAGGAACTTCCATATTCAGTATTAAGATTTGATCGAAATATATAATATAATATAATACTATCTAAAAACCTATGCCTATGCCTATATATATAAAAAAAATGCCTATCTAAAAACACAAAACTGAGACATTACAACACGGTTATTAAGCCAGAATGTCTATATGCTGCAGAAACGCTCATTTTGAATAGAAAGAGGGACATCGAGGACATTGAAAAGAAGGAAAGAAAAATCATAAGAAAAATCCTAGGCCCCAAACAAATAAATAGCACAACATACCGACTTCGAGAAAACCAAGAAATCAAACAATACACAGATATACATAGCGATATGAGAAAAAGAAGACTTAAGTTTTACGGACACATCAAACGGATGAATCCGGGTAGGCTAACTAGACAAATAGTCGAATTTTATGAAATAGGAGTAGAGCTAAAGTAGAAATAATTAAATGGATTGCTGCAATTAAAGAGGACCTAAGATCAGCAAATATTACACAAAGTGAAATTCAAGATAGAGGCTGTTTCAGACACAAGGTTAACGTTTGGAAGGTTGGCCAGAGAGAAAAATGTAGGAAGACTGGAACAACTTGGTCTGACGAAAGGAAAAAAGCTCATAGCGAAAGAATGAAATTAGTATGGGCTCAAAGGAAGGCTAACAACAACAAACGCCTCTAATTGTACTTCGCGTGGTCCACCAGGGCCCATACGTGAATAATAATAATAATATAATACTTCCAAGCTGAGTCTGTTTTAAAAATTTCATTAGCCTACAAATATTAACCAGGGATAATATTCTTTGAATGTGAAAACAGTTATTGTAAAATGATGAAAAGATAGAAAGTAAATATATTTATTGTGTATGTCAATGATACTTACATTGACAATTATATGGACACGTCACAATCATTCAGACATTACCGTAGTTATTTGATAGACGGTGGCCGTAGTTGGGAGTCCGCATTAAGTCCAGTCGTTACATAACTTCACTTGCAGATGTCGTTATATCTAATCCTAAAATTTTACTTTTAAATAACTAGAAATCCCTATTTTACAATTCATGTAAAGTAAAATAAGGTATAGGCCCTGTTTTTGTCAGTGCGTGATGTGAATATAAATAATATGAATTTTATTTTTTTGTTTTTTCTTATTATATAAATTTTAATTTTCATTCTGCTTTTGCATCGTTAGGTAGTTTTTCACCGAAGAGGTTGTGTTATATTTTAATACGTGTAAATTTTCCGTAATTTGGTTTCTGTTCGAACAGCGTTCTTGCCATTTTTGAAATAAAAACCATAATGTGGAGTAAAAGTAAGTTATCGACCGAGATTTTCAATTTGAATCAATTTGGCCATCTGAAGCCAAGTCAAAGCGAATCTGCACGTAAACATTGTAAATACCACAAGAATTAATATTATGTCAATAAACATTACTAATACTACACAGATTGTTTACAAGCGTTAAAAGAGCAATTAATTGAAAATCCGGCCGATTTTTAACCGATAATTTTCAATATTTATTTGATAAAATATACAACATGCGACCTGTCAGCAGTGAGATAAAAGCAGAGTTATGTTTTAAACATTTTAACAAAAGGATCACACTTTGTAAAGAAGCAGTATGCGGATGTATGGTATGAGTGATAATAGTTTTAAAGCATAACAACTGATCAATTGTCTAATTAAATAATCATAAAAATTATAGTAAACATTTTGTTTAATACTAAATTGAAGAAAAAAACATTCTGTAATTAAAGGCACTATATTTCGATGGATTTATTAATTTTCTTTTTTTGTTGAATGAAATGAAGAAATCAAACAAAAACTTTGAGTACTCTCACTTGTTGAAACCAGAAACATTCGAACATATGTTACGTGGAGTTATCTTACGTGGAGTTAAGAATATCCAATAAGTTTGTTGTTGATTCATCTTATCATTCGTGTTGACTCTACCAGTTGTATTATATAAGTTTAGTGGCTTATAATATATCATCGGCATATTCTAAGTAACTTTTTTTAAATTAGGTTTACCGAAATGTGTTTTTCGGTGAATGAAAAAAGAAAAACTTTTCGTTATACATGGTGCGACAGTGAAACGAGTTGTTATAAAAAATCTTACTAGTCCAAGTAAGAACATGGAAGTAAGACAGGAAGGGATACCGAGTTTACTTCTGTTCATATCTATTATGTATGAAATAATTAAAAAATGTTGGATAAAAGCAATATATATATATATATATATATATATATATATATATATATATATATATATATATATATATATATATATATATATATATATATATATATATATATATATATATATATATATATATATATATATATGTATATATAAATATATATATATATATATATATATATATATATATATATATATATATATATATATATATATATAGACGAGACAGAAAGTCCTGTGCATGGATCAGGGAACAAACAAAAGTCTGTGACATCATTGGAAGAGTAAAACAATTGAAATGGAGATGGGCAGGTCATATAGCGAGGCGATGGGACGACAGATGGACGAAGGCAATCCTGGAGTGGATACCGCTTGATCGCAAACGTCCGCGAAGAAGACCGAAAGCACGATGATGACATCGTTAAGTATATTGGACCCGAGTGGCAGAGGACAGCCCAGGACCGTGAGGGTTGGAAGCATGCTGAAGAGGCCTTCATCCTTCAGTGGATCGATACGGGCTGATGATGATGATGATGATGATATATATATATATATATATATATATATATATATATATATATATATATATATATATATATATATATATATATATTATTATAATTCACGTATAGGCCCTAGTGGACCACGCGAAGTACAATTAGAGGCGTTTGTTGTTGTTAGCCTTCCTTTGTGCCCATACTAATTTCATTCTTTCGCTATGAGCTTTTTTCCGTTCGTCAGACAAAGTTGTTCCAGTCTTCCTACATTTTTCACTCTGGCCAACCTTCCACACATTAACCTTGTGTCTGAAACAGCCTCTATCCTTAATTTCACTTTGTGTAATATTTGCTGATCTTAGGTCCTCTTTAATTGCAGCAATCCATTTAATTATTTCTACTTTAGCTCTACTCCTGTTTTCATAAAATTCTACTATTTGTCTAGTTAACCTACTCGAATTCATCCGTTTTATGTGTCCGTAAAACTTAAGTCTTCTTTTTCTCATATCGCTATGTATATCTGTGTATTGTTTGATTTCTTTGTTTTCTCGAAGTCGGTATGTTGTGCTATTTATTTGTTTGGGGCCTAGGATTTTTCTTACGATTTTTCTTTCCTTCTTTTCAATGTCCTCGATGTCCTTCTTTCTATTCAAAATGAGCGTTTCTGCAGCATATAGACATTCTGGCTTAGTAACTGTGTTGTAATGTCTCAGTTTTGTGTTTTTAGATAGGCATTTTTTGTTGTAAATATTTTGTGTAAGTCTCAATGCCGTTTCCATTTTTTGACATCTACCCTTGTTGGCCGCTTTTTCTAACCCATTTTCCATGATTATTTCACCCAAATATTTGAATTGAGAGACTCGTCTGATGTTACCATATTTTGTTTTTAGAAATGGCGTTCTTAGTCTGTTGCAGGTCATGTATTGTGTCTTTTCAAAGGAAATTTGAAGTCCTACATTTTCTGCTGTTTCTTTTAGAATTTCAATCTGTTTCTGTGCCGTTAATACATCTTGAGCTAAAATTGCTAGATCATCAGCAAATGCCAGACAATCAATTTTGATGTTGGTTCTCCCCAGTTTAATGGGTTGGTCAATATTCAGGGCCGACTTTTTTTCACGCCACTCCTGTATACTTTTTCTAGAACACAGTTAAATAAGAGTGGCGAGAGTCCATCCCCTTGTCTCACTCCAGTTTTAATTTCGAAGGGCTCTGAGATCTCACCCATGAATTTAACTTTTGACCTTGTGTTAGTTAACGTTGCTTTAATAATTGCCAGCGTTTTCAGATCTAGTCCTTGTTCTTTCAAGATTCGGAATAAAGATTCGCGGTCAATAGAATCATATGCTTTTTTGAAATCCACAAATGTACAGACGAGATTTTTATTGTACAGTTTTTGATGTCTTAGAATCAACTTCAGATTCAGGATCTGTTCAGGGCAGGATCTGCCCGGTCGAAAACCTGCTTGATATTCACCAATGTTAGGTTCTAACTGTCCCTGTGCTCTGTTTAGTAGACATTGAGATAGAATCTTATAACAAACTGGGAGAAGAGATATTCCTCTATAGTTGTTTACATCCGTTCTATCTCCTTTCTTATGTAGTGGATGGATTAGAGCATCTTTCCAATCTTCCGGAATCCGTTCGGTTCGCCAAACTTCTTGCAGAATTTTGGTTATTTCCTTGATTGTACCTGGACCAGCGGATTTCAAAAGTTCAGCAGTGATTCCATCTTCACCAGACGCCTTGTCATTTTTAAGCCGCTTGATTTGCCTAATTATTTCATCTTCATTCGGTGGTAATGAATCTGGGTTTGTTTGTTTAGGTTTTAGTGTTGCTAATTTGTTTAAGGGCTCAGGACAGTTTAGTATTTGTTCAAAATATTTCGCAAGTTCTTTGCAATTGTCTTGGTTATTTAGAGCTAATTGTCCGTTATCCTTTTGGAAGCAGACTTTGCGGTTGATAGCCTGTTAATTTAGTTTTAAATGTTTTGTAAAAGTTTCAGGTGTTATTTTTTTGGAAATCTTTTTTTATTTCATTAAGTTGATTGTTTTCATATTTTCTTTTAGTTTGTCTAATTAGCTTCGATGTTTCTTTTCTTACTTCCAAAAAGATGTTATAGTTTATTGCTGTTTTTTGACTGTTCCAATCTTTGAATGCTTTACTTCGGCTTAATACTGCTTGCTCGCAAACTTCATCCCACCACGAATGTTTTCTACGTTTTTGTAAAGGGACCAACTTTAAGGCCGTTTTAATAATTTTTTGTTTCAATCCTTGCCAGTTCTGTGCTGGTTGTTTATCAGGCTCTTCTGTTAGGGCTGGTTTTATTTTCGTTGGGTCAAACTTTGGTATTAGCAGCCTCTTTTGAATAAGTTTTCGAGGTTTTAAACTAAGTTTGATTCTAGTCAAGTAGTGATCCGTGTCTATATTTGCTCCTTTCCTGACTTGAACATTCAAAATCTCTTTATAATTGGGGTACGAAATGGCAACATGGTCAATTTGAAATTCACCCATGTACGTGTTTGGGCACCTCCAGGTCTTTTGTTTTGATATTTTCTTCTTAAAATGGGTTGACATTATTTTTAGATTAAACTGCGAACATAGTTCAACCAATCTTCTACCATTATGGTTAGTCCATTTATGAGCGGAAAAATTGCCGACTGTTTTCCTGTACTTTTTTTCTTTCTCTAGCTGGGCGTTGAAATCACCCAATAGGATTTTTACATGGTTAGAGGGAATTTTAGAGATAGTCTTTTCTAGAACTTTCCAGGACTTATTTACTTTTTCAGGATTAGATTTATTTTCTTCATTAACTGGGAGGTGTGCATTGATTAATGTATAGTTTTTGTTAGCATACTTGAGGGATAGTGTCATAAGTCCATTATTTACCGGCTGGACATTTGTTATAGAACCAAGAATGTTTCTTGAGACAGCGAAAGCAACACCGAGATGTGGTATATTTTTGAGTATACGTTTGTCCGTTTTACTTTTAAAAAGCCTGTAGTTGCCGAATTCCAAGGTGTTATCATCTGTCAATCTGGTTTCTTGCGAAGCTAAAATTTGGATTTTTTGCTGGTTTAATGTTCGCCCCAATTCGTGTAGTTTTCCTGGACGCAGGAGAGAATTGATATTTACCGTTCCAAAGAAAGTTCTTGTTTTCGGTTTCAGACGTTGGCCAGAGGTCTCCGACTCCCTCTGAAAGATTTTGCGTTTAAGCCCGGACGCTCCAGAATCCGAAAGTCCGGTTGTACCAGCAAAGCTGGCAGAGGATTGTCTACCTCCTGGGGTAATTTTGTAATTACTAGAACGCTTCATCTTGTACTTTGAATTAAAGGTTTGAAGCATGACGGTTCAGAGGTTAAGACTGGAGGGGTTAGTTTAGAGCCAGAGTTTAGAGCCAGTTAGTTTAGAGCCAGAATTTAAATATCAGCCGCACCACTGGTGAACAGACGCTGACCACTCAACCGCTTGATACAAGTCAGACGCCAAGTGTATATATATATATATATATATATATATATATATATATATATATATATATATATATATATATATATATATATGGCTGTATACAGAAATATGCAAGCAATTAAAGTGGAAGCTTAGGCATTCGTAGATGTACTTGTAGCAAAAACTGAAAAATATTTTGAAATTGATATGAAAACTTGGCAAAAAGATTTAAAAAATATAACTTAATTATTAATCTAGAAAAATCAAAAGTAATGGTTCTATCAAATAAAGAAATGATAACAAATATGCTGTTGTAAGGAAACCAAATTGAACATGTCGACACATGCAGTGGTGGCCGGAGAAATAGAGCCTTTACAATAACATACACTATTTAGCAAGTAAAGTTGAAATAACATGCGTAATTTGTACAACAATTATATAAATAAATAACAAAAAAGAAAATACATAATATCAAACTTAGTTTTAAAAACAATTTGTAAACATAATATTTAACAAAAATTTAGAAAAAAGAACATGAAAATGTGGTCATAAAAAGAGAGCCAACGGAAAAACAAATACAATACGTACTGTTTAACTCTTAACAAAAGTACCAAATAATATATAAACATTTAATACTTCGTTTTATGTCCTTTGTGTTTTATTATTTCGTCGCATCTTTTGGACATAGAGTTTACAAATCTTTCACAGTTCAAATGGTATAGATTCCCATTATTTTTTAATCCCTCCCAAAGTTCAAGCTTCTCTCGTTCAAGTAAGTTCTCAATGGGATTGAGGGCCGGCGATTGGAAAGGCCATGGCAATAAATCCACTTCATTATCAACAGGATCATTATCCTGTTGATATTTCCATACCAGTGGCATATTTTCTTCTGCAAAAGAGAACAAGACTCCCTGAAGGATGTGGATGTACTCATTTTGGTCTATGTTATTTTTAAATCAACTAAATTGGTCCTACACCATACCATGAAAAAGTTTCCCATAATTTTATATTTCCGCCTCCATGCTTTACAGTTTTAATAGGATGTTTTGGTAATAATTCTTGGTTGCGAGGTCTTCTAAGATATCGCCTACCATCAGAAATTATTAAATTAATTTTTGTTTTATCACTGCAGAAAATATTGTGCCATTTCTTGATTCCCTGTTCATCATCCCAATTTAACTGATCTTGGGTAAACTTGTTTTACATTCTTGGCGGATAACAAATGCACTTTTCTGAATACTCTACCTTGTAAGTTACTTACCTGAAGCCTTCTTCCAACTATTTTTCAATTTATTTCTAACTCCAGTTCACTTTTAATTTCGGTAGACGATTTAAATGGGTCTTTTTTTGAAATTTTGACAATCTGCCTGTTAGTGTGAGGTGCCGTTTTTCTTCTAGCTTTACGGCTTTCATGAACTGGTTGTTTTTAGGGCATTTTCCACGACCGACAATTCTTGTAATTTCCCTTAGTGACTTTGCTTCTTTCCGCAGTATTGAAATCTGAACTCTTTCAACCGTTGTACAATGGGCGCTACGATCCATTTCTATCAAAACTTTTATTCGGCCATGTTTTTTTTTAATTTATTTTTTATTAATTTCAACGCTTGAAATAAACAAAACGTGTCGATAAATTAGCAGTAAAACGTGAAGAAACAGTATTCACTGCTTTATATATTTTATGACTGCTTACTAAATTTTTGTTAAATATTATGTTTATAATATTTTTTAAAATTAAGTTTGATATTATGTTTTCCTTTTTTTGATATATATATATATATATATATATATATATATATATATATATATATATATATATATATATATATATATATATATATATGTATATATATACAGGATGTCCTACAATATGTGGGCAATCTCCCGGATAAACACATAAAAATATGATACACTTTTTTCCTACGGCCCCCCTTACGGAGATACTGGTTCATAGCGGATGCCCCTGGAAATCGTTTGTTTTTTAATAACTTTTGAGGTACTAGGTGTAATATAATATTTGTTTAAAATTATGGTTACTAGGTAAATCTCGTTAAAATGAACCCTTTTAATCACATTGGGCTTATTTAGTTGTATATGTATATATATATATATATATATATATATATATATATATATATATATATATATATATATATATATATATATATATATATATATATATTTAACAAAAGGTTGCGGTCTTTTGAATGCTCTCCAATGTCTCAAAATGGTGACGTTTGAGGTGAATTTTCAATCTTGGGAGAGGTATGGTGAATAAGGGGGTTAGAGATGTTTTTACTTGCCAAAACCTTGTTAATTAAAATCTCTGATTAGCCGATGCATTGTAGTAACGCAGGACCCAGGTGCTCTTGATGTTCGGTCTCACACGAACGATCTTTTTTCGAAGTATTTCAAGAACCTCTCGGTAAAAATGTTGATTTACCGTTTGCCATTGAGGCACAAATGCCTTTTGGATGATACCATCAGAACTTATTAAATTAATTTTTGTTTTATCACTGCAGAAAATATTGTGCCATTTCTTGATTCCCTGTTCATCATCCCAATTTAACTGATCTTGGGTAAACTTGTTTTACATTCTTGGCGGATAACAAAGGCACTTTTCTGAATACTCTACCTTGTAAGTTACTTACCTGAAGCCTTCTTCCAACTATTTTTCAATTTATTTCTAACTCCAGTTCACTTTTAATTTCGGTAGACGATTTAAATGGGTCTTTTTTTGAAATTTTGACAATCTGCCTGTTAGTGTGAGGTGCCGTTTTTCTTCTAGCTTTACGGCTTTCATGAACTGGTTGTTTTTAGGGCATTTTCCACGACCGACAATCCTTGTAATTTCCCTTAGTGACTTTGCTTCTTTCCGCAGTATTGAAATCTGAACTCTTTCAACCGTTGTACAATGGGCGCTACGATCCATTTCTATCAAAACTTTTATTCGGCCATGTTTTTTTTTAATTTATTTTTTATTAATTTCAACGCTTGAAATAAACAAAACGTGTCGATAAATTAGCAGTAAAACGTGAAGAAACAGTATTCACTGCTTTATATATTTTATGACTGCTTACTAAATTTTTGTTAAATATTATGTTTATAATATTTTTTAAAATTAAGTTTGATATTATGTTTTCCTTTTTTTGATATATATATATATATATATATATATATATATATATATATATATATATATATATATGTATATATATACAGGATGTCCTACAATATGTGGGCAATCTCCCGGATAAACACATAAAAATATGACACACTTTTTTCCTACGGCCCCCCTTACGGAGATACTGGTTCATAGCGGATGCCCCTGGAAATCGTTTGTTTTTTAATAACTTTTGAGGTACTAGGTGTAATATAATATTTGTTTAAAATTATGGTTACTAGGTAAATCTCGTTAAAATGAACCCTTTTAATCACATTGGGCTTATTTAGTTGTATATGTATATATATATATATATATATATATATATATATATATATATATATATATATATATATATATATATATATATATATATATTTAACAAAAGGTTGCGGTCTTTTGAATGCTCTCCAATGTCTCAAAATGGTGACGTTTGAGGTGAATTTTCAATCTTGGGAGAGGTATGGTGAATAAGGGGGTTAGAGATGTTTTTACTTGCCAAAACCTTGTTAATTAAAATCTCTGATTAGCCGATGCATTGTAGTAACGCAGGACCCAGGTGCTCTTGATGTTCGGTCTCACACGAACGATCTTTTTTCGAAGTATTTCAAGAACCTCTCGGTAAAAATGTTGATTTACCGTTTGCCATTGAGGCACAAATGCCTTTTGGATGATACCATCAGAACTTATTAAATTAATTTTTGTTTTATCACTGCAGAAAATATTGTGCCATTTCTTGATTCCCTGTTCATCATCCCAATTTAACTGATCTTGGGTAAACTTGTTTTACATTCTTGGCGGATAACAAAGGCACTTTTCTGAATACTCTACCTTGTAAGTTACTTACCTGAAGCCTTCTTCCAACTATTTTTCAATTTATTTCTAACTCCAGTTCACTTTTAATTTCGGTAGACGATTTAAATGGGTCTTTTTTTGAAATTTTGACAATCTGCCTGTTAGTGTGAGGTGCCGTTTTTCTTCTAGCTTTACGGCTTTCATGAACTGGTTGTTTTTAGGGCATTTTCCACGACCGACAATCCTTGTAATTTCCCTTAGTGACTTTGCTTCTTTCCGCAGTATTGAAATCTGAACTCTTTCAACCGTTGTACAATGGGCGCTACGATCCATTTCTATCAAAACTTTTATTCGGCCATGTTTTTTTTTAATTTATTTTTTATTAATTTCAACGCTTGAAATAAACAAAACGTGTCGATAAATTAGCAGTAAAACGTGAAGAAACAGTATTCACTGCTTTATATATTTTATGACTGCTTACTAAATTTTTGTTAAATATTATGTTTATAATATTTTTTAAAATTAAGTTTGATATTATGTTTTCCTTTTTTTGATATATATATATATATATATATATATATATATATATATATATATATATATATATATATATATATATATATGTATATATATACAGGATGTCCTACAATGGGCAATCTCCCGGATAAACACATAAAAATATGACACACTTTTTTCCTACGGCCCCCCTTACGGAGATACTGGTTCATAGCGGATGCCCCTGGAAATCGTTTGTTTTTTAATAACTTTTGAGGTACTAGGTGTAATATAATATTTGTTTAAAATTATGGTTACTAGGTAAATCTCGTTAAAATGAACCCTTTTAATCACATTGGGCTTATTTAGTTGTATATGTATATATATATATATATATATATATATATATATATATATATATATATATATATATATATATATATATATATATATATATATATATATATATATTTAACAAAAGGTTGCGGTCTTTTGAATGCTCTCCAATGTCTCAAAATGGTGACGTTTGAGGTGAATTTTCAATCTTGGGAGAGGTATGGTGAATAAGGGGGTTAGAGATGTTTTTACTTGCCAAAACCTTGTTAATTAAAATCTCTGATTAGCCGATGCATTGTAGTAACGCAGGACCCAGGTGCTCTTGATGTTCGGTCTCACACGAACGATCTTTTTTCGAAGTATTTCAAGAACCTCTCGGTAAAAATGTTGATTTACCGTTTGCCATTGAGGCACAAATGCCTTTTGGATGATCCTCTGAAATTCCTTATGGAAATTCAACATTCGTCACCAGTAATGACACGTTCCAGAAAACAGAGTCATTTTCAATTCGCCCCAAAAGTATTCGCCAAAAAAGTAGCATCGAGTTGCGGATGTGGATATTTTCATAACTTCTTACAGTTAAAGGCCTTCCGCTGCGAGGTTCAACTTCAATCGAACCTCGGCCTTCAGAAAATACCTTAAACCATAAGAAAACTTAACAAAACACTGTTTCGATGAGCCAGTTAAAGTTTTGCAACAGTTTATTTTGCAATTTTTATATATTTTTTTTCATTAAACAAAACATTCAGGTCACTATTGGAAATATACCACGATATGTGTGAAAGAATACTTTAAAAAGGCGTAAACCAACTTTAGTACCTAATAAATTAAAAATCGTTTCTGTTACAGCGATGATTAAGTAACTCTATGAATATTATATCAGATTTTTAATATATTTATATCGCACTATAAATATACTAAAAATCTGAACCAAACTAATCATGTTATCAAATGGCACAGAATCAATCATGGAGCATGTTTTGTTTATAATCATTTTTCTTCTATTTTTTTTTCTGTTTTCAAAAACTGAAAACCAGCGAATTGGATATATCCGTTGGCCGTGTTCGTTTCAAATCTGATTGATTAGGTGTCATTGTGTTCTTTGTCAGGGACATTGTTTTAGTTTCGATTCGTATTTCGACGGTTTTGTTTTATCGCAGCTCGGCCTCTATCATTGTAATGGAGGCGCAAATCACAATAAAAATGAGGCCGTTGATTCACCTACCCCACTTTACTCTCCAACCCTCCCCTTTTATCAAAATTCAATTTAATTAAAATGACCAATGAAGCGGAAAGAATCATTTTCGGAATGATGAAATTGTTGGTTAATTTGCTATTTTGAACAAAAAAAAACGAATTGGAATATACCCCGATTAGACTACGGAAAAAATATAATCTTTAAAGCGATAAAATCGTTATTAAAATGATATTAAAATTTTTCATTGAAAATATTATTAAAATAAACTTTATAAATATAGGAAAAGGAACGGATTTACGGTTAGAGACGCATCAGCATCTAAGGCTATTTAGCGACTGGACCTACAGCTTAACGTGGGTTCCGAACCACGGTCATCAGCTACCGACAAACCCAGGCCAGCACCCCCCTCAGCCAGTCGAAGCCTATCGACTGGCGAGTGACCAACGTATAACACTTCTCAGAAGGCATCCGGCCTTATCCAGCTTTTAACTGGCGTGACTGAGGAATAATTCGTTATCGGATTTTACACTCTTGCCTAAAAACAATCACAGACATTTAGGTGTGGATATCTGTGGGCGTGTGTGTGTGTATATGAGTATATATAATTGTGTGTGTAGGGTAGGAAGTAAGACGGGCAAGAGAATTAAAGAAAAATACCCATCCGAGCGTTGGAATCGAACCAGCTACCTTTGGATTGCCCGGCAGGCGACTAACTCACCAGACCACCGCGGCCGGCTTTATAAATATAAATAAAGACAACAGAGTTACGATGCTTTCACAAACACAACGGTTTTGAATGGATTGAAAAAAAAAGACGTTAGCCATTTTAAGGAACGTAAGACTGTAAAAAATAATTTTTTTAACCTTAAGCTCCTTTACGTTGTTTTTAAAATATTATGCTTAAAAACATACTTCTAAAAATTATTTAAAGGCGTTAAATTGTGCAACGATTTTTTACCGTCAGTCCAAAACCGTTGTGTTTGTGAAAGCAGCGTTATTCTTAAAGCTAAAACGTTTTTTTACCATGGTTTTTTTTAAAAGAATTTAATTTATGCAGTAATGTGTTGACGTACGTACTGACATAATTCTTGTTAGTTTCCTCAAAATATTCACTCAGTGTCAAAATGTTCGACACACCATAGAAATTAACAAAAAGTGTAGATATAATTAAAATTGATTATTTTTTTCTAGTATTTTTTTTATTTGTTGCCATTTAAAAATTTTGGGACATTACAGAAATAGTAAGGGTGGCTACGTTTGAAATGAAAGCACTGCATATGGTTTAACATTTTTAATTGATGGTGTCTCAATAATTGAAAATTATTAAGTCAAAATAACATCATCATCATCTTCACCTTACCTATCAATGTGATAAGAAAAATAAGTGGTAATTTTGAATAGCTATTCTATTTTTTTCCGTCGAATGTGTATAAAATGCATAAAAAAAACTTTAAATACAGAACACTTTTTTAATTTAATAATCCTGATTACTCAATTTTATTAAGAACAGTGGTTACAAAAGACCATTTCGTTTCTTGTCATCGTTTTATTGTCTCAAAATGAGAGTAGGCTGAAGGAGAGAACTTCAAAGGCTTTCGGAAAAAAGACAAATTAGAGCTTTCGTCTAATCTGGAATGAACTGTCCTGTCATTTATACAAAAGCAGGAATATTAAAGATATTGTCAAGAATTGTTTGAAGTTAAAAGAAAATTACCGGAATTGAATATTGGTAGATACTATTGAATGCCGGATTTAAATTGACAATAAAACGACTTTATTTATTACTTTTGTGATTAAATTTTTATTGGCTATTAAATTACATACTCTTCGACTAAAAATTAAAAATTATGTTGGACATGGCATGGCTTTTCTAAAGCTCTTGAGAGATTAAGTAATGCCAATTGGTCTTAATCTCAATGATAGAAAAATCCGAACCTACACCTCCACGCGGTAGAAAGTGGGCACTTAGGTGGCAAACGTAGGTAGGGACCGAGTAGCTGTCGGGATAAGCAGCTCAACCTCTTGCTGGTCAACAGCTAAGGGTGGAGGAACTAGCAAGAGGCAGAGGGCACCCCCTTGTCCTAAGGTTGAGAAATCAACCTTAAAGGCGGAAGAGCCAGCAAATGGTCAACGGCATGAGGATGCAGAAGGCAACGGGAAACCACTGCATTAAAGATCTGACAAGGATATCCCTAGTACAATCAAAATGGCTATTTTCAAGACTAAATATTCCGGAGTTTCTAGCCCTCCAATCGGTTCTCCGGGGAGGGCAATCTTGAGAAGAGGTAAAAAACGCGAAGCAACAGACACAAAGAACTTAAAAATAGGTACGTGGAATGTGACCAGTATGTATGAGGCTGGTAAAGCCCACAATGTAGCAGAGGAAATGAATAGATTGGACGTGGATATTTTGGGGATTAGTGAGACACGATGGCCAAGTGAGGGAATGACCAACATAGGGAACCATCATATAATATACTATTCTGGAAGCAAAGACACACGGCACAGAAATGGAGTAGCTTTTATGTTGAAAAAGGATCTGGATAAATCAGTATTAAACTTTGTCCCAATATCCGAACGAATTGCCTTACTACAAATGAAGTCAAATCACGCAACAATCAACATAATACAGGTATACGCTCCAACAGCGGATAAAGACGACCATCAAATAGAACAGTTCTATGAGGAAATAGACGACACACTCAAACTGACTAAAAGAAAAGATGTAACAATTCTTATGGGCGACTTCAACGCGAAGATCGGAAGAGGGAAAGTAGAGAGGGTAGTGGGTAGCTACGGATTGGGTATACGCAATGACAGAGGGCATCGGCTAATTCAGTTTTGCCAAGAAAAAGATCTGGTGGTTGCTAATACGTTCTACAATCTCCCACCAAGACGACTATACACTTGGACATCGCCGCAAGATAGTGAAAATCATATAGTACGCAATCAGATAGATTATGTGATGATTAATCAGAGATTCAGAAATAGTGTAAAGTCAGTAAAGACCTACCCAGGTGCAGACGTAAATTCCAACCACAACCCCCTAGTGGCAAGGGTGAATATACAACTAAAGAAACCAGCTCAAAAGTCGAGACGAAAACAAATTGATCTCAACGGTCTTAATGACGTGTCCATCAGAGAGAAAATAAAATTGGAGATAGACAACAATCTTAGCAACTTAAATATGTCGGAGGATAACAATAAGAATTGGGACGACTTTAAAACGGCACTAATGGAACCAACAGAAAAATACTTGAAGAGACCCAAACCTAAAAAAGAACAAGGTTGGATTACAAATGAGATATTAAACTTAATGAATACACGTAGGGAAAGCAAACACCAGCCTAACTATAAAAACATACAGAAACAACTTCGCCAGAAAGTCAGAAAAGCCAAAGAAATATGGTTTACTCAGAAGTGCGAAGAAATAGAGATCCTACAGAAAAAACACGACCAGTTCAATTTACATAAGAAGGTGAAGGACTTAACGGGGTATCAAAGGAAAAGAACAAGATCATTTTTGGTGGATGAGAAGGGTCTAATTATAACAGACATAAAGGATAAACTTGTAACATGGACGAATTACACGAAATCCCTTTTCGCGGACACACGATCAGGACAGTCAGAGGAACCGGCTGAAGAAGACAGTGGTCCAATAATAACAACTGCAGAAATAAAATATGCATTACAAAATATGAAGACGGGCAAGGCAACAGGACCAGATAATCTACCAACAGAACTCCTCAAGCTCCTAGAGGACGAACATTTGAAAGTGTTACAGAGACTGTTTAATGAAATATACAGAACTGGTAAAATCCCAAAGGAGTGGCTTGTCTCCACGTTCATAACCATCCCTAAGAGAAACAAAGCTAATAAATGTGAGGATTACAGGACAATTAGTCTCATGGGACACACATTGAAATTATTTTTGAAGATCATACACCACAGAATATATTCAAAGTTAGAGGAACATATAGGCAACACGCAATTTGGTTTTAGAAAGGACCTAGGAACGCGTGAAGCCCTGGTAGCATACAATATACTTATGCAACGAAGCCTGGATGTAAATAAAGATGTATACATATGTCTTATCGACTATAACAAAGCTTTCGATAATGTCAAACATGACATCATGATAAAATTGCTGAAAGACAAAGGTGTAGACACGCGAGATATAAGAATAATCTATAACTTATACTACAATCAGAAGGCAGTGGTAAGCATTGACAACTACAACTCAGAGGAAATTGAGATTATGAAAGGCGTAAGACAAGGATGTATAATGTCTCCAACATTGTTCAATTTATATTCTGAAAACATTATGAATGAAGCACTTGAGGATGAAACAGCCGGCATAATAGTGAACGGAATACCAATCAATAACATCAGATATGCTGATGACAGCATTGTAATGACAGAATCAATGGAGGACCTGAACAGAGTAATGGAAAAAGTAAGAAAGGCAAGCGAAGACCTCGGATTAAGCTTGAACACGAAAAAGACAAAGTTCATGGTCATTACAAAGAAAAACATCAATAATGCAGAATTGCGTATTCAGGGGGAGCAAATAGAACGAGTAAAAAAATACCGGTATTTGGGCACAACAATAAATGACAACAACGACAATACATAGTATATACAACGACAATAATAGAATAGAACAGGCAAGAAGTACTTTCGTAAGATTGAGAGGCGTCTTATGTAGCAAAGATTTGTCGCTGACTCTTAAACTAAGACTAATAAAATGCTACGTCTGCTCTGTACTCCTCTACGGAATGGAGGCATGGACATTAAACAAATATACATAGAATAAACTGCTATCCTTTGAAGTGTGGATGTACAGAAGGGTCTTAAGAATCGCCTGGACCAAGAAAGTAACAAACAAGGAAGTTCTGAATCGCGTGAATAAGGAAGAAAATGAGCTGCTGGCAGACGTGAAGCGACGTAAACTACAATATCTGGGTCACGTCATGCGCGGAGAGAAGTACCAACTGATACAAATAATTATGCAAGGAAAAATCCAGGGCAGGAGAAGCATCGGTAGAAGAAGGATGTCTTGGTTACGTAATATGAGAGAATGGTACAACTGCAACTCCAACCAACTGTTCCGAGCGGCAGTGTCCAAGATCAAAATAGCTAACATGATTGCCAAACTCCGGGCCGGAGAGGGGACATGAAGAAGAATGTTGGACAAATGACAAGTTGGAGTTCGGCTGTAAATCTTGGTTCTTTTTACAAAGCATTTTTGATTATAATTTCTCAGTCTTTGATACGAGGGTTGCTAATTATGAATCCGGAATAATAAATAAAAACAAATATTTATACAGGATGTCCCGTAACTTATCCGCCATAGAGCAACTGGTGATAGTAGAGATCAAAATACGAGGATTTAGTCAATAAATGTGTTGGCAAATGTTAGTAATTAAAAAGATACAGGGCTTGAAAGTGAAACTAAATTTTCGAAAAATTGAGATAGTTTAAAAACAGTTGAATATATCAGGTTCAAAATCGGAATGGTTGGGATTTCAAAGATGACAAATCCGAATTTGGTACTAGTTTGAGCTTAGGTCCTAGAGTGCGCTTGCTACCTACTTTGTGAGGAATTAATTCGCTCATATTTTTTATCCTATAAAGCTGGGAATATTTTGACTTCAAAATAGAGACGAGTCATAATTCCCGCGTAAAAAAGGTATCCTTGGTCAATATCGATATCTCACGCTCTGCGAGATATTGGTGTTCGAATATTACATTGCACATCTTGTCGATGGTTGAAAAATTTGAAATTCACAAAGTGTGCCTTGAATACGAGGAAAAAAAACATTAACATATCAAAAATACAACGCACTTTATTTAAAATAACATTTTTTTAAAATTTTTCTTTAATAGGTGTTGAAAGTGTCCACCTTTTACCTCAATACACTTTCGCAGGCTCTTTGTTAAGTCACATTTTAGTTCATCTCGCGTATTAATTTTATCGTGGTAAACTAAAGACTCCATATGACTCCCCAAATAAAAGTCTAACGGATTAATGACTGAGCTACGAGGTGGCCAAGAAAACTAACCATAGCGCCCAATCCATCGATGTGGAAAAATAATGTTGCACTGCAATAGCAAAATGCTGTGACGCTTCATCTTGCATAAATAACATGTCTTATCTTAAATGTAGAGGTATATTGTCCAAAAGGTCTAATAAATCTTTTTTAAAAAAACTGCGCATATTGATCTCCATTTAGACTTTGTGGAAACTCAAATGGGCCGATTAAAAAATTGTCGGTATGTTAATTGAAAATTCGTGCTGGAAATGTTGTTCTCTTAGCAGGTGTGGGTTTTCCAGAGCTTAATAATGATTATTTCGACAGATAAAAATTCCTAGTCTGGTAAAAGTTGCCTCGTCAGTAAACAATATCTTTTTCAGGAACATGGGGTCTTCGTTTGTTTTATGTAGTAGATTTTGACGAAATTCTGATCTAGCCGGCAAATTATTTAATATCAACTCAAGATTGGAGAAACTTGTTTCCACCTACGTTTAATAGGAGAGATAGAAAACAATGACAGTGGTCATCGAAGCGTAATAATTTGTACAGATTACAAATTATTTAACACATTTAACACGCACCATTTTCCATTTTTTTAGTCATCGACAAGTTGTGTAATGGAATATTCGAACACGAATATTTTGCTTGCAAAATATTCCCAGCTTTATAGGATAAAATATATGAGCGAGTTAATTCCTCGCAAAGTAGGGAACAAACGCCCTCTAGGAGCTAGGTTTAAACCAGTACCAAATTCGGATTTGTCACTTTTATAAACCGAACTACCGCTATTTTGAACTTGATATCGCCTACCATTTTTAAATTATCTAAATTTTTCTAAAATTTAGTTTTACTTTCAACACTCTGTATCTTTTGAATAATTAATATTTGTCAACACATTTATGGACCAAATCCTCTTATTTTGGTCTCAACTATCACCAGTTGCTCTATGGAGAATACGTTATGGGACACCCTGTATAAATATTTGTATTATTTTTATACTTATTAAAAATACATATATATTGAAAATGGTTTTGTTTTTCAAAATATTCTCCGCTATGATCGATTCACTTTTGCATAGGTTTAAACCAACTTTCATTCTCTTTTTCCGTTCCGATTGAGATATCTCCAAAACATGCATTTTCAACGAATCAACTGCTTCTTTATTGAATATCATTGACCATGTAGTTTATTCTTCACGGACAGGAACAAAAATAAATCATTGGATGCCAAATCAGTCAATCAATTCGATGTTTTCACCGGTCACATATTGAGTTGTTGGGTCCGACGTGTGAGAGCTCGCATTGTCATGTTGAAGAATGATACTGCGTCTGTGGATGTTTTTTTCTTATTTCTTCAAAGACTTCTGGCAACAAATGGTTGTGTACCATTCAGAATTGATCGTTTTACGATTGTCTAGTGGTACTGTAAGCACATGCCCATTTATCAAAAAAAAAACAGGCGACCATTTCCTTCGAAGTGCTTCGCGAACAACTTTTGTTGGGTTTGGCTCATTTTGAAAGACCCATAAAGTCGACTGCTGTTTACTTTCGGGCTCATAGAAACTGATCCAAGATTCGTCATCTGCGTAGATGTTATACACGGCTTTTGACGCACCACTATTGTATTTTTTGAGCAGTTTTTTGCACCAATCGAAACGAACCTTTTTTGAGTGATTATCAAATTCTGCCCAATCCAACGTGCACAAATCTTTTTCACGGCTATATGTTCATGTAAAATCTTGTGTATGCTTATCATACTAATTGTTCAAGGATGCGTCAATCTCATGATATATTTACATTAGGAACTTTATTTTTTTGACGGTTATAGGAACATTGGGCAAAAGGCTATTTATAAACCAATCTTCAAAAAGTTCTCTTGTGGTGTCGTCATGGTAGTCCAAAGATGAATGTTTAATATTTTTGAAGGACAACCGTAAACAATTTAGAACCCATTCATCCTCGGAACCAGCATGTAAAATTGTAATTATTTTTCCCTTGTTCGCTGGGCTTTGGTTTGGTATTTTCTTGATGTGTCTACCCATCCTTTTGCTAACGTCTCATGTGTATCGAACCATGTTTCATCAAGGTAGATAATGGGATGATTTTCTAATCTGTATTTTATTATAGAGTTTAAGTAATCAAACTACTATCGTCGTTGTGATTCTATTAATATTTGTCTTTTATTAATGATCCGATATGCAAAACCCATTTGAGATAATATTCTCCGGAGGCTAGTTCTGTTGCAAAGAATGTTGGTTTCATCTTTCCTTAGTCGCTGTTGCAACGAATGCAATGTAGGCACAGTTTGCACTTCATACATAGCATACATTTAGCTTCGAATTAAGTATTTGTGACTTTTATCAACACATTTGCTTTTACCAGAATCACTACGAACTTTTTTGACATTTCTGCTGCGACTGCATTTACATTAAGCCCCTTTTCAATAAAGAAACATACACATTTTTAACAATTTGCTTAGCATCGGGCGATAAATGTTTTCCTTTAAAATTAACACGACCGGAGGCATAATGATCATTATCTTGCCATGAATGCCACATTTTTAGCATGTTTGGAATAACCAATAATACGATCGGCATTTTAGAACTGCGCTGTTTAAGAAAAGAATGCGAACTAAATTAAAATATTTCGAAACTACTAAACCATGTATAACATTAATTTTATCTTTTTACCGGATATTTTATTAGGCTCGGCCCTGTTTACCTTTCATAAAACTTTGCCGGGTTTCGTTACGGCAGAAGTTGTTAAGAGTTTATTGCAACCAATCGGTCAACGATATATCTTGACACGCACTATAAAAACACGTCATTTTGACGTATTATATACAAATTGTACTAAGTACGTATTATATACTTTGACATATTATATACTAATTATACTACAAATTGTTTAATTGTACATTAAGTACAAATAAATTTGTACGTAATGCAATTGGAATAAAATAACAATATCGATAATTGCTAATAAATATAATACTAATAATAATAATGGTCAATAAACAATCTTAATTTCAAATGTTGATCACATTTCAATGGGAATCGAACGAGTTTATAACGTAAAATACATAAATAAATTGAAATATTATTTATTATTTCTTTTATTATTTTTATCTTTGTAAAATATATATAATATATATATATATATATATATATATATATATATATATATATATATATATATATATATATATATATATATATATATATATATATATATATATATATATATATATATATATATATATATATATATATATATATATATATATATATATATATATATATATATATATATATATATATATATATATACACATGGTTAATTCATTATAACTGCACCATAGGTCACCACCAGTCTAATAGCTGCTTTATATACCTTAATTTTTGTAATTATATTTATGTTTTTGCTTTTCATAATGCTTTTGAATTTATAATAAGCTCTGTCTTCCGCCTGTACTCTATGGTTTATCTCTATGTTTCTGTCGCTTTTGCTATTTATTATTATTCTCAATCTTTCATTTTTATGGTATGTTCCCCCACAAATGGATTGGCTGCATTTGAATCAAACAATTATGTTCATCCTTTTCTTTCTCCAGTTGCAAAAAGCGCAGTACTTTCTCGAAGGTTTTAAAATAACAACTGTACTTATAACCTAGTAATAATCCAGTTCTTCAAATATATTAGTTATATTTTGACTCAGCGTTATTTCACGCCATGGTTGGCAAAGCTCATCCGACTGCTCTAGTAAAAAATTAGTCGAGACAATGGTCTTCTATCCTTCTTATTATGATAAAAATTATGCAAGTAGATCACATTATAGTATGCATTTATTGTTCCCATGTTTAGCAATGTTATAAAAAAATATTAGCGCCCAGCGTTTCGTTTTTCTTATAATATTGCTGGAACTACACATTTGATCATATGAATCCACTCCACTCTTGGTTTCATTGTAATTTAAGATTATTTCCGGCTTTTTATTTAGTGGATTTATTATCCCTTTGTTATGGATAATCTAAATAACAAAAGCTAGCTTATATTGATTAGGTTTATGTTCTTTAGGTTTATATTGTTTAGGTTAAGTGACTACTGTTATTTTCATCGAATACAGGGTGCGGAAAAAGTTCCCGTACTTTTTTTAAATATTTCAACTGGCTGTAACTACCAGACAATTCAACAAATCAACAACATTTAAAAACAAAAATCTTTATTAGACCCGTGAAAATAACAATAGACAAAAAAAATTATAACACTTGCTCAAAATTGCCCCCTTGGGCGTCAATACATTTATGAAGTCGTTTGCGAATGTTTCCGACGATGCTCGCACACTGATCTACTGTAATTTCGCCCCAGGCGCACGTCAAAGCCACTTTCAGCTGGTCAACCGTGACGCAGCGTGTAGCCGAGATTTTTTGCTCCAGGATGGACCACACCGAGTAGTCCATCGGGTTAAGATCCGGCGAGTTAGGCGGCTAAAACGTATTTGCCCCAAAAGCCGGGAAACAGCTCTTGACAGACGGCAATTGTCGAATTGGCGGAATGCGACGGCGGCCAGTCTTGCTGAAGCGTGAATTCAGCTGGGCCAAAGTGCTGCGCCGCCCACGGCTCCAGTACGTCGTGGAGGACACGCTGCTGGTAGCTGGCAGCATTGATCTTGACGTTCCGCACGATGAAGACCAGTGGCGTCTCTCCGGTAGCGCAGATCCCGGCCCAGACCATGACGGAGGCCGGAAAATGGCTGCGGCCAATGGTTTTTGCAGTCCCGCCGGTCTCCTCATAACGCTTCACGGCATCGTAGACGGTTTATTTCTTGTAACCAGTCATGCTAACAATGTCAGCCGTCTTCATTCCTTGTTTGTGCAATTCGACCACAGTGACACGCTGATTTTTACGAGACAGAACTTCAACGTAACTGAAAGTAAATAAATAATTACGACACATTCTGGACCAAAATTAAACAAGGAATTCAAGAAAACCATCAGAAATGAGAAATAACTTAATTAAGCCAAAAATGCATAAACAAAAAAGTACGGGAACTTTTTCCGCACCCTGTATATAAATAATGATGAATTAATTGGTCTTTTTTCATAATGGATATCAGTAAAAATCTCTGGAAGCTCCCGCTTATTTTTCTTAGTTCCTATTAATGTTAATTTTTTTGTTCCTGTTTGATCCAATTACAGACTCCCACGCTGTTCGTTATCACTGCATTTGGTACAAAATCAATATTTTTACATTACACGATCTGATATCTACATAAATTACGGTAGATAACTATAAAATATCATTTGATTTCTTCCCAAGTTTTCGCGAGACTGGAAATTTCTGTATATCTGATCGTATTTCGGTTTTTGTTTTGTTTACTTAAAGGAATTTCGTGCAAGGAGGTCTGGAAAACTTGTTTATTCCCGGAAATTATCCGGAAGATGTTATCGTATTTGATATCTGGTCGTTTTGATTAAATGCAGATTCATAAAGTTATATTAGGTGAATTGTGAATGTCAAGAAAATTGATATTTTGTTTGGGCTTATAAAAATAAAATTTACTAATTTATAGCCTAGCAGTATTCAGAATGACAAATTTATAGGTACTTTTATTATATTGCTCAATAAATTTTTAACCGTTCAGTTTAGGTTAATGTTCATGACGGGATTATTTTGCTACAGAGTGAATCAATAACATAGGATTATTAGTTATTTTATTTATCTATCTATATATATATATATATATATATATATATATATATATATATATATATATATATATATATAAAGAGGAGTAGAATCTTGGGTATGCTGACTTCTTCAGGAGGAAAAACAGTCACAACAATGTCATATTATAAATAAACTTAAACAATAAATATACAATGACGGACTTACAATGTTTAAAATTCGATCAAAATGTTAAAATATATATAATAAAACAAACAGAAAATATAGAACAACACTCACACGTAGGAACAAACGTTTATTACAGGTAGGGACAAAAAATATATATATATATATATATATATATATATATATATATATATATATATATATATATATATATATATATATATACATATATATATATATATATATATATATATATATATATATATATATATATATATATATATATATATATATATATATATGCTCTCTCGCCAAGAATAGGGAGTCCCTCTTCACAATCAAACAACCCATATTTTCGGCGATTTCTCGTCGTATGTCTTCTCGCGACATAACCAATACTCATTATGGCGGAGACGCAGGTTGTGCATTCCACATGAGATTGTGGAATCCAACGGTCGGGGGTGTATAACTCCTGACTACTCAGTCTCATTGGACACAGTCCAAAGAAGTCAAAAAACTCCATGTATAAGCCATCCGAATCCAATTAATGGAGTTTTAAAATCGCCTAGAAAACCTAATTTTACTAAAAGGGTTACCAATACTAACTGAACTGAACTATTAAGAATTGTAGCAAAGTACGTACCACAACCAAATCTATTATTTTGATATATTTCCTAAGTGAATGCTTTTCAGAAATAAACCAGCACGGAAATATTTAGTAGACAACTTAGCAGAACAATATGGGCACAAAGTTTTACGTATTCCCCTATACCACTGCATTTTCAATCCAGTTGAACTTATATGGGGAATTGTCAAAAATTACTATAATAAACACATGGGTAGAAATGGTAATACACAGCTAGACTGTATAAACATGTGGCGTGAAGCACTTCACATTGTTATTCCTGAGACATGGAATCATACGATCAAGCATACTGAAAAGGAAATATCGAAATGGTATGACAGATCGCATATACTGGATCGAAAAGAGGTTCTTCCCTTAAGTAAAAATACTGCAGATGATAGCAGTGATTCCAGCCAGTACTTTTCAGATTCCGATTAATGAAAATAAGTGGATGCAGATATTTCATAGTTTTTTCTGTTTAGTACTTGTATATTATATATCAATAAATGTCACTGATAATTATATAATCTTTTTATTTTAATAACCATTCAAATATTAAAAAATGTTGTCCATGGTTTTTGAACGAAGCATTTTACATGTGCTGAATCTATCTAGAGGTACTAAATCAACGACATTTGCAAGACTTTTTAACACTGATTATAATATTGTTACTTACTTTGTAATTTGCATTTCATTTGGAGATAATTTTTAAGGTTATGATGTTTAACCGGAATCTGGCAACGGCGCAGCCGAAATTTTGATCACGTGCTTAAGACGTGCAACGGTTTTAATTTTGTACAAGCTATGGTACATGCTATATATGGTACAACCTAGGTTTAAAATGAGAATAATAAAGTTTATTAATATTTTTAATGTTTGTAGAATATATAATACATATAAATTTACTGCTTCTATATTTTTGTCAACTCTATTGTTTTGTATTTATTAATTTGTGATACCTCTTTTAAATGACGCATTGTAAGTTTATGATTAGTTTTTATTGGTTGTCTCTGGATTCTAATATGTGGATTACCCCATAACTATTATATAGTTATAATTTTAAATGTTATGTCTGTATGATCGAGGATTATAGAAATTGAGGATTTTAGTGCCGCTTTAAGCTTATTTATGTATTTCCTAGAGTTCATGCGTGCGTTGCAATAAAATTTCGCCTACGCCAGCTGCCGCCATGCAACACCATTTGGCCCCCTCCTTCGAGTCTATCTGTCTACCATGTACTGTGGGCTATATTCTTTATAAATTGATATATGAAACATTCTAAGAGTTCCAAATACATAAAGAAAAATTAAAACATTTACTAAATACTTAAGAATGTTGATAAATAATAATCGCTCAAAATGAACTTTAATATGATCCTGAAAATCCTTATTTTTTTATTAAAAAACGTGAAAATAGTTTTATCCATCAAACCACCGAACTTTCGTGTGGTTTGATATCAGGTCTATTCGATTATTCATAATAATATTGTTTTTTGATTTTTAGCGAATATTATATCAATGTTATCCTTTTTCAAATATCTTTTTTTTTTAATTCAATTTTTATCCGTTGCTGAAAATTAAAGTTACGTTTTTTTCCTAATTTTTGCAATAAATGAACTGTATTTTAAAACTGCGTAACTATAAACATAAGAAGAACAGTTTACGTCTACTACGACTTGGAAAAATAAACTGATTATTTAAAAATAATAGTCATTAGATCAATTTTTGTTTTGATAGTACCATGGTTAGCGAAACGCGCGTCGAGAAATTAGATAAAATGATTTGGTGTTTAGTGGAAAATCTTTTTGAGTCAACCCGTAATAAATATTTATACAGGGCGGCGCAGAGGAAACGCGTGTTTTTCACCTAAGCATAACATTCGGCATCCTCAAATCGTTTAATGTAATATTGCATGGACCGATACAGACTTTTGAATATCGAAACGATATATTTTACGATATTAGAACTGGCGTTTTTCCTTGAATGAATCTCTTTTTTTTTAATTCAATTTTTATCCGTTGCTGAAAATTAAAGTTACGTTTTTTTCCTAATTTTTGCAATAAATGAACTGTATTTTAAAACTGCGTAACTATAAACATAAGAAGAACAGTTTACGTCTACTACGACTTGGAAAAATAAACTGATTATTTAAAAATAATAGTCATTAGATCAATTTTTGTTTTGATAGTACCATGGTTAGCGAAACGCGCGTCGAGAAATTAGATAAAATGATTTGGTATTTCGTGGAAAATCTTTTTGAGTCAACCCGTAATAAATATTTATACAGGGCGGCGCAGAGGAAACGCGTGTTTTTCACCTAAGCATAACATTCGGCATCCTCAAATCGTTTAATGTAATATTGCATGGACCGATACAGACTTTTGAATATCGAAACGATATATTTTACGATATTAGAACTGGCGTTTTTCCTTGAATGAATCTCTTTTTTTTTAATTCAATTTTTATCCGTTGCTGAAAATTAAAGTTACGTTTTTTTCCTAATTTTTGCAATAAATGAACTGTATTTTAAAACTGCGTAACTATAAACATAAGAAGAACAGTTTACGTCTACTAGGACTTGGAAAAATAAACTGATTATTTAAAAATAATAGTCATTAGATCAATTTTTGTTTTGATAGTACCATGGTTAGCGAAACGCGCGTCGAGAAATTAGATAAAATGATTTGGTATTTAGTGGAAAATCTTTTTGAGTCAACCCGTAATAAATATTTATACAGGGCGGCGCAGAGGAAACGCGTGTTTTTCACCTAAGCATAACATTCGGCATCCTCAAATCGTTTAATGTAATATTGCATGGACCGATACAGACTTTTGAATATCGAAACGATATATTTTACGATATTAGAACTGGCGTTTTTCCTTGAATGAATCTCTTTTTTTTTAATTCAATTTTTATCCGTTGCTGAAAATTAAAGTTACGTTTTTTTCCTAATTTTTGCAATAAATGAACTGTATTTTAAAACTGCGTAACTATAAACATAAGAAGAACAGTTTACGTCTACTAGGACTTGGAAAAATAAACTGATTATTTAAAAATAATAGTCATTAGATCAATTTTTGTTTTGATAGTACCATGGTTAGCGAAACGCGCGTCGAGAAATTAGATAAAATGATTTGGTATTTAGTGGAAAATCTTTTTGAGTCAACCCGTAATAAATATTTATACAGGGCGGCGCAGAGGAAACGCGTGTTTTTCACCTAAGCATAACATTCGGCATCCTCAAATCGTTTAATGTAATATTGCATGGACCGATACAGACTTTTGAATATCGAAACGATATATTTTACGATATTAGAACTGGCGTTTTTCCTTGAATGAATCTCTTTTTTTTTAATTCAATTTTTATCCGTTGCTGAAAATTAAAGTTACGTTTTTTTCCTAATTTTTGCAATAAATGAACTGTATTTTAAAACTGCGTAACTATAAACATAAGAAGAACAGTTTACGTCTACTACGACTTGGAAAAATAAACTGATTATTTAAAAATAATAGTCATTAGATCAATTTTTGTTTTGATAGTACCATGGTTAGCGAAACGCGCGTCGAGAAATTAGATAAAATGATTTGGTATTTAGTGGAAAATCTTTTTGAGTCAACCCGTAATAAATATTTATACAGGGCGGCGCAGGGGAAACGCGTGTTTTTCACCTAAGCATAACATTGTTTATTTTCAAGATAATTTTTTTGTAATTACAGCTAAATGAAGTAATAATAGTGCAATTTTAAATTAATGATGGAAAATAATGTCAGTCAAATGTCGCCCTTCTTCGAGATTAGACATCTTTGAAATTTCTTTCAGTCATTTCTTCTGGTACTTTTGTGATTTCTTAACCAATAGGTAACTTATCAATATCAATAAAAAATTTAAAAAGTTCGCTAGTTGCACGACCGGGAATTGATTTGCAAAACAGCATATTTTCTTTAATCGACCCCTCGCATTCGTATCGGACAAAACACAAAAATTACGAGTAATTAAGTTCGACGCGTCTATTGACTCATCGAACTGAATAGCAAAACATTTACTTCGTTTATTTAATCATGAATCACCCTATTAGTTATTTGATCATGAACATAATTGGTAATTTATTTCATTAATACGTCTCGATATTGTGTCATTTGAAAGTGATATAGTTTTTCATTTTTTTGCTTCTTCTGGACTTATCATCACATTGACCATATCAATGGCAGCTGGTAAAATGAGCTTTTCGGCAATTGTGTGGGGTTTAGACTTTCTGGCCACTTTTAATGCTACTAAACAGGATACTTGAAGTGCTGCGGTCTCATTACGGTATGATTTGTTGATTTTTCAAGACGAGTGATTTACGCTCTAAAAATTGTAATGGTTTATTTTGTAGAGACGGGTGTTTTGTTTCCAGATGCCGGATTAATTTCAAAGGCTTTATGCTTTCGGCGGACAGAACTTGATAACAAACAACACATTGCGGCTTGTCTTTTTCTTTAAATTTGACCATTTTATTTAATATTATTAATTTATTTTGTTACTTCACTGTTATTAGTTTATTTAACACTAAGTTTGGAGAAGAAATCGTAATCAATGTAAGAAGAGATGCTGAACAAGTAAATTGTCAAGGAGCTGCTAGGAAACGATCCCAATGGAGGTGAAGCTTGAAGGAAGCTCAGACTGGCTGATGGAATGTAGCATCACACGAAGACGAATTTCTTTAGTTGGGTTTAGCTAGAATATCTATGAGATCATCGAACGCTATCAACGATCACTGATTAATTTTTCTCCGGGTTATATATGTTTTCATCAATGTGTTTGTGGTATCAACGCCATCTTTGGTTTTATTGCTATTTTGAAAAAAATATTCAACATTGAGTAACATTATATTAGCATCCACCACCAAAAAAGCACTGATAACTCTGCTTCACACAAAATTTTAAATTGCAAAAAATATTTCAATAAATAGCTAAGGGTTCAGCTGGTCTGTCAACGGGCCGAAGATTAAATACTTACCTAATTTAATTAAATCATATTTTTTATAAAACTTTAGAAATTTATAAGAGAGAAACTTAAATGAAAACAACATGGAACGCACTCGTAGCAAATAAACCTGACTCGATTCCATGTGATTTATTATCAGAAACAAATGAACTTGTCCAATTGTCAAAGTGACTTTAAAAACTACTGACAAGTGTTATTCTACAGTGAAAAGCACTTGGAATTTCGCACCTACCGGCTGTTTACAACGCAATAAATTCACTGGTAAAAACAACAAATAACCTGACAGCTTTAGTAGATTGTGCGATATATTAAGATATAAAAACGGTATATTCCATGTTGCCACATTTAGCGATCGTTTTCGATTCAAGTCCCCTTGCTTTATTAAAACTCAGAACGAAGATACGTAACAGCAGCCTTCTCCAGCACGCAATTCTGTTTTTTCTCCTGCTCTTTTCTCTCCCTTTGGTAATTTTTCACGAAAAATACAATACAGATATTCAGCGGGGTCAAATTTGGCATATCGTAATACCTTGGTCTTGTAAAAGGGCTGGCATTTTTTTCATTTTTTGATATTTTCCAAGCTATTTATCATTGCTTTTTTATTTCGAAGTGTGTTTTTTTTTCGAAACGGTTTCACTTGGTTCAAGGTATAATATATATGAATTGAAATTGCTTCTTGATGAGGATTTTATTCAGGATAACATGAAATAATTTATGTGTTATCTCTTTTGCGCCCTCCAAATACTGTAGCGTAGTATTTTGATAATAAGGTTTTTATCATTATATCCGACAATGAGATATAAGAAAATTTTTTGATTATTGTTAAGTGTAATGTTATTGCTTGTAATTTGAAATTTTTGTATTTAAAATACGAAAAATTCATCTTTGCTGTACACAAAAGTTGCATCTTCCAAAAATTCCTTCAGTTAATCATAAAATGTTAGTAAGTGTATGCATGAAATACACTATGCATGAAAAGTGGCATAGTCGTCTTAGTGGGCTCGTGGAGATTATTAAAACTATTCGATAACGGAAAATTGCGTGCAGCACAAATGATGTGTGTGTGTGTGTATGTGTGTCTGTGGTGATTTCGGCTTGATAGACAAAGAACTCCCAGGTCAACCGAAAAAATTGAAGATGCCCAATTGCAAACATTGTTGGAAGAAGAAGATATGCAAACTCAACAACAAATGGTTGAGAGGTTAAATGTTGGTCGTCAAACCATTTATGATCATCTACATGTCATAGGAAAGATCCAGAATCCAGATCCAGAAGATTTTTGTATCTGATCGTGACTGGAGAGGAAATATGGATACATGTCCAAAACCCAAAAATCAGAAAATCATGGGTTGGCCCAAGGCAACCATCAACATCGACGGCAAGTCCGAATCACTTTGGAAAGAAGACGGTTGTGCATTTGGTGGGATCAGAAGGATCTTGTGTACCATGAGCTTCTGAACCTAGGTGAAACCGTTAATACCGTTAGCTACCGTCAAAAATGATCAATCTGAGCCATGCACTGATCGAGAAATGACCGGAATGGGCTACAAGATACGGAAAAGTGATTTTGCAGCCCGACAACGCCTCATCACATACAACGAAAGCGGCCAGACCTCATTTCTGCACTTGGCTGAGAACTCTTGTTCCACCCGTCGTACTCACGAGACTTGACACCATCGATGGAAAAAAGTGGTTGTTGGACACTTTTTTCCATCGATATCTCACGCACTTTTCAATGAACACTTCAACAATTACGGAGATGTAAAAAAATGACTTGATGACTGGACCCCCTCAAAAGATGTGCGGTTTTTTGGGAAGGGTATGTACAGATTGCCGGAGAGATTGGAAAAATTTGCAACTAGCGGTGACGCATACTTTGAATGGGCCATTTTTTATCTTTCTCCCAAATTGAACGTGTTTTTTAATAATACATAAGGAATACCGCCACACCAGAGATATATATATATATATATATATATATATATATATATATATATATATATATATATATATATATATATATATATATATATACAGCGTGCATTATGAAAGTAATGCGCATGATTTTATTGTGACGCTACTATCCATGGCAGCGCTGTAAAACCGATCGGCAAATGTGGAGGGGGGTCTGCCCTTCCAACGCAGTCGGTCACAAGTTTGCTCCGACCAGTGTGAGTTGAAAGACGTGCCTCCGCGTGAAGTGTTTTTTTTTCGACTTTATAACACGTCGCGATGGGCGTTCGCTTGAACAGCGATACGCTATCACGTTTTGCGTGAAGCTTAGAAAGAATGCAACCGAAGTATTCCAGATGCTTCAAGAGGCCTTCAAAGACGACTGCATTTCAAGGTCACAGTCCGGGAGGGTGGCTCAAGGCGTTCAAGGAAGACCGGGAGGAGGTCACCGACAAACGTCGTTCTGGACGTCCAACAACAGTCCGAACCGATGAAAACGCGACGATCGTGTACGCGAAGTTTTGATCGTCGATTGAGCATCCAGCAAATTGCTGACACCTTACACATGTCCACATTAGCGGTACATGGGATAGTGACCGAGGATCCGCAAAATGCGCAAGGTCTGCGCGAAGCGTGTGCCGCAAGATCCGCGCGAAATTTGTGTCGAAAGTGTTGACGGAAGATTAGAAAGAACTTCGAGTTTCGCGCTGTTAAGAATTGTTAGATTTGATTCAAAATTTTTGGACGTACTTTCTTAACTCTGTCGTAACCGGAGACGAATCCTGGATGTTTGAGTAGGATCCAGAATCGAAAGGGCAGAGCAGCGAGTGGCACACAAAATCATCCCCCCGCCCCAAGAAAGCGCGAATGAGCAAGTCTCGCATCAAAACGATGTTCATTTTCTTCTTTCATGCCCGAGGAATCGTCCATTTTGAGTTTGTACCGAAGGGAGAAACTATCAACTCTTACCAAAACTGCGTTTTACTTGGAGGTGCTCAAGAGATTGAAAGGCCGTGTCGCGCGCGTTAGGGCTGATATCAAAGACACTGTCAAGCTCCACCATGACAATGCCCTCAGCTACACGTCCTTCATTGTTACCAACTTCCTGGTCCGGAGCAACACCCTGGTGGTCACCGAACAAACCCCCCCCCTGCAGTTCCGACTTGGCTTTATGCGACTTTTCTTTGTTTCCCCAACTAAAGGGAGAGCTAAAAGGAAAGCATTGGGAGACCGTGGAAAACATCCAAACGCATGTTATAACGTTCCTGAGTAACTTTCCCGTCGAGGACTTTCAGGGTGCCTTCCAGGTGTGGCAGACACGTATCCGCAAGTGCCGGTCGCGTTGGTGCGGACGGTAAGAGCAGTGGCCTGCCGTTGCTGTGCCGAAACCGCACTGGAGTGGTAGATGGTTCGATTACAGCACTCGGATGGTTGTTTCCTTTCTTTCTTCTGTCTGTTTACTGCCTAAATGTTTGTGATTGTTTCTAGGCAAGAGTGTAAAATCCGACAACGAATTACCCCTCAGTCACGCCAGTTAAAGGCTGGGTAAGGCCGGATGCATTCTGAGAAGTATTCTAGGTTGGTCAATCGTCAGTCGGTAGGTTTCCTGATAGACTTATGGGTAGGCACATAACCTAGGGTTCATAGCCCGATGGGCCTGGGTTTGTCGGGAGTTGATGACCGTGGTTCGGAACCCACGTTAAACTGTAGGTCCAGTCGCTAAATAGCCTAGTTGCTGATGCGCCTCTAACCATAACACTTTACCTTTTTACCTTTTATCCGCAAGTGTATTGATGCAGGGGGGGGGGGGGGGGATTTGAAGAATGTTAAACATTTGTATAGGTCCGATCAATAAATCTATTTTTCCCAGAAAATGCTCATTACTTTTATAATGACCTTCTATATACCATATACCATTTTGAACATTCGAACAGAATCAAAAATTTTCAAATTAACATTAATATTCGAAATTTTAAAACATCTTGTTGAAAGGCCATATGATATGATTTAAATCACTAGTTCTTCTAATTTATTCTAACAGTCCTTTGTTAAACTATACATTCTAAACAGATTTTTCAAACATCAACTTGTTATGTTTTTTTATGTGTTCATTACTCTATTTCCAATTTTTACTGCAGTATAACAGATATTTACAATGTTATTTTATAAATTACATAAAACAATTGTTTAAATTTAAATGTAATTGTAAAAATTTAAACTTTCTTCATACTTAAAGTATGTTCGACGTTTTATTACAGAACGCGAAACATAGGCTCACCATTACATACGTGAGACAAAACAGTAATCCAATCAGTGGATGAGAAACAGTGGTGGGATTCTCTTGGTGTAATGATCATTGATTATCTGGCAAAAAGTCAAAGCATCATTGGGGAGATTACGCTTCATTAGTGGCTTAACAGAAGGATGCTGTTCAGGCTGAAGATCTACATCTGGTCAAAACCAACGTACTTTTTTACCACGAAAATGCACCGGCGCACACGTCACGGGTTATCGTTGCAAAATTCCACGACTTTCGCTTCGAAATGCTTCCACATTCGCCGGATTTGGCTTTCGTGCTTAAATCGTCTTCCCAAACCTGAAAAAATGCCTCGTTGGACGAAGATGTTCTTCAAATGATGAGGTCAAAGCTGAGACAACCGCTTATTTTTCAGAGCTGGGAAAATCCCATTATTCTGAGGGTATTAAAAAGCTGTAACGCCGTAGGTCAAAAATCTGTTGAATTGTAAGGTGGAAGGTGAATGGTATGGAAAAAAAATCGCAAACAAAAAAAGGGCTTTACGAATGATCTTCATAATTCCTAAGATATAATAAATATAGGTGATAATAGATATACACAGTATGACGGAAAAATAACCGAATTTTTTAAGTTAAAAAAAAACAATTAGTTATTTTGTCAAAATTATTTCTTTTTATTCAAAATACACCCCTTCAGCATCAATACATCGATGGGCACGTTTAACCATATATTTTTATGTCGTTTTTCGGTATCGCCGCAATGAGCCTGGTCACGGCTTCTTGAACTTGTGTAACACTGTCATAAAACGGAACAGGAAATAGTCACACGGAGATAAATCAGGCGAATACAGAGGATGTAGAAGTACACCGACTTGTTTTTTCGCCAAAAATTCACGAGCTGTGACGGTCCTGGACACAAATCGAAGCCAAAACTTTCCGTTTGTTTAAATCCTTCGTCAAAATTTTGTGAATTATATCTTTGGTCGAATATACTTCCTCCGCTCTTCATCTGGCAGTCGAATTCGCATCATAGGCGATCATTTCAAGCACTTTCTCTGTCAAGTCATCCCAATTTTTGCTTTCTGACGGGCCTGGCTTTGGGTGATCTTCCAAAGCATCACGGCTGTTCGGATTAAATCGTTTATATCACTCGAACACGCGTGTAAGGGATAAACAAGCATCACCATAAAGTTTTTTCATCAATTATTTTTTAAAATGGAAAATATTGAAAATCGTGTAGTGGTTAAAGTCTTTGTAAAAAAAAATTTAAAGGCAATTGAAATTCATAGTGAAATGGTAAATATACTAGAGTAATCTGCTCCTTTAAAAACAATGGTTTTTAAGGGGACAGGTGAGTTTCAACGTAGTGGTACAAGGCTGTATGATGATGCATCTGCTCACAAAGATGTTCTTACAATTTCCAAATTGAAGGAGTTACATTACGAATTGTTGGAGCATCTACCATATTCACAAGATCTCGCTCCGGCTGACTTTCATCTATTCCCAAATCTCAAACAATCAAACAAAAACAATAAGCAAACGTTTTTCATCAAATGAAGAAGTTATAGCTGCCGTAGATGAGAAGAACCAGAAAGGTTCAAGGGAGAATATACGGAAGAATAAAGTAATTTTTTTAACTTGTTTTATAATTTCCGTCGTGTCTTTGATATCAGCGATATACAATTTTTCCGATTGTATATTCTTTTAATAGAAGGGGTTAGTAGTTTTTTTTTAATTTAAAAAGTTCCACTATTTTTCCGACATACTGTGTATAATAAGCCATACCCAGATCTAGTTTGTGAAATGACGCATGACTCATGCAAATTGTTTAACATTTTTCACTCATCTAAAAAGTAATTTAAAAAATTTAACAGCTAGCATACGTACAAAGGAATTTTAAATAAAGCGAAACATATCCATTACCTAAATATCTCATTTTAGTTTCTTTAACACTATTAATACCGAAATATAGTAAATAAGGTTTTAACTAGCTCGGCTTCAACCAGTTTCCAGTTTGGGTAATGTTCATAATTAAAGTCCTGGATTTATTAAGTTAGTTGGCAACATTGCTCTGGAGCTAACCTTCCCAGTAATATGTTTTGAGATTGTCTTGGATGCTTTCCAAATGCAATTAAGAAGAAGAGAACCGCTTTGCTCCTGTAACTTATTGGGCCTTTAGTTTTATTCTGGCGAAAGCTCGTGAATATTCTTATTGCCGTTTTTGTCGTTTGTATTTATTTTTTTTTGTTTTTTCCCCTACGACTCTTTTCGTAAAATGCCAGGCTTAGAGACAATTTACGAGTGTCGTCGATTTTAAAATGAGAAATAAAAAACAATTAGGCGATTGGGGGAATTCAAGTATTTTAGTTACTATTGATTTAAGATTAGGCCTTGAAATACGAGAGTCATTCTATATATGTACTTCTAAAGGGTATTACAATCAGAGCATTATTGAAATCTTTATTGATTTATAGCAGCATTTATATTGAGCAAGTATTGAAATCTTTATTGATTTATAATAGGCATTTGGAAATTATGTATGGAACCACGGCATTGGTGGCAGACGCGTACTCTTCTGGCGAAATTTCCAATAACGATTTTGCATAAATATGGAGATATTTCGTTGATGTAGCATCCAATTTTGGCCTTCAATGTTTCAGTCGTCGTGGACTTGTTGGCGCTAACCTGAGACATCAGAAAACCCTTAAAACAAATCCACAGGTATCGCAAAATCGTCGCGGTTAACGCGACGTGTCATCTCCCGTTTTAGTGACCACAACCAAAACGGGAGATGACACGATCTGCTACATGGTCTGTTGACAGAAGTTGTTGAGTTAATTTGACTTTGTAAGCGTTTAGATACAAATCTTTAGTTAGAATACAATGAATAGTGGCTGTTGAGATATTCTATTCTTGTATAGTCCGTTTCAAGATATTTCGTTGCCCTTCCGCAAAATGTTAATTGCCCCAATAAATTGCAATAAAAATATTCCTAGTTTCTTAAAAGACGTCAGAGCCGGAATAGTTTAACTTCCGAATAATTTTGGGAAAAATAAAATATTGTTAAATTATGATTTAATTTATTATTATTCTGCTCATCCTTACTGTAGAATCTCAGCTCATTCTGGTCGATATTCCAATGCCAAGATGAAAAAGCAATTCATGTACTCTCATCCTAACATAATATTTTACGAACAATGTGACACGTCTGCAAGAGCACGGCACGTTGTCCCACTATGGCAATCGATTTCGAGATACCCAGGCTCTCGAGGTTCTTTGAAAATCTCTTGCTTATCAAGCCTTCGGCCTATATCACGAAGGGCACTACATCTACCTTACTCAGTTTCCACTGGTTCTTCAAGTCGTATGCCAGATTTTCATACTTTGTGGATTTTTCCATCTCGGTTTTTCTGATGTTGTGAGAGAGCGGCACTGCGATGTCAATTATAAAAGCTCTTTTCTCCTTTTTGTTGATTAGAACAATATCTGGCCTATTACAATCAACCGTTCGATCAGTAGTGATTGGTCTGTCCGAGTAAAGAATGGTATCGGATGATTCAAGTACAGGAGAAGGCAAGTACTTATAATATGGAGGTGCGCTTTCTAATAGCGAGTATTTTAGTGCAATTTGCTCATGTATGCATTTTGCTAGCTGATTATGCTGTCTTGAATAAGCATTAGGAGCAAGGGTCGAGCAACCGTCAATAAGGTGCACAATTGTTTCCCCCATGGTACCGCATTTCCTGCACTTATCGACTACGTCCAAGTGTCCAAATCCATATGCCTTTCATACTTCTTTGTTCTTGTTACCCTATCTTGAATAGATATCGCGAAACCTTCAGTTTCTGGGTACAACAGTCCATCGATCATCCATTTTAGAGACAATTGTTCATCAGTGGCGTCATCTTCGAATGACTTAGGAAACCTTCCATGTAATGTTTGTCCTTTCCATTCTCGAACGCAATACATGAGTGTTGTTTTGCTATCAATACGATTTTGTTTATTTAGGTTTAGTGGGGTGAAACCCCAATTCTCATTTGCAACCAATTTCATTAGAGTACTGTTTGAATCAATCAAGTGTTTTCTCATCCTATTTTCTTGATTGAAACAGAGATTTTTTACGTTCACAAGTCCTCTACCCCCCAACTTTCTTGGGATGTATAGTCTTTCCGTAGATGAGTTCGGATGCAGGCATCGAAACTTTGTTAATGTTCGGCGTGTCAACCTATTAAGTTCAGCAAGCTCGGTTTCTGACCATTTAACAATGCCAAAAGTATATGTCAGAGTTATTCCTAAATATTTGTATGATTCTTCTGGTGCTAGTTGTTGTATGTTACAGATTGTTGAATGTTGACTCTGTACCTTTCCCTTCTGTATGCTAATGGTAGAACATTTGTCCGGTTCGAATGACATTCTGATATCCCTACTAAATGTTTCGTCCATTTTTATCAAGGAGTTTAATTTTTCTCTCGTTTCTCCATATAGTTTAAGGTCATCCATATATAGTAGATGAGAGAGATTTCTTGGATCCCTCATGTTAAGTTTATTTTCAATATTGCTGTTGTTCAGTAGTCTGGACAAAGGGTTCGATTCCTTTCTCGATATTTTAGTAGCAATGCATTGTTGGCCGACAAAAAGATTTGTTTTTCACTTTCCCATCAGGCACTTTAATGAATTAATAATCTGGGGGCTAATTATATATAAATTCAGAACCTCAACGAACCAATTGCGAGGGCCACTGTCGAATGCTTTCTTGTAGTCTATGTAGTAGATGTTTAAGTTGCGTTTTCTTTTTCGCGCTTGCTCAGGAACTACAGCATCTATCGTCAACTGTTCCATGCAGCCCATACTTCCTCTTATACATCCTTTCTGTTCTTCTTCAAAAATGTTGTTTTTACACAATGTTGGTAGATTTTTTCATTGAGTAGCCTGTGAACAGTTTATATAATACTGACAAACATGTGATTGGTCTGTCGTTATTGGGTTGCCTAACGTCCCCTTTTTTGAACAGTAGGTATGTATTGTCCTCCATTAGGAAGTCGGGGAAAGTGTCTGGAGATATTAAAACCTCTTTAAATGCATTTGCAAGTACGGGATAGGTGGCTGTAAAGTTTTTAATCCAGAAGTTATGCAATCCATCTGGTCCAGGCACCTTCCAGTTGTGAGTCTTCCTGACAGCAGTGTAAATGTCAATCGCTGTGAAATCGTTACACTCCATATCTGGGAGAGCATTTGTCTGCTCTTGAATGGTTTTAACCCATGGAGCCAATTTTTCGTAGCCGTCTGATTTTTTCCAAACCGATCTCCAATTATCCGCAAAGGAAGACACATCCTCAAGTTCTGACTTGCTGTTACCTTCTGTTTCAGATTCTCTATAAAATTTCTCTTGGCTGTTTGCAAATACTGAATTTTGATGCTTTCGCTTTTCTAGTTCTTTATATCTTATCATATATCAAACCTGGCTCCTTTCGATTTAACTTTCTGCCTAAACCGATCTTTTAGATCTAACAATTTTTCTGTCAGGTTAGGATCGTCGAAGTCAATCCCAGGTTTATTGCCATTTATTTTTGTTTTCGTCGCAACTTTATTTGATTGATTAGCAGAAAGATACCCTGAGGTAATGTCAACTTATATATATATATATATATATATATATATATATATATATATATATATATATATATATATATATATATATATATATATATATATATATATATATATATATATATATATATATATATATATACGGATCATCTACGGCTGTCGCCGCCTCTCCGTCCCCAGTTTCCATTTCGTTCTGTCGTGACACATGTCCTCTTGCAAATCTCTTGCTTGCATGGCTTCGTTAACGCCGTCTCTCCAACTTCTTCTTGGTCGTCCTCTCTTTCTTCTTTCTGGAGGTATCCATTCCAACACTTTTCGTGGCCATCTTGTCTCATTCATTCTTTTTGCATGTCCGAACCAAGTCAATTGTTTTCTCTCTATGTCGTCCACAATATCTCTCTCGATGTTCATGTCCCTTTTAATGTTTATATTTCTTATTCTCTCAAGTCTCGATCTCCGACAGCTCCTTCTCAAAAAATCCATCTCCGTGGCCAGTAGTTTTCTTCTATTAGTATTATTTAAATCCCACACTTCTGAACCATAAGTCAAAACACTCTTTACGATTGAGCTATATATGCGAAGTTTTGTTTCTCGCCTAATTTTTCTTTCCCACAGGACAGAGTTGAGTGCTCCAATGATTTGTCTACCTCTTATTATTCTTGTTTGAATTTCATCATTACTATTACCTTGCCTGTTGAAGATCACCCCTAAGTATTTAGCCTTGTCAACGTTTTTTATTGTTCCGTTTTCCAAGGGTAAATCGTCGTTGTCATTACTACTCACCGCTAAGTATTCACATTTATTTAAGTTAATTGTGAGACCAGCTAGTGTGTACTCTTCATTTAGTTTCCTCACCATATAACTCAAATCCTGTTGGTCTTCTGCAACCACTATCTGATCGTCGGCGAAATAAAGAGTATATAGGGTGTCATCCCCCACCCGAAGGCCCATGTTCCAACACTTCCGTGCCCAGCCTTTCATGGATTGGTCTACGTATAGTTTGAATAAGGTGGGAGATAGACAACATCCTTGTCTTAGCCCCTTTGTTGTATTGAATGATTCAGATAGTGATGTTCCAATTTTAATAACCGCAGAATTCTGTTCATAGTAAAGTTGGACGGCCCGAATCAATGTTGGTCTAATCTTGAGAGTTTCCATTGCTTCCCATAATTTCGATACTGGTACACTGTCATAAGCTTTTTCTAGGTCTATGAAAGCTATATGCGTCTCCCTGTTTCGCTGGGTTCGTTTTTCTAGGGCTATTTTTAGAGTGAAAAGGTTGTCTGTGGTGGATCTCCCTGCCCGGAAACCGGCTTGTTCTTCCGCTTGTTTATCCTTGATGTCTTCTTCTATTTCATTTCTAAGGATTCGGGAATGTCAACTTTCCTCCCGAAATCATTGATATTGTTTTCAAGGCGCGATTTCCAGACAGGTGTATTTTTCTGGGTACTACGCCCGATCGCATTGTGCGTATAAATCTTTTGGACTGAGAATTCGATGGCAGTCACTGCTGCACAATATAATGTACGATGTATATCACTTAGATTGATCATCCCAGATAGATGTGATTCCAAAACTCTGTTAATCTGCATTAGAGTAATACATGATTTTGCAATATTGCGCAGTACTGGAATTTTTGGTCTATTCAATGGATTTGATCCAGCAAAACTAGTCAAATTGCTATAAAACCTTTCTCGTTGTAAAAATAGAAAAAAAAATAATTATTTTTCCTTTGTTCGCTGCAGATTTGGTTTGGCATTTTCTTGATGTATTTACCCATTCTTTTGCTGGCGTCTCATGTGCATCGAACCATGTTTCAAGGTAGATAATGGGACGATTTAAGTAGTCAAACCGCCATCGTCGCAATCGTTGTGATTCCATTAATATTTATCTTTTATTAATGGTCCGATGTGCAAAACCCATTTGAAATAATATTCCCCGAAGGCTAGTTCTGCTGCAAAGAATGTTGGTTTCGTTTTTCCTTAGTCGCTGTTGATATATTATTTAGTTTTTACTTCATATCATAAGTTTTTACTTCATACATAGCATAGATTTTGCTTCGAATTAAGTCTTTGTTGGTTTCGTCAACACATTTGCTTTTACCAGAATTACTAGGGACTTTTTTTGGCTTTAATTGGCTTTGTCACAATATTTTTAACTGTGGATTACGGAGTTTGCGTTAATGAACACGTTTCTGCTGCGGCTGCATTTACATTAAGCCCTCTATTCAATAAAGAAAAGTATACAACAATTTGCTTAGCATCGGGTGATAAACGTTTTCATTTTAAATTAGCATTACCGCAGGCACAATGATCCAATGATCTTGGCAAGAACGCATGTTTGGAATAACAAAAAAACGATCGAAATTATAGGTCTGCACTATTTAAGAAAATAATACTTACTGAACTAAAATATTTCGAAAATTCTAAACCTCTTAGTAAGATCAATAAAATACCGTATAATGCAAAGAAAAACGACATCATCTTAATAGGCTAAATTAAATCCTTTTCCCATAAGGGATAAAAAAATCTTCGTAACGATATGGTCACAGAAACCCATACAGCGTTAAACATGATCCCCTAGATATTTTAACATAATATTGATCTCGTAAAATTGGAACAAATACATCCCTATTAAATCGATCAAATACGAAGACATTAAACGATCGTTATACCATTTTTTTCTCGATAAGAAAACACCCATTGCTTTAAACGTAACTCATAAAGCAGTACAGAGTAAAAGAAGTGCATCCGTTGACAGCTCATTAAGCCAACCTTGATCGAACGCTCTGTTGGCTCTTCTTTGTCTTTATTTTTCTTTTTCATTCTGAAGCTGGATGTTCACTTGATACTTACGACCATAAGACATGACCTCCTCCTACAAAATACCGAACGTTTCTAGATAATTAAATAATCTCGTTGTCACGTTGGTTGGTCTTTGCCGAAGATTGATAACTCCTTTTTTTATGTTTGGGTTTTTTTCAAACGTTTATCCTTGGGTTGGTCGAGTTAAATTTTATCAATCTTTTTGGATTTTTATTGGGCCAGAAAATTATTTTAAAACTAGGTGTTTACCCGCGGCGTAAATTAAATTTTAGTAATAATTGTATATTAATATATACATATTATATTTTTATACATATTATATTTATAATTGTATATTTATATATACAATTATTATACAATAATAATTGTGTAATAATTTTTTTATGATTAAAATCATTTTTAGGTTTCCATAGTTTTTACCTGCTATTTCACATTTTTTTTGTATAAATTTCATGAAGACAACAACATTGCAAGGATTCACAACGATATAATCCCAAATTTCAAAAAGTATTTTTTTTATTGTACAAAACCATAAAAATAAAATAAATATGAAAGAATCAGTAAAATTTGTATAAAATACAATCATTATATATTTTCTTTGTTATATTTTTATGTTTTAAACGAAAGTAACCAAATATTTGACTGGCAGGCAAATAAATAATTGCGATTGTATGAATTAATTGATTTGTTTTGTTTATGTAAAATGAAGTTAGTTTATTACCACGTATGATTTATTTTTTATTTCTAACTTAAATCCTAAAGACGAAAGTACATTTAACTTTTACACCCCCACAACTCCCCTGTGGGAGTTGGTATTTATGAACCCTTCTCCTTAGCAAACATCTGCGATATCTGAGGAACATTGCTGGTAAATATCAAGTCTGTAGGGTTTAAACTTCAAAAACAGGAGTATATTTTTCTTTTAGGCCCCCGCAACTCCCCTTATGAGTTAATTTTTATGAACTTTTTTTTCGAACTTAGGGCTTTATCAAAGGGTCGTTATGGGTCACAGTTTGTGTTTATATTAATGTTTGGCCATTTTCCAGCATCGACTGTTCATTTTGTTCGTTTGTAGCGGGAAGTAACATCGGTTTCCTTTCTACTTTCCATGATGAGATGCTTTCGGAGTTCATCTGAGCCATCACTGTCAAAGTCAGTGTCGTTTCCATCTTCTGCCGGAGGAAGCATATATATATTTGAATTTGATATATCAGACTCTTCTTCTAAACAGTCTATAAACTCAGCTAGTGTCAACCTAAAAATTTGTTGTCATTACCATGATGACCAGCGCCCCTTTATGCAGACTCGACATATTTTGGCATGCTGTACTCGAGATATAATAATTTACGTATTTCCGTTATTTGCTACTAAATCTAGGCATTAACTTTTTAATATAAGGCTCAAGAAATATTATTATTTTGGACACTACTTTGTTGAACTTATCCACCATGTTGAGTTGAATAGAAGTTAGGATCCATATTTCTAATGAATCGCGTAAAACTTACTCTCTAACTGTCATACACAAACTAACAGGTCGACCCGAGTCTGCATTTCTCCTTCTTCTCCCAGAGGCACCCTACTGCTCCCACTACTTTTATTTCATGACTGTTTTAAATGCGTCTCTTTAAAGGGACGTTGTCCACTTAGTCCGGTCAATCTAGACATTCAAAGGTACATAAATTCACATCAACCTGGAAGTGAGTAAAATTGTTCAAAACAGAATTAAAAATAACATTTCAAAATTCCCCGTTGTAGCGAGACGTGAAAAAAAATTGACTCGAGGTCAAAGATCAAACAAATTGGGTTTTTCGCGATTTTCATCAAAACGGTAAGTTTTATCGTAAAATTACGTCATACAAAAATTGTAGATCATAAAATTATCTATAATAAATATCAATAACTTTTTTCCTAAGAGCCACCGTTCCTGAGATATAACGATTCAAAAAGTTGTAAGCGTCATAATATGCACACGTTTCCACGCCACCTCTGAGGTAGTGTACTTAGCGCGTTTTTTTAACGTGGTTTCCCCAGTAGGCCTATTCCACACGTCTGTTGTGATTCTGTTTAATTGGAAACTATTGCATAATAACAGATATTAGCCAGGGTTGGAATTGATAAAAGCGGTGGAAATTAAAAAACAGTACAAAAATGTATTCGTTCGATTCATAATCTTCAATGACTTCTTCTTGTTGTTCTTCTTCTTGATCTTCTTCTTCTTCTTCATCCTGGGTTTAAGTGAATTGCGTCAGTAGCGATGTATCTCATGTCTCTTCGTTGGTAGCAAACGAACTCTCTACTGTTGGTGATTCAACATTAGAACACAACTGGCCTTGACAATTACATGCCTTGACGTACATGCCAGAGAACAAAACAGTCCAACTGTTTGCAACCACATTTAGCACTGCATCCCTTTTTACAGTTACAAAAAATTGTGTTTAGCAGTTTTTCCGGCGGAGGTGGGAGTAAAGTCTGAATTGGTTCTAATGTATTGTCGACCAACTTCCAACCCCAGTCTTTTGGGTCTAGCTGATAATCAAACCACACTTGAACTTGGTAATACACCCGAAAAAGATGTTGATGAGTAGCAACTAAGGTTGGAGGAAGACAAGCTAATTGCACTTGTTTTTTATTTCGAGTGTTTTTAAGAAAACATGTATATCGATACTTATCTAAGCAGTTAGTTTTCTTAGGAGCTCCATACATAGAAAGAAGAAAGCGAATTCCGTTGATGATAATTTCTTTTGGAGTTGAATTACTTTTTTTAATAACTTCAGCACATTGAACTAAATCTTGTTTTTCAAACATTTTAAAGACTGTTGTTTTACCCCTCCTGTAAATTATTGCGTGTTAAAATAGTACATGATTTTGACACTTTACAAAAGTTGATAAACTTTTTGATGAATATATTTCCGATTGGTTTTGAACTTTTCCTGGTTTTAAAAAGAAAATAGTTTTTTTAGTTGGAGTTCGAGCAGTGAGTAATACGAGTAAGTCTACATCTTCACCAACAACAATAGTTGTATTTGTCAAATTAAATTGCTCTATTGCTGTTTCAATAATCAGTACATCGGCATCGTTATTAGCTTGTTTAACCAATATATTTTCAGCAGTAAACTTTTCTTTCAATATTGAAATAAACCAAGACTTGTGAGTATTTACAAGAAATTTCTGTTGACTGGTAGGAACTGTCATAAGTTCATCAAATAAAATATCGGAAGATGAAAATGCTGCTAAAGTTCGATGACGTTGTTCTGCTGCTTTAATATTTGTCGTGCAATCATTATAGCCATCAAATACGACAGTAACTCTGGGACTAAAATCTCGACGTACATATTAACGTATTTATCAAAAATAACGTTGAATATTTCTTCGCTTTCCCACACAACACGGGTAGTAAGTATCCTCCGTCAATGATGTACGTCACATTAGTGTTGTTAATATCAATATTACATATAATATTACAGCTACAGAGATGTATATACGTGACGAACGTATGCATATTATGACGCTTACAACTTTTTAAATCGTTATTTCTCAGGAACGATGGCCTTTAGGAAAAAAATTATTGATACCTTTTTTATAGATAATTTTATGATCTACAATTTTTGTTAAAGGTAATTTTACGATAAAACTTTCCGTTTTGATGAAAATCGCGAAAAACCCATTTTTTGACCTTTGACCTCGAGTCAATTTTTTTCCACGTACAGGAATTTTAACGTCCAAAAAGTTAATTATTTACTAATATTTGTTTTATGTTCATATCAAGGTGAATTAAACTTTTTATTAAAACAAAAATAGAGAATAATAAAATAAAACCTGATTAAAAGATAATAATTTTTTGAAATTTCTATGGTTTCTATATTGACGCGCCTACAACTGAGACATTCTTTTACTAACCTAAAAATGTTCGAAAATCGTACAGACTTTTTGTTAGCTTAATAAAACTAAGTGTTACGGTAACTATCTTTGGTTTCTTCAATCGGAAGCATATTTAAACTATACAGGATATATGATTCGGGTATTAAATTTTATTGCTTTTTTATATTTATACGTTAAAATTAGCATGTTTATTTTGTTATATCACAGTTGTAGGTAAAACGTTGACTTGAATTGTAGATATTAAATTTCTAAAATTATTAACATATCCTGACGGAAGACACGGTTGTAATTGATACCACCAGATGTTTCGCAATTTGAATAAGTAAAGAAAAATCTTTAATTGTTGTTGTAAAACTGTCAAGTGAGAGAGACAGAGAAAGTCATCTTATGCAAATGCATTGGTACACCGCCAGATGGCGCGGCGCTCATAACACTCAACCCGACTTTCGCTAATTGACGAACATTTAATAGAAGAACCATTAGCATACGATTAGCATAATCGCTACTTCTAAATTTCAGATTAAATTTCGATGCCTATTACCATAAACACTGGCTTGGGCCGCCTGTTTTGCATCCTCCACCTGCAGAGGGTGCCCCGTCAACTTGTTTATCGTTGCTAACTTCATGAAACTTGGAGATGTATGGTAATTGAGAGGGCTGGGGAGTGCAAGGGATGTGCCTAGATGAGACCTGAGGCCACAGGAATAGGTTTAATGCATAGTTGCCAGTTGTTTACATAAGGGGGAAGGGTAGGAGGGAACCTGAAGGGAGAGAGATTGCAGGAAACGCCGGAAACAGGCGACAATATCGTGGCGTTTAATATTGGAAAGTCGTAAAGGAAGTAAAAGGGAGTTGCACTGTATTGGACTTGGAAACAGGGCGGAATACTTTCGCAATAACAATTTCGGGGACAGGGAAGATCGAGAAAACGAGGGGGGGGAGTTGGGGGATAGATATTGCGACGTTCTAGACGTGGAGATGCAAACGGAATGCTTGGAAAATTGTTTGAAGGAATTTGTTGTCATAGTTCCCGGTGACAGTCCAGATAATTTTCTAAAACAGAAAAATATTGCAAATAAGAACTAGTTATATTTTTCTTTGTATAAAACTTTACAATTTTAGCTATCCTAGATTTTAATAATTTCCAAAATCAAAGTTGAAACGGTGGACATTATTTGTACGAGAAGAGAATTCCTGAATTTTGTATTAATATAAAGGGTATTCCATTAAGAGGTTTCGAATGTTAGTAATGAATAAAAGAAACGTTTCATAACATACCTGAAAGTTATTTATGGCAGTGCGAAGCTGGATAGTGTACAATTATACGTGGAATACAACATCTGTCAAATGGCCGCCACGATTTCTCTGGCAGCTCACAATTCTTTTGTTGAAATTCTCGATTACTGCTGAACATTTGCGGAGTTATGTCACGAATTATTCGCCTAATTTCTTCTTTCCACTGTTGAACGGTTTGCGGATTATTTTCGTAAACTTTGCTCTTCACATAGCCTCACAAAAAATAGTCTAGCGGCGTCAAGTCGCATGACCTTGGTGGCCAATTTACGTCCCCATTGCGGGATATCAGCCTCCCTCCAAACTGTGTACGTAATAAAGTCAATGTTTCACGTGCTGTATGACATGTCGCACCATCTTGTTGGAACCATATATTCTCTAAATTCATGTCCATTATTTGATCCCATAAAAAAACATCAATCATCATTCGGTATCGTTCTCCATTTATTGTAACAGCTTGTTCATCTTCATCTTCAAAAAAATACGGTCCAATGATACTCTCAGCCCAAAAACCGCACCAAACTGTGACACGTTGAGTATGCATCGGGATTTCGTGGATTTCTCTAGGATTTTTATTGCCCCAGATGCGACAATTTTGTTTATTTACGTAACCGTTTAAGTGGAAATGAGCCTCGTCACTGAAAATGATTTTATCGCAAAAATTATTGTCATTTGCCTTCATCTGTAGGATCCAATTGGCAAATGCACGGCGTTGCCCATGGTCGGCTGGCTTTAGCTCCTGTGTTAGCTGAATTTTGTAAGGACAGGAGAGGCTGATCTCCCGGAATGGGGACGTAAATTGGCCACCAAGGTCATGCGACTTGACGCCGCTAGACTTTTTTTTGTGGGGCTATGTGAAGAGCAAACAAAGTTTACGAAAATAATCCGCAAACCGTTCAACAGTTGAAAGAAGAAATTAGGCCAATAATTCGTGACATAACTCCGCAAATGTGTTCAGCAGTAATCGAGAATTTCAACAAAAGAATTGTGAGCTGCCAGAGAAGTCGTGGCGGTCATTTGACAGATGTTGTATTCCACGTATAATTGTACACTATCCAGCTTCGCACTGCCATAAATAACTTTCAGGTATGTTATGAAACGTTTCTTTTATTCGTTACCAACATTCGAAATCTCTTAATGGAATACCCGTTATAATTATTTTCCTTGTCCAGCTACCACTCATTCATGGCTGTAATTACATTTTTGCTCTCAAGATAATGAGTTCTTACCAGGGTGGTTAATGATTCTTAATTTTTGTCCTTAAAACACATCTAATTTGGGAAGAAGGTAAAAAATGGTTTATTCAAAGTCTGTCTGGTAATTTGTGGATGTCCTTCCAGAAAAACCGTACATCTTTTGAGGTGGCTCAGTCATCCAGCCATTTTTTAACATCTCCGTAATTGTTGAAGTGTTTCATGGAAAGTGTGTGAGACATCGATGAAAACTAATGGTAGTTGGAAGGGATTAAGTCTGGTGAGTACGGAGCGTGAGGCAAAAGTTCTTAGCCAAGTGCAGAAATGGTGTCTCTATCCGCGTTCGATGGGTGTGATCGGGGCGTTGTCGCGTGATTTGTTGTTGAGTTAGCATATCGTCTACTTTCAACAATGTTTGTAATTCGGCAATTCAATTTTTTCGGTTGACCTGGGCGATGTTTGTCTTTCAATTTGAAATCACCACTTTTAAATCATGTAAAACAACATCCACAACCGTCTTGCATTGGACTATTGTTACCGTAAGTTTCCACAAGTATACGACGGCTTTCACTCGCGTTTTCCTTTTGATTGAATAAGAAAAGAAGTACGTACCGCAAATGCTCTTTATTTAGTTTGAATGTATGACGCCAAATCGAAAATATGATGCTAACTCGAAATCATATAAACATCAATGGCGTTTTGAAAGGTACTGTCGTAGAAACAAAATTATATAAGAGATTAGACTGTAAACATTTGCATCCAATGCCACCTCTTAAAGAAATTAATAATTATTAACCTATTAATATTATAAAAACCTATAAAAATTAATATAATATTAACCTCTCAATATTATAAAGATACCTTGAAAATTTCAGCCATATTAGATGCTCAGATGTTGTTTAACAATCATTTATGTCAGTCGATGTTAGTATTTCTGTAAAGATGAAAAAAAAAAAAACAAATATCGACCCGTCATTATCTCTGTACCATCATTTGCCATGGTGAAATTTCGGGTAGATGAATTTAAACGTTGTCGTTCGAGCTTGGCTGTCGATGAACGTTCGGGACGGCCAAAAACTGCAACCACTACCGATAATTCAATTGTTCTATTGGAATCTTCGGTGTGCAACACTAAACTCACACCACAATCACACTCACACCTCAGGATAGATTGACACGAAGAACATTGACAAATTTCCGATGTTTACACCCCAATTCGTCTACAAAAAGGCTATATATTTCAAGAAAGCTGGGAGGCAGAGGGCTTGTGAATGTCAAGAATCTTTGTCTCAACCAGGACAGTAGGATGAGAGAGCGCTTCATTAGTTCACATAGCACACTAATGAAACTGGTTGTTAAGAAGGACCAGGGTTTCACCCCGCTGAATCTAAATACACAAATTCGTGTTGATAGTAGAACAGCACTGAAGGATATGGTTCAAGAATATAAACAACAGACATTACATGGGAGATATCCTAAATCAGTTGAGAATGACTCGATTGACAAACATTTGTCTCTAAAGTGGCTTACCGATGGACTATTGTATCCAGAAACAGAAGGTTTCGCGACAGCTATACAAGATAAGGTAGTAAGGACAACAAATTATGAAACACATATACTACACATGAAGTGCGGTGCCCCTAATGCTTATCTAGGCAGGCATAATCAGCTGGCGAAAATTATACACCAGCAAATCGCTTTAAAGCACTCTCTATTTAATAAGATACCTCCACCATATTACAAGTATACGTCTTCCCCCGTACTTGAGTCAGCTGATACCATTCTTTACAGGAATAGACCAATTACAACAGATCGGATGGTTGACTATAATAGGCCGGATATTGTTCTAATTAGCACAAAGTAGAAGAGAGCTTTCATAATTGACATTGCGATACCACTCTCTCACAACATCAGAAAAACTGAAATGGAAAAGATTACGAAGTATGAAAATCTTGCATTTGACCTGAAAAATCAATGGAAACTCCAGAAAGTGTAGGTGCTACCTTTTATTATATTCGCCGAAGATCTAGTAAGCAAAATCTTTTCCAAAAACCTAGAGATTTTTGGTGTTTCAAAATCGATTATAACAGTAGGACAACGAGCAGTTCTCTTACAAACTTGCCACATTGTTCGTAAGGTACTAAGCTGAATGGGAGGAGCTGAACTGCTTTCTCATCTTGGCATTGTAAACCCGACCAGCCTAGTCTGAGATGATCGATGAATTATGTTTGTGATAATAATTCAATCATAATTTAACAATATCTTATTTTTACCAAAAATTATTCAGAAGTTAAACCACTCCGGCTCTGATACCTTTTAAGAAACTAGGAATATTTTTATTGAGATTTATTGGGGCAATTAACATTTTGCCGAAGGGCAACGAAATATCTTGAAACCGATTTGCGGCCACGTTTAAATTCAGCCGCCCAAAATTTTACGGTGGCACATAATGGTGCAGAGTCCCCGTAAACAGCATCCATCTCAGCTTTTATTTGCGTAGGCGTGTTGCTTGCGATGCAATAATTTAGTGATCGGCTGGATATTTCATTTTTTCCACCTTTACAGAAACACTAGCATCGGCTGAAACAACTCCTGAGTATTTAATATGACTGACATTTTCAAGGATATCTTGTAACGCATGGGCAATTATATTACTGGAATATTTTTAATGAGTAACGCCATCTTCATGTTGAGGCTGGGAACGTTTCAGACTACCAGTTCGATGCATACGCATATTACCAGAATATTTTCGACGAGTAATGCCATCTTCATGTTGAGACTTTTTAAGACTACCCTCGTAAAGTATTTGGGTACACTTCGAGTCTACCGCGATATTTCGCTCTGTCGTTTTTAATTGCCTCCTTAATCGATGAAACTTTTTAATTGTGTTTATTTATACGATTGGAAACATACCAAGGAGCGTCGTTTATAGTTCGTAGTAACTTTTGGAGGATTTCTATGCTTGACTGCTAGCTGAATCTCACAGTTAGATTCCATATGTTTCCTTAGGTTTTACTACAGACTTAAAGTGCAATTGTATTATAAATGTATTAAATAAGTTTATTACTCTAAAATTAAATCCCATTTCCTTCCAATGATCCAACCGCTTTTACTGAGTTTAATTTCTTTTAGTTACTTTCTTTTGGTTAATATGTGTTTTTTTTTGTTAAGTTGCCGGGCAAAGGAATCATGTTCACTGTTACAGGAGAATATGATTCCCTTCCTAGAGTGAATGTGGCCTGTACTAATTTGGATTAGTTTGCTTTGAATTTCAATTTTTACTAGTTTTTCTTTGAAAGTTTAGATGCTTCAATTAGATCTTTGTGTAACGCTAAAGATGGATCAATACCAATAAAAATTTGCATGTGTGTTGATTATACTGTGCGGCGAAATATTTACGACGCAAAATTACCACACACAGTCATTAATATCTGTGATGTGCGCGCTATACGTCCCTCTTCGCCTGTGTGTGCAGTGGAATGTTTGTAGGTTAATCCAACAAGCGTCAGAAATAAAGTTCTTTATATTTTTCTGTATTTATACTTATTTTCTTATTCTCTGTAGTTTATACTTTTCTGTTTTGGTACAAATGCTTCATCCAATAACGCCTTTTCGTTGTATTTTTTCTTTTTCTTGATTATAATTGTAATTGTAACTTGATTATATTTTATAATTGCCCATTACTTCTTCAATATAATAATATGCTGGGGCATGCTTTGACTATACTTAGTTACTCAATAAATAATAAATTACTAAATAATAAATTTCAATATAGCCACGACACATAGGTATCTTTTTGAAACTAAAAATAATAATTTCACTACAACAACACGTTCACATACAAATCTTGTGCGCCGCAAATTTCTTTGATGTTCACGAGAAAACCGACAACAAATGGTTCATGTGCGTGCTGTGCGATTAATATATTTGGATGTGTTAGAGTGTTTTCATTGCCATGCACGCACATCGCATACAACACATACAGCCTGCACAATTGACTTTTTTATTGGTGTGGGCCCAGCTTAATATAGCAGTATCGACTGCAAAGTTGACTATATTGGTTTGAGGCCTAGATGGAAGATATATATTTCAAGCCAACTAATCTTTGATAGCATACACATATCTTGATATACGTAACATATCTTGATATACGTACATTTTTTATTATATAGTTCATAAAGCCTTTATGTCAAAAACTAGCATCTTTATTGTCAACAGTGTCAACCAGTTTTTTTCATTTCTTTTTTCGTTTTAAAATATTTCCCATTTAAACGATTTTGAAGGGAGCGAAATAGATAGTATTCCAATGACTAAAGTGGATATGGCAAAACATCCATATTAAGTTTTTTTTTCCGGGTTCTAATTGAAACGTGTATTTGTGCATTGTTATAATGAAACACGACGGTGTTTGGCTGCATGGGAGAAGCTCAAATTATAAGTGTCTCTTCCAATCCTATCAAATGTAAAATATAATTTTCTTCGGACCCTGGCAAGTCCCATCATTTTTGCTTTTGCGCGTTGAACACAACTATTTTTTATCACCTGTGGCACCTTTTAGCACCAAATGGTGCCCCATAATTTATTTTCAGCAAAAGATTGCACGGTCTAGCAGATTTCACTCACTTAGTTCGCAAGGGACCTACACATCATATCGGACCTACACACGTATGCATTGTTTTTTTTTTCAGATGGTCAAACACGGTTGAATATTTTACTTGTCTGCTATCTTCTGAAAGGGGTGCGTGGATTTTCTGGGCTTTTGCTGCTTACTCCTGCCTTTTTCTCTTTCTTAATTACTATGACTATTGTTATAGTAGGGTTGGGTCGTTAAAGAATCTCCATATCTCACTCTTTTTGATATTGGAATTTTCTCTGTTGTTCCTTATCCGGTCTAACTGCCTTAGATACTTCCATTATAATCTCTATTATTTCTCTAATTTTTTTTAGTAACTGTATGCTCTTAAATCCATTATTTGAAATCCATATATATCATGGACATTTAGATGTTATACCCTTGGCTTTTTTATTATCCAAGACATATACTTGTTAATGTATCAATAAGAAACATCTGCACTTTATTAATTTTTCTGATTACTGTTCAGTTACTGTGCGAGTTAAGTGATAATAATTCGCAAATCTTTTTCATACATGTAAAGAGTCTACCAATAAAAATGACGGAAATTCAAAAGTAAATAAAACAAATTTTTTGATCAAAATGGGTTCCGATTGCTTTATCAAGAGATTCGGATATTTATTTATAATCATTATAATCTCTATTATTTCTCTAATTTTCTTTAGTAACTGTATGCTCTTAAATCCATTATTTGAAATCCATATATATCATGGACATTTAGATGTTATACCCTTGGCTTTTTTATTATCCAAGACATATACTTGTGAATGTATCAATAAGAAACAACTGCACTTTATTAATTTTTCTGATTACTGTTCAGTTACTGTGCGAGTTAAGTGACAATAATTCGCAAATCTTTTTCATACATGTAAAGAGTCTACCAATAAAAATGACGGAAATTCAAAAGTAAATAAAACAAATTTTTTGATCAAAATGGGTTCCGATTGCTTTATCTAGAGATTCGGATATTTATTTATAATCATTATAATCTCTATTATTTCTCTAATTTTCTTTAGTAACTGTATGCTCTTAAATCCATTATTTGAAATCCATATATATCATGAACATTTAGATGTTATACCCTTGGCTTTTTTATTATCCAAGACATAAACTTGTGAATGTATCAATAAGAAACAACTGCACTTTATTAATTTTTCTGATTACTGTTCAGTTACTGTGCGAGTTAAGTGACAATAATTCGCAAATCTTTTTCATACATGTAAAGAGTCTACCAATAAAAATGACGGAAATTCAAAAGTAAATAAAACAAATTTTTTGATCAAAATGGGTTCCGATTGCTTTATCAAGAGATTCGGATATTTATTTATAATCATTATAATCTCTATTATTTCTCTAATTTTCTTTAGTAACTGTATGCTCTTAAATCCATTATTTGAAATCCATATATATCATGGACATTTAGATGTTATACCCTTGGATTTTTTATTATCCAAGACATATACTTGTGAATGTATCAATAAGAAACAACTGCACTTTATTAATTTTTCTGATTACTGTTCAGTTACTGTGCGAGTTAAGTGACAATAATTCGCAAATCTTTTTCATACATGTAAAGAGTCTACCAATAAAAATGACGGAAATTCAAAAGTAAATAAAACAAAATTTTTGATCAAAATTGGTTCCGATTGCTTTATCAAGAGATTCGGACATGCAATTTATTATTTGAACAAGATTTCAGCTAAATGCCCAGGACTCTTTGGCAAACACGGATCCGCTCGCGCCAGTTTCCGATGATACCTGGCGCACATTTCGAGCTGTATGGCCACTATGGCTTGATGAATGTTAGTTTCCAAGTTGCCAATAGTCGCGGGTTTATTGCTATAAACCTGAGTTATCACATGTTCCCTGAGAAAATAATCTAAATGAGTTAAATAGCATGATCTGGGCGGCCAAGCGATGGGGCCATTTCGGGAAATTAACGAGTCGCCGAACTTGTCTCGCAGTAAGCTCATGTTTACTCAAAAAATATGCGGTGGTGCCTGTTGTATTTCAACCTGTTGAAAATAAAGGTCATCCGCATTGATTCCATCAAATTCCGGAAAAAAAATCTTCGAACATTGGCTTGTACTGCTCGGTATTGGTGGTAACGGTGCCTTCTTCCCCATTTTTAAAGAAATAAGGACCTATGACTCCTCCATACCAAAATCCACACCAAACTGTGATCTTTTGTGGATCCAAAGGACTCTCATGTATCACGTGTGGATTAGATTCGCACCAATATCAACAATTTTGTTTATTGATGAAGCCATTCAACCAGAAACGAGCCTCACCGGAGAAGATTATTTTGCGATGAAATTCGTTGTCGACTTACAGTCCAACCTCAAAATTCGCCAGGTTGTCATTGGCGAGAGGCCTAAATCTTGCGAGCGGCGAGCAACTGAGACGTTGTCATTTTCTCGGCTACACTTGGTTGAACGGTGGCAATGTACTTAACACTTCCGGTTTTTTTTGTCGTACAGGCACCACACTATCATGGAGAGTAAACTCACTCTCAAATTTTCTAACTCGATCATTAGTTTGTTCAGAAGGACCACCACGACGAATATCACGATGGATCTTAACTGTCCATTGAGTAGCACGAGGGGACCGCGAATTTGCGTAATAAAACTAAACAATTTCCAAACGTTCTTTTAACGTGAAACGAACTAAGATTTAATTACAAACCTATATATTGATAAGACAAAAATCGTTAAATAAATATGCCCGCCATGAGCTGCCAAATTTCCATTATCCCTAATGGTGGGCCCTTTACATTCATATAAAATCTCTCCTAATTGCAGCATCAAAATAATTTACCTGATTGGGTATTCCCCAATTTTTCTTCGTTTTCCATTGTCGCTTTCGATATTTTCCTATAAAAAAAATGTTACAGGTCTTTCGATTAACCAGAAATAACAATGAATTTGCGTTTGTTTCCATCTATTCCGGCCTATTTTTGTGGAAAGCATTGTATCGCTGAAATAAAAATCTTGTTCGATACGTTACAAAAAAAGTTTTACATAAAAAAAATTGAAATTATTATCGGGCTGGTGTGAAACACTCTAAAAATTAAATTAAAAACTTCCATAGCGTTTTTAGGGTATGCCGTAGAAATAATTTTCTTTTATGCTCTGTGAGTTCTTTATATTTTATATAACTATACTTTTTATCTCAACTTTAATTTCCTAGTGTTTGTGGCAAAAAATTTTAAAAATTATCAGTGTATGTACGTTCAAAAGAAAATAGTCTACATGGATATTTGAATGAAAATTATTTTAGATTCAATTCAAAATCATTTAATTTGTGATTGAATAGCTAGTTTGTGCTTTCAGTGTTATTTACGAGGGTTGCTATTTATGTATCCGGAATAATAAATAAAAACAAATATTTATCACTGAAAATGTTTTTATTGCTTTTCAAAATATTCTCCGCAACAATCGATAGATACACTTTTGCATACGTTTGAACCAATTTTTATAGCAGTTGTTCTGTTCTGATTGAGGTATCTCTAAAATATACATTTTGAACGCATCAGCCGCTTATTCTGTCATCGAAAATGGTTGACCACCTGGTTTATTATTTACGGACGGGACAAAAAGAAATCAATGAGGGCCAAATCAGCACTGTACGGAGGATGATCCATCAGTTCGATGTTTTGACTCGTCAAATATTGAGTTGTTCGGCCTGATGTGTGAAAACTCGTATTGTCATGGTAAAAAATGCTCCTACGTCACTGGTTGTTCTTTCTTGAAATACTTCTAGCCAACAAATGGTTGTGTACAATTTAGAATTGACCGTCCTTTACTGTCACTGTAGCCACATGCCCATTTATCTCAAAAAAAAACAGGCTACCATTTGCTTCGAAACGCTTCTTGCGTAAATAACTTTTGTTGGGTTTGGTTCATTTTGAAATACCAGTACAGTTTACTTTTAGGCTCATACGCATGGGTTCAAGATTTGTCAACTGTGTAGAAGTTATCCACAGCTTTTGACGCACTACGGTTGATTTTTTTGAGCATTTCTTTGCATTAATCGACACGAGCATTTTTGAGTGATTGTCAAATTATGTGGAATTCAACGCGTACAAATCTTTTTCACGGCTAACTGTTCATGTAAAATCTTAAGTATGCTGTCATACTAATGCAGAGGGATCCTCAATCTTATGGCATGTCACATGCCGATCTTGCTTTATCAGTTCGCGCTTTATCAGTATCGATGTTGTCTGCCAAAACGACGAATTTTGGACGACCTTCTTTAGATTCGTCCGTGAACGAACGACGGCCACGATTGAATTCACTAAAGCAGTGATATACAGTTGTTCTAGATGGTGCTTCATCGCCAAAAGTGAACTGAGTTGATCGATGCACTGTTGTTGAGATAATAGATAAGGTCGTAGTAAATCATAGCACGAAAATTCTCATGAGTTAATTCCATTTTTTGCCTGAGGTGAAAGTTTCAAGTCACTATACAACACAAAAAGTGTCTGACGTTCTGAGTACGTATACAGTCAACAATGTCAAACTTTACGATGTATATGTCAGATGGCACCTAGCACCACCATTGTTGCCAATTTCGGATACAAAAATAGCAACTTTCGTATTGTTTGAAAATTGAGTCTCAAATTGTGAAACATGTACTTACGAGTGTTGTTTGACATGTTCTCAGGCTAATAAAAACAAAATGCCAGATTACACAACATTTTTTAAATTTTTGTTTATTTTTAAAGTAGCCAGCTTGCCATTAAATACATTTAGACCAAGATTTTTTTCTTTATTTGGGTTTTTCGCCACGATCTAAAACTCAAATAAATATCAAAAATATATGTTCTTATGTAAATAAAGAATCACTGGAGATAAATTTCTCAGTGATTATTTTTTGTATTAAATTTGCCTAATAACAAAATTTTAAAAATACAAAAATGGTCTAAAAAAAATATAAACTTTTAACGTTAACGTTTTGGGAAGTATTCTCCTCCCGTTTTGAAAACGAACCTAAAAATAAATTATATTAATATCTATAAATTCTGAAAAGATAGGAAGTAAATATATTTTTTGTGTATATCAATGATACTTACATTGACAAATAAAAATTGCCGAAAAACCCAAATGAAGAAAAAATATATGAACACTCCACAATCATTTAGACATTACATTTAGACCAATCCGCTCCAACTTTTTTATGCCCCCAGTACAATATCCGAGGAGGGGTTCTTCTTCAATTGAGTGTCGGCCTTCTGAAAATGTCTTAAACAACCTTAAAACCTGGCCGCTTGATAAAATACTATTTCCATAGGCCAACTTTTTCAAAAGTTTCGGCCACACTGTGTCCAAGTGTGAAACAAAATTTGATAGTGCACCGTTGCTTGAAATTATGGTCACTCATTTTCAGAACGTACTAGAAAAATCTGGTTTAGAAAATGAATTGTTATGGACTATTAGGTGACTAGTTAGTTAGTTCAAACTCACACTGAAGGCACATTAGATATTGGCCTGTCTCCACTTCCAAATGGAAGCCAACAGTGCCAGATCAAATGCTACGCCACCAGTCTAATTACTTGAATTACACACATCGTACAGGTTACATATACATATGTGACACTTTACATGGATGACCTGCTATTACTAAAACATTCGAAATTGAAAAGGTCGACATCTGTTTTTCATATAAAACGTCCTTTTTATTGCTCAATATCAAAATAAATTGCCCATTACCTAAGGGAACATTCCTTGGTTTTTCTTTCGAACATTGTTTTTCTTATTTTCCTACCCAAAAGAAATTTGAAACCGTTAAAGATTTTGCGGATACGTAGAAATAACAATTAATTTATATTAGTATTATACAAGGTATGGTTTGACTATAATAAATCATTGATATTTGCTATAACAAAAAGTTTTTTTTGTTTGCAAGTTTAAAGCTATGCTGGAGTTCGTACGGAACTCACGCAGTAAAAATTATACTTTTAAAATATGTTGGGAGTTGTCCTAGCAGCAGTTTGCTGCTTATGCCTCATGCCTATTTTATATTAAGTGGTATATTGTCTAGTAGCAGATCGAAAGAAATTTCGTGGTTTTGATGTAGTTTGATAAAGTGATTGAGTGAAGTTTTTTTCGAACTCGCCCAGCTTATCAACCAGGTGATGTTGCAAGGATCGGTAGAGATGAATATCTCAAGGGGCCAAGCATTGCGAATACGCCAGGTGCGAAAAAACTTCCCATCTCAGCTCGGTCGCTGTTTCCAGAGTCCTATTTGCTGTATGTTGCCCTGCTTTGTCCTGTAGCAAAATGACTGTTTTTCTTCCCTACTTACTATGACTAACTTGAGTTACGTGTTGCCTTTTATGCAAATGTAAACAAGTAAAAAGTATATTAGTTTGTGTGTTTAATATGCGTATTGGATGTTTTTTTTGGTCCCTAGTATATGTATGTACAAATAGTATGTTTATTCCTGGAAAAAACTCACATACTTTCATAGTATTTTAATTTACTTCAACTCCGTTTCTATTCAACTTTATGTTTTCAACTTATCGATCATAAATTAATATTTATTCTTTAAAAAGCAGATAGCGTGTTCTACAAACTACCCCAATACACCAGTTACCATTTTGGTTGTAAATATTCGTAAATAAATTTAAATAATTAATAAATTTAATCGTTATATATTGAGGGCGTCATCAGAAGGGCGTATCAACCAAATGATGAAAACATTACAATTTATTGGAAAATTTTACATCTAGTCCCGTGCTTAATATGTAAGTGTTTTTTGGTTCATATGCCTGATATTAGGATTTTAGGATATCTGAGAAATGTCTATTAAACTGGTTTAAATAAAAGACAAAAAAATCTTGCTTTATCAGTACAACAAATTTAAAAATTACAATTATAAATTTGAAATTTAATGTCAGCGTCTTTCCTCTTTATAAGTTCTTGCCTTACTTATGGCAGAGACATCTCGCCATCAGAACCATGGGAAATATTTATTACTGGTATAAAAGTATAGAAATTCTTATATTCTGAAGGGATTATAGCATCTTTGCCTTGTCACGTACAAATTGTTATACTTTAACTTACTTATAGCAAGTTTTTCAGAATATAGGGATATTAAAACAATGACCGGAGCGTTTTTACGCGTAAGAACAGGAGTATTAGAAGGAAACATACGCTTTCTGATATTGCAAGTTTGCAGAGTTGGTTCAGTTGGTTCATACGCCAAAGTAAAACTACTTAGAATGGGGCGTTAATATTTATGAAATCATACGCCCTTCTGATATATCAAGGGGATTAATTAAATAAACCCATACGCCCGAAAATCTCAAAAATGACCATAGTGGCTCTTACGCCCTTCTGATATGGCGCCCTTGATATGATAGATAATTTTTATAGATCTGTTGATATATAAATTTTTTTATCAGAAAATTAGCTTCTTAATTCTGAATATTATAATATATAAGATATACGATATACCATATACCATATACCATATATGATATACGATATACGATATATCATATATGATATATGATTTTATGGAATCCGAATAGGCTGAATACCAACAATTAAAAAAAAAGATAATATTTATCGTAGTTTTACAATAAAAAAATGCTTGAAGCTTTATCCAAGATTCTAATGAAACAATTAGAATGACTAATGCGTTTGGTGAAGCAACAAAATTTTACTTTAAACTTTCGTTTATAGAAAATACTGTAAACTCTGCCTGGTTTACAAAAAAGTCTGTTTGAGCAATATCTTATGATGAATTATTCATAAACGGTGCAGTTTGTAAATATGTCGGATATTTAGTTTCGTTTTTCTCTTTGATAAATAAAAATATTTGAATTTCATCAATGACCGTGTTTTTAAGCCTTGTTTTACTCAACTAAATGAAGTATTTGAATGAAAAAGCCTCTTTTTTAATTGAAATACCAGCGGGAAACTATTCGAAATACTAATGTATTTCATCCTCTTGTTTGAAATAAAAGTATTTTTTATTATTTTTTTTATTTAATCTCTAGAAATTGAAATGAAACGGTTTGAATAGTTACCATCGCGAGAAAATGGAGGTTTTTTTTATTTTAATATTTTGAGTTCGAAATAGAAGTATGACAGGCCGTTGTATCGGAACTCTGAATGGAAACATTTATCTAGTCCTGCGATAACTTCAGTCCTTTGTACATAAGTGTGTAGGTTATAGAAACTGAAACAAAGAGGAATTAAGTTTACGAAATTTTATTTCTTACTTAGGAAATAATTTAAAAATATTAAAACTTCAGACACTCTTTAAACAGTCCACCATTTGTCTACCTCTCTACTCGCCACCTATGAGGGTACTCAAGCTACGAATTTTCACGAAATCAGCTTTTAGGGTCTCCATATTGCGGTAAGGTCTAAAGAAGGTTATCTAAAGTGTTCGGCTGCCCACAGTCGAGTGAATTGAGGCCTGAACTACCTACATCCTAGCTTATGGTAAGATGCATGGCTCGTTTCTGTCTACATGCTTGCGTCAGTTTCATTCAACATTTCTAGCGAGTTCTAAAAACGTTAAAAACATTTTATTTTGTACGTACCTACTGTTAACTGTGTAATTTCAGTTTCATAAATACATCTGACATTGCCATGTTAGCCGGTATGAGTGCTGCTATGCTGGTGTTGATAAGAGCACGGAAAATGACGGAAAAATACAGAAAATCTGTATGGATTCCTTGTGGGGTATTAAGGGTAAGACTGACAGTTTACATTTCAGATGGTATTTTATGATTTTTATACCCTCTACAAGTTCCTGTCAAATGCTAATTTTCTACTCTCATTCTAACGAATTCCTCGTTTTTTTGCCGCTTGTTGAACTTGTTGAACTATATTTTTTCCTCGTGTTTTCGCTTCATAGATTTGTTTTGCCAATCTCACTTTATTCACCCATGCGGATACATCCAAAGAATGAATGTATCCTAGCCAGCTCAGTTGTCTTTCATCTATAGCTCTTTTTTCGTTTCCAGTTGTTCCATTACTGTCGTATTTCTCACTCTATCCCTTCTTGTAATTCCTTCTATTTGCGTAGGAATCTAATTTCTGCAGCTGTAATTCTACTTTTGTCCATCTTTGTTAAGGTCCAAGATTCGTTGCCGTATATCATTGATGGTCTCACTACTTTCTGATACACCTGTTCTTTCATCAGTTTCGGTATCTCCCTTTTTCCTAGGAATGCTTTTTTAGCGTGTTGTATAGTTTTTGCTTGCTTTTTCCATTTTTTTCGTTCATTTCACTGTCCATTTTTCCATTATCTTCTATTACTGTGCCTAAATACACGCTGTGTCCGGAAGGTAATGCAATTTTTGCCGCAATCAGCCTACAGTCCGGTCATGGCCCTGGCCGACTTCTTTCTCTTCCCGAGAATCAAGACCGCCTTGAAAGGAATTCGTTTTCGATCGATTGAAGCCGTTCAAGGTGCCGTGACGAGATCCTTTGCTGAGATCCCGGTAGAAACCTTCCAGGACGCGTACTGTGCGTGGCAGAGCCGCTGGAAAAACTTTGTACATGCCTAAGGGAACTACTTCGAAGAATATTAAACGTTTATAACGATATCTACAATAAATGTAATGGTTATAAAAAATTGTATTAATTTTCGGAGACACCTAGTACATATAGTTTTTGACTTACTCCATTACCTTCCCATCGGTTACAATTTTATGTATTATTTTTGTGTCTACAATTACCTTTATTTTGCTTTTTTTGATATTTATTTCCATGTTTCTTTTATTAACTCTTCGTTATATATCGCTAAGTTATATTGTAGTTTTTCTTCAGAATCTGCCACTAGGACCATATCATCAGCGAACAGTAATTCTTGTATTATCATTATTTTCATTTTTCTAAAACCTATTTTTGTATTCTTCCAATTTACTTTGCTATTTCTTTTTACAACACCGTCAATAGGAACTGAAAATAACAGAGAACTCAGTACGCAGCCCTGTCTTAGGCCTGTTCCTGTCTCAAATTGCGTGAATTCATCGTTATGTTTCTTCTAACTTACTGTTGTTGTATAAGACCTTGATAATTTCTATTCCTCGCTCTTCTCTTATCTTTGGACTTTTTCCAAACATCCCTTCTTTTTACTCTATCACATGATTTTGATATAACTATGGATTTCCGTTTCTTTTCTTAAACGATTTTCTCCTAGTTGTCTAATTATAAATATCAGATCTTGTGTACTTCTACCCCCACTAATGTTGCTTCTAATTTTTCTCCCAACCTATACTTTATTATTCTAGTAACTATTTTTCCAGCTAAACTTGTTAGAATAATCTCTCTATAGTTTTTACATTAAAAAGGAATAAAACAATTTTTTACTTTATCTATCACTTTTATTTTTAAACAAAATTTGTGTGACTATTAGTTTCGTAAACGATTTTACATTCTCACTAGTATTATAGTCACACTAGTACTATAGTCTCAAACACTAGAACTATAGTACTATAGATACACAAATTTTGTTTAAAAATAAAAGTGATAGATAACAAAGTAAAAAATTGTTTTATTCCTTTTTGAAAAATGAACTATCACAAAGTAACGGACCAATCAATCAATAGTTTTTACATTCTTTAATATCTCCTTTTTTAAAAAAGGGCAATATTATACACGTATTCCAGTCTGTTGGGACTTTCTTTTCTATTATGATATTGTTTAGTAGAGACAAACATTCCTCATTTGCTATTTCTCTCACATAAAGGGTATTCCATTAAGAGGTTTTGAATGTTGGTAACGAATAAAAGAAACGTTTCATAACATAGCTGAAAGTTATTTATGGCAGTGCGAAGCTGGATAGTGTACAATTATACGTGGAATACAACATCTGTCAAATGACCCCCACGACTTCTCTGGCAGCTCACAATTCTTTTGTTGAAATTCTCGGTTACTGCTGAACACATTTGCGGAGTTATGTCACGAATTATTCGCCTAATTTCTTCTTTCAACTGTTGAACGGTTTGCGGATTATTTTCGTAAGCTTTGCTCTTCACATAGCCTCACAAAAAATAGTCTAGCGGCGTCAAGTCGCATGACCTTGGTGGCCAATTTACGTCCCCATTCCGGGAAATTAAATAAAATATGTAGGCAGTCATGGGGACTGCCGACAAAAGTGAAAACTTGAAACTTTGGAATAACTGTGTTTTTTTGAAATTTTAAAATTAATAATGGTATGAATAATTAAAATTTCATTATTTGTAAAATTGGATTATTAACATTAGTCTGATTTTTATATCTATTCGCACTCCGAGCATTAATTATATACATTTTCATATAGTTTATTTATTAATAAAAACATATGATGGTTTGCGCAAGCCCTGTGCAATGTATTAGTATATATATGCGTATACATGTTCACAGACCGCTGCGCGTCTCCAGTCTGGCGCAACACGTCATTAGCATGTTGGTGACGCGAACTCATAAGTTTTGCCCCTATCGAAAATCCCTCAACGCAGTTAAAGAAATTTTCACTTCAAAAATATATTCCTTTTAAAAATATATATTTATTTTGTTCTTAAATATATAATTTAATATATTTATTTAATTTAATAAAATTAAACTGTTTTAGTTTAAATTAAATTTGTAAACTATTCCAAAAACATGCAGATTATATTATGTTGAAACTGAAAGCGCAAGATACGCGCATGGGTGGAAGTCGATGTGCTACCTCTGCGTCTCTTCGTGCATCATGATTTTTCTTTGCATCCTTGCATGCTTCTCGTTCAACACTGCATGCGTCTAAAAAAATAGTCATCTTTATAAAAAACACTAAATTTCCCCCATAATACATTTTTTCTATGTAAATCCACAAAATAAAATTAATGATAAAACCTCTAAAGGATTAAGAAATCTTAAAGAAAAACAAGTTTGTCGAGCATTTTGACGCCCAAAAATGTAAATATTTACTAATTATTATTTTATATTGTGATTCCGTTTCCCAAAATTTTAACATGTATTTTAAATTAATAAAAAAAAAACTAAAGAATATTAACAAAATTTAATTAAATTTAAACTTCTTGAATTTCTATGGCGTGTCTAATATTTTGACACCAAGTGTAACTATTTGAAATAGCCTCATCATAAATTCAAAAAAGGCACGATCTAGTGGATCATTTTCTGCCTAAGCTAAGATAATATCTCGTGTCGTCTCTGATATGTGAGAATTTATTAATATTAACTTAGCCTTTACTCTGAAAACACGACCCATCATCGCTACGAAACAATAGTACATAAATTTCACCCCAAAAAAAAACGGATCCTTTTAGGCGGCACAATTTATTGTGGTTTAATATAGGTCGAAAAGTGTTTTCGTGACAAAAAAATGTCTACGATACAATTCTCTACGGGTTTTTTAGAGGCGTGAAATAAACTTTTAGTAAGTGTCAATTTAGGTTTTCTTTTCATTGGGTTACATTTAAAATATTACCACGACACTGTTGAAATAAACCCTTTACTACCATAGATATTATTATAATTATTATTGTTAAAACCTGTTATTCTCTCATAGCATGTAGGGTGATTGTGCTTTATGTCCCTAAATCGTTTCGGGTATCGATCTGTTCGTTCTGTGAAGGATCATGGCGTTTCATTAAAATACCATTCGGTTTCAAGGGAAGAGTCCATCTCGAGGCAAACAACACTTGAAAATGCCGAATAAGATGATTGGAAAGGCTTCCGCGATCGGTAATATTAGAATTATTAGGTTATCGGGTAGAATCGCTTTTTAGATTTGTAAACTCTCGACGTTTCGGCTTCCAGTTTGAAGTCAAGAGAATCTAGTTGATTTGCCGCGAGGCCTCAATCTGCCTACTCCCCAGGGTTCACAACTAGAAGCTGACCTTGCGGCCTCAGAACCAAGATTCTAAGCAATGATTTTCAGTGCGTAACAATAACCGAGATAAGCTTGCAGAAACCTTTTCCACACACCCTTCCCAATTCATCTGCCTATCATTCACAGGACCTAAACAACATACTTGTTGACTATATGTATCGTTGAAAGTGTCCCGTAATAGTGACAGTTGATGAGGAACATGAGGTTGCATATCAAAGTACGTCTCTTGTTTCTTAAGCTTTCATATGTTTTGGTAGCTTTGCCATTCCTTCATCAGCCATCCAAAGATGTTTACCGCAGGATGGCGTGGCTGCATGTGATTGCAGCCTCCATTCGACATGACCAATTTAAATGGTCATGGCCTTAGTCGTTTCTTCATCCACTTTTCAGGAGCCCTATATATATATATATATATATATATATATATATATATATATATATATATATATATATATATATATATATATATATATATATATATATATATATATATATATATATATATATTTATATACATATACATATCTATATATATATATATATATATATATATATATATATATATATATATATATATATATATATATATATATATATATATATAATATCATCATCATCATCAGCCCGTTGCCGATCCACTGCAGGATGAAGGCCTCTTCAGCGTGTTTCCAACTTTCACGGTCCAGGGCTTTCCTCCGCCACTCTGGTCCAATATAAGTTAACAATGTCATCAATCCATCGTGCTCTCGGTCTTCTTTCCGGACGTTTGCGATCAAGCTGTATTCAGTCCAGGATTGCCTTGGTCCATCTGTCATCCCATCACCTCGCCATATAGCCTGTCCATCTCCATTTCAATCGCTTTACTCTTCCAATGGTGTCACAGACTTTCGTTTGTTCCGTGATCCATGGGCAGGACTTTCTGTTTCGTCTTATAATACCAAGCATACATTTTTCCATTCCCCTCTGTGCTACCCGAAGTTTTTGAATTGATTGCGATGTGAGTGTCCAGGTTTCACTTCCGTATGTCATAACGGGTTGAACGCACTGATCAAAGACTTTTCTTTTCAGGCAAAGTGGGAGTCTGCATTTAAACACAATGTTAACCCTGCCAAATGCCTGCCAGCCATATTTAACACGCCGTTCCACCTCCAGGACGGTATTTCCCTCCACTGAAATCCTTTGCCCAAGATATATAAAGCTGTCCACAATCTCCAAATCCCTTCCTAAAACTGAAATTATTTTGTCCTGAGCGAAGTTATTGAACATAACCTGACTCTTTATAAAGTTTATTTTCAAGCCAAATGATTCGTCAGCCCTTTGCAGTTCTTGTATGTGTCTTTGCAGCTCCTCTGGGTCTTGTGAAAGGAGAACAATATCATCTGCAAATCTAAGATGGTTTAAGTTTGCACCATTGATCTTTACACCATCCTGTTTCCAATCCAATTTACGGAATACTTCTTCAAGGTCAGCCGAGAAAAGAATAGGAGATATTAGGTCACCCTGCCGTACTCTTCGTTCTACATTAATTCTCACTTCAAGATCATCAAGGTGAATTGTGGCTGTAGCTCCATCATATATCGATCCTAATACTTACATATGCTCTATAACAAGGCTAAACAGAAGCTGAGAAACAAAAGAATGCATGAATGTATGAAAAGAAATGGATGAAAATATATGCCTTAAGGCGTGAGGATGGCCCTTACGCCCTTACATATGCTTTATCTACCCCTTGGCTAAGCAGTGCATTTATTATTACATGCTTAGAGATGGAGTCAAATGCTTTTTCGTAGTCGATAAAAGCCAAGCACAGTGGCATGGTGTATTCGTTGTGCCTTTCTATGACCTGCCGTAGAACCTCGATGTGATCCATTGTACTGAATCCTGCTTCTTCTCTTGACCGTGCGTCATTCAGTTATTTAATATTCTTTTAGAAATTATCTTAGTGAAAACTTTGTACATTACTGATAGGAGGCTTATTGGACGGTAGTTCTTTAAATCTTCCTGTGCTCCCTTTTTATGTAAAATAATAACTTCTGCATTTTTCCATAAGTCAGGTACTTGTTCTTTAAGGCATTTTGAGTATAATTTTGCCAGTGTTTTATGTAACGTCCGAACATCACCTTTTAGCATTTCGACAGTTACACTGTTCTCTTCTGGAGCCTTGTTGTTTTTCATCGATTCTACAGTATTTGTTACTTCTTCCACTAGGATATCTGGCATTTGTTCTTCTGTCGTTATTGTTGTCTTTGATTGGTTCTAATCTTCATATAACTGGGAATAAAATTTTCTGACAACCTCTAACATTTGCGTACGCGCCCTGCATACTGTGCCATCTTCACGCCTTAAGGCATATATTTGCGTTCTTTTGTTTCTCAGCTTCTGTTTAGCCTTGTTATTTCCTTTAGTTATTAAATGTTACATGTTGTAAAAATTGTTCAAAATTGTCACCATTTTTTGGTTAGTACAAAATCTTGCTCGGCATACCTATGCGCTACTACACGCGTCAAAAATAAAATCCAGGTGTCCACGAATAACATCACAAGCGTTTTCGATGCGCAGTTGTATTTCTTCCACAGTATTTACTTCTTCATCGTGATAAACTAACTTTTTTAAATAGCCTCACAGAAAAAAATCGCAGGGCGTTAAATCCGGGGAGCATGCAGTCTAAGAAATAGGTCTATTACGCCCTTAGGAAAGGACGTAATAGACCTGTTAGGAAATTCAATATTAAATGTTCCTGTATTTCTCGTCTAACATGTGGTGGAACTCCATCATGTAGAAACTACATATTCTGTCTAACATTTAAAGGAACATCTTGTAATAATTGTGGCAGATTGATTTGAAGAAAGTCTACATAATTTTCACCTGTCAGTCGACCTGGAAGAAAGAAAGATCCGATAATCATACCATTTACTATGCCAGCCCAAACATTTACTGAAAATCTGTGAAACGATTTGAAAACGGGTCATACCATGCGGATTTTCTACTCTCCAAACATGGTTTTGTGGAAATTATTTACTCTATTTCTTGTAAATGTGACCTCGTTAGGAGCCAAAATAAATTTGGTAAAATTTTTATATCTGGCCTACTTCTAGGATAATCTTCGTGTTGTAACGGTTGTACCCGTTGATAATGATAGGAATAAAAGTGTTCTTGTCATATAGTCCACATTTTACTATGACCAACTTCAACTTAACGTGCTATAGACCTAGTGTTCGTTGTTGGCTCGTTTTCGACTATTTCTAAAAATTTTTCCTCAGTGTCTACCATTCCGCTTGTAGGAGGTCTTCCAGTGTGACCTCTTTGTTATGCCTTTAAGTACCCTATGACCCGAAATCTAATAACTAAATTTACAATTGTACATTTTAACAAATTTACGCGGAGCCAGATGATTTCTTAAAGGAAATCTTTCCGCATACAAACGACATGCTGCTGTCGCATTTTGTTGGCACTCTCCGTCAGTTAATGGCACTCTCCGTAATGTTATGTCCACTAGTTCATTATTTTCAAAAACGTGTGGCATTTTAATCGCAGAAAGTACCCAAAAATTAAACACGTACTATTAAGGAATTATTACCACTGGTCAAATCAAACATTGCACTCAAAAGAAATATCGTACAAGAATACAAAACACTAGTCATACTCAGTATCAGCAGTAAATAAATAGATCAATTCTTCTATTCAAACTCCGAATCACTTTTTTAAAGTTCTCGACGCACGATTCGGTGTTTAGTGGTAAATCTCTTTGAGTTTAGTCTTCTATGATAATCTTCGGGTTGTAAGTTTATACCTGTTGATATTAATAGGGATAAAAGTATTCTTGTCGTATAGTCTTCCACATTTTACTTCAATTTGCTATAGACCTAGTGCTCGTTGTTTGCTTGTTTTTGAGAATTTCTAGAATTTCTTCCTCAGTCTCTATCATTTCGCATGCAGGAGGTCTTCCAGCGTAACCTCCTCATTGTGCCTTTAAGCACCTTGTGTCGCGAAGTCTTGTAAATAAATTTACAAACATCCACGGAGCCGAATGATTTCTTAAAGGAAACCGTTCCGCGTACAAACGATATGCTGCGGCATTGTTGACACTCCCCGTAAGTTAATATTATGTCCACTAGTTCATTGTTTTCATAAAACATTCATAAAAAGCCCAGAATTTGCTCAAAAATTACACACGCACTATTAAGGAATTATTACCACCGGTCAAATCGAACATCACACTCAAAAGAAATATCGTACAAGAATACAAAACACTAGTCATACTCAGTATCAGCAGTAAACAAATAGATCAATTCTTCTATTCAAACTCCGAATCACTTTTTTAAAGTTCTCGACGCACGATTCGGTGTTTAGTGGTAAATCTCTTTGAGTTTAGACTTCTATGATAATCTTCGGGTTGTAAGTTTATACCCGTTGATATTAATAGGGATAAAAGTGTTCTTGTCGTATAGTCTTTCACATTTTACTTCAATTTGCTATAGACCTAGTGCTCGTTGTTTGCTTGTTTTCGAGAATTTCTAGAATTTCTTCCTCAGTCTCTATCATTTCGCATGGAGGAGGTCTTCCAGCGTAACCTCCTCATTGTGCCTTTAAGCACCTTGTGTCGCGAAGTCTTGTAAATAAATTTACAAACATCCACGGAGCCGAATGATTTCTTAAAGGAAACCGTTCCGCGTACAAACGATATGCTGCGGCATTGTTGACACTCCCCGTAAGTTAATATTATGTCCACTAGTTCATTGTTTTCATAAAACATTCATAAAAAGCCCAGAATTTGCTCAAAAATTACACACGCACTATTAAGGAATTATTACCACCGGTCAAATCGAACATCACACTCAAAAGAAATATCGTACAAGAATACAAAACACTAGTCATACTCAGTATCAGCAGTAAACAAATAGATCAATTCTTCTATTCAAACTCCGAATCACTTTTTTAAAGTTCTCGACGCACGATTCGGTGTTTAGTGGTAAATCTCTTTGAGTTTAGTCTTCTATGATAATCTTCGGGTTGTAAGTTTATACCCGTTGATATTAATAGGGATAAAAGTGTTCTTGTCGTATAGTCTTTCACATTTTACTTCAATTTGCTATAGGCCTAGTGCTCGTTGTTTGCTTGTTTTCGAGAATTTCTAGAATTTCTTCCTCAGTCTCTATCATTTCGCATGGAGGAGGTCTTCCAGCGTAACCTCCTCATTGTGCCTTTAAGCACCTTGTGTCGCGAAGTCTTGTAAATCAATTTACAAACATCTACGGAGCCGAATGATTTCTTAAAGGAAACCGTTCCGCGTACAAACGATATGCTGCGGCATTGTTGACACTCCCCGTAAGTTAATATTATGTCCACTAGTTCATTGTTTTCATAAAACATTCATAAAAAGCCCAGAATTTGCTCAAAAATTACACACGCACTATTAAGGAATTATTACCACCGGTCAAATCGAACATCGCACTCAAAAGAAATGTCGTACAAGAATACAAAAAACTAGTCATACCCAGTATCAGCAATAAACAGATACTTTCGGAGATAGTCGAGAATATCAAAAAGTCAGGTCTGTTTTCAAATTTTGTAACTATTAATAACTTCTTTATTTTGTAACTTTTATAGAAATGATTTTTGGTAAAATGACTTATTTTTACGAGTTCTGCAACCTGTTAAAATAAATGACCCAACTTTGATAACACACTATTTCAAATATTCTAAAATATAGATGTTAAGAATGGATATTTTTTTTTTTTCGTTGTACTGAAATTTGTCCACTAAATAACAAAGGATGATTGATTAAATATTGATTAAAAATAGTTTAAAATTATTAAAATTGAAAATTAAAAATATTGATTAAAATCATTTTCCGATACACGGAATCGATATTCCGAAATCATTTTTTTGAAAGCTGTGGTTAGCGAAACGTACATCGAGAGCTTTAAAAAAAGTGATTTCGTTTTTAGTGGTAAATCTCTTTGAGTTTAGTAAACCAATATTGTACGTGTTTACAACTCAGTGGTCGAGAATATCAAAAAGACAGGTTTGTTTTCAAATCGACCGCGACCAACGCTCTTAACTTCCGTTAACGAGGCAGGGCGCGATGCGGCTGTTCGTATGGCGCACCTATTTATATATAATATGGATGTATGTTTTATAAAATATATTTTTCCATACTCTTGATCCTGTGCGATATTTCTTAGTTCTTGGATGGATTTTGTGCTTATATCTGTGACTGTTCTCTTTCCTGTAACACTCTTGCCCTTTTTCCGGGGGTGTTTTCAGAGTATAATCTACCCACTTATATTATCTTCTTTTGATTTCATCGTTTACATTAACTACTTCGCCATGTGAATTTGTTTTTTCCTTGTTTATGAAGTGTTGAAGTTTTCGTCTGAATATTGTCGTGACCATCCCCGTTTTAGAACCATACAACATCACTGACTTCATTGTCGACTTGTATAACTTCATTTTTGTGGATATGTTTATATTTTTAAGCGGAAATTTTTCTCATCCTGGAAAATATTTTTCTTGCCTTGTATTCTTTGTTGAATGTGTTTCTAAGAGTATTTACTATGTTTGCCGTTGCTGCCTCTACTGTGTTAATTGGTAATAGTTTTGCATTATTTATACTTATGTTAAGGACAATTTTCTTTTATTCTCTTACTACTATAAATCACTTATTTTATTTTGCATATTTCAACTATATATCGACAATAAGAATACATCGTCTGCTTACTTTGTTTTTTAACACCTCCATTAAATTTCAACGTATTCTTCTTGGTCTGTTCTTTGTTGTGTCATAAATTATTGTATCTATCATAATCAAAAAAACTAGTTGCAAAGGTATACAGCCTTGCTTGACTCCGGTATCTGTTTTATAAGACTTTAACGGTTGTTCATTGTTGCGTACAAGATACTGTTATTCTGTGAACACCTTTTTGATTATTTTTTGCAGGAGAACTTAATTTTTTTAGTCTAATCTAAATGCGTTCTTTATTTGCTGAGTCAATTGTTCGTTCATCATCAATAAAAAAATAGCTGAAGAGGCAATTTGTATACAAGCGAGTGTTGCTATATCATTCTATGTGAATGAGATCTAATCATGAACAAACACGTTGGAATCACTTTGCTATTACTTCGTCATTCCATTAGAAAGTTACTAATCTGACACGTACGTTTATGTTTTAACAACGCTGACTAGATTTCTAAACTAATGTTAACAAATTTTATCCCAGCACGTGAAACACTAAACATGGGGTGGGGTAATAAAGAGAATCGTATCGGAGTTATAGTGCAATTCATGTGTAATAAATGTACAACTTGGTGAAATCTTTAAAAACACCAAAAAAAAAATTGATCGCCCTGTGAAACGATACGAAATCCCCTCTGCCGACGACAGAGGAGAGTTTGAAGAGGAATATGCGAGATCAGGAGGTATGCGAGACCAGGACCTAAGCAGTTGTCAAAGCATCTCTGAAAGATTTTGGGGAAATCCTTTTCGAAAATTGCTAATAACGGACCGAGAGATGAAAATACCGCCGAAGACCATGTTGAGGATCATTAAACATAAGCTATAGATTGGAGCTTGTCAGAGACCTTTGGGACAGTGATTGATGCCAGTTTTACATAAGAGCTAAGAGAGCGAAAGCGCTACTTGAACGGCATGCGAATGGAGGCACTGGAAAATTGTTTTCATGGATGGAGTTTTACTTCATTCATTTTCACTGTTAAAGAGAAATATTCAACCAACAAAATGACTTAGTTTACGCTTATAGCTCATGAGAAGCTGTTGATAAAATTCGGAAAGAGGAATGAGGCTATCATCCGGCATCAGTGATGGTTTGATGAGGAATGCCATATGACGACGTCATTCACCTGCATTTCTGTGAAGAAGGGTCAAATTGCATGCAATAATCTGTCAAAGCGAAGTATTGGAGAAGGTAGTAAAGCCGTATAATCACACGTTGTTAGCAGAAAGACATTGGATCTTTCAGCACAATTCTCTGTCAGATTACAAGGAGAGATCCACATAGCTGTAGTTAAAGGTCAATTTGCTTACGTTAATCTCTATTAAAGATTGGCCTTGTATAGGAAGTCAGAATCTCAGTTCGGTGTATTATCGGCTGTAGAACATTTTATACGAGAAAGTCTGCTTTAGACCTCCCCGCAATATCAAGGCCCTAAAAGCTAATTTGGGGAAAGTAACGGGCTGTTTGAAGAAGTGCGGAAACAACGGGTGGGTATTTCGAATAGGTTTTATTTTTTCAATCGTTTCCTCAATTCCTCTTTGTTTTTCTAAAAATAACCCACGTATTTATAATAAGAGAACTTACAATAGGAGTACGTATATCTACTTCTTCTTCCCAGTGACGATGCTTTATAAAAAAAACTCTTTTTTTATTTGTTTGGGAGACAAGGAAATTGCGATAAACCAACAATTCAATAATGCATTTTGAAAGAACTTGAGACAATGAGTTTTCTTACATTGACAATGTCCCAATGCAAGACGCTTGTGGGCATTGGTTTAGACCAGAGGTCTTCAAACTTTCCAGCCTTGGGGCCATACTGATTACTCCAGTAAGTTCCAAGGGCCAAAACAATTTAAATTTTCCTGCCATTATCTATAATTTCTAAACTAGTCGCCGAGTACGCGCTCTAAATGAGCATACGTTTGCTAAATTAGCTAGTGACGGTTCGGATTCATGACACTGGCGAGCTGGATTTGGCTTGCGGGCCGTCCTTTGGAGACCCCTGGTTTAGACGATTCAAAGGTGGTGATTTCGACTTGAAAGACAAAGAACTTCTAAGCCAACCGAAAAAAATTGAAGATGCCAAATTGCAAGCATTGTGGGAAGAAGTCGATGAGCAAACTCAACAACAAATAGCAAAGAGGTTAAGTGTTGATCGCCGAATCATTTGTGATCGTTTGTATGTCATGGGAAATACGTAGAAGGCAGGAAAATGCGTACTACATCAACTGAACGACAGAGGGAAAAGAAAAGCGATAAACGGTGTGCGAAGTTTTGCTTTCGTGGCATGAAAGAAATATTTTTCAAACCGAATCATGACTGGAGACGAAAAATTGATATATTTTGAGAACCCAAAATTACCATGGTTAAAATCATGGTTTGGCTAACCATCAACATCGCCCGCAAGACCTAACCGCTTTGGCAAGAAGACGCGCTGTGCATTTGATGTTGCACTCGCTGTTGCACCAGGTGAAACAGTTATTATCGTACTCTACCGTCGACAAATGAGCCATGCATTGATCGAAAGGCGACCAGAATGGGCTATACGACAACGCCCGATCACACACAGCGAAAGCGATCATATACACCATTTCTGCACTTGGCTGGGAACTCTTGCCCTACCCGCCGTACTCACCAGGCTTGGCCCCTTCCAACTACCACTTGGTTTCATCGATTTCCCACGCACTTCCCATGAAACACTTCAATAATTATGGAGATGTGGAAAAATGGCTTGATAACTGGACCACCTCAAAAGATGTACGGGTTTTCTGGGAAGGCATCGACAAATTTTCAGGGAGATGGAAAAAATGTGCAGCTAGCGATAACGCATACTTTGAACAAACCATTTTTTACCTTTCTCCATTTCCATTTCATTAATTTTTTACGCTTTATAAAAACAAACAAGGAATATTAGTTCTTTTATTGGGATCTTCGGTGTAAAAGACTAAACTCGAAGAATTTATCTCAAGAACAATCTCAAATCTCTTAATCTTGAATCTTTCAGGAGATTGAATCATCTGCTGATGATGCTAACATAGTTAGCGAAAAAAAAAGGTCGAGAAGTTTAAAACAGTGACTTGGTGTTTAGTGGTAAGTCTCTTAAACTTCAGCAAGAAATATAATTAAAATTAATTTTCAGTTTACATGTAAATAAAAACAAAACGAACAAACGACACCGAATACAGGTTTGAACATCTTCAAATAGTAATATAAAAAAAAATATGTGGGATACGATTTTACGAATAAAATTCGCCAATAAAGTGAAACTGTAAAAGATTTTACGGTCTCGCGATAGATATCTAAAAGTGTCTTTGATACGACTGACTTCGGTCTGATTGGAAATTATGGGGGCAATAATTTTCTACTTATAAGGGTCTCTTAGCTGCTTTCTCGCAACCGAAACGTCGGACCAGACGGAAAAAATTACCGCCTTCACTGAAATCAGCCAAAGTTTATCGTTGGGACTGAGCGCCGGTTCACTCCCACTTCTGGCGAATCGAAACCCACATTTGCCTCTGACCAGACGAGATCTGCTGAAAAACAAGAAGCAGTCGGGCTCTTAATGGTACCCATAAAACACAACTTATTCGAAAATTTGCATAGGAATATGATGCAACTTTATTTGCATTTTACTCGTCTGTAAATGATATTTGTGCTCTTTTATCACTGTTGTAATAGATTGTATTTTGTAACTGAAATATATCTAATACTTACAGGGTGTTCGTTGAAAGTAAATGAAGTTAATCAGTATATTGTTGATTTTTAAAGCAATTGCTACTTGTGGATTCCCAGATTTCCAATACCAGGGATCGCCAACCCGTCGACCGCGAGCTACCAGTAGCTCGCATAGACAATTTTGGTAACTGACGCCTATAAGCAATCCTCAGACATCGAACTCATAATCTTTATAAACGAAAATATCGAACTAATAATACTGTTAAAGATTACGGTCTGACCAGCGTATTGAAGGCGCCGAAGATCATACCACGCTAGAATTCGCAAAACCGCCGAGAAACTTGTAACGAGTAGCAACCAATCGATCATTCAGGAAAAATTTCGGCTGCTTTTAATGAGATATATAAATTAATTTGTGCGACGACGCCGCGTTCAGTGTTCAGTTATGTTACAATTACAATTACAAGTATGACAAGGAGTAGTCAAAAGTTAAGACATACGATTTCCATTCTGAGCGGAAAGAACAATACTTCTTTACAGAAATTAATAGCAAAGGGTGTGTTTGTTCTATATACGGTTGCTAAAAAGGGAAATATTGAAAGGCACCATAAAAATGTTCATTCGACTTTTGAAAAATCATAGCCTTTACATTCTACCGCTAGAAAGGAAAAGTCGAGACAATTGAAAAATCAGTTAATTGGACAACAATCAACATTTTTAAAAGTATTTGACAAAAATAAGGCTGCAACTGAAGCTTCCAATTGCGTGTCGTACATAATTGTACAAAATAAGAAGGAGAAATAATAAAACATACCTTTTTGCAAGCTGCTGATTCATTATTCGCTTTAAATTTTAAAAATAAAAAACGTGATATTCTGTGCCATAACAACAGTGCAGCTTTCTGCCAATACAGTTATAAGGCGATATGACTTAGATAAGTGTAGTTATTTTTCCCTGCAACTTGATGAATCCACAGACATGGTTGATACCGCCCATATGGCTGTTTTCGTCAGGATGATTTTTAGCGATTTTATGATTAAATAACTTTTGAAAATTGCCCCACTAAATGGGCATACTACTGGATAGGACCTGTTTTCTCATTTGAAAAATTATTTCGTCTGAGGAAATTCCAATATTTAAAATGGTTGGTTGGACAACAGATGGAGCTTCAGCTATAGTGGGTTCCGAAAAGGGTCTTGTGGCATTATATCGAAAGGATGATAGTTTTGCGCAATTTCTCTCTTCTTGTCACTGCATTATTCCCAACAAGCATTTTGCGGGAAGTTTTCGAAATTAAACAACGTTATGAAAATGGTAGTAAAAATTGTGAACAAGGTTAGAGCTCAGTCGTTACAGAGAAGATTATTCAAAGATGGCATATACTGTCAATTTGGGGATTTATTTCATCACTTTAAAGTCCGATGGTTGAGTAGAGGAAAAGTACTCAAACGTTTTAATGATCTCTACCTGCTCTAGTTGATTTTTTTAAACAACATGATACACCTATTCCAGAACTGGAAAACTCAGCCTGGCTTGAAAATTTTGGATTTCTGGTGGACATTACACAGAGATTGAAGGAACTTAATTTACAGCTTCAAGGGAGATACAAAGAATTAACGGAAATTATTTCTAATATAAAAGCGTTCACCAATAATCTTGAGATTTGGGAAGAAAACCTAATCAACCGCGACACCAATCACTTCCCTGTTCTTTCAGAAAAGATATCTCAAAATTAGTTGCAACCTTACGACAGTTAATATCATGTGTAAATAATATCAAACTTGAAGGATGTATTTAAATCTCATTTTAAAGATTTCAACGTCATCGTATTAGTGGGGCAATTTGTTGACTCACCCTTCATGGAAATTAATATTGCGCAATTTGCCACGTGTGTTATGCAGCATTTTGGCTAAGAAAGGGTTACAACAGAATTGGAAGTTATTACGCTTTAAAATGATTTAACCTTAAAATCTTTGGAGTTAAATACAAACTGTATCTGGCCTTTAGTAAGTAAAAACAAATATTCAATTTTAGTTAGCATTGCCTTAAAAATTAAAGCGTTATTCAGTTAGAGCTATTTGTGTGAATCTTCTTTCTCCTATATGAAACTGAGTAAGAGCAAATCCCCAACCGACTTACAGATGAACGTTTGGATAATTGAATATGAATGGCTGTAACAAATTATACCGCCAATATTAAAAAAAACTGTTGAGGACTCTGAGGGTCAGCCTTCTTATTAAAATTATATTTTAATCTACATTTGCTTTTATTTAAATTTTGAAATAAGACGCTACATGGTTCTGCTAGTCACGTTGAAAATGTGTTTTCATTAATACGTTAAACAAGTTTAGATAGCTATCTCTATTTGAATATTATTAAAATAGCTCAACACCCTGCCCTATACGAACCAAACCATTATTTTCTGTTTATAGAAATATTTTATATTGCCCATTTTATATATTATTACCTATTATTATTTTATATACTATTATACATTAATATTTTTATTTATGGTATTTACTAGAATAGTAAAAAATTGGAGCATCTCACTCAAGCTTTGTCTACTCAAGATGTGTTTGTGGACGGAATGAACATAAAATGCGATTACCGAATGGTGCAATAATCGAACTGTATTCTTGATGTAGAATGTTAAACTTCATTATTTTTGGTTCTGTTTCATATGTATTCGAGCCTGTTGCACACAATATATCAATTGTGTTGACGGCTTTGTTTGAGAAGATAGCTTAAAATAGGTTAATTCTTCGAAATTCCTCCAAACACAATCTTTCTTGGAGAATTTTGGTTGGTTAGGTGTTTCGCCACTAGTTCGACATTTGAGTGTTAGTTTTGTCTGTTAAGAATATTTATGTATTCTCATTTTTCATTAGAAGCCACAATTTTGTATTCGTTTTAAATCCCCTTTCTATACGTCGTATTATTTCTCAATTACACATGTTTTATATTTTTTTCTTTTTTTGGGTCTTTCGCCACGATCTAAAACTCAAAAAATATCAAAAATATCTGTTCTTATGTAAATAAATAATCACTATGTAAAAACAAAAAACCAAACGGAGACAAATTTCTCAGTGATTCTTTTCTGTAATAAATTTGCCTAACGAACAAAATTTTAATATATATAAAATTGTTCTAAAATAAATACAAACTTTTGAATGTTAACGTTTCGGGAAGTATTCTCCTCCCGTTTGCAAAACGAATCTAAAAATATATTATATTGATTTCTATAAATTCTGAAAGGATAGGAAGTAAATATATTTTTTTTGTATGTCGATGATACTTACATTAACAATTAGTTTTTAATAACAGTGACATACTACAAATATATATATATATATATATATATATATATATATATATATATATATATATATATATATATATATATATATATATATATATATATATATATATATATATATATATATATATAGGTGAGGTTTACTGTCTGATTGTGATTGTGTATTAAAACACTTAAATGATTTTAATTGTATTCTTTAGAATCAGGAACCATATGGAATTAAAAAAAAAATAAAAAAACCCAAAAAAGAAAAAATATATGAACACGCTGCAATCATTCAGACATTACTTAATATAAGTCTTAGTAAGAGGCGCAAATTGATGATTATGGACGCTCAACAAATAACCCGATAGTATGTGCCGATCATAGTCATAATCTTTTAACGGTGATCATAAAACGACTGACTCAAATCAAACTAACAGAAGTCGTTCGAAAAGTTACAGAACTGATAAAGAAATCGCAACATTTTTTACATTTTTACTCATTTTTCAACATAGTCACCTTGTATTTTAATATATTTAGGTCAACGATGTTCCCACTTTTTAATACCTGCAGTATTAGGCGGTTTGTTAAATTCTTCTATTTATGCGGTTGTATTGACCACAGCATTAAAAGTGAATGAAGTAAATTTTCATCTAGGTAGTAATTTCTTTAGGTTTCGGAACGGGAAGGCGAGAAAAGAATCACTGGTGGCCAAATCTGGCAAATACAGTGTATGTCGAAGCACTTCGCTCATATATAACTAAAGGAGTGTTGCAGTAAAAACCAGGGATCTGTGAGCAGCTATATTATCGTGGTGAAAGTACTTTCTGATTAGCCAGATATGGACGTTTAGCCTAAGGAGTGATTCAGTTGGTCCTGGCTTTTGCCAGGTTATCTATGAGTACAATGACATTTCCAAAAAATTGTGGTCATAACTATGGTGACTTTTTACTGCTTCATCTCTGTCTTCTAATGGTAAATCTTTATTTCAAATACTGTTATTAAATCTCAAAAAAACTCATTAGAATTGCATCTAAACACTCTTGAGAAGTGTTAATGAAAATGCGTCTTTCGTCACCTGTGTAAATAAAGTCAGCACCATTCGAGTGTATACTATATACGTGGCACTATATCGAAAATAATGTACAAAATGTAATAAAACACATTCCATCGAGATTTTTACCAGGTGTGGCGGTTGATAATTCTTAATTTTTTCTTAAAAAGACACGTTTAATTTGGGAGAAAGGTAAAAAATAGTTTATTCAGAGTATATGCCATCGCAAGCTGCATATTTTTCCCATATATCTGGCAATTTGTGGATGCTCTTCCAGAAAAATTGTTTATTTTTTAGATAGTTCAGTCATCAAGCCATTTGTCGACATTTCCGTGATTGTTGAAGTGTTTCATGGAACGTGCGTGAGACATTGGTGAAAAGTTGTAGTCGGAAGGGGCCAAATTTGATGAGTTCGGCGGGTGGAACAAGGATTCCCAGCTCAATGCAGAATTGATGTCTGGCAGCTTCCACTTATCACCTTTCCGTGTCTTGTAGCCCATTCTGGTCGCTTTTCGATCAATGCATGGCTCACATTAATTATTTGTTGACGGTAGCGAACAGTATTAACTGTTTTCGGAAGCTCACGGTACACGACACCTTTTTGATCCCATCATATGCACAGCATTGTCTTCTTTCTAAAGCAATTCGGTTTTGCGGTCAATGTTGTGTTGGTCGTGGGTGCACAAATGATTTTCAACGTTTTGGGTTCTCGAAATTTTTCGTCCCCAGTCACGATCCGATGCAAAAAAGTTATTTCAGGCCGAGAAAGCAAAACTTGGCACATTGTTTTTCGCTTTTCCATCTGTTTGTCCTTCCACTCATGTGGTACCCATTTTCCTGCCTTCTGGATCTTTCCCATACCATTGCAAACGATCACAAATGGTTCGGCGATCAACATTTAATCTAGGTGCCATTTGTTGTTGAGTTTGCATATCGTTTTTTTTCAACAATACTTGTAATTCGGCATCTTCAAATTGTTTCTGCTGGCCCGGGCGTTCTTTGTCTTTCAAGTCAAATCAGCACTTTTGAATCGTCTAAACCGATGCTCACAAGCATCTTTCATTAGGACATTCTTACCGTAAGTTTCCACAAGTATACGATAGCTTTCACTCGTGATTTTCTTTTGAGTGAAGAAGAAAAGCAGTATGTGCCGCAAATGCGAAACTCGACATGTTTACCACACGAAATAAATGTGACTAAATGTAATTATATGTAATAATTATATGTAATAATTATATGTAATAATTATATGTAATAATTATATGTAATAATTATATGTAATAATTATATGTAATTATTATAAGTAATAATTATATGTAATGTAACTAGAAATCGTTTGTGAATGAAATGTGAATAAAATCGACTGTGAATTGTCCGGAGCATTCGTTATATTCACTGAATACACGACCATGTCTAAATTCAGTAACCAACTTATTTACTGTCGAAAACGAAGGTAAGAATTCGAACTTCAATTCTACCCAATTTTAAGAAAATTTTAACTCTGTGTCGTCCCCATAAACATAGAACTAAACGTACGCTTCTGAAACTTTGCACCATGCGCTGCGACGAATCGTGCTTGAAAATATCATAGTAATTTAGACATACTTTCGCCATCTTTGTGCCAGGTCGTAAACTTTTCCAACGACCCTCATAATTACTGGCGGAAATCGCAACAATAAAGAAAATCATTGAACAAATTGAACAAATGATGATTGATTAGCGGCAAGCTGCAACAAAATGCAACAAAAAGCCGAAGCGAAAAAATGGGTTTATTTTCATTTGCGGGGTGACATTCGAATTCAGGTGAAAGCAGCACGGAGTCTCGCTGCGCCTTTAAAAAGATTGCCTTTAATATTTGAAGTGGATGTTCGCATGGACAATCAAGCGAGACGAGCGAGACCTCCCCATAAATACGTAACCCGATACGGCCCTTAAGGAGCGGCTCTTCACCATTGTAAAACATAATCGTATAGAACGGCAGACAAGAATTCAGGTAGCCTCCGACAAACAGCCACCACACAGTTGCTCTTTTACGAGGCCAACATTTAAATATTTCTCTTGTTTGATTTATGAACATATTACGAGAGTCGGTTATTCGCTTCTCGGTTTCTTTCTGCACGACGAAACCGTGGAAAATATTCGAGAGAGCACGTCTCCATTTTGCGTTTGTCTGAAATGAATTGGGTTGGAAAAGCTTGACTTTATAATATTTATTTATAATTTTCATTATTTTTGAAGAATTGATGTTTCTTGCTGTTTGTTCTTATAAAGCTCTCCGGAAATATAAGCCTTTTCAAAAATGTTAAATAGTCTTTTGGTGCTTTAGTCAGATATGATTGTTACTATGAGGATAGTCTTATAAGTTTTCAGATTCAACATGAAGATGGTGTTATTCCTTGATAAACCTTGAAAATTTCAGCCATATGAGACGCACAGTTGTTCTTTAACAGTCCTTTATGTCAATCGATGTTAATGTTAGCACCAAATGGAGCTAGATGATCGTCGAATTAAGGTTAGAGCGTTTGCAGAGGCTGTGGACACCTCAAGAGAACGTTTTTGTCATATATTGACTGAAGATTTGGACATGAAAACGTTAACCGCGCGTTAGGTTTCACCATTGCTCACTCAGGATCGAAAGCGCACTCGAATGAACATTTTTGAAGCCCTGTTGAAGCAGTTTAAGCACTGCGGAGGGTGCATCGACTCCAAAAGAGGCGTAGACTGTTCCATCGGTCGGAAAAGTGATGGCGACTGTTTTTTTGGATAGTCATGAAGTTCTTTTAATGGACTATCTTGAAAACAATGAGTAGGCTATCACATTCGTAAACGACTATTTCGCAGAACGAGATGTCAACAACTATTTGGATGGATTAAAGAGATGGGAGCATCGCTGGGAAAAGTATATAACATTACAAGGAGACTATGTTGACAAATAACACCGAATTTCGCAAAAAATAATTGTTTCTGCTTTAGGCTGCCAACTTTTCAGACCACCCTCGTATGTCTTGCTATTGAGACCGCAGCAATACGAAGAATCCTTTACGAAAAGCATGAGTATTAGGTCAATTCTTCTATTGGAACCTTCGGTGTGAAACACTAAACTCGAAGAGATTTACCACTAAACCCAAATCACTTTTTTTTTTAAACTTCTCGATGCACGTTTCGCTAACCATGTTAGCATCATCAGGAGATTTAATCTAATTCTAAAACTCCGCTATGTTCTATTTATATGATAACCCTACCTAATGAAGCGTGTAAAAATCATGAACCGTGAAGTTTACTTGTGAAGTGAAGTTTAACGGAATAGGCCCTTTATCCCGGTTCATTGTTTTCTTACATTTTTTTATTTGAATGCTTTTATACGCATCCAAAGCATTATTATTATACTTTTAATCAGTCTTAAATAACTAATATCTATATTGTGGTCACGTTCGATTGCATGTTGGGCAACACAAAATTTCTCATTTCTCCCATATCTAATGTGATCAATGTGTTCTTTATATCCCGTTAATATGAATTTATTATATTTTATTTATGGAGTTATTCTTTGCCCATTATACCTTCGATCACAATGTTGACAACTAATTTCGTAAATCGTCGACTTTTCGTGTTGATCTACTTTATCCTTTGGATTATCCAGGACTTCTTTTAATTTATTATATGGTTTGTACACAACCATAATGTCCACTTTTTTCAAAATTGATTTTGTCTAGCCCTCGTGTTAATAGGTTATCAAACGGTATTATCATAAATTTGTTTTTGATTTGATCCTTTCAAAAAGTCGAAAGACTATTTCAATAATTTTCTAAACTTTTGTTTTCTAAATAATTTATCTACAATATTCTTATTATAACCGTTCACTTCAGAAGTATCCGGATACCTCCCTAAATAATTCTAATTTTTTGTTATACTTATCTTTGATTAAAGTACAAAATTGATTAATCTGTTTACCATAAAATTTAAACTAGCCATCTTAATTTGGAAGCTATGATTCGAAACGTTAGGAATGAATCTCGAAGTGGTGGAGATTTTTCTAAAAATATCAAAATCTAACCTATTTTTATCGTTCCTACTGACTAAAACATCCAGAAATGGCAAACTATCATTGTTTTCGAGTTCATGCGTGAATATTATATTTTGGGATTTACTATTTAAGTTCTTAATAAAATCATTTAAATTTTCATTTTTTGAATCGAAAATGGGAAAAGCGTCAGCCAGATATCTTAACCGTATCTTCGGCAAGTAACTGAATTATTATTTCGCCTCTGTTTCAAATTTACTCATGAATAAGTTGGATAAGAACAGTGACAGAGGATTGCTCATTGCCGTTCTTTCTTGTTGTTTGTAAAACCTATTATTAAGCTGTTAAGGAGATATACTTAGAAACAATCTTGTTATTAAACCCGTTTAAAAGCCCAATTAATTGCATTCATCGATAATTAACTAATCAGAACAAAGTTGGACGTGGTGACGAAAAAGCTGATGAAAAGCAGGATCGGTAAACAAACTTGCAAATTTCTTGTCGATGGAATAACATTTCCAAAGCTTTGACAATTCAAACTCGAAATAGCTAACTACTTATTTCGCGAGTAAAGAAACTATGTCGGGGAGTAAAGAAACCATGTCGCTTTAAATCAACTCGAGTTCTCGAAACGAACAAAATGGGCTGTTTCTATATATAGGATGTATAGGAAAGTACTTTTAATCGACGTAAATTTAATCAAGGCTTATATACATCATTTTGAACAAAAAGTTTCCTTAAAATATGCATCCAAAATGGTTTTTATTTTCCTAACAGTTGGTAATGTCGACAATTGTTCGAAAAATTCAGTTTTTTTGTTAATGCTATTACTATCATGACTTGAACCAAAGCGTTGTTTCGCTTTGTCTACATTGACCCCTAAACGCAATTTGATTTTTTTGTATTATTTTGTAGAATTTCTATTTGCTGTCTACTCTTCTCTACTTGTTTATATCAATTTTGTAAGCAATGTGGAGGATTAGGTACAAAAGATCAAGATAAAAAGCAGATATAAGAATAAGCAGTTATAAGAACATCTAGTTAATTTACAATCTGTTAATAGGCTTCGGGGCAGTATTGTTTTTGACTTGTCGACTTATTTGTAAGTTATTTAAATTCAGTCGCAGAATATCATGAAGATAAATCGGTGAAATACTTGACCATTTTCGAGATGTTGCCATGACCATATATATTAAGTGCTACCTGCGTGGCGACAGGTAATTCTTCATTTTTTTACAACTTGCGAAACATTTGATAGATCTACCAGATCACGATGAACCCGAACTAATTGGTGAAGAGGGTTTTTTTTCTTTCAGATTTTAGCCATCGTTCATTCATTTTGTAGGTGAACTGAGCAATAGTTTTCTTTAATTTATTAAATTTATTATCGTCAAGAACAGTTAAGTCATATGTTTCACTTAAATAATGAAAAATACCTGGAATCCCCTTATTTTTTCAAATTTATACACAATTATCTAAACATATTTTTAAAGTGGGCAAACTAAGTTATCAAATTAAAACAAAAAATCCTCAGAGATAATCCGGCAACCCTCTTTTGTAGACCGTCAAACTGGGTACACCTTGAAAAAAAATTGGAAGGTGCTAATATGTGAACCTATCATAATGCATTTAATATTCGTACAATTACCACCAAAACTTCATTAAAACAAGATACTTACCTACACTTTCGGATCTCATTTTACCTGCGTTCCTCAAGATTTCACAATTAGATGACGAGTTATATTTTAATACTAGCATTGTGGCAAATCTTGATCTAGGACCAAAGTATACTTGTTCATGTAACAACGGGAGTCTCATTATCTCAGTATAAACACGTGAAGTTCATGTTAGGCTACAATTGTAGTCTTAAACTATCGATTAAAACAACTGGATAGTGAATTATACCAAATGCAAAATTTATTTTTGTCTCGCTAAATGGGACATCAGCCCCACTGATGGATGAATCTACTCAGTCTTTACTGATGCGCATGTTCGGTGAATGAATGGCGTGAGTCACCATTCGATATGGTCGATTTATGTGGTTCCAGATTTAGTCATTCCTTCAGGCTGTCGCTAAGCAATCAGATCGGACCTTATGGATTACGGCTTAAAGCCAGAAACCGGTCTCAAAAGATACTTGCTGATGTTTGGGTGGCGGTTGAAGTAATGGACAAAACATCCACGTTAAGTACGGGTGAATTCTCTTTAATATCAACTTTTAGGCAAAATTTGACTTTATACATATACATAGTCTCCTTGAAGAGTGATACATTATTGATTCCAACGCTTCTCTAACATTTCGGTACCTTTTTGTAGATGATTTATCTTTAGTCTCAAAATAAGCTTGAGTTCGGCAATCATTTATTCATGGGAGCCAAATCCCTTCCCCTGGGGCTTTCTTTTTAGATCTGTAAATAGGAAGGTCTGTAAACAGGCAGCAGTCACTGGGAGGCAGATCCGGAGAATACGGTGGATGGGGAGCAATTCAAAGTGCCATTATTACGAGCGACGTGTGACACGGTGCATTATTCTGATAAAAGAGCACTTTTTCCTTCTTCATTTGAGATCGTGTTTTCGCAACTTATAATTAATTCGTTTAAAATATATATAATATTCGCTATAAAATAACTTATAATATTCGCTATTCATGGTTCTTCCTTTGTCAAGGTAGTCAATGAATAAAATACCTTACTTACCCAAAATACGGATGCCAAAACCTTTCCAGCTTTTGCCAACATTTGTATTTTTGGTAGCTTTGAGCGGCTTTCGCCAGTTACTGTCCACTCAACTAATTGCCGATTTGACTGTGGAATGTAGTGATGGGTCCATGTTTCATCCATTGTCACATACCGCATGAAAAAAATCCTTTTTATTGCTCTGAAACAGCTCTAAACAGCGCGTTGGATATTCAACGCTTTGCTGGCTTTGATCGAACATTCAGCATCATTGGTATGTGTACGGCCGCGTTTAAAATCAGTAAACTACTTCTTTACCATTTGTCGTGACGGAGCAGAGTCCAAATGACACTTGTCAAGCCATTGCTTTGCTTGAACGCTACTTTTTCCCATTAAAAAGCATTGCTTTATTCACACCCGAAACTCAGATATTTCCACTGTTTTCAAAATTACAAGAATATCGTCACTAAAACCACTGTAACTTGTAAACTAAACCTCAAATTGTCATGAAATTTTGACACGTATCATTTGAAGATTAGTACTTCCTAAACTCATATGGATTTGTCGATAGTAGCGCCATCTATAGGTCATCCTACGGACTTATTGAGTGATGTGTCCAAGAAAATCTAATACTGCATATATACGCCATCCGACGGGAAGTCGGCGAAAACATTGGTTGTTGGCTGTGGTTAGGGTCTCCCTATTCTTGATGGAGGAACATGTATCGCTACCCTGATGAGTTTAAAGATCAAGAGATGAAACATATGATCTCCAGTTGAAGGAATGGTTGGGGCTCGTTTCCAGTCAAACAACCATCAAAAATGTTAATATATATGTTATATGTGGTTATAAACAATATTATTTCACAACATTGTGCAATTCTAGTCCCATAGCTATCAAGTTTCCAAGATGACCTCATTCCATGGTCAAATCCGCCAGTTCTCGCAAAAGACGCTGAATACGCCTTCAAGCGTTACGGCCACCTACATGGTTCCCACCCAGAAGATGCCTAATAAACACTTTTAATGTATAAATAGTAAAATCACCGAGATATTGTGAGCATTACTTAATATTCATTAGTAACATCATTATTATTGTTTATTTTTTCTTTTATGTTACAAATATAGTATTTTATAAAAATAAAACCTTTTTTTAAAAAAGTAAAGGTGCTTTGAGTGATATAACATATATATATATATATATATATATATATATATATATATATATATATATATATATATATATATATATATATATATATATATATATATAACTGGGCCCGTGGAGAAAAGTAATAAAAAGCTAAAAAAGTTCACCAGTGCTCCCCGTCGTGCTTTGCCATTCCTTCATCCGCCATCAAAAGCGCCAGCAAGCGTCTCCCAAGACCGGTTTCTGGCTTTAGGCCGTCATCAGTTGGGTTCAAGCTGGACACCTGAAGAGCGGATGAAGGAACGACTAAAGCCATGACCATATAAATTGGCCATGTCGAATGGAGGCTGCAATCACATGCACCCACGCCACCCTGCGGTAAACGATCGCAGCAGTGCAACGTTCGTGACCCGTCTAACCTCGGGTAAGTACCAGGTATGATCGAAAAATTGTGAACTGGGTCCGTGGAGAAAACTATTTAAAAGCTAAGGAAGTTCACCCGTGCTCCACGTCGTGCTTTGCCATTCCTTCATCCCCCATCCAAAGCGTGGTCCATCATCACCAAAGGGCCATCCAAAGCTTCAGGTGTCCAGCTTGAGCCCAACTGATGACGGCTTACACACACAATATCATTGCTGGACAAAAAAGCATATTTTTATAAGAGCTGTTCTTCAATTTTGATTTAACATCTATGTAATTTTTTAATACTAAATATATTATTTTGAAATGTGTCCTGTGCATATAAAGCTGGGTTCACACCAATAAAATTTTGCGTGTGTATTAAATTTACAGGAACAATTTGTTTGAATTATCTGATGGAAAACAGATGGTTCGTGTGCATGCTGTGAGGTGACAATATTTGTGTGCGACTTTGTGTGTCAGAGCGTCTACATTGCCGCGCAAGCTTACCGCATAAAAATCTGGGTGCATATCAATACACATTTGCGTTGTGCGGGTTATATGTATTCGTGTGTGGTGTATCTACCTAGCAACGTAGACGCTCTGACTCACAAAGTTGCACACAAATATTGTCGTCGCACAGCATGCACACGAACTATATGCTTTTCATCATTTAATTCAAACAAATTGTTCTAGTAAGTTCAAAACACACGCAAAATTTTATTGTTGTGGACTCAGCTTAACACATACAGCCCGCACAACGCAAATTTGTATTGATGTGGGCCCAGCTTTACAGTTGTTTAACATTTATCTGGGTATCTAAAAATGTTTACATCGTATTTCATAAAAGAATTATTCTTACTGTACAATTATGCCGATATCTGATAGTGTGCGTTGGCAATTTATTACGTTGCTCTTTTGTTTTACATTATTGGAGTGGCATTACTAGTGCATTATTTTGTGTCGGTTCTGTGTTTTCTTTTTGTAATGGCACATCTAAATGAATTAGCTGTTGTTAAAATTGATACTTTATAAGCGAGGGTCGCAGGCAAGAACATTTTGCATAAATGCTGGGAATACATCAATCGATAGTATCTCGTGCAGGAAAATGATACGAGGAAGCAGGGGAGTAAATTAGGTGACCTGAGCAAGGACGTAAAAGGTGCACTACGCAAAGGAATGATCACTATAATCATCACTATAACTTCAGTCATTACGAAATCGAACATTTACAGCTCCCCATCTAAAAAATGAACTGCTGAATACAAGACAAGCTATTGTTTAGAGCAAAAACAGCAAGAAAAAGGTTAAAGGTAGTTGTTTAAATCCAATACGCCCTTCCAAAAGTTCTTCGGCTTCTCCCACATCGCAAAACGACCTTTGTACGAGACCGCAAAACGAATTTGCACGATACCATGCTGATTGGGATGAACGTGAACGGATCAGAGTTCTTTTCTCCGATGAGACACGAATAAAATTGTGGAAGCCTGATGGACGTGATAGAGTCTATAGAAGCACTGGGGAACGATATGCTGGATGTAATCTCGGGCAAACCGTGGTCTATTATACTATGGAAAGGCATCAGTAAGAATGATGCAGACTGGTACATCCGCAACATCATTAAAGGGCGTGTTCTACCATATGGTGGCTTTATTGGGTATGACAAACTTATGCTAATGCACGATAATGTTGGGCACATGTTGCCGAAACAGAGTTCCAGTACCTACAGGAAGTCGAGATTTCGCCTTTTGATTGGTCACCTTTACGTTGCGATTTAACTCTCATCGAACGCCTATAGGACATTCTCAAATGCCATATACGATTTTTTATATTATAACTTCGCCAAAGTCAACACTTCGATCAAAATCATTTTCGCTTAATTCTTGTAGTAATTGTATTTTGTAAGTATAAAAATCTTTTTTAATTTTTTCGACTGAGTGTTTCGACTGGTACATGTTATGACCATTTTTGACCGTTTTTAAAACTGTTGATTTAGTGACGTTTTTATATAGATGTACTTCATTAAATACTCGACAAACTTCAGCATAAGTACGCTTTCTGTCATCGTATTCAACAATTATTAGTATTTGTATTATTACAGTTGTTAATAGTAATCAAATACTTCATCTGTCATCCATTATTTCATAGCCTACTATGGATTTCAAATATGCTACAAGAAAAAAGAATATACCCAAAAAGTGGCAAACATTTCCTGATGTTTGTGTAGAAAATTTCATTAAGAAATCACAAAGCATTCTCGAGGTAACAAAAATAAAAAGAGCTCTTAACAATATTAAGGCAATAAACATATTTTTCCCTACGTTTATTAAATTTTTATTAACATCGTTTTTAATTTAATTTCAGGTAATGCCCTGATGAAACACAGCCACAGTAATTAACTCAAAGAACCGTAAGTAAGTAAAGTCCATCATCTTTTCTCGTAGGTACAGTCAAAGAGGTGAGGGGAGACTATCCGCCCTTAGAACTCCGTGGAGGTGACGGTCGTCGTGTTTTGTGCTCCGCCGTTGCTCTCGTCCTGTCATCGCCATTGTTCGAATTGAGTTATAACGTTCTTTCAGGTTAATATTCTAAGATAAGGTTTAACAGGACGGGGATTCGGGGGAGCACTCGACGACCTCGGTGAAAGAGCTTTTTCTTGTTTTCGGACGACATAAATTTCGTTACACTGTTTACGCAAGACGTAGAAATAAAGAATTCTCTCGACAAACTTTATTGAATTATCTTTTTAATAGGTGAAAATTAATGTTCTGGTTGATAATGTCACCGAATAGGCGGGGAAAAGAGGGAGATGAACAGGACTGGATTTTGGAAATTCTTTTGGTTAAACTTAACTTTTGGCATGGCAAAACTAACCTCTTTAATAACTTCTTTTATAATTGTTGGCATGTGTATTCTTGAAAGGAGCTTTGCTATTGTGGTCGCAGTAATTTTTTCCCAACAATTTTTAAGCAAGTTCACAAAGGTTTTTGCGATGTTTTTTTTGGTCTAGCTCATGCTAGAAAAACTCAATGGCTTTGAGGTCTGGTGATTGTGCCAATCATTTCATAATCCTAAGAGTTCCCCTTGCCTTATCTTACATTTTTGTTCCTAACAAATAGCGATGTTGCCGATTAATTTTTTGTTTCATTTTATTCAAGTATTATTTAAAAATGAAATTTTCTACATTCTAAAGTCTATACGTTTCAGCATAAATTTGATTTGTTTTATCACAAGAACAATAGTTGAAATTACTAGCACTATTTTTTCATAACACAATAATACGTTTGATACACAATAATACATGATCAATTGTTTTTTTAAACTAAATGTTCAAAATTTCCACCATTTTAATCCATTTTCCTGAACACTTTGGAAAAGTTCTGGTATATTTCTCATCCGGTTGGCAGTTTGCTCCGTAAATAAGAAAAATATCGTGGTATTCGTGTACAGAATGCAATTTTGGGTTTAAATGAAATTTATGTACAGAAAAATATTCTTTGTCGTGAGATCATCTCAGTATACCAAAGCGACATTGCATTTCTATTTTGGCTGAAATTATTTTTTTAAACAGTTTTATCAATATTCATTAATTTATTTGGAGTCAATTCGTAAACAATAATCAATTAATTAGTGGCGGTTCATGAGGGAGGGCGTTGAGGCACCGTCCCTCCAGCATTTATCACAGTAACCAATTTTTCAGAGCAAAACATCATATTTTATTTCCGTTCAGTTTCCTTCCTTTAACTCATTTTCCTGGTTCACCTCCTGTATAAGGTTTCAATAGCACGAAAAGTAAAATGGTGGAAGGGGAAAGCAAAAAGAATTCTCCAGAAACACAATTTTCTTCTGCGTCCTCCCACTTTAAAAAGCCATGAGCCGCCACTGCAAGAAATATTTGGCATATATACCTTTACACAGCTTTGTTTAAAATGATAATTCTTGTCATAACTTTTTGATTAGTGATTTAATAACTGCAATTTTTTTAAGGAAACCCTTAGTTTTTTGATCATTGTTGTAAGGAAGGTTTTTCTATCAAATTGTGTGAAAAATCGTTATATATATATATATATATATATATATATATATATATATATATATATATATATATACTTTGTTAAATTATTGAAACATACAAGATTGAAGCATAAGTACTTAAAGTATAGTAAAAAGTTGTGAGAAAATAAAAATTAAAATAACATCGTAAATCTACAAAATGTTACCCTATTTGTTTGCCGGTATCGTGGAACAAAGTTCGCATTAGTCATAGCGCCGAAAAACAGTGTCAAAGCCCGCGACACTGATATATGGATAGATCAAATATTCGAGGAACTCGGTTGCAAGGTCCGACTTGGCAATCGTAAATCAAAAACTCCTTCGGAAAACTTGTTCTACCAAACGGGACTGTCGTTTATTTAAAGCTGCTCCAAAAATTCCGGGAAAACAAGATTTCACTTGTTATTTTCTATATATATATATATATATATATATATATATATATATATATATATATATATTTTTATGTGACTTGACAAACCTGAAGCGTCAGGTCATGTTCAATAGGTATTTTTAACTGAAGTAGCTGATACTTGATGAAAATTCATTTTAACTAAAAGGACTGCGATTACTGTCTATATTTCCACTATATCTCAGTCCTTTTAATCAATACATTTGCCGAGGACAGGAGAATGTCTGTTTTGTTGTTTGGATCACTATATACACTACAGGTCAAATGTTTAAAACCACTTTTAAAACTCCCCAAAATATATATTATCAATTTTTTCTAACTCGGTAACATTGATTAATATTAATAATGTAGTTTATTCAAGTTAATATACTACATTAATACATTCAAAAATAGCTTTATAATTGTTTACCGGAGATAAAAAGGAAAAAAGAAATTCAACTGAATTCTCATATTTATTTTACTTATTATTATTCTATGATATTAATTAATTCCCTTTTTACAAATCCCCTTCTCATTATGGTTAAAACATTATAAAATCAGCCGTGCGATGAAAAAAGGTTTGATTTGTTTTTATTTATTCGAATAAAACGAACTCACGCAAACAAATGGAATACATCTAACAAATGGAAAAATTAACAGACAACTGGAAATTTTTAACCCGCTGCATAAGAAATGAAACAACTACAGAGGAATCTCCTTACTACAAGTCACCTACAAAATCCTTTCAGCATGCCTTCTCCAGACAACACAAGAATAACTAGAACACAAAATTGGCTAGTACCAGGCAGGCTTTCGCCCTTGTCGCTCATGCACTGAATAAATCTTTAGCTTGCAGACTGATTTATGATAAATGTCCATGAATAAGACACAAAATGCGATGTAATGATGACAGCATCAGATATATTGGACAAGTTGGAAACATGCAAAATAGCCCTTCATCCTACAGAGAATGGGCAGCACTCGTTCAGTGATGAAACAATCGTCCGAATTGAAGAAAAGTTATAAAATATTATGGCGACTCTGTTCCTTCACATTTAATGGTTCGTAAGTTATTTACTGATTTTCGATTTGATCGAACTATCACAAGTGACGCTCCGAGCTCAGGACGGCCTGCTAGGTCACTACTGAGGCGTCAACAAAATCGATGATGTGGTGAGTAGTTGATCACATAGTGAAGATTTGAATACCCTACATGAACATTGGAGTATGAGAAAACTCATTGCTTAAAGCTCAGCGCGATTGATGACGCCTTTGCTCACTACGGACTAAAAATGGTACTGATTGAACACTTCACAGTGGTATTTGGATATGTTTATATATGCCTAAATACGTCTATGTGCATTACGAAGAAATTTCTTCGGCGTTTTGCGACTGATGATGAAACTTGGGTTCATCCCTGTACACCAGACATGAAGAAGCTGTCAAAACAACGGGCTTTTCCCGACAAACGTGCCCCAAAGATATTTGTATCGAAAGTGTCGTCTTAAAAAAAGAGTATTATGCTGCATTCTTCTTCTAGTTATCGTGTCTTCTTCAAACGAAGGTTGACGACCATCATGACTGCTGCAATAAATAACTGGTTCGATGCACGATTGAACCATTGTGTCAAATTTTGCAGTCATTGCATTCTTGTTCTTCCTACATTTTTTTCCCCTCTATCTCTCCCTGCAGAATCAAACTCAACACTTCGTAACTTTGTCCTCTTATTAGATGCCCAAAGTAATCCAATTTGTGTGTCTTTATAGTTGTTATTAGAACCTTTTTGTTTATAACTTTCTCTACGATATATTCGTAGTATTCTTCTGAATAGTCACATAAAGCTTTGAAATTAATAACCTTTATTAAGGATGGAAGCTTCTATACTGTAAAGGAGAACCGAGTATATGTAGAAGGGAATCATTCGGATTTTCATTTCATTTTCTACTCTTAATTGAACTATTCCATGCATTACATCTGACTGTAGCTATTCCTTTACTTGTGGTCTACTGCCTTTCAATGTTTGTTATCCATTGGAATGTAATAATACATTCTTTAATTCATATTTCTTTCATTATACACCTTATATACAATATTTATTATATTCAATTTGTCTGGTATACACTCTTTATGGGCTGCCAAATGGCCTCAGTTGCTGACGTGGCCCTAAATTAAAAATTCAATTCAATTCATTTCATTTTCCATTTTTCTACAGGAGTAGAAAGATTTCATCTTGTAAAATGTATCGCCAACTTTTTCTATCCTTGATTTTATTTCTTCGGTGTTATTCTGAAGTTCATAAATACTTGTATCCATTCTCTCGCTCTATATTACTTATTATATAGTTTATTCTTAGCTGAGTCTTGTTATTGGATGATTTTGTGAAACACTTGTATTTTGTTTTCTTTAGGTTCATATACAACTTGTATAGTTTGTTTATTTATCTTATTCTTTCCGTCAATCTTGCTATATCCTCCATATTCTCTTCTAATACGACTGTGTCATCGGCATACCTTATATTATAAATAGGAACTCCACTTACTACCACGCTGGATGTTTCTCCTTGAAATAATTCCTGAATGATGACAATGAATACATATTAAAAAATGTCGGTGAGAGGATTCACTCCCGGCTTACTCTTCATTTTATGTGTAAGTAAGTTTCATATTCTCCTTGTACACTAACTCTAGCTGATTATTGTATAAGGCCTCTATTATCCTGATATTATGCTGCATAATTGATCAAACTGCACGAGGAATTGATACATTAGCGCAATCATTTCGTGAAGAAAAAAGCACCGGCTTATTATTCAATAGTGAAATTGGCCAATTTGCTCTAGAAAGTGATGCCGCATCCATCCAATTCTCCTTAGTCCGTTTCTTGTTAATTCTCTTTACAAAAAGGAAAAAAATCACTTCATATGAAGAGATCATTGCCGAAAGAAAGGATTATTTTACATAGTTCTACAGCGAAGTTCTTTGAGCGAACTGTCTCGATCTAATAGAAAAGTACGTTGAAAAATAAATTAATTTTCGATCCGAAGACAATATTTTATTTAAAAATTATCCGACTTTTCATTCTGGTCTACTAAATGCTATCATCCGATAATATAGAGAGGTTCCCAAAAATATTCGGATACCATGTTTAAAAAATCATTCCAGCAGTTCCAATTTACATTAAAAAAAAATCTTTCCGTATATTTTACGCTCTTATCTCCTTTTAACTTCCTGTATAACAAAGTTCCGAACTCATCGGTTTAATCTTAAAATTTTAAGAAAAAAAAACAATTTATACACCTCAAAAATATTCAGACGTGCAAAACAAAAAAATAAATCTGGAAGAATCATATTGAGATAAGTGGTAGTCTTCGAATTTTGTTTACCACAAATAGTAATTAACAGACTGGTGTTGAAGGAACATCTTAAAATGGAAATGGACGGGCACATCTTAAAAAAAAAACATTAGTTTTGAAAATAGGCAATTCGTGCTATTTCATCATGAATAGGGAAATTCCTACCAAAACATTGAGCAAATGCTTCTCTTACGTAAAAATACGATTGGAGATATCGTACAATGCTATGAAAATAAGGACAGAATTTTTCCAAAAAAGCAAACAGCCCATCCGAAATTATTAAATGAAAGAGACCAACGCTTTATTTTAAAAGAAGTAAATAAAAATCCTAAAATTACTGTACCTAAGCTCAAAATATTGGTGGAAAACCATTCTCAAAATGTAGTCAGCACTGAAACAATACGCCGTTGTATATGAAAACATAGATATCATGGACGTGTGACCCGGATAAAACCTTGGTGTTTATTGATGGTATAATGAACAAAAAAATTAAATTACATATTTGAAGGCAATATTTTCTGAGAGTAAGTGTGGAGAAGATGAACATTACAAACGCATTTAAATTTTACCAGGACAATAACCCTAATTATGTTTATTATATAACAGCCCAAAAGTGATTAAAATGCTGCACCAGTCACTTGGCCTTAAACCAATAAACCAATATAAGGGGCAACATGAAATTTCAAATACAGCAACTTGAAAGAATAAGTTACTAGAGTAATGGAATAAGATCAACGTAAATTATTTGAAAAAATTGCTCGTATACATGCCAAAACATTTAAAAAATTGTGATTAAGGTCAAAGGTGGGCATATCAAATACTAATTATAAGTAAAATTTTGTATACAGTTATTTTTTTTTTTTTGATAACATATGTTCATAACATAATTCATAATATTCTGATCTTTATATTATTTTAAATATTAAAAACGTTCAGAGACTATAATTGAATGTTCTCTATAAAATAACACGAAATATTTTTAATATTGACATAAAACGAAAAGAAAACAACGGCCGATATTCTGATTTTACTGCGAGGCTATAAAATGACAAAAATGTCCTGGTATTATACTGCGACCGTTGGCAAAGTATATCTTCGTCGACAAAATGCAAATGTGCAGCTGAACAAATACCGAACATCAAGTGACTCCAAAATCCCGTTTGTATTTGATTAAACCAACTGTTTGTTTATGTTTTTTGTTAGATCAGTTTTTTTTACCATTAAAAGAGTATTTGTTCGCTGTTTTCCTCTTACAGACACATTTTTTTCTAACGTTTTGTTTACCGCATTTTTACCGTTCTGTGATTTTTTCGAGATCGACGTGAGATATTCACACGTTTTCCAGATTTATGCCATGAAAAATATTGATATAGGTGTATTTGGTAAATATTTCGAACAAAATCGCTTTTGTCTTGTTGAAAAAGTGTTGCAGGTTTGTTATATGCTTTTTTACGGCCTTTTTTCGTTATAAATCATGAGTTTGGTGAACAATTCTTGCCGAAACGTAAGTAAATAATAAACGCTAAGATTAGGATTAAATAACGATTTATGTCTTTCTCGTTTTCGGATGTTTGAACAAATGACATTTGAACAAATTGATTTTTCCTCATCTTCTTTATTTTAATCTCTAACATTTAACATTTTTTTAGCAATATACCTATTTAAACTTCTAAGAAAATTATTCCATTATTAAAGAGGAATATAAAGTTGAATAAATAATAGATTATTAATTATCTGTTTTAATTGAGAAAAAAATGTTTCAATATTAAAAAAGATTCTAAAAATTGACAAAAAAAATTGAACTCTATCTAAAAAGAAATAAAATCACTTTATAAAAGTGATAGATAACAAAGTAAAACATTGTTTTATTCCTTTTTTAAAAAATGAACTCTTACAAAGTAACGGACAAATCAATCAATAATTTGAACTGTATTTATTAGGCTTGGGTTGCACTACGATTTTCCAGCGAGCGGTTAACCGCAATAAACGCGATACTGCTCAAGTAGCACATACTGCGATAAAAAAACCGCGAAACTGACCGTCATTTTCACAATTTGAAGATGGAATTCACGAGAGCAGTATGTATTGTTGCTCTAATATTGTTGTATTGTTGTGTAATATTATAGCATTATGTAACATTTTACGGTTTTAAACTCAGTCGCGGGAAAAAACACGCGAAAAAATGTGCAGCCGCTTGTATTAGTTTACTGCGGCGTAAGGTTTCTTATTAATGAAAAATGCAGTGGATAATTTTGTCCGGCTGAAGTGCATGTAAATGAAGTGCAACACTAATACAAAAACAAGAATACAAGACACTGAAAAGGGAAACCAAACGTATATGCAAGAGGACCAAATGGTTTTACTTTTAAAAACGCATAAAGGATATACAAGAAGTACATGACAAACAGGAGACAAGAAAATTCTACCAAAACATTAAGGAACTGGAAAGCTTAGAGAGGACGCATATGGCGAAATGTGAGCTGACATAGTGAGCATACTAGAGTGATGGAAGATGTATTTTGAAACGCTGTTAAAACGAACCACCAAGCAAGCTTATAATGCCATCGTTGCAGGAGGTGGAAAAAGATTTAATGAAACTGAAAAGTAATAAAGCTCATAAGGTAGATAACATACCTTTAGAACTATAGAAGCTTGGAGACAAAGAATTCTCCTCAATTCATTCATCAAGTAATAGTTTACATTTGGAGTAACAAGTAGATACTGGCACAGGGGCAATACACAGGCGGTAATATGTCCGATTCATAAAAAAAATATGAAAAAGGAAAACTATCGTGGTATAACATTGCTTTGCATAACTTATAACGTTCTAACAAACCTACTAAGGAAGAAGATAGTACAATATACCGAAAAAAGAATGGGTGAATATCAGACAAGGTTTAGAAGGAGGCGCGCAACAATAGATCATAATTGTTTACAGTTCGTCAAATAATGGCGAAAACACCCGAGTTTGATGCTTTTTTATTTAAGATGTTCGTAGATTTCAGATTTCAGCGCACCACCGTATACAAAGAGCAATAGTATGTCAAGCCATGGAGCAAATTGGGAATACCAACTAAGCTTATTAGATCAACACAGATGACGGTGCCTAATTCGAAGGCAGTAGTAAAAATTCAACAACACATCAGTGTCAAATTTGAGATCGGAGAAGGTTTGCGATAGGAGGATGGATTGGCACCAGTTCTGTTTAACATAGTAGTGAACAAAGTCAATAGTGAAATACAGATAGACGTAAATGGACCAATGCTAAATAAAGAAAAAAAGAAAGATATGCAGATCTACACATATTAACACCATTGAAACATTTTTTTAGAGATGAACATATGATGAAATAAAGCTGAAAGTCGGTCTAGAATTAAATATAGACAAAACAAGGGTGATACAGAAAAGGACCAATCCAAGAAGAGAACAGAACTGGATAATCGGCGATGACAATATTGAATTTGTGAAGGAATTTACGTTTCTGGAAAACAAACTTAATTATAACCTGCATTCTGTCCTAAGATCCAAACTTATTTAAAGGAGTACGAAAATTAGGATCTATAAAACGGCCCATGATCACTTATAGCTGCGAGACGTGGACACACCAAGAAAATAAAAGAAATGCTTGCAATATTTGAAAGATTCTCAGTAAAATTTCGGTGCTGTGAATGAAAATGAAATTTGGAGTAAGTAAGTTGTGTTGTGTGTGTAAGTAAGTGAGTAAGTAAGTTGTCATGTATGACTTCGAACTTAAGAAATTGTACAAATATGGATATTGTAGACTATGTGAGTGATCAGTGACTCAGATGGGCGGGACACGTGGCGAGAGTGTCAGATATCCGAATGCCAAAAAAAATTATGGAGGATCGAATAGGGGATAACAGAAAAATAAGTAGACCAAAGACCCGATGGTAAAACAATATAAGAAGAGGCGTTGAAGAAATACTGCACAGCAAGAACCTGGCAAGGGGCTGCTGGAGATCAATCCGATCGCAGATGAAGATTGAAGGCGATCAAAGCTCACGAACGGGCTATAGCACCGCAGGAAGAAGAGGATCCATTATTATCAACGATAGTTTTTAAATCATTTTTATTTGAACAGCTGGTTTTTCTCATTTTTTGAGCCACTAAACTCCAGTTCTAATATACGCTGTTGTACTATAGAAATGTTTATGCACGGTTTTATGGCCGTCGAAATCAGATAAATAAAACTTGCTTTCTTCACTTTAAAATGACTGATTTCCAAAAATCTAACAGGAAATTTACATACTTTTTAGCAAACTAGTCTTTTTTCCTGTTTTTCTAACTGAAGAAGGATTTCTTCCAGGCACTCCTCCCTCTATATCCGAAATTATGTAAATAATGTCTTGTAATCCTAGACGTGACGTTTACTCTAAAAGAAGAAGCAATATCTTTTTTTTGCTTACTAAAAGTCTTTTTTTTGTCAAAATGTCTACTTTATTTTTAATAGTATTCAAAAAATAAGGCACTTTTCCTTAGCAAGCATACATAAAGACTGACCAAAATTCCTTTATCAGATTCAGGTTTTAATAAGGAATTAAACAGCATTAACCAAATTACGCTAAACAATAGATATTCGGAGAGAATAATTCTGAGTCTCTAATTAATATCCAGAAAAAATAAACGAAAAATTCTATTCATTCAAAACAATAACATATTTTGGTAAAACGTCAGAAAAAAATCTATATAAGAACTATACAAAAGTAGCCTTTAAAAAAAAATAACAGTTTAGGAAAATGTATCAATTATTGCAAAGTAAAAATAAAAATAATGATAAATCGGGAGTATATCAACTATATTGTGGACCAAGTTCAAAAACGAATATAGGACAAATAGGCAGATCTTTCAAGGAAATAATTAAATGACATGAAAGAATTTTCTGTAAGAAATATAATTCTAACCTTTGAATTGCCAAATAGACTTGAACAAATCGCCTTTATTGAATTTGTATAGGCAAGAATAACCTCTGTGTAGATTTCCTAAATATGTTTCCTTTTTATTTTTTATCGTGTAAATATTTTGTATTTATACCCATTTCAACATCGAAAATATTTATTTCTGATGAAGCTATATTACTACAGAGCGTCAAATATTAATAACAAAGTGGAAATTTTGACAAAAAGGTCTTTTAATAAACAGGCAATGTCAGGCTATAGTTTGATTTGAAAGGAAGGTTTTTTTTGTAAACTGATAATACTTTTGATCATCCTTTTTTCTTTTCGTTTAAAATTTGCCCAGTTTATTTTTACGGTTTTTCACTATATAATGTACTGTAGATAAATTAAGCTTTACATTTCTGACAATTTCTTTCAAATTCACAATTTCCCCACGCGTCTTCAAGAACAGCTGTCTACTTTATCTAGCCATATGTTGCCTAATTTGATTTGTGTATTGAAGTTATTTATTATTTTTAAAGTGAATTAAATCAATAAATAAGACTAACTGATCAAGTACTTTTTCTCATAAAAAACATTTTTTTTCAACGTTTGTTGAAAATCGTTTGTAATTTGTGTTGCTATATCGTTGCAAAATTTAATGTTGTTATAAAGAATCCTCTTTTCATCGCACGTCACAATCCGTTCGAGAAACGAAGAGTTTTTATTTCGTAAAAGAAGAGCATGCGACACTTCAAAACAACGATTTTTTTGATTTCACCCATTTATCGAACTTTTTTGCCTTTCCAATCTACTGTATATGGTTAGAAATCATCGCATGCGTTACGCTTAATTCAAAAGCGAGGTCCCGAACAGTAGTACGTGGCTTGGCTTCAACTAAGGTTCTCCATTGGTCGTTGTTAACATCCGATGGCCGACCACTACGCTCATCATCTTCAAAGCTTTCATCACCGCTACGATTTTTTTTAAGCCACCATTACGTAGTCCGTTTATTAGTGGTTTCTGGGCCAAAAGCAAACGTTGATGTGTTCCAGTTTGAACTGGAAAAATAAAATTGTGTGAAATTCCTTTTTGTCCATTTTGCATTTAACGCCCTGAAAAAATTGGTCAAAATTATTTTAGAACGAAACTAATACCACAGTTAAAGCAAAAAACGCGCTTTAAAATAATAGATAAAGTCGAAACAATTTAGCACAAATTCATTTGAAAATACAACATTTGAAATAAAAATAACAAAAAATGTAATAACTTTCTTGATTGAACCTAATAACACGTTCCGTATTCTTCTTAATGTTTTAATTATATGAATATCGTATACTCATTATTACGTAAAACGAGAAACCTCATATTGATTAATTGAATGAATTATGATTTAAAAATTCCATCTTCATGTTCTAAAAATGATTTTGCCGAAAACTTAAAATCAAGGCATATTCACTAGCAAAAGTTAGTTATATTTTTTATTTGTTATTGTTAATTAATTCTAGATTATGGGTGCAATGCTTATTAATTATACATTATTTTCTAGCATTATATTTATTAATTTTTCTTTTCTATGTTCTGCAAAGCAAAAATATTCGCGAATTTATAATTTTCAGTACTTTTGCCTCCAATTGTACCTCCGATACATCTTTAAATGTGCCAAATATTCCAGTTTCATAGACAGGTTAAGTGAAGTTAAATGTAGCACCTCATAATAATTGAAATACATCTCAATGTTTTGCGATATAAGCAATTTCGAGTATTTATTTGTCATATTTTATCGGTGGCAAATTTTGTATTATACTTATTCAGCGACATAGGATATAGATGACGATGTGTTCAGTTACAAACTGCTTAGATTAATTAAATAAATGTGTAGGTATTTTCTTGTTCGTAGTAGTTACTCACGTGTGTTTGACTAAGCATTAGTTGGTATCTTTATCTGCACAATGGATGCTTATGTTCGGCATTTTATACTATTTATCTGTTGTGTTCATTACTAATTCATTTAGATAACTAAAATAATTACAATATTGCTTATAGTTTTTGCTGAATGTAAATGAAATTAATGTACAGTGAGTCAAAAAAGTATTGGTACACTCAGCTTTTTTCTCTTAGTTCTCAAAACTTTCAACTTATCGTTCGGTAATTTTAATTTCTAATAAATATTAAAAGAAGTCATGTGGAGGTAAAAAAAATGAGACGACAAAAGTTGAGACGAAAGGAAAAAATAAACTTGAAAATTAACGGACAAAAAAAATATTGGCACAGCTGTGATGTATTTACAAGCAGATACATATAAAAACATAATTCTTGAGGAATGTTTAATCCAATATTTTCGTATTAAACACATTTTTATCGATCTTCATATGCTTCCTTACCTGTTCGGGTGTTTGAAACTAGTGAACACTGTGAGCACTTTCGTAACCAAGTGGTAAATTTATATCGCAAAGGATTGAATTATCGTAAAATAGGTGATTATTTACTTTTAGTTCGGAACGCAATAAAAAAAAACATTAAGAACATAAGAAACAAATTTAAAGTAGTTTTGTGCTAAACAAATCATGAGATGGTTCAATCTGATATTGAATTATGGTATGATTAGCTAAACGTACATCGAGAAGTTTATAAAAGTGATTTGGTGTTTAGTGGTAAATATCGTCGAGTTTAAAGTTTAACGCTGAATTTTTCAATAGAAGAATTGATGGTTTCAATTATTACTGTAGAACGCAGATAAAAATACTTTGCATTGGTGAGGTCAGCCGTAAAAAGGGATTAAGTTTGTAAAAATTTATATAACTGAACCGATAGGTTTTAGGAGAAATGTTATATTTCTAAATGAGAGTAATTATAATATTTTCGATTCAGATGGACATATGTTTGTTTGAAGGAAATCGAATACGCAATTTCAATCGAGGAACGTTAAACCTACTGTAAAATTCGGCATGGCTTGGAATGGTGTTATATAAATCATACAAATATGCTTCATTGATGAATGTACGATTAATGTCGAAAATTATATTGATATTTTCAGGGAGAGTGTTTTCACGTGCACCTTAATTCGCTGGATTTGAGTCCCAACGACTAGTATCGGACATAAGTGGAGCGACAAATAAAATTTTTAATTTTACAATTAACAGAAAATCATTTATTTAAACCAGGGTAAACCCTAAGTAAGACAGAACTAACACAATAAGAAACTGTTATAAGGCACATTACTTCTTTTCGTATCATGGAAGATATATTTATTTACAAAGCCGGTTACAAAAATGGAGCAACCTTCGAAAACAGTTTATTTAAGGCAAGCACATTTTTTTTTAAATTTTGATCAATAATTGATCCAATAGCCTTTATTTCTAATGACTTCCTAACATCGTTTTGGCATTGAGTCAATTAAATTGGAGCACTGAATCTATTGATTCCCAAAATTTTTTTCAAAGCATCGAATACATCTGACATTTGTGTAACGCTGGGTCCTAAATTTCTCCTCCTCGGTCTTCCATAAATTTTCTATCGGATTTAAATCCGGAGATTGAGCTGGCCACTTCAATAATTCAATGTTGTGCTGTTTCAACCAATGTTTCACATGTTTTGAAGTAAGTTTCAGGTCATTGTCGTGCTGGTAAACACACTTTAGAGGCATATTCCACTCCAACATTTTCTGAAATATCGGCGAAAACAAATTTATTCATGCCGATGATTCTATGGATTGGATCAATAACTCCATATGAGACAATCCTATACTTTAACGTTCTTTTCATCGTTCTTCACAGTTTTTATGACGTATTTTAATTGTCGCTGTTGATTAATGAAAACTTCGATTCGTCACTAAATAAAATGTTCCTCCGCTGTTCCAATGTTCCACTGTTCTTGTTCTAATGCGCATGTTTTAATGCGAATTCAAGTCGGGCTTTTCTATACTTTTTAGATAATAGTGTTTTTTTTTGGCTGGTCTTCGTTCAAACGACTCTCCTTCACATAATCTTCGTTGAATCATTCATGTAGAAATATTCACGCCATCCAAATCTGCTTTTATACATCTCTTAAAGGGATCGGCGTAACTTATAGGACTGATTTTTTAACCATTCGTGAAATATTTTTTCTCGACCTTCCTGATTTCGTCAGGTACATTACGATGCCAATTTTGAATAGTTCACGAAACTACTGACTTAGAGAGTATTAAACGCTTGGAAATGGAACATTGCTTCTCACTACTTTTATCAGCTTGTACCGATCTACGGATATATTAACGGCATGAGCCGTCTTGCAGCCGTCTTGCATCTGCCGTCTTGCAGCTTGTAATTGCTGCTAATAAAAGATTTAAGAATGCGTCGATAAAAGTTACTGAATAGTGCTATAAGATCTTTTTTTGTCGCTCCTTTTTTGTCCCATTATCCAGAGATAAAATTAAATTAATAAAAGTATAAAAAATTATCATGTAGTTTAGAAATTGTTTACAATTATGGGATTCAATATGACATGTTTATATAGGCAGTTTTAATAATGCAATATATATATATATATATATATATATATATATATATATATATATATATATATATATATATATAAATATATATATATAAATGTATATATATATATATATATATATATATATATATATATATATATATATATATATCAGGATGCCAGGATGTTGCTCGTTCTTTATGTTCTCACGATTTTCTTTTAACACTCTGCGGACAGGTCTCTTCGCCTATACCTTATTGTCGGATCGGGATTCATAGGCCCAATCTGTATTTAAATGACATGTATACCTTTTTTAGGATTAAAAAAAAATAATAAATTTCTCTATTTATATAAATTACTAAGCAATTAATTAATTTAGTTAAAAACAATACATTATTTATCTATATAGCTACCTACATTTATCACATACTAAATTACTATGTTCTAAACATACGTTTTTATCACATTTTGAACACACATATTTTTGATTTTCTCTCTCTTTTGCTTGGACAAATATAATATTTTCTTATTTGTGGTTCACTTGAGGCGCCATTTTTTTGCTATTCACTCAATATTCTTCTTCAGATCTTCATCGATAACTCTTCAACTCCTTCTTCTTCAGATGCTCGCCCCAGTTCCTCACCAAAGGCTATCAAAAACTTTCTTCTTCTCCCACTTTTGCTACCAAACTTTTCATTATGACTATGACATGAATTCAATAAAAGCATTTAGTGCAGTTATATCAATCATATTTGAAAATATTATCATTGGCCACCGGACACTTTTTCTTTTCACAGAATAATGTCCTAACATTTGGTCTACTTTGTTCAATACTGCCTTTCTTTCATTATATGTGGTAATTATATCTGGTTTATTTTTATTGTTTTCATCAACTCCATCCTTGTCGTGCAATGTACTCAGAAGAGTAACAACTTTGTTTCTTCTTGGGCAGTATGAAGCAATCATTGTGTCATATTGGAACCCAAAAAGTGAACAGTGAACTGTTACGGCATTTTACGCGATAAATTCTAGTGGGAGTTCTAGTTTATTTTTTCTAATAGTTCCAACTTATGAAAAGTTCTTGAGCTAACGAAAAACTGGTGAAAAAATTGTCTCACGTAATGTTTCTTCCACTTTTTATGATTTCTTGCACCATATCCTTCACAACTCTCTCTCTCCCTGAGCTACTTGTAGTTGTGCCTCCGTTTCTGTTCCTGTACACTTGTATTTTCCACACATAGCCAGTAAATGAGTTACAAATCATACAAAACTCGATCCCATACTTCCCAGGTTTTGAGGAAATACACTGGCAAAATAGACAACAGCCACGGAAAGTCACCAACTGCTCATCCACAGTCATAGACCACCCAGGCACATAAGCTTCTCTCAAGTATGTATTCCAACATTCAAAAATGTCACGGATAGGTTGTAACTTATCTGGAGTTTTTTGCTTCTTTCGTTTTTTTTCGTCATTCAAATTTTATTATCTTAGAATAAATTGGACGACCATCTTGAGGACTAAACATTGTACTAACATCTTCATTTTTTGATTTGTAGATTCCCATCAAAATAAGTAAGCCAATACATTTTTTTTAGCTCTTCAGCGTTCAGTTCTTTCCATTTCGTTTGATATATCAATTTTCCTTCTTTATTATTCCAATGGCATATTTTTTCCTGGAAGGGTAGCCTGAAAAATAATACAAAAATATCTGCAACTGATTGACATTTTTTCAGCCTATTGAGTAGGACTTTCCGCATCTTTCAGAACAGTCTGTGCTCTTCTTCGACTCCTATGATCCGGAAGTTGTTCTTAATTTTTTTATATGTACCAATATTCCAGTAAACTATTCACTTCTATGTCCATGACTGCATCCTCACTTGGATAGGTTGGATAGGTTCTCGGTTTTGGGGAGCTTCTTCACTCTCACTTTCACCTGATTTCATGTTCGATTCCGAATCACTCGAAAATTGTTTTATTTTTTTATTATATTATTATATTATTATATTATTATTATTATATTTTTTCTATTTCAATAATAGTAAGCCTTTTTTACCTAGACATTATGCAAACACAAAAATAAAATTCAAGCCTAGGTGGTTAGCTTCACTCAAACACTGAATGTAAATTCTATAAACGTACAGCTAAGTTTGAGACATTGTTTAGGTTGCAAACATAAAAACTTGACAGACTGTACCAGGTCAGACCTGAAAGGCCAACCCGTCTGGAACGATAATAAAGTTTTTTTATAAATAAAACTATGCAGTTCTTGAAGCAAACATGATATGGTTAAATGTCTTAAAATATGAAATTTCTATCATCCACTCAAAAAAGTTAAAAAACCTTGATTTTTTCGAACCGGCCTTGCAGGCTGTCCGTCCGCAGAGTGTTAATCGTTTAAAGCATGCGCGGCATGCGCGGACTCTGCCACTGGATAAAAATTCCCACCGTACATAAAAATTCCCACCGTACACTTGTGTCTTTAATTGAGACGTTTAATATTCGCTCTTTGTTCGATATTCACTTTTCGGTCGATTGTATAAACACAGTCTCACTTTAAGTGCGATAATTTGGCTTCTAATGATCCGAATGTCATGAAATTTTGCCTGAACGTTAATAAAAGATGCACCTTTCCAAAGTTCTGCGAAAAGATGGCTCTACTAGAAATAGCCACTTTTAAAAAGTCCTCTTTTTCTTGAGAGGCAACTTGTATATAGAGTTACTTTGTATTCATAACAGGAAGTCTGCAGTTCCTTTAGGGCAAAAATATGGCCTGTTACTGATTTATTACATCTAACCCCAGCCTAATACTGCTTAAACTTAATTGTAACTGTGATTCTCGCATATTAGCTTTTCCTATTTCTTTATGTAGTGGGACTATCGGTGCTTTTAACTATTCGGTTAACATTTCTTCTTTTTCTCGTATTATTTTAATAACCCTGTGCATTTATTTCACTAATGCTTCACCACCTTCTTTTAGCATTTTAGCTGTTATATTATTCTCCTGGGATTTTAATATATCTTAAACTTTTAGTATTTCTTTTATTTCTTCCTCCGTAGAACACAGGAAGGAATATTTTCATAGAAACAAACATTTATATCCATATAAATAATCAGTCTCGGACTTTTCGTGGCATTTCCTACATGTGTCATTTGATACTGGATTAAATTATTATTATTATTTTTCACTGTTTCACTATAGTGTTCATCGGGGCCTCGCGGTACTCGGACGTGTTTTGCCGGTGCCGGGATCGACGCATACTAGGAATTCCGGGCGAATTCCTCACCGAGTGATTTGCCTATTTATCGAGAAATAACAATAATTTTGTATTGGTAATAAACTGATAAAATATCTAGAGATAAGGGAGAAATAAAATATAAATATGTTCCCTTCGGGGAACCTATTAGGGTATAAAAAATAAAAAGGACGGTTAACCAGTTACTGAAACTACACAGAACCTACCAACCAACAATGTTAGACAGGGTGTACAACCAACAACAACATACAGGGTGTACCAACACAATATACCACTCCTGCAACAAGATCGCAGAGCCAGTCAACACATAATAATAAGTACTATTACAGAATGTCATCAACTAGCGATGATGAGCTAGATGATCAAGAAAATATTGAGCATCCATGGCAAAACGTGAAACATACCAAAAGGAGGAAAATAAACCCAAACAATCAACAAAGTGTCCCACTAAACAACAGATTCAATAGCTTACCTGTAGATAACGAAGTAAGTAACAATGAGAAGCAGCCAGAAAATATAATTCCAAAACCACCACCAATATTTATTTACGGGGTAACTAACTATCAAGAAATGAGAAACAAGTTGAGGGAAATAGTTGAAGATGAACAATACCGTACAAAACGCTAGCAGATAATACAATAAAAATTAGTAGCAACGTTTCAGACACCTATGAAAACTAATACATTTTCTGAGGGAAAACAAAATCATACACCATACATATCAACTCAAGGATGAGCGAGCATACAGAGTAGTAATTAAACATCTACATCATACAACTGATTTGAACGAAATCAAAGAAGAACTATCTCAGAAGGGACATAAAGTTAAATTAACCATTAAACGGAAGAAAACGAATAACAAAAGAACCATTAAACCTATTCTTTGTTGACTTGGAGCCAGCAGACAATAACAAGGATATTTATAAAATAAATACTTTTCAGAATAAAATAATACAAGTAGAACCACCAAGAAAAACCAGAGGTATAGCTCAATGTATGCGATGCCAAAACTACGGACACACAAAAACAATGGACACACAACAATACTGCAATACTGCAATCGACCGTACGCAATACTGCACACAACAATACTGCAATCGACCGTATGTACGTGTAAAATGTGGTGGACCACACAGTACATCCAGCTGCAAGAAAAGTAAAAACGTACCCGCAAAGTGTGCTCATTGTGGAGGCCCGCATACGGCAAGCTACAGAGGATGTGAATTCTACCATAGAATTACAGAAAAACCAAATATAGCAAATAACAGGCTCAACATCCAACATAATACAACCCAATCAACAGCTCACGTTCGACAAAATATCAGCTATGCAAATGTAACAGGCAATAGAAACATCAATCAAACTAACAACGAAGACAACTCAAATATAATCAGCAAATTCTTAGAGGAATTCAAGGCGATGTTTCAGCAACTCGTCCAACAAAATAGCATGGTACTTAACATGCTCACAACGTTGATAAGTAAAATTCACTAAATTCTTAAGAATTACCTATTGGAATGCTAATGGCCTTCCACAACGAAAACATGAAGTTGAATTATTTCTCCATCAAAATTCAATAGATATAATGCTGGTAAGTGAAACGCATTTCATAGATAAAACATATTTTCATATTCCACGCTATATAACTTATATTACTAATCACCCAGATAACACTGCACATGCTGGAACAGCAGTAATTATCAAAAACACTATTAAACACCATGAAATGCCTAAATATAAAGAGAATTTTCTGCATTAAACTGATGCCATATGAATTAATTATTAATAATGCAGTCTATTGCCCACCGCGACACCAAATAGAAAAAGATAATTTTGGGAATTTCTTTGAAACATTAGGGCCGAAATTCATTGCAGGTGGAGACTACAATAGCAAACATACTCTGTGGGGATCACGGCTGACGACTACTAAAGGCAGAGAACTATCAAATCTGATACATGAACAGAATTACTCGTTCCTGTCAACAGGCACTCCTACGTATTGGCCATCTGATCATAACAAAATACCAGACCTATTAGACTTCTTTATCACCAATGGAATTTCCTCAGAATACATGGACGTTGTATCAAGTCACCAATAATCGCAACAATTAGTAATTTTGTTATTAATAAATACACAATTCCTGGATTACACAACAAAAACACAAATTGGTCTAAATACCAAAATAAAATCGATGAGAAAATAGACCTAAAAGTATCCCTTAAAAATCCGAACGAAATCGATTCGGCAGTAACAAGGCTAATCAGTATCCTAATAGAGGCAGCACAACATGCAACACCTCAATCTGACATGCCAAATCAAGGATATAATATACCGTTACAGATAAAAAAACTTATAGCTATAAAACAGAAAGCGAGAGCCAAGTGGCATCGAAGCCAGGCTCCGTCACATAAAACTATCTTAAATAGAGCGATTAATAATTTGAAATTAAAACTAAAAGAAGCTCGAGAGAGATCATTTCAAGAATATGTTATAAAGCTCAACAGATTTGACAATACAATTTGGAAACCAATCAAACATAAGAGAAAACCTAAAATACAAGATACACCCATTCGCAACGAAGAAATGCCAAATTGTAATTGGGCCAGAAGCGACGAAGAAAAAGCGACCGTGCTTGCTAAATATTTTGCTGAAGTGTTTACTCCAAACGATGAGGAACTAGATGAGGAAATAGAAAGAGAATTGGCTGCCATCATGACGGACATACCATCCATTCAGGTTGCTACTCCAAAAGAAGTCAAAAGAGAAATTAGTTTACTGAATACAAAAAAAGCTCCAGGTATCGATAAAATTATCCCTAAAATGTTAAAGGAATTTCCAAGAAAAGGGATAGTATTAATCACTTACATACTCAATGCTATGTTGAAATGCAATTACTGGCCTAAACAACTGAAAATTGCTCTAATAATCCCAATACTCAAAATCGGAAAAGATCTGACAGAAGCTTCATCATACCGACCTATAAGTCTACTGACCGTTATGTCAAAACTTTTTGAAAGACTTATACTCAACAGAATAAATATTGACCCCGATACAGAAAACTGGATTCCTGTACACCAGTTTGGCTTTAGACAAAACCATTCAACTACGCAACAGACTCATCGCATAACCCATGAAATAAATAGAGCAATAGAAAACAAACAATCCTGTACATCAGTGTTCCTAGATGTCAGTAAGGCTTTCGACAAGGTTTGGCATGATGGCCTACTATTGAAAATCAAAAAATCTCTTCCTATAACATATTACCATCTCTTAAAATCCTATCTCATTGAAAGGAAATTCAAAGTTAAAATAAACGATAGCACATCGGAAAAATATACCATTAGATCGGGAGTTCCACAATGCAGCGTTATCGGCCCCTTGCTCTACGTACTCTATACGGCTGACTCTATACGGCGTACTACATTTGCTGATGATACAGTCATACTTTCATCAAATATAAACCCAGTCGAAGCCTCAAACAAACTACAAACCCACCTGAACCTAATTCAAACCTGGACTCGAAAGTGGAAAATTAAAATAAATGAGACAAAATCAGCGCAAGTCAACTTTACCCTCAGGAAAGGGCAGTGCCCTAGCTTACATTTTAATAACGTAGAAATCCCAACATTCACGAATACGAAATATTTAGGTATACACTTGGACAGTAAACTTACGTGGAAAACCCATATAGTCAAAAAAAGAAAACAAATTGACCTAAAAGTAAAAGAATTGAGCTGGCTTATCGGAAGAAAGTCTAACTTATCTTTAGATAACAAAATTCTATTATACAAGGCTATCATTAAGCCAACGTGATCAAGAGCAGCAGCATAAAATATCACCACAAACTGGAAAGCCATCCTAACACCCTACTACAGCCTGTTTTGAATCCAACAAATAATAGAAGACTAAAAGAAACTGGCCAACAGACCTGATAGAAGGATAATGGGGACTCGTCGTTGGGGGAGTCAGCTCATCACGCCAATATAGGGAAGTCTAGCCCTCAAGCTATCACATTAGTTTATAGAATATTGTAATTCTGATTGCTAATATACGAAATAATAATAAAAAAATATATATAAATAATTTGTTACGTTTATAAATTAACGCGCGTGTATTTCTTGCATTTGCGCATTTTTTCTTGCTTCAAAGCACTCATGAATACCCCGCGGTTAGCACGGCAGCAGTCGAAAAATCCGCTTCATGCAGATCACTCATTTCCATACCAAAAATACTGACAGTGACCCGGTAGTCGACGCCGCACATAGTCCAGGTTAAGTAATCCCTTCATTCTACAGGGTTTGGTATGGGGCATTTTAGATATGGAACCTTTTTAGACTCCAGTCATTTTAGATACGGGAGCTTTTTAGACTTCTAATATTTTAGATAGGGGACATTTTAGTTACCAGACATGTCTGATGCTAAGCATTTATGGTACCAAACTTTTGGTCTCCATACCTATCTATTTAATTACCGGACTTTTCAATAGCCGGATATTTAAACAGCGCCACAAAGGATAAAGGCCAGACATTATTTTATTATTATTTTCACTATTATTACCCATTTACTATAGTATTCAATCACTATTTGTCGACCATAATTTTCTTTTTCACGAACCCTAGATAAGATCCCTAACACTTTAACACTGTTAGTTTAATATTGAACATTTTCCTCTTTATTATGCCTAGTTAAGTAGGGTAGTAGTAAGCATCACCTTTAATTTTTTTTTTTTGCGTTATAAATATTTAATTTTTTTTTGTTTGTCTCTGAACTTGTACTTGTGATTATTAAATAATTTTTACAGTTGTCTTTTTAGAATAGGTAGACCCTTTTCCCAGTTTAAGGATTTATTTGTTTTGATTCCGAAAAACTGGAATTAGGAGGAAATTATAAATGATAGATATTTATTTTGACAGTGATGAGTATCACTGTAAGTGTTCAATACTTTGATAAGGGCTGCATTGTATTGTAACCGATCTGTTGGTATCAAGAACAGTCGAAATCGCATAAGCGGATGAATGATCTGGAATTATCGAATCAGTGCTGTTCGACTAAGTCCATCGGCGGTTGTCGGAACTTTCTAGGTTTCTCAGGGAATTAAATAAATAACAGAGGTGCCGGCCGGGAACAAGTTAATTCCGAAGCAGCGTTGGGCGGTGGTATTAATTGCAGTAGTGCCCTTGAGGATATAGTAGATATAAATTGTTATAATTATAAATGTGTACATCGTTATTTTATTTTGAAGTATAATCGTTTTAGTTAGTTTTTGGAGACTGCTAACTGTCTAATAACGTTACAATTTTATTAAAGGCCGTGAAGTGGCTAGACTTAGCCTTTATCTTTCGCCTTGATAGTTGAGTGGTTTTATGAGCTTTCCCTGTTGTATGACCTCAGATTGGATATTGCAGCCAGCGAATATGCTTTAATATTAATGTTATTCTACTCTTAAACCAATGTGTAAACGTTTCTGCATTTATCGATATTTCTTCTAGCTCTGTTTCTTTTTGGTTCTTTCTTTTGCTTGTTAATTCTTCCTTAAAGGTTCGTATTTGTGTCAATTGCAGCTTTATTTTTATTGTTCTATAAGTATCCAAATATATATATGGGTTTCCCGAAATTCAACGTCAAGTTGGAGCCGGGCAAAAGGCCAGGTTATACCAGTTCTGGTAAAAACAAGAAAAAAATCCATGTCACCATGTTAAGGGATAAAAGCCATATTTTTGAGAATCTTGAAATTCGATACCCTAGGCTAGATCTTTAGGTACTGTTATCACAAATTTTCCAATTTTTCAGTGTTATGTTTATAACGTAATCCTAACTAACCGTGCTATTAATTGCAGTCACAAATCAAACAATAAAAGTTGTTAATTTAGTAAAAATAAGTTTCATTGAGTCGTGGTTTAAGGTACTACTGTCGGTTATAGAATTACTGTTCAGAATGAAATGAAACTTGGCATATTGGTACATTATAATAAGATAATGAACTAGTTAATTTTTTAAAGAGCTGCAGAGAACCAGAAAGAAGAAATTCATAAAAAAAATATTTTGCTTTTATCATTGATCCTTATGAGAAATTACAGATTTTATTTTATTTTACAAAAATTACGGTTCAAATTACAAAGCAGGTGGTATCAACGGAAAGAAAAAAAATCGAACATTCTGGTTACACAAAAATCGACCTTCAGAGCGTGTGATATGAGTAATTAGCAAATAATTAAGAAAAATGTTCTATGTTAATTACATGTGGCAACGGTGTCAAAGAGGTGCGCGCGAAATTTAAACACACATCGAATGCGGTTTGTGGGGATATTAGTGTCATATACATTTTTTGTTACAAAACATACGAAGTACTTTATATTAATCCAATTACATTTATTACATAAAGTAATACATCACAAAATATATAGTATTATTATTCACGTATGGGCCCTGGTGGACCACGCGAAGTACAATTAGAGGCGTTTGTTGTTGTTAGCCTTCCCTTGCGCCCATACTAATTTCACTCTTTCGCTATGAGCTTTCTTCGTTTCGTCAGACCAAGTTGTTCCAGTCTTCCTACATTTTTCTCTCTGGCCAACCTTCCAAACGTTAACCTTGTGCCTGAAACAACCTCTATCCTGAATTTCACTTTGTGTAATATTTGCTGATCTTAGGTCCTCTTTAATTGCCGCAATCCATTTAATTATTTCTACTTTAGCTCTACTCCTATTTTCATAAAATTCGACTATTTGTCTAGTTAGCCTACTCGGATTCATCCGTTTGATGTGTCCCTAAAACTTAAGTCTTCTTTTTCTCATATCGCTATGTATATCTGTGTATTGTTTGATTTCTTGGTTTTCTCGAAGTCGGTATGTTGTGCTATTTATTTGTTTGGGGCCTAGGATTTTTCTTATGATTTTTCTTTCCTTCTTTTCAATGTCCTCGATGTCCCTCTTTCTATTCAAAATGAGCGTTTCGGCAGCATATATACATTCTGGCTTAATAACCGTGTTGTAATGTATATACAAAATATATAGTATTATATAAATACATTTTAATATTGAAAATTTTTTGCGCAATAGCTTTTTGCGCATGATCTCATATTTTGAGTGAAACAGAGTTACTGAAAGTATACTTCTATCTTTTTGCTTTTACGTGGCGTTGCCAAATATAAATACTACGGAAGTCAAATAACACAGAGCACACATTTAACTGTTGTGATATCGACAGTACTACCTTAAAAAATTATGTCAGCTATCTTTGACACTTCATCTTAAAAAAAAAAATATTACACTACCCTGGGCAAGTTAATTCAATGAATTTATTCAAAATTTCAAAATGGCACAACAATTTCCACTTTTCTTTCCACAAAAAATATTATTGCTTATTTTTTTTTTTGTAAAAGGACCACATTTCAAAAAACTTATACCATGATAAAAAATTCTTTTGTGTGCTCAAAAATGGGCTTTACCAGTGTGAGACGGACAGATGTGGTAGTGACGCTGTTTGACAACGAATTAGAAAGAGACAAATTGACATTCAACTTTAAGATGGCCCAATTAGTGAAGATTTCAAAATGATAACAATAATTGGCATTTTTCTCTCCACAAAAAATATTATTGCCTTTTTCTTGCAAAACAACCTTATTTCAAAAAAACTCAACCCAAAGTCAATATATGTGAATCAGATTATTATTAAGATAAACCTTAATCAAAATGAAATGCAAGGAATTACTGTAATACTTCTATTTATCACAATGTTTTCCTTTAAAACTAAAGCAAATGCTCAAATTGTTTGCCTTCGGCACTAATATGTCCTCTGCATCGCCTCAGAAAAGACTCGTGTGAATCTCCTTGCATTTATTTCTTCTGTTGTTTCAACAATTCTGTGACGCAGTTTGGCTAGATTTTGTATTGGTTTTGAATATACTTTTGCTTTTATGCAGCCCCACTAAAATAAATCAAGGAGGTTTAGGTCCGGAGAACGAGGACGTCACTCAGTTGTTCCACGGCGCCCAATCCACCTTGCGGGATACTCTGTTCTAATAATCCTATACAGGACGAGCGTAATGCGCTGGGTAACTATTTTTTGAAAGCACATTTCTCTGTAGATATTGAGTGGTACATCTTCTAACAAAGTCTGCAAATCGTTTTGGAGAAAATCCAAGTAGTTTGGCGCCATTGAAATGCTATGAGTTTTTTGAAGTGTGGTCCTTTTGCAAAAAAATAAAAAAAAAATTGTGGAAAGAAAAGTTCCAATTGTACCATTTTGAAATCTTGGTTAAATGGGCCATCTTTTGAAATAATTTGCCCAGGGTAGTGTAATACATTATTTATAAAAGATGATTTTTTTAAACCACGACGCAATGAAACTTTTTTTACTAAATTAACAACGTTCATTGTTTGATTTGTAACTGCGATTAATAGCATGGATAGTTAGGAGTTAGTTATAAAAAAATAACATTGAAATATTGGAGAATTTGTGATCACAATACCTAAAGATATAGTCTAGAGTGTCGAATTTCAAGATTTTCAAAAATATTATCACTTAAAACAGTGTATGAATTTGTTTTATTATTTTTGCCAGAACTGCTGTAAATGTATGTATTGTATGGTATGTATGTATGTATATATGTATGTATGTATGAATGTATGTATAAATGTAATGTTTGGTGCGTATAATGATGGCCGATAAAGGAGCGGTGCCTTATTAATATATTTTATTTAAACTCATTTCATTTTTACGTTATTTCTAAGACAATATTAATTTTCCAGATTGAATTATTGAATTTACCGATCATTTAAAAACCATACATGGTATTAGTTTGAACATAAACAATTACTTTATTCATAATTTTACAATGACATTTATATTGAGAAAAAAAACGTGGTGAAAAAATAATAGTAATTTTTATTACAAATCATAGAAAAACTAAAAGGAGTAATTCTCTAAAACTGTTTAGTGTATATAACTACCGAAACTTAGTATTTTGCAGCATGATCCTTATTCTCAATTAGTGATTGACATCTTCTTGGCATGGAGTCGATTAGATGTCAGCATATTTCTACAGGTATTGAAAATTAAGCTGTCTGAATTTCTTGCCACACTTCTTTTTTGTTTTCTATTTTTTTTCACCAGCAAGAAAACCTTTCAACTCTTTCCAAAGGTTCTCGATAAGATTTAGGTCCGGGGACCACATTAGAATTACATTTGGGATTAGTAAGATTCCTAAGTAAATTTATTTTGTCATATTTTCTTCTATCCAAAATATTGGACCCACTCCGTTGTATGAAAGGCACCTTTATATTTTCATGCTATCACCACGATGTTTTATTGTTACCACGATGCTACTGTATTACGTAGATTAAATTATTATTTATTAATACGTCATCTCATGTAAAATTTAACATCAGAACCAAATAAATTAATTTTGGTTTCCGCGCTAAAAGGAATGATTTTTCAATGTTAGAACGGTGAATATCTTCACAACAATTTCTTTTTGGAAATTTTAACCGCTGCTTTATATTCTGTTTACTCTGAAACGGAACTTTCCTAACTGCTCTACTGTATAGATACGTTTGTTGTAAAGATCTTCTTATTGTTCTGGTGCTGATATTTAGATCAAGATTTCTTTTTATAACGACAGAGGTAGCAAAAGGACCTTTCAAAGCCTCGCGTACAATACGATTATCCATTTTTTTGCTCGTTTTTCTTGGACAGTCTCTCATTTCTGGTTGTTTTTCGGTTACAATGATTCTTTCAAAACTTTAGCAATTATATGGGGTGACCGTTTAATTGCATTCGTAATAAATGCATAATATTTGGTTTGGCTTCCCAACTGCAAAAATAAACGCCTTTCTTCAGCAGTACAGTGACTAATGCGGCCTATGTTTATATTGTTTATATTGTGTCTAATGCGGCCTATGTTTAGGGTTGCTAATTATATACAGGGAATAATAAATAAAAACAAATATTTATTATTGAAAATGGTTTTATTGTTTTGCAAAATATTATTCGCGATGATCGATAAACTTTTGCGTACGTTTGGACCAATTTTCATTGCAATTTTTCCATTCCGATTGAGATATATTCCAAAACATGCATTCTAAATGCATCAATTGCTTCTTTTGACGTCGAAAATCGTTGACCACGTGGTTTATTCTTCGCGGTCGGAAAGAAAAAGAAACCATTTGGTGCCAAATGGGCACTGTACGGCGGATGGCCCATCAATTCAATGTTTTGATGGTTAAATATTGGATTGTTCGGTCCGATATGTGAGAGCTCGCGTTGTCGTGGTGAAGAAAAACCATCGACACAGGAAAAGCAGCGACGAACATCCAGCGACACAGAATCAGTCACTGGGTATTTTTTCTTATTTCTTGAAAGCCTTCTGGCAAATAAACGAATGGATATCATTCAGAAATGACGGTTCTACGATTCTCTAGTGACATTGTAGCCATATGCCAAACAATTTTTGTTGGGTTAGGCTCATTTTGAAAGACCCACACAGTCGACTGCTGTTTATTTTCGGGTTCATACATATAGATCCAAGATTCGTCACCTGTGTAGATGTTATACACGCATTTTAATGCACCACGATTGTATTTTTTGAGCATTTCTTTGTAGCAATCGGCACGAGCCTTTTTTTGACCGTTTGTCAAATTATGCGGAATCCAACGAGCACAAATCTTTTTCACGGCTAAATGTTCATGTAAAAATTTGTGTATGCTAGTCATACTAATGCCTAGGGATGCCTCAATTTTACGGTATATCACATAACGATCTTGTTTTATAAGTTCGCACACAGTATCGATATTTTCTGGCACAACAACCGATTTTGGACGGTCTTCTTTAAATATGTGCGTGAGTGAACGACAGCTACGATTGAATTCACTAAACCAGTGATATAGAGTAATTTTAGGTGGTACTTCATCGGTAAAAGTCGAAGTGATTTGATCGATGCATTGTTGTTGAAATATTCCACGTCAAAAGTCGTCTGGAAAATTCTCACGGGTTAATTTAATTATTTAACTGAGATGAAATTTTTAAGTCACTAAACAACACAAATAGCGTCTTTATGACAAAACGTTCTGACTACGTATACAGTTAACAGTCTCAAACTTTACGATATATATACTAGAGGGCGCCTAGCAACACCATTAATGTCAATTTCGGATACGTATCGTACAGTGGGAAACGGACTATTTTTGCTGTGTCAACAAACTAAATACGTATAGTGGGAAACGGACTAACTTTTGCTGTATCACTAAACTAAATATATATTTTATCAGAGTTGGTACACGATACCGTGTATAAAATTAGTACACTCACAGTCTGTATATATATATATATATATATATATATATATATATATATATATATATATATATATATATATATATATATATATATATATACAGACATACATAATTATATATAAATGGTGATATATATTTATATCTCAAAATTGGCACGATATAATTTTATCTGATTATATATAATTACATACATTTTTATATATTTAGATATAACTTTATATTAAGGTTTGGTTTCAAAGGATTATATATAATTTTATATTATTGGATAAAATTATATATTATAATATATAATAGGTATTATAATATTATAATATTTAATTTTATATAATATACAATGGACATATAATTTTTTTTATTTATGTTCATTTTTTCTTAAAATACACTCTGAATTTATATTATTTAAATTAGAAGTATTAATTAATATTATTTGAAAAGTATTTATCGCCTTGTGTCTTTATGTTTTTTGGATATTAAAAGTTATCAGTTATAGCTATGAAACTTATTATTATCTAATAATGAAACTATAAATTAAATATTTATTTAACAAATAATTGGAAAAGTTTTTTTTTCTAGTCGATTTGTAGTCGATGTGTCCTTTTTTGGATATTAAAAGTTATCAGTTATAGCTATGAAACTTATTATTATCTAATAATGAAACTATAAATTAAATATTTATTTAACAAATAATTGGAAAAGTTTTTTTTCTAGTCGATTTGTAGTCGATGTGTCCTTTTTTGGATATTAAAAGTTATCAGTTATAGCTATGAAACTTATTATTATCTAATAATGAAACTATAAATTAAATATTTATTTAACAAATAATTGGAAAAGTTTTTTTTTCTAGTCGATTTGTAGTCGATGTGTCCTTTTTTGGATATTAAAAGTTATCAGTTATAGCTATGAAACTTATTATTATCTAATAATGAAACTATAAATTAAATATTTATTTAACAAATAATTAGAATTTTTTTTCTAGTCGATATGTAAAGGTTTCACAGGAATCTTATGGAAAACATTTTTTCCAACTTTGAGAGTTAGAATTTTATATAAATCACGAAAGAATATTGGAAATTATCCGCCATCTAATTTCCCAGAAAGGCATTTTAAAATTACATTTCCAGTGGTTGACGTTAAAAATAAATCCTAAAAAATGTTTTTTATCTCTCCAATTCTCGGAGTCCTAGCTTATTGTAAGTCAGCCATTTGTACGAAGCACAAGCGTGTTTGGTTTTTTTCTTTCAACCTTTACTATCAGCGTACTCTAGGGTATATTCTATAAAAGATAAATAAATAATAATAATTCCTAAGTAGATCAATTCTTCTTTTGGAACCTTTGATGTGAAACACTAAACTTGAAGATATTCACCACTAAACACCAAATCACTTTTTTTGAATTTTTCGACGCAGGTTTCACTAACCATGTTAGCATCATCTGGAGATGAATTAATCTAATTCTAAAACTAAACTGTGTTCTATTTATATGAAAACACTACCTAACAAATGGTGTAAAAATCATGAACCGTGAAGTTTACTTTGGTGTTTAGTGGTAAATATCTTCAAGTTTAGTGTTTCACACCAAAGGTTCAATTAGAAGAATTGATCTACGATGGCTACACGGTCAGCGGAACTAAATCTTTATCGTAAGTACACTACTAAAATTAGGTTTATTGGAGCAGATATTTGGTTTCTTAAGTCAGACTAATAAAATATTTCTCAATTTTATTAAAGTTAATATTTCATAATCTTCCAAAATATGTGACAAAATAACTAATTTTGCAACACACAAATGGCTTGACTTAGAACTCAAACATTTATACAGTAAAAGGAGTATACTTGAAATTCAGGCGTAAAATCTTTACAAGAAATTAACTTTTAAATTAACTAATGTAGAACATGAATGTTCCTGCAATTTTCAAAAGAATATGTTCACAGCAGTAAATAGTAAATATATTAAAATTATCATCTTTAAATAAAAAATTTAAAAAAACTTAAAATTGAGCATTCGAAAGAACAAATTCCAGAATAGAACATCAACATAGTAGAAAATCTTTCAACTCAGACGTTCGATAATCCAGAACTAGATCTTTTAAATAAAGGCCTCAATTGTACTTTGCCGGCTTCCCGCAGTGCTTTGGAGGATATGGTAGCCGGTATTGAAACTGGTATTAAACACTTACCGAAGTTTTCCAAAGCTTTCGTCAGAGAGTCATGTAAAAGCAAAATTGCCAAAAATATTTCAAATAAAAGTCAAAAAATGCCAAATATCTCTAAGATTGTCAAAGCGTCTGCGAGAGAAAGATTGTTTTCATTTAAAAGCTGATAAGGGAAATAAGGTTGTAATAATGGACAAACCTGATTACTTTGAACGCTTTGAAAAATTAATGTTCAGTCAGCTTTTTCAATTATTAATGTAAGGCTTAGCAAACTTCACGGTTCATGATTTTTTACACGCTTCGTTAGGTAGGGTTATCATATAAATAGAACATAGTTTAGTTATAGAACATATAGAACATAATTAGATTAAATCATCTCCTGATGAACATGGGTAGCGAAACGTGCGTCGAGATTCAAAAAAGTGATTTGGTGTTTAGTTGGGAATCTTTTCAAGTTTAGAATTCCTAAGTAGCCAAACCAACGAAGGATTGACAACAAATAAAATAATAATTTAATTTACTATATGAATGTTAACTATACAGGTATACACTATAAATAAAAGAATCCCCGCGATTGACAAACGCTTACTGTATTAGAACCAGTTAATTATGTACAATATACGTTTTATCATTAATATAAACTAAAAAGTTTTTAATATATATCATTTTGTATAGTCTATATATCTCTTCTATGTATCCCTTCAATTTACATTAGAAAATTATTGGATTATTTCGGGAAAACTATCTTTTTACTATTTAAGAACGATAAATTTATTATCTGACTGTATGATGACTGTACCATTATATTTGAAATTCTTCCCATAAAATTTTATCAACTCTCCGGGCTTGGGAATATTTTCCTCATCATAACAAAAATCAAAGTCAAAAATGAATCAGAAACATTTTAGCATTTAGAATCTAATTAACTGTTTCAACTTAATTTAAAATTCATTAATCAGTAGTAGAACTAAAAGATATTTAATATGTCCACCTATTTTAACGTGTTGTAACGTTTTAAGAAATCTCACACACTGTTACTACTATGATTAGGTTAGAATATTATGTGACCACACACACAAACATAATTTACACGTGGTGTTGGTTTACGTTAAACAAAAAAATTGAAATATCAAAAAATTGAGTATCAAGGTGATTTGTATTTTATATTGCAAATATATCCTATTGAACACACAATAATATTTATGCATTTAGAAACTAAAACCAAAATTAAATACATTAGCCAATCAAAAAAACAGGTAAAAGCATAACAATAACACTAAAAAACTTATCTTTGTCTCAGCTCATAAAAGTTGGCAATTATGTATGTAAAAAAACTGAATTTATTTGATCGAGTTTCGTTTTGCATGCATTGTTTATACTTTACATTTTTTACAATCTTGAATGATTAAATTTTAAAAAAATCAAATGAAACGTTTTTCAAAAAATACATAACTATCACCTATTTTTTATATTTATGATAATATTATATGTACAAACGTGTACATTAACGAACTAATGAAAAATATAATAATTTTAGCTTTTATTTTTATAAATTTTATTTTAACCCAGAAAAGTTTGTATATCTTTTATCTTCTACATAAATAAGTTATTATTCAATTAATACTGACATCAAACAAAAACATTTTGAATAACTCAATATTTAAATATGTTAATAATCAAAAACTAAGTGAGGATTAGTCTGAGGCTATTTAACGATTGAACCTATAACTTAACGTAGGTTCTGAACTACGATCATCAGCTATCGACAAACCCAGATCAGCACCTCCCTCGGGCTATCAACCCTTGGTTTCGAGCTTAACCGTAAGTTTCTCGAGAAATCTACCGACTGGCGAGTGACCAACGTAGAATATTTTTCAGAAGGCATCCGGCCTTACCCAGATTTTTGCCGATTGACATGTAGTACGCAAGTCTGGACGCTCCTCGAAATGGTCACCAATAGAGATGTCCGGATCGGATCTGATCCGACTCCCAGATTCAGATCTTTTAAAAGAGCCGAATGAACCGGTTCCTAAAATTATGATACTCGGATCTCGGATCCCAGTCGTTTCTCGGTTCTGTTGGATCTTAGACAAGGACAGAAAGGTTATGTTCTATAACGCAGAGAACATGGCATTGTATCTTGTGGTGAGTGTTGCCTGCGTCTGTCCGCACCTATCGCATAGAAAAAGATAGAAGTAGTCGGGTCGGACGGATCTCGGGTCTCGGGTCTTTTTTAGATCCGTTGATACGTTGATCCGTGAACCGTGATAATCGGCCCAAAAGATCCGTGGGGAAAGGAACCGTGGACCTGTAATGCAAAATAGACCGTTCGAAGTCGCCGTACTGCGGCTTAAAATTTGCAATCTATTATTGTTTTATGTACCTAAATATATAAATATATAGAATAATACAGATATTAATTAAATAGATTAATTTAGTTTTAAACAATTACATATTTACATGTAACAAAATTTTTACATGTACATTAATATATATATATATATATATATATATATATATATATATATATATATATATATATATATATATATATATATATATATATATATATATAGAGGGTGCTAAGAATCACCGGGTTAGATCAGGCTGCCATTGGACTTTTGACATTGCAACGTTAAATATACGGACTATGAAAACAGAGGCCCGATTGCAAGAACTGTTAATCGAACTTGACAACATACATTGGGATATTATTGGGCTCTGTGAAACACGAAGGAAGGGTGAAGAGTTAATCAAACTGGAACCAACTGGACACGTACTCTACACTCGAGGTACGGAAAATGGCCGATGTGGCGGAATAGGATTCCTCATCAATCGAAAGCTGAAGGACAGTGTGGTAAAATTTGAAAGTACATCCGACCGATTAGCCCAATGCGTCATTCAGCTGAATAAAAAGTTTAGGCTTCAAATCGTCCAAGCTTATGCACCAACTATAAGCCATAAAGATGAGGAAATTGAGGAATTTTATGATGATGTGGCCCAGCTTTTATACAAGGAGAAATGTAGGTACAAAATCCTGATGGGTGATTTTAATGCCAGAATTGGAACAACAAGAACAGACGAAAATGCAACTGGCCCATATGGAACTGGTGAGCGAGACAATAGAGGTGACAGATTAGTTGATTTTGCTGAAGGACAAGAACTATATATTATGAATTCATTCTATAAGAAAAATATCAGCAGAAAATGGACATGGAAAAGTCCATCTGGGCTCACAAGCGAAATTGACTACATCATGACCAACGATAAAACAATATTTACCAATTGTACTGTCCTTAACAATTTTAATGTTGGAAGTGACCACCGAATTGTACGAGCAAGGGTTCGGATTGACTGTCGAAAAGAGCGCGAAAAAATGGTAAGATCAAAGAAGGACAAGGTGGATTCTGGAAAACTGCTGGAGAGAGGAAGCGATTTTGAGATTGCTTTGTCAAACCGGTTTGCTGCGTTACAAGATCCAGAGGAGGTGGAAATATCAGTTCAATATGAAGAAATCGCCAACAATGTACTTCAAACGGCTGCTTCAATAGCACCAGAGGAAAAATGTCTCAAACAAACAAAAATCTCCAGTGAGACCATTGATTTAATGAAGAAACGGCGAGCAATGAGAAATGCAGGTAGTCCTTTTGGCAGGGTCGAGTACACTGAGCTCTGCAAAACTATAAGAAAACGTATCAGAGAGGACACGCGCCGATTCAATATGCAGCTAGTGCAAAAAACCCTGGAAGAAAACAAAGGAATTAACAAAGCTAAACAGAAGCTGAGAAACAAAAGAACGCAAATATATGCTTTAAAGCGTGAGGATGGCACAGTGTGCAGGACGCGTACCCAAATGTTAGAGATTGTCAGAAGGTTTTATTCCCAGTTATATGAAGATCAGAGCCAGTCAGGGACAGCAATACCCACGGAAGAACAATATATAATACCAGATATCCTAATGGAGGAAGTAACAAATGCTATAGAATTGATGAAGAACGGCAAGGCTCCAGGAAAGGATAGTGTAACTGTCGAAATGCTAAAAGCTGGTGGTCGGACGTTATATAAAACACTGGCAAAATTATACTCAAAATGCTTCAAAGAACAAAAAGTACCTGACTTATGGAAAAATGCAGAAGTGATCCTTTTACATAAAAAAGGAGCACAGGAAGATTTAAAGAACTACCGTCCAATAAGCCTCCTATCAGTGATGTACAAAGTTTTCACTAAGATAATTTCTAAAAGAATATTAAAAAAACTGAATGACGCACAACCAGGAGAACAAGCAGGATTCAGAAGTGGATTCAGTACAATGGATCAGATCCAGGTTGTACAGCAGGTCATAGAAAGGCACAACGAATACACCATGCCACTGTGCTTGGCTTTTATCGACTACGAAAAAGCATTTGATTCCATCTCAAAGCATGCGATAATGGATGCACTGCTTAGACAAGGTGTAGAGAGAGCCTATGTAAACCTATTAGAATCGATATATGATGGAGCTACAGCCACAATTCACCTTGATGATCTTGAAGTGGGAATTAATATAGAACGAGGTGTACGGCAGGGTGACGCAATATCGCCTATTCTTTTCTCGGCTGGCCTTGAAGAAGTATTCCGTAAACTGGATTGGGTTCAGGATTGGGTAAAGATCAATGGTGCAAACTTAAACCATCTTAGATTTGCAGATGATATTATTCTCATTTCACAAGACCCAGAGGAGCTGCAAAGAGGCATACAAGAACTGCAAAGGGCTGGCGAATCATTTGGCTTGAAAATAAACCTGAAAAAGAGTCAGGTTATGTTCAATAACTTCGCTCAGGACAGAAGAATTTCAGTTTTAGGAAGGGATTTAGAGATTGTGGACAGCTTTGTATATCTTGGGCAGAGGATTTCCATGGAGGGGAATACCGCCCGGGAGGTGGAACGGCGTGTTAAATGTGGCTGGCAGGCATTTGGTAGGCTCAACATAGTGTTTAAGAGCAGACTCCCACTTTGCCTGAAAAGAAAAGTATTCGATCAGTGCGTTCTACCCGTTATGACATACGGAAGTGAAACCTGGACACTCACATCGCAATCAATTCAAAAACTTCGGGTGGCACAGAGGGGAATGGAAAGATGTATGCTTGGCATTACAAGACGAGACAGAAAGTCCTGCGCATGGATCAGGGAACAAACAAAAGTCTGTGACATCATTGGAAGAGTTAAACAGTTGAAATGGAGATGGGCAGGCCATATAGCGAGGCGATGGGACGACAGATGGACCAAGGCAATCTTGGAGTGGATACCGCTTGATCGCAAACGTCCGCGAAGAAGACCGAAAGCACGATGGACTGATGACATCGTTAAGTATATTGGACCCGAGTGGCAGAGGAAAGCCCAGGACCGTGAAGGTTGGAAGCATGTTGAAGAGGCCTTCATCCTGCAGTGGATCGATACGGGCTGATGATGATGATATATATATATATATATATATATATATATATATATATATATATATATATATATATATATATATATATATATATATATATATATATATATATATATATATATATATATATATATATATATATATATATATATATATATATATATATATAATATATATATAAATATAAATATATATATATATATATATATATATATATATATATATATATATATATATATATATATATATGTATATATATATATATATATATATATATATATATATATATATATATATATATATATATATATATATATATATACATATTAACATATTAACTTTCCCTTCCCCTCTTAAATCAAGCTTACATATAGTACCCTCAAATATAGTATTTAATCTTCCTAACATTTAATCTTCTTCGTCTATTTCATCTTCTTCGAAGATAGTTTCGCTGGCCCCAAATCGTTCATGAGCTCCATTACTTATTAGTTAAAACGACATCTTTTTCATTGCACCAAATGATGTCATTTAGAAAGCATTGTTGTAAGGTCTGATAGATTTTAAAAATGCATTTGATTTTACATATGTTCCATGGAGTAGCGATTTTAATAGCTCTGGAAGTTGTCGCAAAGGTTCCATTTTTTGGGCCAACCCAACAAAATTGTTAATATCTATATATGACGCGAAGTTTGAAAGTCATCTGTCATTTAGTTTGTTTACAATGCTTGATTTTATCAGATCATATCAAATGTATTTTGCGATTTTTACAATGGATAAAAATATCGAACAAAAAATTTTGCATTGCAAATGGAATTTCGTGTGCTGAGTCGCTGAAAATGTTGCAGAAGGGTTACGGTGAATCGCCTTTATCAAAAGCACGTGTATATGAGTGCGCTAGAGTGCATTCAAAAGCGGTCGAGATGTTGTGGAAGATTAGGCTCGCGAAAATCGTCATTTAAGTTTGAAAGAGATAGCCGCTGATCTTTCTGTGTTTCACGATTCAATTCGTACCATTTTAAGCGATTGTTTGGGCATGAAACGCGTTTCCGCTCGACTAGTGCCGAAACACCTGAATTTTCTTCAGAAACTCAATGGCGTAAAGGTCGCTAAAAACATGTTTGAACGAGTCAATTCCGATTCCACATTCATTAAACGCATTGTAACTGGTGATGAGACATGGGTATATGAGTTTGACATGCAAACCAGTCAACAAGCTTCGGAATGGCGTCTTCCAACTGAGCCGAAACCGAAAAAACCACGTCAAACTCGATCAAAAGTTAAGGTGATGTTGACTGTTTTCTTTGATTTTTGTATTGTGTACTCGGAATTCTTGCTAGAAGGCTAGACGGGAAATAAAGAATATTATCTGAGTGTTATGCGTCGTTTGAGAGAGCAAATTTATCGAAACAGGCCAGATTTCTGGAAAGAAAACTGTTAGATTTTTGCATCACGACAAATCACAAGGCTATTATTGTGAACGAATTTCAGGCCAAAAATTCAACAAACACAATCGAACAACCACCGTATTCACCTGATATGGCTCCGGCCGACTTTTTTCTCTTTCCAAAACTCAAATTACCACTTCGAAGAACCCCTTTTCAGTCGATAGAAGACATAAAATAGAATTCGCGGCGAGAACTGAAGTTGATTCCGGAAAATGCCTTTAAAAAAAATTTTGACAATTGGATTATTCGTTGGTTTAAGTGTATTATTTCGGAAGGGGCCTAACTTCAAGGCGATATAATAAATTTGGGTAAATAATAAACATGTTGTGTTTTATTAATCAATTCCCGGTTTTTTTTTGCAGAATGTATGCTATTTTTGTTTTATTTATTTCTTTGTTTTTTATGAACCTATGTTGACTAAAATAATATTGCTCTTTATTGCAATCTTTTTTATTGCTCTTTATTCCATGCATTTTCCAACCGCATTGACGCAATGCCTAAAGTGCTGATGATTTGGAGCAGTGGCGTAGATAGTGTCGGGTATAATTTCTTCTCACGGTGTGGATGTCTGCACTTTGTTTAAATATTTGTGAATGTTTTTAGGCAAGCGTATTTACACTTAGAACATTAGCTCTCAGGCTATGAATATACAATAGACATATTTGTGGTACTAATCTCTAAGAGATTTACCACTAAACACCAAATAACTTTTTTGAACTTCTCGACGCACGTTTCGCTAACTATGTTAGCATTATCAGGAGATGATTTTAGATTCAGAGATCAGATCATATTAGGATCATCTCCTAACTCCTAACATGCTTAGCGAAACGTGCGTCGAGAAGTTCAAAAAAGTTATTTGGTGTTTAGTGTAAGTCTAGTAATCTCTTCGAGTTTAATGTTTGGTCACCAAAGGTTCTAATAAAAGAATTGATATTTGTAGTATTTGTAGACTTTAAACATGCATTTAACATAATGAAGAGAGCTAAGCATGAGTAAGTAGTAAATTAATAAAATTTATTAGACCAACACTGACAGAAACGTAGAGCTGCGTAAAAATTCGAAATTAATAAAATGAAAATTTTTACGCTGATTAAGGACTAAGCAAGGCGATCTATTCAATGTTATTCAGTTAGGTTTTAAAAAATATTATAAGAAATGTGAATATTAATAGAACTGTGATTGCTGGATAAACGCCTTCGGTGTCCTACTTTTGCGGACGATATAATACTAATACTACAGCTAATTGTAGCTAGATACAGAAATCGGGAATTACAAAAAAAATTACTGCGATGCCAAGCACGGCCGCTATATATCGGATTAGAAATTAATGAAAATATAACTAAATATTTGATATGGGCCAAAAAAGAATGTAAGTGGTATTTCTGGATGGATGTTTTTGCCCTCATCTGCACATCCATAATTATAAAATGCTTACCCATTAGAATCTTTGGTATTTTCTAGTTATATTTTACATTTTTAATCAAAGGATTTTTTTTGATATCTGAATACAAGGTGCGTCTCACCAAAAACAGGACTTGTTTCAATATCTATTTCTAGTGGTACCATATTTTGACGGGGGTAAGCGTTGGAAAGGTGCATGTTCTAACAAAATTTCATGACATTCAAATCATTAAAGCCAAGTTAAAACACTTAAAGTGTTAGTGTGTTTATACTAAATCAGTGAAAAAATGAACGTCTACCAAGAGCGAATATTAAGTTTTATTTTAAACTTCATAAAACATTCACTGAAACGTTTTAATTAATGATACAAGTGTATGGTCAGGATTGTTTATCCCGTGATAGAGTCCACGAGTCGTTTAAATGATTAAAAGAAGGTTGTGAGGACATCAAGGACGACGAACATCCTGCTCCAAAAAATCCCGTGGTTATTCAAAGTAACATTGAAATTGTGCGTGAATTTTTAAAAAATCAGCCAAAATCTTTGTTGCAATACATGGAAATGGAATTGAACATGTCCAACGATTCAGTTCATCTCATTTTGACTGATCATTTGAGACACGAAATGTTTGTGCATGCTTTGTCCCACACAAATTGCCTGTCGACTAAAAATTGCTCCGAATCCAATATTGCAAGGACTTGATTAAAGCGTCGAAAAAGGACAACAACTTCAAGTTCAGCATCGTGACTGGCGATGAGACGTGGTGTTTTAATATGATCCAGAAACCAAGCGTCAAAGTGGCGAATAGAAGTACCTGAGCGAGCCATATGCGAAGAAAAAGCGTCTCGACGCTCATCACTCATTTTTTGACCAAAACTGGCATTTTAACCATCCATCATTCACCATACTTGACTGATTTGGCTCCCTAGGATTTCTACATCTTCAAAAAACTTTATTTTCCGATGAAAGGACAGAGTTATGCCGGCATTTAAGTCATTCAAAAGATGTCGACCGTCATGCTGAAGGGCATATTTTTGGGCCAGTTCAAAAATTCATTAGTCACTCTAACTGACCGTGCAAAACGTTGTATTGACGCGTCAGGAGTCTGTTTTGAATGAAAATGATGATTATTGCCGAAAAAATCAATATTTGAGTTTTTTTTAAACTTTCTCTTTTTCCGAAGACGTCTTTGTCGTTTAGCTCATTTTCTGTTTCCTTCTAACATTTTGTATCATTTGAATATCAGTTTCCTGCCATTAATTCCTCATTTATAGAATTGGCAAAATATGTTAGATCTCTACACTCCTAGTTGACATTTCTCAAAAATTCTGAGAGCGCAATTCTCGACGTCAAATGGTCCCGAAACAGCAAAGAAGTGTTAAAATATCAAGCAGACCGATTAATCATCGCCCGTTCCGGAAAGAAAAAAGTTTTTCCGGCACCTGTAACCCGGAATTTCCACGACAATTTGTCGGCGTTTCGCTCCGTTCGCGAAATGAGGAAAATCCGGAAAATCTGGCACGTGAAAATAAAAGAGAAAGCGCCGGTGTTCGTTTGGCGCCCTCTCGCGAGTGAAATTACAATTAGTCGCCGCCACTTGTCACCTCTTCTTCGCTTTCTCGAATCTTTTATGATGCGTGAAATGCGCGCGAAGACAAACTTAATGCCGGATTAAAATCTATCCGTTACGTTTTACTTTCGGAGAATTGTGACTGAATCGAGATGGGGCTCGATAATTGAAATAAATCATCTTTAGTTTTACATTTATAAAATTACTTTCTCGTGCTTTATCATCATATCAACGATACATCTATCGTTTCCTAAAAATAATGTGTAAGTGGATATTAACATAATTAATTCATATTTAATTGATAAAAGTGGATTATATATTTCAACTGACACTGCAATAAATATCCTTATTTAAATCGGTACATATTAAAAAAAACATAGTAACAAAACAAGGAATTTTATGAAGATAACAACCAATGCAAAACTCTATATTTTTTGAAGATTTTTTTCGAAAATGGTTCATTTCATCGATGTCGGTCTTTGAATATAAAACTACAGGAAGGAGCATATGATCCTTTAAGTGGAACCAGAATGGTAGCTGCATATGGCCGACTACTGTTTCCGATTTGGAGTAGGGCAGTATGAATTAAAACAAGAAACATAAAAATTGACAGTTGTTTAAAACAATAAATTATTGTATAATTATCGCTACTGTATTAAATTAATGAAGACTTACTAGATACGGCAGATAAATGTAAAAATTTAAATTACTTAAAAAAATCTATTTTTCAAATAGTAAAATGTCTTTTATGTAGCAAATACGACAAAAAGTTATTAAGAAATTGGAATGTTCTGTTATAAAATCATATCATTTCCAAAAATTTGTTAGGTAATCAGTTGCACCTTGCACCGAATTAATGTTCATATTTAAATTAGGTATATATATATATATATATATATATATATATATATATATATATATATATATATATATATATATATATATATATGCAGTGTTCTTCGAAGAATTCTTTGGACTGCGTCCAATGAGACCACGGTGCTAAGTTTAATCATACATTCAAGTGTTGCGTTCCACAATCTTATGTGGAACACATAATAACCTATGTCTCCTTAATTCTTGTAGTGTAAATAGTCAATAGCCCGTAAATAGTGCAAATAGTCAGTTTCATGCTATGAAAGATGTTTATCAAAATGACCAAATGAAAAAATTACAAATTTTAAACCGTCCACTTCAATTGTTGGAACAGCATTTGGTAGTAGTCTCACTTTTACCTTAGATGTTCGATCAAAATAATCCTCAACAATATGATGAGAACATAAAAATCTACTGCGGTTTGGAATAAAGTCTGGCTTTTTAATAAAATTAAACCACTGGGTTCTTCTATTTGGAATCTTTGGGAAATTTTGAAAAAAGATAAACTTGTTTAATAAAATGAAATGCAAATCAAATTGGAAGTAACATTTAGATTTATTAGTACAATAGTTTATGAAAAAAATTATAAAAAAGGTAACACTCTCAATTATAAGTTAATTTTTAACGCCCAGTCTCTCAGAAAACTAAACATTTTAGAACATACGTTAAAAAATTAGGTTCTAAAAACAGATAATCGCTATTTTGAATGACATTATAATTATATTATTTTACTTAAATCAATTTGACTACGCCTATGCATACTAGGCAATATGTTGGTTTCATAACCTTAAAATGTAATTCAAACAAAATACGTTTTTATTTCTAAATAATTGACAAATTTAGAATTAAAAGCACTTACCTATGTAATGTTACTTCTGAATTTTGATTGTTTCGTGTCAGGGAACAACCACAAGACACACAACTAACCATATTTTGTGTGTTTACCTTACTATATTATTGGTTTTATTGTCAATATAATAACTATTAATATGTATTTACACTAGAACACACAAAAAGATATTCTAGTACACTTATTCGGCACTTATTATTGGCCACAACACGCTAAAATTGCACAAATCTACTATTAAACTGCTAAGTTGTTGACACCAACTACCAAAATTCCAAAACAATGAGTCATCTATGGTGTTTCAATATAGCCGTTTCCCTCTCCATTTATATTTGCATAAAGATAGGCAAAACTCCTCCCTGTCAGTTTTATAATCAAAGATATCAATCAAAACAATTTTTTTTTAGTTTAAGGTTAAGTTGTACAGGGTGTCAAAAATAGCAATATTGTGTTAGGGCTAGTCCGTCCCTGGCAAACTAAATAAGCCCAATGTGATTAAAAGGGTTCATTTTAACCAGATTTACCTAATAATTTTAAACAAATATTAAATTACACCTAGTACCTCAAAAGTTATTAAAAAACAAACGATTTCCAGGGGCATCCGTTATGAACCAGTATCTCCGTAAGGGGGGCCGTAGGAAAAAACTGTGTCATATTATTTTTATGTGTTTATCCGGGAGATTGCCCACATATTGTAGGACACCCTGTGTATATATACATATATATATATATATATATATATATATATATATATATATATATATATATATATATATATATATATATATATATAGCAGGCTCAACATTGTGTTTAAAAGCAGACTCCCACTTTGCCTGAAAAGAAAAGTCTTTGATCAGTGCGTTCTACCCGTTAAGACATACGGAAGTGAAACCTGGATACTCACATCCCAATCAATTCAAAAACCTCGGGTAACATAGAGGGCAATGGAAATATGTATGCTTGGTATTACAAGATGAGACCGAAAGTCCTGCGCACGGATCAGGGAACAAACGAAAGTATGTGACACCATTGGAAGAGTAAAGCGATTGAAATGGAGATAGGCAGGCCATATAATGAGGCGATGGGATGACAGATGGACCAAGACAATCCTGGAGTGGATACCGCTTGATGGCAAACGTCCGCGAAGAAGACCGAAAGTACGATGGATTGATGACATCGTTAAGTATATTCGACCAGAGTGGCAGAGGAAAGCCCAGGACCGTAAAAGTTGGAAACATGCTGAAGAGGCCTTCATCCTGCAGTGGATCGACACGGGCTGATGATGATGATGATATCCTGGCGAGATCCTCGAGTCCACAGGAGGAGATAGCACATAGTACAGAACATTCGATTACAGAAGATGAAGAGGGCATACGGCAAGACACATAATATCTACAATAAGAAATGCATAGCCACTCACACAAAAATAAGACACTACAACACAGTAATCAAACCAGAGGTACTCCACAAAAAAGCGGCATAGCAAACGTACTAAAAGAAGAACGCAAAATTATGAGGAAAATTCTCGGTCCAAAACTAACAGAGGAAGGATACAAACTACATTCCAGGAAGACTACAGAGAGAATCTCCAACGTAGCGGCGGACATAAGAAAAAGAAGGTTTGGTTGGTTTGAATTTTTATGGACATATCAGTACACTCCCACCGAAAAGACTCACCAACAAAATTCTTACATACATACAAGGGGTCAAGTCAACAGTACCATGGATCACACAAGTCAGAACTCATCTGGGAAGGGATCAAATGGATCCGACAGAGATTGAGGACAGAAGCAAATACTGAACCAAAATACATATGTAGAACGTCGCATCAGAGCGAATTATTATTATTTACGTACGGGCCCTGGTGGACCACGCGAAGTACAATTAGAGGCGTTTGTTGTAGTTAGCCTTCCTTTGTGCCCATACTAATTTCATTCTTTCGCTATGAGCTTTTTTCCTTTCGTCCGTTTTATGCCTCCGTAAAACTTAAGTCTTCTTTTTCTCATATCGCTATATATATATCTGTATATTGTTTGATTTCTTGGTTTTCTCGAAGTCGATATGTTGTGCTATTTATTTGTTTGGGGCCTAAGATTTTTCTTATGATTTTTCTCTTTCCATCTTTTCAATGTCCTCGATGTTTCTCTTTCTATTCAAAATAAGTGTTTCTGCCCCATATAGACATTCTGGCTTAATAACTGTGTTGTAATGTCTGTTTTGTGTTTTTAGATAGGCATTTTTTGTTGTAAATATTTTCTGTGTAGTTTCAATGCCGTTTACATTTTTTGACATCTACCCTTATTGGCCGCTTTTTCCAACCCATTTTCCATGATTATTTCACCCAAATATTTGAATTGAGAGACTCGTCTGATTTTACCATATTTTGTTTTTAGAAATGCTGTTCTTAGTCTGCTACAGGTCATGTATTGTATCCTTCAAAGGAAATTTGGAGTTTTACCTTTTCTGCTGCTTCTTTTAGGATTTCATTCTGTCTCTATGCCGTTAATACATCTTGAGCCAAAATTGCTAGATCATCAGCAAACGCCAGACAATCAATTTTGATGTTGGTTCTCCCCAGTTTAATGGGCTGGTCAATATTCAGGGCAGACTTTTTTTCACGCCACTCCTGTATTACTTTTTCTAGAACACAGTTAAATAAGAGTGGCGAGAGTCCATCCCCTTGGGCTCTGAGGTGTCACCCATGAATTTAACTTTTGAATGTGTGTTAGTTAATGTTGTTTTTTCAGATTTAGTCCTTGTTCTTTCAAGATTCAGAATAAAGATTCGCGGTTCAATAGAATCATATGCTTTTTTGAAATCCACAAATTTATATATATATATATATATATATATATATATATATATATATATATATATATATATATATATATATATATATATGGAATTTTATCACTATTATTGTTAGCGTTCTTATGAACCTCCGTATCTTATTTGCTTTATTGATATTTAAACTTATGAATGCTCACAATTCAAATTTATGAACTTAAATGCTAAGCGTTTTTTTTCTGTCCCACCAGCATTTTAAGACATTGTAAAATTACTATAATTATCGAGATAATTAAAGGAGACAACCTCGTTTAATAATCCCATCTTCTAGAATTTAGAATTTGGATGGAATTTAGGAAAATTCTTTTAGTTAATTTTATTGAGAAAAGCCCTAATGTCTCGACTAATAAGGAACAATAATTGCTCAGACTCCTTTTAATACTCTTTCGTACCAATTGAGTTCAAAGCATTTGGGGAATTTAATAATAGAGTAGGGAGGGAGAGTTAAGACTTTTTGTTGTGAATGCAAATCGTCCGAAAATGTGACGCTAAAAAAGTTGCTGAAGTCGTACACAATAATTAATATTCCTCTTTGATACAAGGAAAATTCTTTATTCTCATAGGAGGGTGATTCCCGAATGATTGTTTTTGTCCGAAAAATATAAATTTGTCATTTATGAACACAATGCGTTCAAAAGTGTATTGTTTCGTTCAAGTTGGATAACGTAATACGTGTTTTGGTTATTAATATTTTCTTCGCAAAATTTGAACATAATTTCCAAAACAAATTACCTTAATAATCAAAGTATTGTAAGTAATGTCTGAATGATAGTGGCGTGTTCATATCTTTTTTTCCTTTATTTGGGTTTTTCGCCACTATCTAAAACTCAAAAATTGAAATTTTTTTTGAGTTTTAGATAGTGGCGAAAAACCCAAATAAAGGAAAAAAATAAATCAAAGTATTTGTCATCCTTAGCTATTACTTTTTCCCATCTTCTGTCAAATAATGGATTCCGCGCCAAAAGAACTTTTGGTTTTTTAAGCAAACCATTCATCAAGCCAAATTTTCACTTCTTCGTTAGAATGTAAGTCTTCTCCTGAAAGTCCGTGCTGCATCGATCGAAATAAGTGGTAGATCGAAGTTCGGTAAATACGGAGGGTTGGGTAGGACGTCCCATTAAATGGTTTCCAAATAGTTTTTTACACATTTTGCAACATGGGGCCGAACATTGTTATGTTGAAAAATGACTTTTTCATGTCTTTGGGCTAATTCTGGTCATTTTTCCTTCAGTGCTCGGTTCACTTTTATCAAATGTTGTCGGAATCGATCGCCGGTAATCGTTTCACCAGGTTTCAGCAGTTCGTAATACACAGCTCTCCTACTATCCGACCAAATACACATCAATGCCTTCTTTTCATGTATATTGCGCACTGGTTGTGATGTTGATGGCTGGCCTGGGTGTATCTATTATTTTTGCGCTTTGGGTTATCGAAATAGATCCACTTTAGATAACTTGTCATAATCGATGCTAGAAACCTTTTTTTCTGACTGACAAGCAACATTTTACCAGGGATTTTTCGCCTTTCAATGTCTTTTTCCTTCAATTTATATGGAATCCATTTTTCTTCCTTCTGGATCTTTCCCAATGCGTGTAGACATTCGAAAATTGTAGACTGGGTAACATTCAAAGCTTCTGCCTTGGAAATCTGAATCTACCAACTTTTTTAGCTGGACGCTCTTTGTAGTTTTTTGCGCTAGAGCATGTCCCAGCAGCCCTTTTCTTCAAATGGAAGAAGGTTATTAAATTTATTAAACCCGCAAAACGTCTTTTTCTAGTTCATAATTCGACGTATTTTAAGCTATGATTTAAAACTATATTTTTTGCATAATTACAATTAATAACGAAGTTGCTTATGATGGTGTATGTTTTCCTTCCAAAACACCATAGACATTATTAGTTTGTTCGAACAGCTGTATTAGTAACGCCATCTCTTCAAAGCTGATATTATTAACCGAAACACCTATTGTAATATGTAGCATTGAATTTCAAATACGATCAATCATAAGGCATGTACTGCCAGAAGAAATCAATAATGATTGTCATCAGTTCTATTTTAAGGCTTTTTAAAATATATTAATACGAAAACTGTGGTAAAATGAACTTTTACTCATCTTAAGTCGAACTAAAGACTTCTCGAAATTAAGAAAATAAAACTTAGTCTTTTCAATTGTTTAATGGAATTCAGATGCGTCAAAATGTTGGAGAAACCCTCAGTTTTCTGAAAGAAAATTACCCAGAGGAAAACATAAACAATGTTGTTTTAGTACATTTTTATATTGTTGAGATTGGACTCGTTGAGAAAGCAACATTAAGTTACGTTTTTCTGTAGCTAATACTCGTTTAAATCGTGACACTTCATCCTCTCATTTACCATTTCGATAAAATGTTTTCTTCCTTCCCGAGAATAAAAATTTAAAGAAAAACCATTAGCCCCATCTAAATTTTCCAAGTTTATTTTTCGTTAGGAAAAATACACTTCTCAGTCCATGACATGACCTTTTCATCGAAAGCCATTTATGGAGTAATTTATGGCGAGTATTTAATTCTGATTCCATTTTCAATTTTTTTTTTTCAATATTTTACAGGTTTTATCCAGAATCTTTGGACATTCCTAATTCTTGTTTGTACTTTCGCAGAATGACTCTTCTTCAAAGCCAGTCGGATATCGAAGTCATAGTCGGATATCGAAGTCATAATCGATTTCAGATGTGTTAAAATGTTGGAGATATCTTCAGTTTTATAGGAAAGAGGAAAACAATGTTATTTCAATAAATTTTTAAATTCTTCTGGCTGAACTCAATCATTGAGAAAGAAACACTTAAGTTACCTCTTTTTGTAGCCAATACTCGTTTAAACCATGGCAGTTCATTCTCCCATTTGCCGTTTCGATACAATTTTTTCTTTTTTCGTGAGATCATAAAAATTCAAGGAAAAACCAGCCCCATATAAATTGATTTTTTTTCGTCAGAAAAAATAATTTCCTTGCACTGCTCAGTGCTCACTGCTCACAAATTTATGATACGTTTTTGATTCTGGTTCTATTTTCATTTTTTTTCTAACAATATTTTCATATATTTTAATAATCTTTGGACATTTCCAATTCTTGTCTGTACTTCAGCTTCCTCACCAATTGGTTGTTTTGCGGTCTAACATAAATTCAAAGCAATTCTCAGAGTGACCCTTTTAACTCTTCTTCCAAATCAGACAAAACATATATAACGTAAATGGAACAGTGATAAACTAAAACAGGTAGTAGGATATGCGGATGATCTAAACATATTAACACGAACAAAAATGTTATTAAGAGAGACCTATGATAAATAAAGGAACATGACAAAGGAACCGGTCTAGAAATGAATATTGACAAAACAAAGATAATTAAAAAGTTTCCTTTGTAGCCACTACTTATTTAAAATATGATACTTCTTTCTTCCATTAGAGGTTTTGATAAAATCTTTTTGATAAAAAGGAAAAACCATTAGGCCTATCCAAATTGAAGTTTTTTTGCACCAGGAAAACTAATTTCCATCCACTACTCAGTCCAAGATATGACATTTTTCAGCGAAAACCATTCAGATTAATTTATGGCGAGTATTTAATTCTAATTCCTATTCAATTTTTCTTACAATAGTTTCAGAGATTTAAATAGTTTTTGGGCATTCTTAACTCGGGTTTGTACTAAACTCATCTCCTGATGATGGTAACATGGTTAGCGAAACGTGCGTCGAGAAGTTCAAAAAAGTGATTTGGTGTTTAGTGGTAAATCTATTCATGTTTAGTTCTTCACACCAAAGCTTCCAATAAGAGAATTGATCTGGTTTGTACTTCAGTTTTCCCAATAATTACTCTTGCTCTTTTACAGGAATTCGAGGCAATTCTCCGAATGACTCTTTTAATTCTTCTTCAAAGTCAGACGAAACGGACTTAGACGTAAATGGTCGGTGATAAACTAAAACTAGGTACTAGGATGTGCTGATGACCTAAAGATATAACACGAACGAAAATATTATTAGGAGAGAATTATCATGAAATAAAGGAAAATGGCAATAGAACCGGTCTAAAATTAAATGTTGACACAACAAAAATAATTAAAAAGTTACTTTTTTACGTTTAAAATATGACACTTCTTTCTTCCGTTTGCCGTCTCGATAAAATCTTTTTGATAAAAATGAAAGAAAAAACTATCAGGCTCATCCAAACTGCGCCAGGAAAAATAATTTCCTTCAATCACACTTCAACAATTATTGTTTAAGGCTTTTAGAAGTAACATATTAATATAAAAACTATAGTAAAATTAATTTTTACCCATGTTAAGTTGAACTAAAGATTTCTCCAAAATGTTTTTCAAGAAAATAAAACATGGTATTTTCAATATTTTAATTGATTTCAGATGTGTCAATATATTGGAGATATCTTCGGTTTTATCGGAAAGAGGAAATTAATACAAGGAAAACATAAATTGTTTCAATACATTTTTAAATTCTTGAGAGTGAACTCGATGAGAAATTTAATTTAATTAAATTGTCTTTTGTTGTAGCTAACACTCGTTTAAAACATGGCACTTGCCCATTTGCCGTTACGATTAAAATTTTTCTTCCTTCATAAGATCATCAAAATTAAAGGTAAAACCATCAGCTCTATCCATATTGATTTTATTTTTCGTCAGGAAAAATAATTTCCTTGCACTGTTCAGTCAGAAGAAATCTTCGGCTTTTTCTTTTAAATATATCCACTACTTCATCTGCATGAATTTCTGTTCCATAGTAAATGTTCATGAGAGCCAAACCATTAAGTCTGTTTTCACTTGTAGTGTTTCGTAAATAGTTTTTCTCCTTAGGCTCGAGAAAGACCTTTCTGGGGTAGCAGTGGATACAGAAATGGTAGCCAAGATTTGTAGTAATGTGTAAATATTAGGATAAAGGTGTTTACCGCACATATCTAGGCATTCCAAACTAGATTTCGGGGTAGGCGAGATACTTGTTTCCATACTTCAAGTTCTGCTTTAACCACTGATATGTTGCTTTCGGGAAGCAGTGACGAGTACATGGAAATTGCTTCTTCAATTTCAGAACTGGCAGTAAAATTTGAAGGTAGCACACCAGATTATGCTGATACTACTTTACGATGTTTGGTAAACCTTTCAACCAATTGTTGAATTGTATGATCAAGAAATGGAATGAACAAATTAATTTTGTAATACGTGCATACATCCAATGCAGGAATGTTCGGTCTATTTAATTGTCTTCCGACGACGCGTGGCATTCGCAGTATACCACCATTTTCTTCCAGTAAAACCTTTGCGTCTTCATAGAGATAAAGATATTCGACGTCAGTGTTGTTTCTCAGGAGTTGTAAGACATTAATAACATCATCTACATGTTTGAATGCCGTGATAAAATCGATGTCAATTGTCTGTAATTGTTTTGATAGCGACAATGTATAGCTCATAACTTTTTGAAGAATCACTAAACACATCACAAAATTAGAAGATAGATGCGTACTTAGCAATTGGGCGGCTTGTTGCGATGTTTCCTTATTATGATTAAATTGGAGTTCTTCGAGAGCATTCACAATCGCTGAATAAATTTCCCTGAATCTTATAATAGCTTCATGTTTGTGGACCAGCCAGTTCTGCCAGTTCTGAATTTCGCTTGTGGTATCCCGATTTCGCATGAGCTTCAAATATTTCTAGGGCATTTTTCCACTTACAAAAAGGTTCGGTTACCAACTGGCCGATCCTTTGATGACCGCCTTTACCTTCATCAAGTGAACGTCCCATTACCACGCAAACTCTGCAGTATGCTCCACTTTTATATTCCGAATATGTCAACCAGGGGAATCTCTCCAACCATTTCAATTGAAAGCGCAAGTTTCGTTTTGTGGAAATAGGAAACTTATAATCTCTGGGTGGGTTCCATGGCGTTTTTAAAATTTGGACTTTAAAATATTCATCCAAGATTTTTTCTTGATTCGCGTAAAAACCAACATCCAACTTAGCTACAGTTGTAAAAGATGAGGTAACAGGCAAGCTGGTCTGTTGCAGACTAGATGTAGATTCTGCAGTTGAAGGTATCGAACAGGGCACCAGCGACGTGGCATCGATTTCGACATTCGGTATTGTGATTGAGGTCGAGGTCGAGGGTCCGCTTGTCATCACAGTCTTCTTATCAGCATGCAAGGTAGCTGAAGGTTTGATAGCTAAATCCAAATTTGTTTCTTTATTAGAAACCCCTTGACTACACCACATTTTCAGTAGTCCATACCTTTAAGTTTATCACCCTTCCTTTTTTTCCCTTCCATTTTTCGACAGTAATAATGATTCACGTATCTATCCTTAACAAGGTCACCGAATAACACTGCACTAAAATTATTCACTTACACGGTACACTTAATTCTCTTCACTATTCGTTCACCACTTTTCACTTATATTCGCTTCGAGTTCGCATGGAACAATACTGCCGTAAGCGCGGTCACGCGCCGCTTATATAGCAGCCCAGTAGTAGCCGTCCAGAAACTACCACAAAGCTCCGCTCATTCCGACCGAGGGGCGTGGCGAATAATCGAGAAACAACGCAAAGTTTCCATACGATACAAAATAGTTCGACTACTCGACAAGAGATGGCGTTACTGTGCGCAACGTCCACTAGTTCGGATATATATTCAATTCAAATGTAATAATTTAACTCTCTTCACTCCTCGTATTTTTTCGGTATAATATTAGGTAATATTTATCTTATTTCGGGGGGGGGGGGGAACCCCAACCCCCGCCCCCCTTGGCTACGCCCGTGTTCCCGATTCTAAAGAATACAATTAAAAACATTCAACATAAAATCTTTTTGATAAAAATTTAAGGAATAACCACCCGGCGCGGAACAATAATTACCTTCCATTGCTCAGTCCAAGATATGACATTTTTTCTTTACAATTTTTTTCTTATATATTTTAGATATTTTAATAATTTTTTGATATTCTTAACTCTTGTTTCGAGAATTCGACCCAGTCAGTGAAAATAATGGAGTGTATTTAAAACATTGAGCGCGTATTTTTTGCGAATAAATTTTGAATTTTACACAAAATTACACCGAATAAACTTTTAATAGATTAATAAATGACTACCATCGATCGGCCTGAAATACTGCCTTTACTTTTAAATGGATTTTCCATTGCAAAAACCATAACACAAAACTTTTTATTTGACATTTAAATTTGTTTGTAGATAAACAAACCGCCGAGCTGTCCGTTTAAAATGCAAAAGGTATAGTCGACGGTAAAAAGGGAGATTTCGATTAGGAATCTCTTGCGCGTATATTCAAATCCCGGCGTCTTCTTATCTGGGAACTTCATACTAACTCGACTTTCTTCCGCTGAGGTGTTGGAAACTTTCAGAATTATGTAACCGAAGTTTTGTGATATTATCTTTCCGGAATATAATATTACCTGTGATGGGTTGTTTAGCGTTTGGCCACGTGTGAAATTCGCTTAGTTAGTTATTTTCGAATGAAAGTACATATAAATAATTTATAAAGCATAAAGATATCCATAATCTGGTATTTTTAATCAAGGATTTTTTTATAAATAATGCATGAAGCGAAATCTCTAGTTTAGGCGAATATCAGGCAAAGTTTAGAACGAACGTAACAATATATCAGTTAAACCAAATAAGATTTTTAAATTTCTCGATGCAAGTTTCGCTAACCATGTTAGCATCATCAAGAGATGATTCAATTTTCTTTCGTGATTCAAGATTGAATCCACTCCTGAACACATGTCAACAAATTTATACTTTTTTAAGGTAACATTGATGAAAATAGGTGTATATGAGGTATTTAGTAGTCCTAAATCCGAAAATTATAATCCAATTACCGTAATAAGTACAGTTTTTTGTTACAGGGGGTCGGTGGTGAGGAAAAAAATGGAGATGACATACTTTTACAATTTAATATTTATTCAATATCAACATTGGGATGATTATATGAATACAAAATATATTACATGAGATATACGCGACAGAAACTTTCACTTTTTCCTCTTGTATTCTGTAGCATCATCTCTTTTTTAAAATCTGCAGTAGTCGCCTAATATAGATGGATTTCAGTGTCTCTGGTATCTTGTTTCCATCGTCGTCATGTCCTGGTGAAACCTCTCTCCTTATTCGTCGCTTACTGCACCCAAATTTTCCGGAAAAAAACCCAAGTAGGTGTGCAAAAAATGCATTTTAAGGGCAAGCGACGCACTAGTATTTCATACGCTTTCAAGAGTTCGTCTATGAGTTTTTTTATAGTTTTCTTCATTCTTGTTGCCCAGAAATCCTTTCACTACACTTCTTTATTTGAGGTCCAATAAATATGAGGAATAAGCACCTTTTTTGGGTTAATAAAGGGGATATATTGTTTGTTTGAAGTACCAGATTCAAAAAAAGTTTTATGAGGGCAATCTTTCTTACTGTAATATTCTTTTGTTCCCTTACTGTCCCATAGACATAAAAACTTTCTCCCTCTACGTTCTTGTGGTGATTTCTACATTGTCCAATTCAAAGCCAGGTACAAATATTTTCAATGAGCCCATGATATAAAGGAGAAGCAGATGAATAAAAAACCACGATTAATATCTAAATTTCCACTATATTTAAAACTTGTACGTATGACAATTGTTTCGACGCACAGTGTCTTTTTCAAATACACACTAAATTAAACTAACAGTAAGAAAAGCAGTTACTACCTAAACTAATCTAATAAAACCATAAATGATGATAGTGGGAGTCCCGCGTCTCAATGTCTAGAGTAATATCAGTTTAACAAGGGTGAACCATTCAAGTCTACCTGATCATTAAGTAAAATACCCAAATTGTTTCTTTTATTAATTTCTAGGCTCTCTAAAAGGTTTAGTTTTTTAGATTTATTTTCGTTATGCAACATTTTGAAATTATCGTTGAAAGTGTGATTTTCTAACATTAAGTGATTGGCATAATGAGAATTATTCTGTTCTTTAATATAACTTCTTTTATGTTCATTAAGCCTGGTGGAAAAGGATCTTCAGGTTTGTCCAACATAGGCTTTTGGGCAAGAACCGCACTCAATTAAATAAAATCCTGATTTATGAAGTTTATTTGCTTGACTTTGTTTTTTATTAAGCGTCCAAGACTCTGGTTTGTTCTGAATGCAATATTTATATCGCTTGTTTTTGACAAATGTTTAGAAATTAATTTGGTGACTTTTCCTGTATATGTAATTTTTTGTATGCGGTGTTCTTGACTTTATTGACAGGATATATTAAATTAATGGTATTATTATAACATTTTTTATTAATTATTTTATTTATAATGTTTGGGTCATAACCATTATTCACTGCGATCTGTTTGATGACATTCAATTCTTTGTTATAGTTATCTATTGACATTGGGGTATTTATTAAGCTATGTATGAATGAATTAAATGCTGCCATTTTTTGAGAATAAGGATGACAAGACTTGTTATATATAACTAAATCTGTATGAGATGGTTTATGATAAATGCAAAATCATGTTAATTCTCTTTTCTTGTAACTGTTAAATCTAAAAAGTTAATACTGTTGTTTTGTTCATCTTCAACTGTAAAATGAATGTTCTTATGTAAAGAGTTTATATAAGTTAGGAATTGATTTAATTGTCTGTCAGTACCCGTAAAACAAATTATAATGTCATCAACATATCTATACCAGTAAAGTGATGATTGATTATTTAAAATGAATTTCCATCAAGTATCGGCTATCTCAGTTAAATAGAGAAGCAGATACTTGAAAATGGGACGTGCTAAGCCATTTCTGTGAAAAGGTGGTTTAATAATTACCTATGAATGAAACGCAAAAAGAGAATTCTCATCAATGTTACAAAAATCGTGTCGACCTGTGAATTAGCTTATTAGATCCTAAAGTCTATTTACTGAAAAAAGTCAGTCGACATAAACAATGACCAACGCGTGATCAGCACGTGATATTTTAGACAAAAACGCTGTGCGCCCCTGCTATTGGCGGGAATCGGTCTTGCCGATTTGCTTCACCAATGAAAACCCAGATGATCGTTTGACAGAAACACAAGGTTGGCGGCAGTAACGCATACATCGCCGTGATTTTTTGCATTTATTGAGTTGCATTCGATTTATTAATAATTGTATTTTGTTTCCAAAAAATGTCTGATACGGACAAAGCTGATGAAGTTGTCGATATTAGCTGTACTCCGCCCATAAAGAGGACAGTTCTTAGTGCGGTTCTGCAACGATCACGTGCAATATGCGTGAATATGTTTGGGTTAGTTTCTTTCTTCAATAAATAGGCTATAGTTGACGATAATTAACTCTTAATTAACATGTGCCTTAATGGAACAGTGATAAAGAAAATCATATAGTGGGATATGCGAATTACCTAAAAGTTTTTATATGAACGATAATAAACTTGAAGAGATTTACCACTAAACACCAAAACACTTTTTTGAACTGCTCAACGCACGTTTCGTTAACCATGTTAGCATCATCAGCAGATGATTTAATCTAGATTTAATCTAGATCTCTGAAATTAAATCATCTGCTGAGGATGCTAACATTGTTAGCGAAACGTGCGTCGAGCAGTTCAAAAAAGTGTTTTGATGTTTAGTGGTAAATCTCTTCAAGTTTAGTGTTTCACACCAAAGGTTCCAATAGAAGAATTGATGAACGATAATATTAAGAGAGACGTATGATGAAATAGAACGGAAAAAGACAAAAATAAATGGTTTACAAATTATTATACAAAAAGCAAAGGTGATTGAAAGATCTACTGACTAACTAATCTAAGAAGAGAACAGAACTGGATAATAGGCGATGACAACATTAAACCTGTGAAGAAATGTACTTATTTTGGAAACAAAATAAGCGAAAACAACAATATCACTGAAAATATCAGAAATATTTGTACCGTTTTCCATCCTGAGATCAAAGCTTATACAAATGAGTCCGGAAAATTAAAATCATTGAAACACTCATTCGACCTTTAGTTACTTAAGGCTGCGAGACGTGGACCCTCGCAAAGGAAACAGAAGATGGTACTGTGAACTGTGAATGATAATGGTACTGGGAATGATAATGATTGGATTCGTTTTAGAGAAAGGTACACGTGAAAAGACATTCAATATTCAATTTGAATTACTCTTCTGTAAGGAGAATTCTAAGGAAAAGAGAAGATAATGATAATGGAAATTGAATTATGAAGAAATGGAAATATTTGGATGTTATAGATTGTATGAGGGTTGAATATCTCAGCTGGGTGGATGAATAGAAAAAAAATAGTGGAGGCACGAATAGGTTGTGATATAAAGAGAGTTAGACCAAAGAAACACATGAAAAAATAGTAAAGAGATGCTGGAGGTCGATACGAAAGCGAAGGTGCAGTTACTGATGGGTTATAGCAACTACAGGGAGAAGGTTAAGAAATGTTTACTTACATTTTGTTATAATATAACTCGAAAGTGGAATAGATACAATTTAAGCTTCTCAAATGCCCGCCTCGTGTTGTATTACTACACTTTTGTTAAAATCCTTTCATGGTAACCTATTTGGTAACTTCATAGCTCCTCATCTTCGAAATAGTAGGCTTCATTGTCTCCTCCGTGCCATATGCTAACCCACACAATAATTTTTTGAGTCTCCAAAGCTCTACAGTAGCCACATAGTAGCCAGTAGCTTTTGAAGGATTTATCTCTCTTTAAAACTACCCCGACAACAGTGGATTGTTGTGTTGTTTTGGGCTTCTAATATTTCACTGAAGTACCCATACTTGATGGGAATTAATTTTAAATAAAAGGTTAAGATTTGTGGTTAATCCGCTATTAATTTACATTCTATCAAAAAAGTACCGAGGATTAATCATTTGAAAAGCCCGCTTAAAGGGATTGTTAAAATTCTGTTTATCGCTAAATATGCACAACTGTCTTCTATACTGACCTGGAGTTTGAACGTCATCTGTCATTTAGTTTGTTTACAGTGCTTGATTTTGTCAGTTAATCTCAAGTGAGTTTTGCAATTTTTACAATGTGCCGTGCAAATTTTTGCAATGAATTTCGTGTGCCGAGTCGCTGAAAATGTTGCAGAAGGTTTACAGTGAATCGACTTTATCAAAAACATGTGCATATAAGTACGCTAGAGTGCATTCAAAAGCGGTCGAGATGTGGTGGAAGATTTGCCTCGCTCTGGTCGGCCATCAACGTCTTCACCTGAAGTTAACATCGCTAAAGTGAAGGAAATTTTGATCGAAAATCGTCATTTAAGTTTGAGAGAGATAGCCGCTGATCTTTCTGCCTCTCACGAATCAATTCGTACCATTTTAAGCGATTGTTTGGGCATGTAGCCTGAATTTTCTTCAGAAACTCAATCACGTAAAGGTCGCTGAAGACATGTTAGAACGAGTCAATTCCGACCCCACATTCACAAAACGCATTGTAACTGGTAACGATATATGGGTATACGAGTTTGACATGCAAGCCAGTCAACAAGCTTCGGAATGGCGCCTACCAACTGAGCCGAAATCAAAAAAAATCACGTCAAAGTCGATCAAAAATCGAGGTGATGGCTGTTTTTTTTTATTATCGCGGTATTGTGCAATCGGAATTGATTCCGGAAAATGCGTTTAGAAAATGTTTTGACAATTTGATTATTCGTTGGCATAAGTGTATTATTTCGGAAGGGTCCTACTTTGAAGGCGATAGAATACATTTAGATAAATAGCAAAAATTTTGTGTTTTATTGGCCAATTCCCGGTACTTTTTTGTCAGAATGTACTATTGATGTTTATTTCACTATTGAAATTTAATCCACTGTTGATATTATATCCACTTATGGAGAATATTTAAAAACAAGGACATTTCTTCCTCGCTTCACACAAAAATTTGTTTCTTTTTCAATATTTTTGATATGCTTCACTAGCCCACTATGCAACTTTTCATGCAACCTGGTACCTAGATGGGGCCACATAATGGAACAAATTGGAGTAGATTCCATAATTAACCATAATTTACCATAATTAAACTACTGACTCTGAAAGGTGTCGTATCTTGGCTTTTAGTTAATAAAAAATCATGAAATTTGTTGATTACTAAGAAAGGTTAAGATTACATAAATTAATCTCCCTCCAACATTATTCTATTCCAAAACAAAACACGAAAAAAAAATTAACCAAGACAGTGCTCATGCGGTAAGGCCGAATATTTATTTTGCTTACCATTTTTTTTATTCTACACATATTATCCATAAGGAATTCTTGTCAGAATGCAAAATGGTGCATGCCTATTATTATTTGATGTTATGAATTACTTACGGGTCAGGATAATTCGAATCAGAATGCAACATGCACCGATGGAAAAGATACAATATTGCATGCGATACTTTTAAAAAAATATCGTGGTGCTTGGAACATACTACCATACCTACCATATTGGCCTGAGTTGGATCCATGTGACTTGTGGCTGTCCTTAAAACTACAATTTAAAGCTCAACAAACCTCTCCCCTTGGTAGGAGTTTGAGAAAGGCGATTTGAAATGAAAAACGACGACAATAATAAAAGAATATTGTCTTGTAGTTTGCCACCTTGTACTTTGACCAGACTCTATAAATCAAATAAGTTAAATGCCTTAATTGACTTAAAACATTTTTTGAAGAATATGATACAAAATAAATTATTAAATTTATAAGCTATCTTTAGTAGCAGTTATTCAGCCCCAATGTGTTTTTATAGTGATTTAAAGCTGTTGGTGTTTTATGGCATACAGTAATGCAGCACTCTTGTGATACATTGTTGATAAGGCTTGTACTGTTGGAAAAAAAACCGTATCGAAACTCACCATACATGGTAATATCTCTCTGTTTCGTGTTAAACCCTTTATTATTCCAGCAATTACTTCAAAAAAATACCCATAACAATGTTTATCGCGTCCGAGATAGTCGTTAACCCGTCCGTACCGGAATAAACAACCGAAAACGAAGGTAATTTACGCTCCGAAATCGTAGAACACAGTTCGAATATGTAAATTGCGATGGCGCCACATGGTATCTGAACGCTGAAAATGCCCATATACACTACAAGTCTAAAGTTTTTATTTATATCTGATTCCCTTGTACTGAAAATACATTTTGCACTTAGGTCTAAGATTCTTCAAATTCTTATGGTACAAGTCATTTTTCTTGCAGTTGAACCGCCGAAAGATTACCCGTCCGTCATTATTTTAATCCATATGAATCAAATCAAAAATTATTAGTCAAATTAGTGCTAACTTTCATAATGGACGTGGTTGGTGCTTCGAAAGACGGACGTTTATGTTTATGACTTGTTACTAAGCTGTGTACTAAGCTGTACTTAATGTTACTAAGCTGTGGGAATATTCAGGTCTTTTAAAACAATTACATTACATATCTATTACAAACATATCACACATTTATTACACACGTATCATATAATTATATAAACATATTGTACAAGGTATTTCAAACTTCAATTTTACTTCCTTCAGGTAAGTCTGTTGTGTTTGTTTCTTTGATATTTTTAATGCTGCTGCAACTCTCTAAAAAATATATTAACGCAAAATAAGTAAAACGTGATCAAATTAACTATTCTTTAACTCTTGCATGTAAGAAATAGACTCTAAAGTTCCCCCATTCCTTTTTTCCATTTTAAAATACTCATAAACATTGAACATAAATTGTTGGGCTTCGATTTTAGTATTTTTCCCAACATTATCCGAAATCACATAAGATGTTAAATCAAATATAGATACCTTAAAAGTTCGCACTTCTATATTTCGGTTAATATTTTGAAAGGGTTATTTATCTTTCAGTATGTTTTTAGAATTAGCCAATATACATTCTATTTTTATTAGACATTTGTAATAAAATGTCTTTGGTTGGGTTAGAATTATTGAAGGAAATAAAATTTTATGAATCTTTACAAATACCGATAACAATATAATCAATAACAGTAGTTATAATAAGAACTTATTTTACAATAAAACTTTACAGAACAAAATTTAACTCAAACACAATAACAAAACAAGTCAAATGATAACCAAAACCGGACTGCTGAACTCGATAGAGGAACTTTTAACAACCGGCGCGGACAAACACCTTTTAATTCTTTGTTACTTTCTCTTTTCACCCCGCTGTAACGCTGTCGTAACGTACTGCTCCTACCCGAAGACATACGTATTGATTTTTTATCTCCTTCTTTCTCGTTCGGAAAAACGTAAAGAAATGCCGCGTAAAAGAAAATAACATATTGAGGCAATGCCTATGATATAGAAAATTAATGACGTACGGGTAATCTCTCGGCTGTTCAATTGACTGACATGTAAAACTCCGGTATAGATTCCTGATTTTTTAAGTGTATACGAACTTCCGATAGGGGTCGCTGTTAAACGAACTGTGAGTTAGTGCGCCTCTAGTGTCAAAATTATTTTATATAGTCTGATGAATCATCATGGAACGTTTAGCAGAACAACGCTTGTAAATTGTGGAAATTTATTATTAAAATCAGTGTTCTGTGCGGCAAATTTCGTAAATTGTATGGTGCACATATCGCCCAACCCAGCCATGTATTTCCCAAATTATCGACACATTCCGAACCCATTTCACGCTGCTCAATAATAAAACAAAAACTGTGTGTTCCGAAGAAAATATCATCGCTGTTGCTGGCCGTGTTAATGAAAATACAAAGTTATTTATAGAAAATATTAATTTATTTATAGAAAAAATAATTTATGTTATAGTCTACAATATTCAGATCTTTATATAATTTCCATAGTTACGTTACTCTCAGCACCAAACATTTTTCTGACTATTCTTTTTTCAAATATCTAATTATTCATCTTTTCTGTTGTCTTTCTAAGGGCTTATGTTTCCCAGCGATAAGTGAGCTGCTGACTGAATAAGTGTTTTATTTGTCTCAACTTTGGTGTTCTTTTGTAACATTTAGATCTAAAGACATAGTGCAGGAAGTATTCTTCTATTATAAGAATTACTTTCACAATATTTTCGAGATATCCTCTGATATGTTTCGCCGTCGCGACTATTCTCAATGAGAGTTATGGATAAACTCTCAGAGACAATTATCCAATTCTGTTCCCTTCTTGGATTAGTTTTCTTTTTCATCGCCTTTGTTTTGTATATATATATATACATATACATATATATATATATATATATATATATATATATATATATATATATATATATATATATATATATATATATATATATATATATATATATATATATAATAATTCATAATAGGTCTCTCGTAGTAACATTTTCAATCGTTATAAAATGTTTAGGCCATCTCCATATCTTACAACGTATTTGTTTTTGTTTACCCTATTCTATTTACGCTGATGATTTTATTCAATACTATATTAAACAGAACTGTTACCAGTCCATCTTTCCGACCCAAACCTTCTCCTATCTCACATTTTACTGCAGTATGTTATTGGGTTTTTACTACTGCCTTAGAATGAAGCCTCATCTTTCCAATTAATCTAATAAAACATTAATGGTATTCCCATTTCAATCATGGCGGGTACTACTGCTCTTAGTAGGTGGTCATATGCTTGTCTGAAGGACTGTATACTTGAACGTCCCGTTTAGAACCTTGCCTGATATTCGCCCATTCCTTCTTCGATATATAGTTGTAGTTTCTTCCTTACTATGTTTGTTGGAACTTATTACAAGAAACGGTGATGTTAATTGGCCACCAAGATCATGTGATTTGACACTATTGGATTATTTTCTTTGGGGTTACGTGAAAAGTCAGGTCTACAAGAATAATTCACAATTGATTCCTGAAATTATTTGAGCCATTGGTGGTCAAGAGTGGACATTTGTGGAGCTGCAAAAGGTGGTCATTTGGCATATATTGCCTTTCGTGTTTCAATGTCACACACTATCTTCAGTTATCAATAAAAAGTTGTTTGAAATCAACGTAAATTCTTTCCAAACCATCGCATCTCTAGAGTTGTGCTGCTCTATCCAGATCGTATTGTCTTACATTTTAAAGGGTATTGCTTTAACCTTCTGGTTGATATACGATTTTTATATTCCATATAGGAAGTCTCATATTCATATTTCGTTGCCGTGTTGGTTTACATTGAATCAATCAATCGGAGGCTGTGTTTGAGGTGGGAATGCTAGACCGACATCCAATCCGCCCTATCCTGGAGGACCGGGGACTTTTCTATAACTCTTACCAAATCTTAGTCTACTGTTTCCAGTTTTTAGGCGCCGGGGGTTCTTATCTTCATCCGTTAGCTACGTTTTGTACATCCTAATATACAAACTGCAGGGCTCAAAGCACACAACGAGGATATCGGGGTAGAATTTATTATGGGTCTTTGCTCGGGATTTTATCCCGTCAGAGGTCGGTATCGTAGACTGTTTCCGAGACCCTATCACCAACCATTTTGAGCCTATTATACGTCACTCGGTTTAATTGTTTCATTATTTACTGAAAGTATATTAACCAATCCCTTTTTCAGTTGCACAGAGTGTGTAGATCAAGTGTTTATAAACTGTGCCGTGGTTGGTGTGTTATCGTTTTGAAAGCCAGAGAGTAGGTGTCAGAATGAAAACCATTATTTTCCGCATTTATTTCGCACTAACCCACGTAAATCTGATAGGAAACAAAAAGGAACACGCCAAACTATCGAAACAAGATTCCCGACAAGCAACGACGGCGACTCGTTCATTATTTTTCGATACAAATCGACTGTTTAATTTAAATATTATCGCGATTATATCAATATACCGGGCCTTTGTATGTTCGTTGCCCACTCATTCGCATAAAATCAGCCTTCATTTGATTTGTTTTCCTTGTAAAATGACTTTGCAACTATCCGGTAAGTCGCAAAATGAGGTATGCGATACACAAAAATTTGGATCTGCAATTATGCAAACGTGGTGATATTTATTTTAATGAATATTGTAATGTTACTTAATTTCGTGCTTTTCTATTAAAATTTCTGATGCTAAACTCGAAGAGACGTACCACTAAATACTAAATCACTTTTTTTTAACTTCTTGACTCGCATTTCGCTAACAATGTTAGCATCATCAGGAGATAATTTAATCTAATTTAGAAACTAAACTATATTCTATTTATATGAAAACCGTACCAATAAAGCGTGTAAAAATCTATATGCGTTGCATTTATAATTCAAACAGTTGACTGAATGGAATAGGATCTTTATCCAGGTTCATGGTTTTCTTACATTTTTCTATTTGAATACCTTCATATGCATCCAAAGATCTATTATTTTTTACATTTTTAACTAGTCTTAAGTTGCTAATTTCTATATTATGGTGATGCTCGAGTTCATGTTGGCCAATCCAAGAATTTTCATTTCTTCCATTTCTAGTGTGAACAATGTGTTCTTTACATTTGGCTAATTTGAATCTTTTAATTTGCCCAATTAGTCGATTACAATCTTGACAACTAATTTCATATATCCCTATTTTTTATGTTGATCTACTTTATCCTTTGGATTACCCAGGACTTCTCTTAATTTATTATATCGTTTGTAGACTATCTATATGCACTTTTTTAAATATTTTCTAGCTATTGTGTCAATTAGGTATCAAACAATATTACCATACATTTATTTTTCCTTCCCTAATTAATTTAAATTATTTGCTATAATTATACAGGTCGACATGATTTTTGTAACATTGATGAAATGCTCCTTTTGCGTATTTTCACAGAAATGGCCTAGCACGTCCCATTTTCAAGTATCGGTTTCTCTTTTAAATCATGAGGTAATTGAAATTATTTGTACCTGACTTTGGACTGGACAATGTAGGAATTACCACAAGACCGTAGAGGGGGTACTTCCACAACATTCTACGAACATTTAAGGGCAGTTTTATTGTTTTCTATAGTTTAGTTTATTTCTGTCTCGTTTACAGTTCACTCAAGTTAAAGTCGATTTTATATAAAATCGCAAGTTTTGTTATTTATGCGGACGATTTATTTTAAAGTCACAAGCTAGATCTGTATCCCAGTCAAAAAAGCTTATCTTTTATATTTTAAGTGCCAAATTGGAGATCAAGATAAAAGTCACTTAAAGTTAGAATGCATCGCAAGAAAAAATCTATGCCGTTTGTCGTTTCTATGGTGTGGAGAGAATCTACTGACCATGCAGGTGAAGCTATTTTTGTGTCACTAAAACAGAAGGAATTTCAAAAAAGCAAAAAGACAAAATTCAGTATCCAAATTTTCCTTCTGCACTTAAGCCATTTCCTCTTAGCCAGGAACTACCGGTACCCATTGCGTCTTTAAACCTGGATAACATGTTTCCAGGTGATTCTAATTCTCCATCAGGGTCTGATCCACAACTTCCTGAGAACACCAGTTGTGACTCAATATGTTTAACAACTGCTAGTGAACCTCACTTAACTCAGAATGAATTAAATGATTTGGTACGTGACCTGGGATTTTCAAAATAAAAATCGGAACTTCTTGGTTCTAGCCTTCAAGCGGGATTTAACCCTTTTGTTTACTCAAAAGAGGTGCTACTTCCACCTCTCCATATTAAGCTTGGACTAATAAAATATTACCAAAACTAATGGACTAATAAAATAAAAACTTTGTCAAAACCATTGAGAAAGAAGATAATGGTTCCAAGTACCTAAAAGAAATATTTCTCAATTAAGTGATGCAAAAGTAAAAGAAGGTATGTTTATTGGACCTCAAATAATGAAGCTTCTAGGTGATTTCCGTTTTCAAGAAAAATCAAATGAAAATGAATTGGCAGCTTGGAAGTTTTTTGTAAATGTAGTGAAAGGATTTCTGGGCAACATGAATGATGAAAACTAGAAAAACCTCATAGATTAACTCTTGAAAGCCAGTGAAATACTAGGATGTCTCATGTCCTTAAAAATGGAAAGCAAAGAAAAATTTGGGTACAGTAAGCGACGAACAAGGAGAGAGGTTTCACCAGGACATCAGGACGATGGAAGCAAGATACCAGGGACGCTGAAACCCATCTATGTTGGGCTACTACTGCTGCTTTTTAAAAATAGATGATGTTACAGAACACAAGAGGAAAGTTTTTGTCGCTGGATGACATCTCATGTAATATGTTTTGTATTCACATTATCCTCAGTAATGTCTTTACATGGTTTTAATACGTTTGACATGTTTATATGTATTAAATATATATTAGATTGTAAAAATCTGTCATTTCCTTTTTTTCCACCAACCCCCTGTAACAAAAAAACTGTACGTGTTACAGTAATTAGCTTATCATTTTCAGATTTAGGACTACAAAATACTTCATATACACCTATTTTCATCAATGTAATCTCAAAAAGTTTAACTTTGTTGGCCTATGTTATCTTTGTTTAAAAGAAAATTAATTAATGTATCTGCTATAAAATGTAAACTAGCCATCTTAATCGTTAGGTGCCTTCTCGGTGTTTTTTATAATAAATATCGAAATTTAACCTATTTTTGTTGTTCCTACCCACTGAAATATCCAAAAATTTAAATTTATCACTATTTTCCATTTCATTCGTGAATGCTATGGTTAGGATTTACCATGTGAATTCTGGACAAATTCTTCTAAGTTTTTTTTGTATCGAAAATTACAAAATATCATCCACACATCTTAGCCACGGCCTTGGATTAACTGAATTGATCCTTCATCTCGGTTTCAAATTATTGATGAAGGTCAGTGAAGTAGGTCAGTTTAAAACTGCCTTATGCATAAGTTATTCTGTGTAGCTAATAGTTTCTGTTTTTACAGGTAAAATACTTTTAGCTTCACATTTTGAACCTCTTTAGGCTTTCTTTTTACAACCTTTAGAATCTCTCTTGTTTAGATATTGAAGTTCCGTTTACATAAGAAGCGTGCCAGTAGATGGAAAAGATAATAGTCGATTCGGGTTGTTTAGGATTCTGTGACGACACTTTTGGCTAGATAAGTCATGTATATCGAGATAATTCTTTAACATCTCTCTGGCAATTTGTGGACCTTCCAGCAAAGGCATACATCATTTTTTGACTACTCTGTAATTGTTGAAGTGTTTCTAGGGAAGCTGCGTCGGTCATCGATGAAAACAAGTGGTAGTTGGTAGTGTGGTGAGTACGGTATACGTTACCGTTAATGGAGATCAATAAAGAGCGATGATTAATGATTATTAAATTCCGAATTTGAATGGTATTGATCACAAGGAGATGTTGTTCCAACAGGACGGCTTCACACGCATGTGATTTAACGCTTTAAAATTATTTTCTTTGGGGCCATGTTCGATCTTTAGTCTATGCCAATAAACTAACAACTATTGACACCTTGGAAGCCAAGGACGCCTTGGACACCCCTATTGCTTGAAAATTAATTGAAATTGGATTACATATTCTTAGACATTACATTACATTACATATTCTTAGGTATATGTAGTTAAAATTTCAAGTCAAAATATTTAATATTAACGAAGTTGCAGCCTTTTTAAGATTAAGTGGATAGCGCGCAAAGTAAGAAGAGTTGCGGTTTGGCTGTTTGGCACGGGCGGTATTGTCCTGGCGTTTAAGAGCTCTCGTACATTATAGACTAAACTCACTAAACTATCGTACGATAGTTTAGTCGAGTTGGACTGTTTAATTATTCAGTCATGCGTTGACATTTCCGTTGAAAAATACAACTGTCTTCAAATAATTGATTTGTTTTTGGATGTTAACTAACCTTAAATTTCAAAACTTCTAAGTATGTCTACTGGCATACGCCTTCACGGTAATTAAAAGATCTATCAAACTATCGTCCGATCAAAACTTTCTAGTCTGCGGGGACTCTAAGCAAATTTCAACTTGCTTGAAATGTCGTGTTGCTAGTTTAGTGTTACCCATATCGTTCACAGTGAAGGATATGCTTTTAAAAATTATTTATTTTTATTTAAAGATGTATTTTTCAATTAAAATGGTTGTATCCATATATGTAATAATGTATTGTTTTTAACAGGAGTACATCAACGACAAAATTACAGTGTCGAAAAGATTTAGAAGTAACGGCAGATCCCATGCACGGGTATCGAACTATTCACTTTTTGGTGGTATTTAATGCGATATCTACGCTCGTGAAATGCAAAGTTTGTGACGGTGAAATTAAATTCAATATAAAATGTGTATAAGGCTTAAGTTTTAAAGTTGTTGTGTTTTGTAAGTCTGGTTCAAGTGAAATTAATACCGGCCGGACTGCTGTACGGCCCATTAAATGTAAGTATAAGAACAAAGAAAAAAGGAATGAAAATCTTAAAGGCGTTTTTCTCAAAATCATGTTTTCCAACTTTCCGGAAGTTCTCATTTAAGTTCTGATGGATGGAATTAGCCAAACGTAGTCTCAAAATAGGCGGAAACGTTTATTCTAAAGTATCAACTACGATCAATAAAAAATATTGGAAGAGTTTTTCCAAAAAAAAATTATTAACTGAAACAATTTTTAGCATTTGTTTTTTTTGAAAAAAAAAAAATATTTTTATATGATAATAGTCTATACACTGCATTAACATATATAAATCGAAAAAATATATTTTTTTACTAATTAGTTTCCTGCCAAAAAATTCCGAGAGCTGCTCAATCCTACCAGGCTACTGAGTACTATTCCTTCCTCTTTCACTCCCACCATTTGTAAACTTTTTTTGTATAACACGTAAACGCTTTTGTATTCTTTTATTAACCTTTTCTCATTCTTTCATTCTTCTGCTCACATATCTGTTCAATGTAGCCTTTCGACTGAGACATATCCCCGCAAGCCGAAATAATCATGATACCAAAGCCAGGTAAACCACCCAACGATATCAAATCCTATAAGCCTATTTCATTGTTGCCTATTATCTCAAAAGTTATTTGAAAAACAACTGTTAAAACGGCTGAAAGCAGTCATAGAAGGCAATAGGTTGATACCAGATTATCAATTTGGTTTCAGTTCTAAACATTCAACCATTGATCAAGTTCACCGCGTCACTGAGAAAATAGAACGTGCACTGGACGTTCTGGAACATATATGATTTGCAGCCTTCCTAGACGTGGCTCAGGCCTTTGATAAAGTGTGGCACAAAGACCTAATATACAAGCTAAACAAAATGCTGTCTAAAGAATATGTAGAGATACTGACATCATATATATCGGACATACTTTTTACGATAAACCAAGATGAATACACTGTGTCCTGTGTACACTAAGTGTGTACAACCAAGATAAATGCACTGTGTACATACATGTCTCGCGTCATGTATTTCGTTCGCCTTGCGAATACTTGTTTTGATATGGGATTTGCTAAGGGTGTATACACTGAGTACTACTTTTTAAATAAAAATAATCAACTTTTAATTGCAAACATGAAGGTGTCTGATTTAAAACAGTTAATAATGACTAATTTAAGTTTGGAGGAGAAAGTTAAATTAAAAACTAACAGTCGTCCCACGCCCGTATTCAATTTGAGTCAAGTTCAAAAAGTATGTAAAAATAGGGCAAGTTTTATGCGAAAATTTGACAGTAAACTATACACTAATATTTTGTGGCTATGTGATTGTGAAGACAATAATTCTCTGTTTTGTTTCTTGTGTTTATTGTTTGGTGGTGACCAGCAATGGACTCGCGAAGGAGCGAGGGATCTAAAATATTTATGCTTTCGGTATGCTAAATATTGAGAGTGCTATAGTCGAATTAATTTCGGACTTATTCGGAAAAGTTATTGAAAAATTAATTTTGGACAAAAATAGGTGAATGGAATTTCACTTTAAAAAGTAGGAAACGGCGAGGTGCTATTCAACGACAAAAATGTGTACAATAACCCTTTTTTGTCATAAAACTTTGATGTTTTTTCTCTTGTCTATTGATTTGCAGTTACAATAAACTGTTTGAATGGTTTACTCTTCGGGAAACGGTAACTACCTACTGCGCAACAAGCAACAACTCATCCTTCCAATGTCCTTGTAAGTAGTAACAATACAAAATTCTAATCTTTTCCTGGTTCACCTCCTGTATAGGGTTTCAATAGCACGAAAAGTAAAAAGGAGGAAGGGGAAAGCAAAAAAAAATCTTCAGCAGCACTATTTTCTTCTACGCCCTCCCACTTTAAAAACCCACGATCCGCCCATGACTGATTTATAATCAAATCCTAAAACCAGTTGTGGGAATATGCCAGCGATATTAAAACAAAACAAATATGCATTCATAACTCCGATCTTCATCGAGATCTTGGAATTCCAACCGTCTAGGAGGAAATCAGGATGTTTGCAGGCAAGCACGAAGCCAGGCTACGCCTTTATGTTAATGCAGAAGCTCTTCAACTGCTGGACAACCAAAATCATGTCCAGAGACTGAAGAGAACTAAACCTCGTGTAATATGTTGTGTGCAAAAGGAAAGCATAGTCCGCGAGTGGAGTAACATAATCATTAAAACAATCTGTATCATTAGATAAGTATTTGGGTTAAGATTTGTTAGAGAAAAATTAATGGTTAGTCTTTTCGACTAGTTTTAAAAGATAAAGAAGGAAAAAAAACTAATACAAATATAAATTATATAATAAACGTATAATTAAACGACTTCAGAGTTTCGTTATTTTATATTTAATACATTTTTTTGAATTGTTTTTAAAAAAAAAAAATTATGTTTTTGGGTCCAACGAAGGAGAAATTCCCTTTAACAGAATGCGCTTTGGCAGAAGAAGCTGCGCCCGACATTTGAATAAAATTGTTTCCAAACTTTTATACCATTGAATGTTATTACACATAAAATAAATGGTTTCAAGGCATCTAATTTAGTTGTTGTTTTATCTGAATTAAAGTACAGACGCACTAAAAAAAATCGCCCTATATTTTTTAGAAAATCTACGCGGATGCTATTTCTTGCTTGTAGAAGTTCAGTAAAGGCGGTTTGTTTAAGTTTATTTCATCATTTTCAAGGGTTTTCGCATTTTTGATACGATTTATATCTCAACTCTCCAGATGGTTTGGTTTGTTGCTTTTGATTTGTACATGTAAGATTTTGTATCACTGTTCTGAATGACCAAATAAATGAAAATGAAATAAACCGGAGAGATGGATAAAAGTCATCGAACAGTATAATAGATATACTATTGTATCGATAACATTTGTAATTTTAGTGATTTTCAGTAAATATATGTTTTTTACCCAAAAAATATAATGAATTTTTGTATCAAGTAAATACTTTATAACCACATTGAATATCGTAAAAAAATGTTTCGTAAAATTGCTGTATTCGAAAACGAAACTACTAGGCTTGGAAAACTTACCTTCATTTTGAAGACCTCACTATATTAAATGTAAGTTTCAAAGTTTCCTAATAAACTTAGTTCTCTTCCTCTTTTAATGAATATTCATGTTGTAAAATTTCCTTAAGCACACTAAATCATTAATCATAATACCATCCTTTCGATTTGACCCAAAGTTTTTTCCTAAATCATAAATAAAAAATTTGGGCTGTATCTAAACATCGTCAAATCGCATTTGAATCATTTATATTCTATTTCATATTATTCAAATATTAACTTAACATTCATCTTTACCACTGATTTGGCTTCAAATTTATTTTCTCTACTTCAAAATAGTACCATTTCAATGCAATATACCTATTTCATATTTTTTCCACTCTTCGAAATAGTTTTTCTACCCGATTTCTGGTATTTTCTTCAAAACGGCCTTCAAAGCTGTGTGCACGAAGTTTTTCTCATCGAGGAAACAGGAAAGTCACAAGTATTATGTGTTGAATATGGAGCTTGTGGAATGGCTTGAATTTGCACAAACAACAAATCTGAGAAATTATAGGGCAATTTTTTTAAGTGCGTCTGAACTTTAATTCAAATAAAACAACCCAATTAGATGAGAGGTTTTGGCAGTACCATTTAGATCTAGAGGGAGTTGCTTTCTTATTTTCTTGTTGGTAAAGTTGAGATGTTATAATTCAGTTCACTGAGCTTGATTTTCCATTTTTTAGTCCAATTGCTATTTAGTGCTATTTCATCGCTTGCTGATGGTAGTTTTCTAGTTGAGGTTTCTATGTTTTGGTCCAAGGTTAGTGGAACAGTATCATCAGCAAATGTGGCTATTGCAATGTATATATATATATATATATATATATATATATATATATATATATATATATATATATATATATATATATATATATACATATATATATATATATATATATATATATATATATATATATATATATATATATATATATATTAGAATCACTACGTTCTCGGGTAGAACCGCGTTTTAGATTTATAAAATCTCGATATTTCGGCTTCCACTTTGAAGCCATTTTCAAGAGAATCTAGTTGATTTGTGGACGTGGAGGGGTGGGGGTGAGATGGGAAGTGGACGTTTGACTAGAAGGGTTTCGGATGGGCAATTTGGAAATAAGCAGTTTCCATGTATTTGGAACTCTAAGACCGCCGTCCCTCTTGTTTAAGCAGCCTGGACATTTTTCGATCTCAATTGCTTTACGAATTATTCGGGATTTGTAGGAATATATAGGTGCGATTACTTTGGCCTTGTCACCTTTTGGTCCACCTCCCGTCTCACCCCCACCCCTCAACCGAGCGCCCCACCTACAACCTCACCTATTAATACAGAGGTCGCGCCATCCACGTTCTTTTCTGGTTGTGACCTTTGGGGAGAAGGCAGATTGAGGCTCGAGATAGTGTTTAAGAACAAATTCCCACTTTGCCTGAAATCGCAGTCCTGCCCGTTATGCCATATGGAAGTGAAACCTGGACACTCACGTTGCAATCAATTTAAATACTTGGGGTAGAAAAGAGGAGAATGGAAAGATGTATGCTTGGGATTACAAGACGAGACATAAAGCTCTGACCATAGATCAGGGAATCAGGATCAGGTGTGTCCTGCCCATTATGACATATGAAAGTAAAACCTGGACACTCACATCGCAATCAATTCAGAAACTTCGGGTAGCATAAAGAGGAATCGAAAGATGTATACTTGGTATTACAAGACGAGACAGAAAGCCCTGCACATGGATCAGGGAATAGAGGAAAGTGTGTGCGATGCGAAGCGATGGGACGACAGCTGGACCAAGGCAATCCTGTAATGGATACCGCTTGATCGCAAACGTCCGCAAAGAAGACCGAAATCACAATGGACTGATGACCGTGAAAGTTGGAAGTATGCTGAACCCTGCAGTTGATCGACACAGGCTGATGATAATATATATATATATATATATATATATATATATATATATATATATATATATATATATATATATATATATATATATGGTTGGCCTGTTCGATTGTGTTAATACGTTTAACTGATCTACATATCCTATGATCTGTTTTTCTTTATTTTAATCATAATTTTATGTAGCTATATTGAAGGACCACATTTTGGCGAATTGTTAAACCAAAGGTCACCTTACTTTTTGATCGTAGCAGTATTTATTTATTTTCAGTTAGTTCATTAATCAGTGCAACCTCTATTCCCAATAGTTCGCATGATTTATTGGTAACACGAACGTGTACACGTAAATGTAACTAACTAATGTCGCATTTGATAGGGATTTATTTACTGTTGGAACATGAAATTTCTGTTGGCGGTATGAGTTACACTTATCGAGTTAATATTTGATATGACTGTAGTTGTTTCCCGTGATAGAACGTACACATCAATTTCCCAAATGAGCAGTTCAAGCTGAAAATTACATTAGATTAGTAAAGATTCTAATTAATTTTAATAATAGATATTATTTCGGTGCATTTTTTAATTTAGAGTTTTCCAATAAGTGTGTCAGAACGTTAAAATGATGCAAAGTGATAACTACAAGTGATAATTCGGTATATTTTATCTTAAAGGTCAAATAATTGTATGATGTTTTGAATGTAATGCCAGTAAAATGTTCAATTTATAAAATGTTCAAACGCCAAATTTTCATACATATCGCTGGATATATTTTCAGTGGTGACCTGAATGTTTTCTTTAATAATTGAAGAAATGAACTGAAATTGACTGAAAGAAATGTCGGTTCACAGTCTAATTTCTTATATCATTTTGTTGCTACGACAGTATCTTTCAAAGCGTCTTGATGTTTAAACGATTTCGAGTTAGCATCATATTTTTTTCGTGTGGTAAACATGTCGAGTTTTGAGCCAAATAAAGAGCATTTAAGACGGTATTGTTTTTCTTCTTCCATCAAAAGACAGACGCGAGTGAAAGCCGTCAAATTTGTATAAATTTACGGTGCCATTGTTGGAAGGAGACGATATGAAAACTTAACAACCAAAAGCAACCAAAATGGGCTCTACAAAACACTGAAAATTGATTTCACACCATCACACACCGCTGAAAAGTTAAGCAGTCAGAGGCACCATTTTGGCACTTGGCTAGGAACTGTTGTCCCACTCGCCGTACTCACCAGACTTGGTCCCTTCTGATGGAGATGTCGAAAAATGGTTTGATGACTGGGACGTATTTTCTAGGAGGGCATTCAGAAATTGCCAGATAGACAGAAAAAATAAGCAGCTAGCGATGACGCATACTTTGAATAAACCATTTTTTATCTTTCTCCCAAACTAAACGTGTTTTTTTTTTAGAAAAAATGAAGAATTAATAACCGCCACACATGGTAAATCTCTTCGAATACAAAATCTAAAATGATTTACAAATATAATATACAAAAGAGCAGTAATAATTACTACAGAGTATTAGAATATCAAACAAAATGAATAATAACCTACTTAACTTCAGACATTACTCCGAAAATATATAGAAGCGTCTATTTTATGTTCCGAAAAATATTTTAAAGCTTATTTCAACAGCTCTTAAAATGGATTGGGTCATATTTAGATATTTGAATCAACCCATCAAAGCCCGAGTGAAAATTCAATCTTTACGGAATGTCGAGTGATGTACCTATGGGATCGGCGTAAATGGAATATTAATGGAAAGTTCGGACGTTTGCGAAACGGTCGACTAAAACAACACCGTCCGAATATCGAAATTATCCGTTTATTATTAATTAATGAAAAAGTTAAGCGCGTTTGATCCTTTCGAATGTATTTTTGAAATTGGAAACATCTACAGGAAACTTATCAGTCGAATTTGAGATATGGAATACTTGCATACTACATATATATATATATATATATATATATATATATATATATATATATATATATATATATATATATATATATATATATATATTATGAGGTGCGTATAGACCCAGTTGAATCACTGACTGAATTCATTTTTTCGAGTGTTCTTTCTGATCTTCCACACCTCTCTCATTCTTTCTCCGTGGAGTCTCTTTCTCTCCTCCGTCCACTTTGTTCCCGATCTCCTCAAAACTTCGCTCTCTGATGCAACGTTCCACATATGTATATATATATATATATATATATATATATATATATATATATATATATATATATATATATATATATATACATATGTATATATATATATATATATATATATATATATATATATATATATATATATATATATATATATACATATGTATATATATATATATATATATATATATATATATATATATATATATATATATATATATATATATATATATATATATACATATGTATATATATATATATATATATATATATATATATATATATATATATATATATATATATATATATATATACATATGTATATATATATATATATATATATATATATATATATATATATATATATATATATATATATATATATATATATACACGGTGATTCACGGTGACTGGTGCATTAGACGTTTAGGGAGAACTCCTTAACGTAAAGATTTGAAATTTTAGACACTTATGTAAATAAATACGAGCTCTCCATATAAAATATTTTCTGGGCTACGGTATTGTCAAATCTACTCGTAGCTGATACCAACTTTGTTTTTTAAATGGAATACTCCATTTAATTTTACATTTTTACATTCTATGAGATCTTTTAAAACTTTTTTATATAACATATGTTATACGCCTCTTGTGCCATTACGGAAATAAAAAATATTTTTTAAGAAATTTCCTGAACATAAAAATATTTCTTTTTACAACCAGCATAGCTAGGTATCTGAATTTTTGAATACGGTTCCTTAATAGGTTGCTTTATGATGATATGACATAAGAATGAATAAGAAGGAATAAGAATTAATTAATTTATCACATACAGGGTGTTTACAAAATAGTGCGGATTTAATAGAACTTAAAAAATCATGTTATTTAGGAATTTTAAATGGAACATCCAGTATTTTATAGTGGAGCATAAAAGAGCAATAAATTCTGTATCTAAAAGTGTTAAGAGATGATATACCTATTTTTAGCTGTTTTTGACTTATAAGAAAAAAAAACAAAAATGCAATTCATTCAAAGATATTGGTTTGTTTTAGTAGTAAGCCACGGCCGGCTAGGGTGACATTTAAACAAATATTATGAAAAATGTTTGTATTTGACATTATTAGTTTGATAATTCATAATTAGCGTATTTAAGTAAGGAATTGTTTCAGTAAAGAATGGAAGGAATGAACTATACGAATGCAGTGATCATGCATTAATTTATTTATTTTATATGGATAGTGTGAAAAAATTATCGACCGCACCTCATGGACAAACAAATTTGATATTTTATTTACGATGAACAGTTAAGTTCACGAAAGTATCTGGAAATAGTAACAACAGTAGTAGAGGTTTTGACAGAAAACCTTCCAGTGGCAATGTATTGAAGCAGCTGGTACCAGTTTGATGGTGCTCCGGTACACTGTACAGAAGAAGTAAGCAGGCAACTCTATGAACTATTCCAAGACCGGTGGTTTAGACGCTTGGGTCCGTGGAATCGGTCGCCGAGATCACCCAATTTAATTCCCATTGATTTCTATCTTTGGGGTACTGTAAAACACAATATCTATAAAACGCCAGTAAACACTAGAGATGAGTTAACACATCGGGTGAATCAAACATTCGCAGCCTTAGTTCCTATTGAGATAAGAAAGCCGTCACGGGATTGGTCCATATTAGAATGTTGAAGTGTTTGGAGGTAAACGGTCAGCGTTTCGAACATTTGCTATAAAAATAGTTTTTTAGATAGTATTATGTTTTTAATTTTAATTTTGTGTAATTTTTACTAAAGTAAGATAAACCGTTATCTTTGCTTTAATTATATTATTTTGGTTTTTTGTTTATAAGTCGAAAACAGTGTTAAAAATCGGTGTCTCATCACTTAATACTTTTAGTTACAGAATTTATTGCTCTTTTGAGCTCCATTATGAAATACAGGGTGTTCCATTTAAAATTCCTACATAACATGAATTTTTTAGTCCTATCGAAAGGTCTTTATTTCTAAACGCCCTGTATGCAATAAATTAATTCTCATGTCATATTATCATGAAGCAACCTATTAAGGAACCGTATTCAAAAATTTAAATATCTAGCTATGTTGGTTGGAAAAAAATATTTTTTTATTCAGGGATGTTTGTTGCCAAATTTCTTAAAAAATATTTTTTATTTCTGAAACGACTCAAGATAGGTACGGTATATGTTATATAAAAAATATTCAAAATGGTTTACATAATCTTTTCGAGTAAGTTAGAATGAGTTTTGAGTAGATCTGGCAACACTGTTGCGCCTCTGCAACTCTCTATTTTAAATACAATGGATACATAATACATATGGATACATAAGTATCCAAAATATAAAATGATTACCTCAAGTAGTTCTCTGTAAACGTCTAATGTACTACCCACCGTGAATCACCCTTATCCTAAACAACTTTCGATGGTTGATCAATGAATTGGATGAACTCCAATTCATTGAGACTACTGGTTGCATCGTGTACGGTTTGAATTTCGTTAGGTTATTAAATGAAACTTGCTTGTAATTCAAATGAATTCAATATCTTTTATTTACATGAAAGATAAGTACAGTTATTCAGTGTAAAGCTTTTCTGATAAACTATGATTTTTGTTTTGTTTTCCGGGGCTTAAATATATAAAGATGATGCCTTTCCGACACGCGACATATAGTTGTCCATGCCCGAAACACGGAAACTCCAAGTTAATTCCGCAAACTTTGTGATTTGTTTATGGTCATCGCAAAGGCCAGACGCACGGGGAATTGCAGCCGCTTAAAATCGAATGGCAAGTCCGTTGGAATCATCGGGATACGCGGAATCAAAACATTCTCTCCTTTGTATTTTCCCTTGATGAGCGTTAACCTCGATGACGTTATTCATTAGCTTTTTCACAGCCAGTCTCGTTCCATTGAAAATTGGCGATGTGGATTAATGTTACGCAACATGATGATGACTGAGTCTACTTTTAATTGCAAATTGTGAGGTGGTAGTCCAGACAATTTCAGCGAATTTACAAATTCTGTGGGATAGTTGACTACCTCATCCTGGTTAATAACTTTGTTGACTGATTTGAAGGAAAACAACTGCCCCGGAATGAAATGTTGGCCAAGAAATGGGTAGAATCACATCCCGTTCCCGACACTAAGGATCGTAATGGATCTGGTGGTGGGACCAATTGTGGCAATTTCACTTTTCCACCCGCAGAATGCAAGCCAAGAGATTCACCGCTGTATTTCAACGCCTTACAATACAACAACTGACATTTCTCCAATTGTTACTGATCTATCCACACCGTAATCGATTTGCGGATCGTAATGAAATGCCGCTTGTTCCTGGTTCACGGGAGCACTGCGTCGGCGCATTCGCTCATGTTGTGAACACAACAACTCGCTGTTGTTGTGTTTGATGTGCAAGAACCTGTTGTATTCTAAATTTATCCACTTGTCGTTCATATTCAGTCACTTTCAAACGCAATTCGGAATACAAATACGACTATTATCATGATCTGTCGCTCGCTGGTCATCAGTGCGATTTGCACGTGAGGTAGCTCGTCGCACATTTGACTGACTTCGACGACCTATGTCAGCTCGTCTTCTCTTCGGCATTGTGACGAACACTATAAAACGACACGGAATTGTTTTCGAAGTCACTCAAATCTGTCAATTGAGATCTGTCAATGATAATTTTAAAATATTGAAAACCTCAAAGATCTTCAAGTGACGGTAAAATGTGTGGTTATATCTAAATACAAAAACTTTTGCTGTTTGTTGATCAAAATTCAGAGCCGACTTTTTTTCACGCCACTCCTGTATTACTTTTTCTAGAACACAGTTAAATAAGAGTGGCGAGAGTCCATCCCCTTGTCTCACTCCAGTTTTAATTTCGAAGGGCTCTGAGATGTCACCCATAAATTTAACTTTTGACCTTGTGTTAGTTAGTGTTGCTTTAATAATTGCCAGCGTTTTCAGATCTAGTCCTAATTCTTTCAAGATTTGGAATAAAAATTCGCGGTCAATAGAATGACATGCTTTTTTGAAATCCACAAATGTACAGAAGAAATTTTTATTGTATAGTTTTTGATGTCTTAGGATCAGCTTTATATTCAGTATCTGTTCAGGGCAGGATCTGCCCGGTCAAAAACCTGCTTGATATTCACCAATTTTAGGCTCTACCTGTCCCTGTGCTCTGTCTAGTAGACATTGAGATAGAATTGAGAACAAACTGGGAGAAGAGATAACCCTCTGTAGGTGTTTACATCCGTTCTATCTCCTTTCTTATGTAGTGGATGGATTAGAGCATCCTTCCAATCTTTCGGAATTATTTCGGTTCGCCAAACTTCTTGTAGAATTTTGATTATTTCCTTAATTGTACCTGGACCAGCGGATTTCAAAAGTTCAGAAGTGATATCACCTTCACCAGAAGCTTTATTATTTTTAAGTCGCTTGATTTGCCTAATTATTTGATCTACATTCAGTGGTAATGAATCTGGGTTTGTTTGTTTAGAGATTAGTGTTGGTAATCTGTTTAAAGGCTCAGAACAGATTAGTAGTTTATTAGTAAAATATTTCACAAGTTCTTTGCAATTGTCTTGCTTATTTAGAGCTAATTGTATGGTTTTCCTTTTGGAAGCAAATACTTTGGTGTTGACAGCCTGTTAATTTAGTTTTAAATGTTTTGTAAATATTTTGGGTGTTATATTTTTGGAAATCTTTTTCTATTTCATTAAGTAGATTGTTTTCATATTTTCTTTTAGTTTGTCTAATTAGCTTCGATGTTTCTTTTCTTACTTCCCAAAAGATGTTATAGTTTATTGCTGTTTTTTAACTGTTCCACTCTTTGAATGCTTTACTTTGGCTAAACACTGCTGTTCGCAAACGTCATCCCAGCACGGATGTTTTCTACGTTTTTGTAAAGGGACGAACTTTAAAGCTGTTTTAAAAAATTTTTGTTTCAATTCTTGCCAGTTCTATGCTGGTTGTTTATCAAGCTCTTCTGTTAGGGTTGGTTTTATTTTCGTCTTCTCTTTTGAATAAGTTTTCGAGGTTTTACGCTAAGTTTGATTCTAGTCAAGTAGTGATCCATGTCTATGTTTGCTCCTTTTCTCACTTGAACATTCAAAATCTCTTTAAATTGGGATACGTAATGGCAACATGTTCAATTTGAAATTCACCTATGTACGTGTTTCTGGAGGTGCCAAAACACGTACATAGGTGGTCTATTGTTTTGTTATTTTCTTTTTCAAATGGGTTGACATTATTTTTAGATTAAACTGCGAACCTAGTTCAAGCAATCTTCTGCCATTGTGGTTAGTTCATTTATGAGCGGGGAAACTGTCCACTATTTTTCTGTACTTTCTTTCTTTCCCTATTTGGGCGTTGAAATCTCCCAATACGATTTTTATATGGTTAGAGGGAATTTTAGAAAGAGTCTTTTCCAGAATTTCCCAGGACTTATTTACTTTTTCAGGATTAGGTTTATTTTCTTCTTTAACTGGGTGGTGTGCAATAATCATTGTATAGTTTTTGTTAGCACACTTGGGGGATAGTGTCATAAGTCGATTATTTACTGACTGGACATTAGTTATAGAACCAAGAATGGTTTTTGAGATAGCGAAAGCAACACCGAGAGGTGGTGTATTTTTTAATATTCTTTTGTCCGTTTTTGTTTTAAAAAGTCTGTAGTTGTCGAAGTCCAAGGTGTTATCATCTGTCAACCTGGTTTCTTGCAGAGCTAAAATTTGGATTTTTGCTAATTCAATGTTCGTTCACCCCAATTCGTGTAGTTTTCTTGGGCACAGGAGAGAGTTGATATTTACCGTTCCAAAAAGAGTTTTTGTTTTCAGTTTCAGACTTTGGCCAGAGGCCTCCGACTCCTTCCGAAAGATTGTGTTTAAGCCCGAACGCCCTAGAATCCGAATGTCCAGTTGTACCAACAAAGGGGGAGAGGACTGTTTACCTCCTGGGGTAATTTTGTAATTACTAGAACGCTTCATCTTGTACTTTGAATCAACAATTTGAACCATGACGGTTTAGAGGTTAAGACTGGAAGGGTTAGTTCCAGAATTTAAATCTCAGCCGCACCACTGATGAACAGACGGTGACCACTCAACCGCTTGACAGAAGTCAGACGTTATGTGGTTTTAGTTTTTTTTTGCCTTGGTTTGGGGATGCTTATTTTGAGATATTCACAGCTATCCATTAATATCTAATGGAACTTTCACTATCCACCACCCGTGACTCGTCTAGGACTTTAGGCGAGGAATACTGGATATATATAAATAAATATATATATATATATATATATATATATATATATATATATATATATATATATATATATATATATATATATATATATAATAATAATAATAATAATCAAAATAATTATTAATAATGAAAGTATTGGCCATCGTTAGCTATAACTTTTTCCCGTCTTTCTGTTAAAGTAATACTGACTGAAACTGGAAAAAAATACTTTATCGTGTCTTTGTTTGTTTATTTGTCTTTATTTTCCTTATCAATTGTTATCGGTATTGATCGTCAGTAATCGTTTCACGAGATTTCAGCGGTTCGTAATACACAGCTCCCCTACTATCCTATCAAATACAAAGCTCCCCTACTATCCTATCAAATACACAGCAAAGCCTTATTTCCATGTATATTGCGCACTGATTGTGATGTTGAAGGTTGGACTTGGTCTACCCATGATTTTTTACATTTTGATTTGTCAAAATAGATCCACTTTCCATCACCTGTCATAACTCAATGTAATAAACCTTTTCTTTTCTGCTTGCCAAGGAAAATTTCACAATTAAATTCAAGTTATGCGGAACCATTTTCCTTTCGGGTGGATCTTTCCCAATACGTGTAGACGTTCGAAAATGGTGGATTGGGCAACATTCAATGCTTTTTGCAAGTTGTTTCAAGTGTGAGTTGCGTCTTTATCCAATTAGGCTTGCAAATCTGCATCTTCAAGCTGTTTTGAACGCCCCTTGTCTTTTGTATCAAAATCACTACTTTTAAAGCATTTAAACGATCGATCAAAAGTTTTTTTTGGTTAGAGCATGTTCACTATAAGTTACAACCAACAATCGATAACTTTCAGTAACCATTTCCTTCAAATGAGAGAAAGTTATTAAACTTTCCCACAAAACCTCTTTTTCTGGTACATAATTCTACATATTCAAAGCTATGAAAAACTATGTTTTTTGCACAATGACAATTAATAAGGAACTGTCTTTTTATGACGTAGGTTTACCATCCAATACGCTCTATATGTCATGATTGTCATATATTCATTATGTAAATAAATTAATATTGTTATTAAGGATATTGTTATATTGCCGTAAGGAACTTGAATAAGTTCTCGCTGTTTTTTTCGTGAGAATGAATGAATTGAAAGTATTGTTAATCGCTAGCCACTACATTTTTCCATCTTTCTGGCAGCAAACCAATACCATGTCGAAAGAACGGCTCATCTTTTTAGGTTATCCACGAATCGACCCATTTTTTGGCATCTTCATAAGAATGAAAGTGCTGTTTAGTCCGGCCATGAGTCATCGATCGGGAAAAGTAGTAATCAGAAGAAGCAATGTCTGGTGAATACGGCAGGTGGGGTAGGACTTCCCATTTGAGAATTTCCAAGCTGGTTTTGACCGGTTTTGTAACATGTGGCCTAGCGTTTCTATGCTGCAAAATTACTTTGTCATATCTCTCCTCGTAATGCGGCCGTTTTTCCTTTAATGCTCGGCTCAAACGCATCCGTTGTAGTCTATAGAAATCTCCAGTGATGGTTTCGTTTCCTCGTCCGAACATTGAGAGATATAATAATATCACAGGGTTCGCTGGTTCGTGAAATGGATCTTGGTTATTAAATTAATAAGCAGAAGATATACATATATACATTTATTCACTAAAATTCACAATTACTTTACTACACTTTTGATGGGCAATTTTTCGTCAAGATTTGGCGTCACAAAATACTTTTTTAACTTTACTTCGGAATCGACAGGGAACTGACTCTAACGTGCAATTTTAACTCTCAACTACGACTATTTACGTGCAACCATTCAACTCGTACTCTTCCTTTGTACTCTCAACATGAAACTGCTAACTTGAAACTTTCAACTCGCACTCTCTTCTAGTGAGTTATTTGGGACTCTCCACGTGCAACGGGTTAACCCGAACTCTCTTCTCCAACCTTTCAATTCAAACTCTCGATTCGTACTGTTTAGCCAGACTTCTACCTCGAATTTCTATCTATCCCTGTCCACACGATAAACTATAAAAAAACCTTCTGTTCCTGTTATTTCTTGGGTTTTACACAAGTGCGTCACTTCGCCCTTTTACCCGTTCCAGGGCCTTTCACTATCACGTTCCTCTGAAATGATGTTTGTTTTTCTGGTGCCAAGTGCTATTACCATCAATATCCACTTTAGGGTGCTTTTAATTTTAATATTTATAACGAGTTCGTTTTTTATGATTCTTCGAAATGCGGGTGTTTATTTTTCCATTTTAGTATACGTCTAAACTTTTATTAATTGTATATACATCTACAGGGTGAATTTTTTTTCAATTGTGAATTCACAGCAACACTACACCCAGCTGATCGAACCAAATCCAGAGAACGAGTTTTGGCCCATGGATATTCGGCTTTGCCGTCGATGTTGATGCATTTTGAACCATTTTCTACGGTTTGGATTATCCTAGTGTATCCACTTTTTATCACCACTCACGATACGATATATAAAATGATATATATAAAAAAATCTTTCCTTTTCTGCAGTTGGAGCAGCTGTTCGCTGGCGAAAAAACGACGTTCGACGCCTCCCGGTTTCAATTCGTACGGCACCTAATGCTTTTGAATTGCTTTTGAATTTTAAATTTTTGGCAACTGTTGTGTGATCAACTCCTAATGATTCTGCAAGTTCACTTTACGCCTGATATGGGTCTTCATCGAGTAATGCTTCCAATTCTTCGTCTTCAAACTTTTTCGGTGCGCCAGAGCGTTCTTTATCTTCAACATCAAAATCATTATTTTTAAAACGTCTAAACCAATCTCTGCATATTGTTTCCAACAGAGCATAGTCGCCGTAAGTCTCTACAAGAATTCCATGTGCTTAAAGTATTGCAGTAAAATTCCGCCCAAATACTTTTTTTTGCCCGAAATTCGACATGTTTAACGCTATGCAAAAAAGGTAAGATAACCTCATTTGTCGGGAAGCAGCGAAAACTTATTCAAGCCCCTTTATATTATTAGGGTGTAACAAAAGAATTTGCCTTTTTTCTTCTGTTTGTAAGTAAAGGAATATAATTTACTCCTCAGAGGTTTAATCCGATTTTAGCTTTGTGCTCACAGTGCAGCACAACTGCAGCACAGTGGTCCCACTGTGAAATATTCAGAAGGTTTTTAACAAAAACGATAAAATGAGCGAGAGCGAGCGATGAACGTTAAAATGAGCGTTAAAATGAATGAAAAGGCAAGATCAGATCGTCCACGGTATCTCAATACCGACGTTTTAAGAGGAGCTGTGGCTAAAGATTCTAGAACAAGCACTAGGAAACTTTCAAGGAAATTTGGAGTATCCGAGACTACCGTTAACTGACATTTACGCGACATTGGAATGGTGACCAAGAGGTGTAGAGGAGGAATGTTCCTCAAGAAATGTCCAATTGTCGCAACAAAAACGCCTTTGTTAACCCCAAGTGACATTGTTAACCCCAAGTATATACATTATAATAAATTTCTTATGGATTTTTATAGCCAGTGTGAATAAATTGAACTTACATATTCTTGTCGGTTTAAATAAACAAACAAATAAACAAAAATAGCTGCTAATATTATTGACTGAACATTCTACCTCAGTCACTAAAGCGTTCATTTTGAAACGAAAATCAACATCTGTAATTTCACACCGGCAATTACCCGATGAATTTGCTAAAACATTGACACAAAACATAAAGAAAAACACAGTTAAGAAATACAAACAATTTCTAGTCCGTCTCTGGTCTTGGACCTCTGACAAACACTTTCGTTCAGTATGCATGAGGTACTTCACAGATCTGAACAAGTTTTCGAGGGCCATTGAAGCAAAAGCTCGAGAGTCGCCCTCGAGTTTCGACTCTACCAATAATGTTTAGCTACAAGACCTCTTGACCTCTTGAATTAATTAGCATTTTGAGGCTTTAAACATCTAAAAAAAAGTGATAAAGAAACGTCTGGCTACTGTATTCTTCGACGATCATTTTCGACATTCAAATAAATATCTTGCGGGCATTTTAAAACTAACATTTATAGTGATGGGTTTATTTAAATAGGTAGTTTGTGTGTTTTACTTTGTTAGATTGATAAGATTTTAATGTGGACTGTAAAAGGTTTACCAGAAGCAACGATATTATGTCGGAATGTCTATATATTTTAAATAATAGAATAAAATATTTTAAATGTCTGACAATTCTTCTTTTATCCGGGCTTCGTCCTGTGATTTCTGTTCTGCTAGTCCTCTTGAGACAGTGTTTGTTCGGCATTCATTCCAACTTTTTGGTAGACCTTCTATTCAACAACGGGGTTTAGTTTGTCGGTTTTAGCCCACTTCGCTAAACGTTCTAAACACATTTATTCTAAGTAGTCATTTCAGTTTCTCCATCATGTTTTGATTCATCTAACATCTTGTACTGTCATTTTCCCTCTTATTTAATGGCAGGTTATTCTTTTTTTTAATGTTATTGGTGTAATGTTTCTGAGTATTATCAGGCATCATCGCTCGTTTCTGCCGTATATGTGAGCACTGGTCTACATGTTTTACACGGTGGTCCAAAGAGTTGCTAGTCAAAAAAGGGTGAATTGGGCGGATGTATGGGGGAGTGAAGGATTAAAAAAAACTCGTTTTTTTGACTATATGTCCTATACGCTTCAGACTTGGCAAACATATTCTTTATTCTTCACAGACATTCACTAAGGACGGGTTATACGAAAATCTGCGGGGGCGTAAAATATACAAATAAACCCGCTTTGTAACTGTAAGTTCTACAGACTTGAAACTTGGCAGGAATTATCCTTATACCTCATGAAAATTGATCAAAAACTCTTAATGCAGAAATTCATTGAAATTAATATAACATCCGAGTTGAATATATCGTATCGAAAATCACGTAGTCTTATACCGTTGTTTCTTACTGTGTACAAAAGAAAATTACTGATCATTATATGTTGTTTTAGCTGTAATGTTTAATTATTAAATATGTATAATTAATTTTTAATCATTTTTTTAGCTTTTAATGAAGTTATTGTTACTCATTATTATGAGAAAAATGAAAATTTAATAAAAATTGGATATGTGTGATCTTTAATAATACGATTATAAAATTATATTTGTCCATTATTTATATATTCAATTAAGGCATTATTTATTAATATATTTGGTTAAATTATCGTTTCCAATATTTTTTTTTCATATTTGAAGTGTTGGCGAGTTTTTATTTGATTTTTGTTAATCTTACTAATATTATACACGTGAAAGTATGTTAGTTTTGATGTTTCTCCTTCATTCACTCTCGAAACATGGAAATATTCTAATGAAATTTGTCATATAATAGGACATAGGGTACTTTTCATAACGCTATGAAGTTCCGGCGAGGGTTTACATCGAGACGTATGTATAGGACATATTTTCTGACCTTGATATATTTTATAACTTTTTTACCGGTAGATTCATTTAAGCTAACAGCAATTAATTTCAGAGCTGATACTGATAATTTAAGTAGTATATGTAATGACATAATTAAATGATAAATTAACGTTTTATTTGTTTGCACCTAATACCATTAAAAGTGAAAACCCTAAAATTGTTAGCTTATAAAATATTTCAAAGTCAAAAAATATGTCAATTAACTAAACAAAAAATAACATATTTTTATAAAATTATCTAATTAATACTATAATGTGAATATACTATATTAAGATATCATAAAAATTATGTGTTAAAATATAAATTTAAACTATGTATAGGAATAATATATATTATAAAATTATAACTGTTTTAATGATGGTTTAAGAAAAAACACAAAAATAATAATTATTATTATTACAATTGTCCGAAACCTCAAGAAAAAAATAAATAAATAATACTGATCCTTTTACATAAAAAGGGCGCACAGGAAGATTTAAAGAACTACCGTCCAATAAGCCTCCTATATTTAAGAGATAATTTCTAAAAGAATACTAAAACAACTGAATGATGCACAACCAAGGGAACAAGCGGAATTCAGAGGTGGATTCAGTACAATGAATCATATCCAGGTTGTACAGTAGGTCATAGAAAGGCACAACGAATACACCATGCCACTGTGCTTGGCTTTTATCGACTACGAAAAAACATTTGACTCCATCTCAAACCATGCAATAATGGATGCGCTGTTTAACCAAGGGGTAGATAAAGCATATGTAAACCTATTAGGATCGATATATGATGGAGCTACAGCCACAATTTACCTTGATGATCTTGAAGTGGAAATTAATGTAGAACGAGGTGTACGACAAGGTGACGCAATATCGCCTATTCTTTTCTCGGTTGACCTTGAAGAAGTATTCCGTAAACTTGATTGAGGACAGGATGGTATTAAGATTAATGGTGCAAACTTAAACCATCTTAGATTTGCATATGATATCGTTCTCCTTTCATAAGACCCAGAGGATTTGCAAAGATGCATACAAGAACTGCAAAGGGCTGGCAAACCATTTGGCTCGAAAATAAACCTGAAAAAGTTATGTTCAATAACTTCGCTCAGGACAGAAGAATTTCAGTTTTAGGAAGGGATTTGGAGATTGTGGACAGCTTTATATATCTTGGGCAGAGGATTTCAATGGAGGGGAATACCGCCGGGCAGGTGGAACGGAGTGTTAAATGTGGCTGGCAGGCATTTGTCAGGCTCAACGTAGTGTTTAAGAGCATACTTCCACTTTGCCTGAAAAGAAAAGTCTTCGATCAGTGCGTTTTACCCGTTATGAGATACGGAAGTGAAACCTGGACACTCACATCCCAATCAATTTAAAAATTTCGGGTGGCACAGAGAGGAATGGAAAGATGTATACTTGGTATTACAAGACGATACAGAAAGTCCTGCGCATGGATCAGGGAACAAACGAAAATCCGTGACATTATTGGAAGAGTAAAGCAATTGAAATGGAGATGGGCAGGTCATATAGTGAGGCGATGGGATGACAGATGGACCAAGGCAAGCCTGGAGTGGATATCGTGGATACTGGCAAAGGTCCGCGAAGAAGACCGAAAGCACGAAGGATTGATGACATCGTTAAGTATATTGGACCAGAGTGGCAGAGGAAGGCCCAGGGCAGTGAAAGTTGGAAACATGCTGAAGAGGCCTTCATCCTACAGTGGATCAACACGGGCTAATGATGATATATATATATATATATATATATATATATATATATATATATATATATATATATATATATATATATATATATATATATATATATATATATATATATATATTATATATATATATATATATATATATATATATATATATATATATATATATATATATATATATATATATATATATATAATATAATGCCGCCTCAGCTAGTCATTATATATATATATATATATATATATATATATATATATATATATATATATATATATATATATATATATATATATATATATAATGACTAGCTGAGCCGGCAGACGTCCTGCTCTTTCCTGTATTATAATATCCTTTTTCGGTATGTAAATAATGACAATTTTGAGTTGATTAACGCAATTACGCAGAAATCATGTTCATATGTCATTGTTCATATGTTCATATAGAATGTATCAATAACTTGCCTACAGAGCTAACTATCGAATCTTAGACCATCATATTGTGGGAATATGACTTCAATCGGTCAAGTCGTTCAGAAGTTACACGATGACTAACATACGATTATATATGTAAAGATAGTATCACTTACTTTACGCGATTCTTCGAAACTATAAGACCTGCAAATTTAAAATTTGGCAGGAATGTTTCTCACGCATTGTAAATGTTAGCAAAGGAGAGAGTAAAAGATACATGTAAGTCCGTTTTTGAGATTTAAGTCCTACCGACTTGAAAATTTACAGGAATGTTGAAGTTGGCAGGAATATTGGGAAATGGTTTTTGGAATTTAAGTCTTACAGACTTGAAATTTGGCAAGAATGTTCTTCATGCATCGTAGATGTTCGGTAATGAGAAGGGCTCATAAAAATAAAGTATCCTAAGCGCGGTTGCGGGGGCGTAAAAGATAAATATATTTCGAAATTTAAAATTTGGGATTGTACCGGTGCGAATCCCTTGTAATTCTGTCTTCGTGAAATATAGGGAAAACAATTGTCAAATAGCGGGTAAAATGGAATTCTAAAAGTAATTTTAATCATAAAAAAATTTTAATTTACGCCTAGTGAAGCGGGCGGGTAACAGTTAGTGTTAGATAAATGAGACCTGTAGAAAATTTAAAATTTGATAGGAAGGGTAGAACGGTGGGGTTGGCCTTAATCTATACTTCAGCTCATGGGAATTTAGTCACCATGCAGCGCTATACCATAAGAACGCTCGTTTTGTGTGCGCGAGTATTGCCGCAGCAACAATTCCACCACTATTACCCGCCGTAAATTTCGACTACATTTTAAAAACATTTTTTGCACGATGTTCAGCAATGTCCAAGTTTTCCTTGATTAAAGAATAGGTTCGTAAGTTTGAGAAAACTCGTTCAACGTTAAATAATCGCGTCCTCGGCCGGCTAAGATCAACAAGAAACGATGAAATCATTGAGAAAGAACAAACTTATTGACTCGAAAGCGCGAAGCTGTTTTAAATGTGTCGATATCGTCAGTGCTTCGCATCATTCACAAAAATTTACGCATGTACCGGTACAAGTTTCAGTTAGTGCAAAAACTGAAGCCGACGGACCCCGCTGATAGACTTTTATTCGTTAACGAAATGATGAACCGATTTTCCGCTGTCGAATTGGGGATCGTACTTGCCCCAAATCTCATCACCAGTTACAGTCGATTCCAGAAATGTGTAGTTCCGCCTGGCAGTTTTAATAAAGTCCTTGCAATCTTTAATGCGAGCAATTTCTTAATACCCATTTAAGACATGAGGAACAAATCGAGCACAGACTTTCCGTTTTTTAACACTAAAAAATACATTATTTACCTATATAGTTCCCTACATTTATCACATACTAAATTACTATGTTCTAAACATACGTTTTTGTCACATTTTGAGCACACACTTTTTGATTTACTGTTTTTTTTTGCTTGGACAAATGTGACATCTTCTTTTTGGTTCACTTGAGGAGCCACTTTTTGTATTTGTTGATAACTCTTTAAATAATTCTTCTTCTTCTTCAGATCCCTCAGTTCCTTACCAAGGGCGATCAAAAATTTTTTCTCCTTCCACTTTTGCTACTAAACTTGAATACAATAAAAGCATTTAATGCACTTATATCATATTTGAAAATACTACCATTGGCCACCGGCTACTTTTTCCTATCACAGAATAATATCGTATCAGTTGGTTTGGTTTTGTCCACTCCTGCCTTTCTATTATTGTTAGGTGCTATTTATATCTGGTTTATTTTTATTGTTTTTTTCATCCTTGTCGTACAAGGTACTCAGAAGAGTATCAACTTTTTTTTTTGGGCAGTATGAAGCAATCATTGTGTCATATTGGAACCCAAAAAGTGACGAATGAACTGTACGGCCATTTGTTGCTATAAATTCGAGTGTGAGTTCTGGTTTATCTTTTCTAAAAGTACCAACTAATGTTAGGTTTATTTTGAAATGTTCTTAAGGTAACGAGAAACTGGTGAAAAAATTGTCGGACGTAATATTTCTCCCACTTTTTATGATTTTTTGCACCATATTCTTCTCCACTCTCTCTCTTCCTGAGCTACTTCTCGTTGTGCTCCCGTTTCTTTTCCTTATAGTATTTTTCACACGTATATTGTCCACATATAGTCAGTAAATCAGTCACAAATCACATCAGAAAAAGGCAATGAATCAATTCCTTGAAAATTAGAGTAGCAGTTCGCATGAGATTAGGACGAAAACTCATCGCGCTGCTGCATAATTCGATTGAAAATTTAGTCTAGGCGATTTCGCAAGACAAAACAGCGGATAATCAAAACCGCTGTTGAAGAAATCACGGTTAATGAAGGATTACGATTCCTTATTTAAATTTGAAGTAATTTATTTTAGATTTATCAATTTAAATACATCTAATGTCATTAATAATCCGTATTGATCTAATTTAACCCAAATCCCGATGTCGAATGAGACTAATAAAAACAAAAAAAGTGTTACAATTTGGACGAGTTTTAATTTAGAACCAACGAGTCTGGAATAACACGACGAAAAGTCGTAAATCAAACCGAAGGTGATGAACTACCCATCCCGACTTAAAAGTGTTTTATAAATACGTCAGACTTTTGTCCGGGTCGCTCTTTTGAAGAAAAACTCTTTTGTGTAACGTGCTTTAATCGATGAGATGTTTTCGAAAGGTTCACGCACGAACTCCGTGTATTTCTAAACAAGAAAACCCTAGACACAACCAATTCTTTAGTTAAATAGCCTTTCATGGGTTGTTTTTTTTTTGTCTTGTGTGTGGGAATAAAATATGTATCATAAGAAGTAATATTAATAATTTGATGTTTATAATTACTAATTTCCATTGTTTTTTGCTTGAAAATTAAATGTATTTAATACGAGGATAGAAGAGTCAATAATTTTCTAATAGATGGCAATGCAATTGCAAAGGTGGTTACATTTCGAAACAGTAGCTTCCTTTTTAGTAACGCTTCACGATTTTTTAGCTGATATAACATTCAGTTTTGTTCTGGCAGTGGCTCGATATATTGTAACGTTTGAAAAACTGTTACAAGATCTCCTCCTTGTTATTGTTTATCTCGGCCTCAGTTCCATTTTATTGTTGTTATCCATTTTTAGTTACCTAGTGATACGAGGTACGACACCACTAGTAAGCGCACTTTCCTTTCAGTGTTTTCATTTTTTTTATTCTCGTTCATAGAGGACATCACAGTGGGTAGGCGTGGCTTTTCGTTTAATGCTGGTTAAAACATGAACGAGCCTCGACGAGAAGGAGAGAGTCGGTGACTATGGAGTTTGACGTAACGTGTCTTTTCGACGTGCCAGTAAAACAAAAAAGAATCCAACCGATGTCAGGTTATAACTGTTAGCCGATTTTGCCCCATTTGAGTTGTTGGACTAGTTGTGCCCCATTGGAGGCTTCGCTACCGAATAGCTAACACTTCCGCAGCAGTAAGACTGGTAACTTTGTCCAAGTGAGGTACCTTGGAGGTCCAAGGGAGGTATTCCTTTGTAGCGGACTAATGTAGTCGACGTTTATAGAACCTCTATTTAGAAGTGATTGTCGTCTAAAATTATCTAATTACAGATATAAGACGTTAATATCGAATATTTTTTTCGGTCCTTTATTCATCGCATCATATATATTGTTTTGTCCGTTTTATATTATATATATATATATATATATATATATATATATATATATATATATATATATATATATATATATTTGTAGTTTTACAGTGTATTTAATGTATCGCATATAGCTTGTTGCCGTATCATGGAGTATACTATTATCTGTTGTCTAGTCACCCGTCTCGTCTCATCACTGCATTTCTAGCCGAGTTGTTTCTAGTTTTAAGTCATTATTAAATAGGTTAAGTTTTACATGTATATATAGTTTCTTGATAAATCATTTCCCAATTTGGATAACTAAATTGGCTGGCGCCCTTATCGTGTGCATCAATTTTTCCTGAACCCGTAACCACGACCAAATAACAACTACGAACGAAAAGCATCGAAGCAGCTATTAAGATATAACAAAACGTTACAATATTTGTGATCATGGTAAAAATTTTATGTGTCACTTCAAACACTTCGTGCAAATCGAAAAAAAAGTGAAAAAGTATTCTGGAGACTCTGTACCATCACATTTCATGATTCATAAATGGTTTACTAAGTTTCGATGTCGTTATACCAGCACAGGGGACGCTCCGATTTCAGAGCACACCCGTTTAGGGTACTACCAAGGTAATGGTCAACAAAATTCATAATATCGTATTGACTGATCGCAGGGTGGAGATTGAAGAGATTGTTGAGATGGTAAATATCTTGAACGTACGAATACGAAACATCTCACAAGAACATTGGAGCATGACAAATTTTATCATTACTACGTATGCCGCGTTTAATCAAACGCACAAAAGCCGGAATCGAGTGATCAGTTCACAACGGTGTTTAGATATGTATAAGCGCAATTTGAAGAAGATTCTTTGGCGATTCTTGACTATTGGTGAAACTTGGATTCATTACTATACACCAAAACCGAAGGAACAGTCAATACACTGAATAAGGCGAAGATGCTTCCATTAAACGCAAAGATTATGTCCACTGTTTTCCGCGATTCGCAAGGCAATATCTTTATTGGCTATTCGGCAAAAGAAAATATGATGACACGAGAATCATACTGCATTATTCAACTAATTTCTCGAAGCTTAAAAATAACGCCCTTATTCGACGAAAAAAAGTGATGTTTCACCTTGACAATACACCCGTCCATTCGTCTACTTCGACGTATTGGTCAATTGCACTTCGAATTGATGCAGCATTTATCCCATTCTCCGGATTTGACTCTGTCATACGTCTTTCTTTTTCCAAACTTGTAGATATTGCTGAATGGAAAGAAATTCACATCAAGTGAAGAGATCATCGCCAAAACTGAGGGCTATTTTAGGGCTAAAGGCACAAAAAAGTTAGAAAATTATTGGGCGAAGAGTATCAAGCTAAAAGGAGACTACGTTAAAAAATAAATTAATTTTCGATCAAAAATAAACAATTAATTTAAAACGTATCACTTTATCCCCGTATAATAATCAACAAGAGTGCTGTTCAAGGAATGATTCATCTTTAGACGCAATTCATTCATTGACCCAATTCCGAACTTCTTCGCAATTAGAAATATGTGTGTCAACAAGAGCGTGTTATATCGATCGAAAACGGCGGCGGCTGCGGAAATCAAATGGCGCCAAGTCTGTAGTATAGGCTGGGCAAAAAAGAAATTTCAGTTTAATTTCCGAGGTCTTTAGAGGTTTTGCAATATGTGGTCTTTGCATCATGAGCAACTATGGCTTTTTTTGCGTCAACACATCGTTTAATTTAGCTGTTATTTATAGCGTTCTGCAGAAAACTGCGTAATGAGTTTTTTTACTATATTTTTAATATCAATGTGATTATCGTTGTAGCGACGGCAGCCGTTCGCTGAAGGCATTTGCATTATAGGTCACGAATGGTTTGCTTAGGCACGATAATAAGGCGCCACCCAGTTCTACAGAATTACTACAGTTAAAAATCGGCCCTAAAACTGGGAAAAGGTTTATTTCTGTTAAAAAAACTCAATAATAGTACTAGAAATTTAATTATTATTCAGAATTTCAGATTACAATTCTAGAAAACAACATTTGGAACAAAAAATAAAAAAATCAAACAGTTATTACACCAAAAAAAAATCTATCTGTGGTATTCGCGTTTGCCCTACTAAACTAGGCATGTAAAGAGAAATGTTTGATCTTAACAGACATTCATATTTTATAAAAGCTCTTGTCTAACTTACATTCTGTCAAAAAACTACCTAGAATTGGCCAATAAAACAAAAAATGTTCATTATTTATCCAAATTTGTTGTATCGCCGAAAATTCGTTCATAATGCTAGCCTTGTGAGATGATTCGTTGTCGTGATGCAAAATCCAAGAGTTTTCGTTCTACAAATCTGGCCTTTTTCGATGAATTTGCTTTCTCAAACGCCGCATAATACTCAGATAATATTCTTTATTTACCGTCTGACATTCTGGTAAGAATTCCGAGTGTATAACACCGTAATAATCAAACAAAACAGTCAACATCACCTTAACTTTTGATCGACTTTGACGTGGTTTTTTCGGTTTCGGTTCAGTTGGAAGGCGTCATTCTGAAGCTTGTTGACTGGTTTGCATGTATATCTATGTCTCGTCACCAGTTATAATGCGTTTTATGAATGTGGGGTCGGAATTGACTCCTTCTAGCATGTCTTCAGCGACCTTTACCCTCTTGAGTTTCTGAAGGAAATTCAGAACTTTCGGCGCTAGTCGAGCAAACAATCGCTTAAAATGGTACGAATTCATTCATGAGACACAGAAAGATCAGCGGCTATCTCGTTTAAACTTAAATGATGATGTTCAGTCACCATTTCCTCCACTTTAGCGTTGTTAACTTCGGTTGAAGATGCTGCCTTTGGACTGTTCAGTTACCAGGATAGTCGATTACTGAGCGGTTCTGTGCCCAGAATATTCAGAAGGCGCCTATTAACTGAACGGGTTCGGCAATGGGGAAGCCCCAAAATGACCGGATTCTATATTGACCGGGTTCTATAATGACCGGGACATAAAACCCTCTATAAAAATATAAAAGAATAAGCTTGAGTAGGGCTTTGCAGGCTAATGTATATACCTCTAATGGAAGAATTAATCACTTGGGACTACCAGCGATGTCGACTTGCTAGACCTCTATGCATCTTGTCTGCGTGTGGACGTCTGTTCAGCTCGAGGTGAGATGTTCGATTCCCTCGGCCTCCGTTCCGGAAAATATCGGTTCGCTGTCAAGTAAGACTCGCGCAAAACAATCTTACCAGTAGAGGCCGGTAATTTGTAAACGCTACAACTTTTTTATTCGTTTGCAATTGCATACATTAACAAAATATTACTTTTTAGTGGTGGTTAATACTCTTCTTTGTCGTCGAACCCCTCCCCCCGAGTCCTTCACCATCGGAAGGGTGCTAGTAAACTAGTGGTAGTATCCTCTCGCGATACCCATATTAGATGATTTCTTCTTCATCATCGTTGAATGAGTCACCGTTGAAGCCGCTGTAGCCCCGCTGCTTCCTACAGTGGCCAGGATGGTTACCCATCCACCTTTGATAAGGAAGTTCATATGACATCGGTACTACGGTAAGAGAGGAGATTCGTTAGCACCGCCTGGTGCCCCTTTGACCCGTGGGGCAGCCTAGATTCACAAAGAACCAGTTGGTAGCCAGTATCTATAGCCATAAGCTATAGCCATAAGCTATAGCCATAAGCTATAGCCATAAGCTATAGCCATAAGCTATAGCCATAAGCTATAGCCGTAAAGCTATAGCCATAAGCTATAGTAACAAGGACATTGACCTTGTTATCTTAAATACGCTTGCCAAGTTTATTGTAGAATCCAGATGCGGTGGCTCTAAACTGTACATGCACTCTTATGTGGAAAAATTCATAAATCTATGATATCGTAAGCATACAACTATTAGCCTTCAAAGATGACGTGATGTAAATATTATAATTAGAACTAAAAAGACACGATACAGGCTTTCCTTGCACATGAAAAGCCTACAAAACAAATGTATCTGCAAATATAATTTCACAAGACGAAATACATGGACGCATGAGTACTGGAAGGCTGCACCCACTTTAGAATCTAACTGTTACCAAGTCCTGTCAACAAAAAAAGTTATAGTCACCTCCCGACTAAAACGCTTTTATTGCCGGAAACCAATAGAAGCATGCTAACCATCGTTTTCTGTTAATATCATTTTGAAAATGTACTTTTAAGATTACTTTAGATTGCGAAGTGAAAATGTCTGTGCCCTACCCATGCTGCCTCAAATGGTATTTTTTCATAGCTTTCGAGGAAAAAAGCTAATAGGCCATACTGACAAATCGCGTGACAGGAACCCTACTAAGCAAATAATTGCTCAAATCCTAATAAGCAAAAGACCCGAAAAAAGACCGAAAACACGTTTTGTGGATGAAGTATTAGGTAACATTAAAATAACAAATTTGAAAACCAAGCCCAGAAGCAGGAACCAATGGTACTATATTCTGCGACAGGTCAAGATCCTTTAAGGGTTGTAGAGCCACAGATGATGATGGTGATACCCTAATCTTTCAAATATGAAGTCTAATTGTGAAGTGCTTTCCAATAGGGACGATAGGATTTTGACAGCTAATGATGACCATATTTGATATCCAATTCTTGACATTTGCTGTTAATTGTTTTCAGTAAGGTTTGCCATTTTACCATGAACAAGTTTTCGTTGCCACGTTTGGAAATTGTCCAAACATTTTATCAAAATTTGAGAAGTTTTTTCTCAAATTTTCAAAGGGCATTTCGTTCAAAACACGGTCGTCATTCTGCTCCTTCTTCGTATAATTGATAAGTTTGCCAAAAGCCACTGTCGCGACTTTGTAGTGTCCGTAGTGAAGAAAATATCCCGGCTGTTCGTAAAAGTGTTGCCGAGAACAATAATGTGTCTGTTCCGCGGCGTTGTCGAAAGTTGGGTTTACCCAGAATGACCACCTGCCATATTTTGCATTTGGATCTCGGTTTACATCCATACAAGATTGTATTGGCCCAAAAACTTAGGCCAACTGATCATCGATTACGTCGGGAGTTCGCAGATTGAGCGTTGGAAGCAATTGAAAACGATTGGTATTTTCATCGCAAAATCATCTCTCTCCGATGATGCTCATTTTTGGTTAAACGAATACGTCAATAAGCAAAATTGTCGTTATTGGTTTGAGTGAAACCCACAAGTGATTCATCAGGCAGCATTACATCCTAAAGAATCACTGTTTGGTGTGCATCATGGTACGATGCCATTATCGTGCCGTATTTTTTCAAGAATGTCGAAGGACGGATCATCACTGTGAATGGCGAACGCTATCATGCCATATTATCCGAATTTGTCTTTCCGAAAATTGATGCTGATAAACTATATTTTAAATAAAACGGCGCAACTTGCCACACAGCACGCTTTTCGATGGACTTATTGAGCAACCAATTCGGAGAATCGGTTTTTTCACGAAATGGCCCTTGCAACTGGCCACCAAGATCTCGTGATTTTACCCTTTAGACTACTTTCTTTGGGGCTATGTTAAATCACAGGTTATCATCAACAAACCCAAGACTCATGATGAACTTGAAGCCACCATTCGAGCAACCATAGTCGCCATAACACCCGATATGCTCCACAGAGTCATCGAAAATTGGGTCAATCGGATCAACTAGTGCAAAAAGAGTCGATGTGGTCACTTGAACGATATTTTATTTAAATCATAAATGGCATAAAATATACCATCTATTAAAAATAATGAGCAACATTTTCGCTCGAATTTTCTGTGTTGTTGTTATTGGGAAATTCTTTATAAACATGAGCGAACAGAACAGAGTTTTTCAAACGGAATGAACGTAGTTGCCAATCTAAAAAAACAAAAATTAGATTACAATTGCAAGATCTTTATACTTGAATTAATCCTCTCATTCTACCAACATATCAAACCTAAAACCATCGATATAAAATGCTCCTTCAATGCCGATACAGTTATCGTTCTCAACCTGAAGTAATAAATCATATTTTATGAACAGTGAAGGCCAAGTCTCCTTAGCTGACTTAAAACCTGCATTAACTGAGTTAATTTGATTAATATTGCAATTACGTATGTCAAAATAAGCGTTATGTTGTCAAAATTACGTGGCACATTCAATTATCGCTTTAAAGAAAGCAAAGCGGATGTCAGACGAATGATTTATCATGCGGACGGATATTTTTCTGCAGGGAAAACATCGAAATGGAACATCGATCTAAAAAATCTCGTTAAGAAAAATATGTTTCGACACTTATCAGCTATTTCGATCGGCATAAGTTCGGTCTTGAATCTTGTATGAGGTTATTAAGGAGATTTTACAGTCGAATTTCCTCTCGTGCAGTGGCGTGGAATAATTTCTCGCCAATTCCTGTCTTAATTATTTCAGTGTGGTGGCATCTTTTTGTATAATAGTTTGCTTAGTGTTTATTGATATAGCATAGGTCGACATGATTTTTGTAACATTAATGACAATGCTCTTTTTAATGACAATGCTTAGGTAGTTATTAAAACCTTTTTCTAGAAATTACCTGGTACAGCGATGGCGAGTTATGGTTTAGTTACATAATCGAAACAATTTGTTTTTTCGTCTACATTTGAGGTCATAGTAACAAATTTCATTGTAAACGAAATTGTGAACGATGGCGGAATGAGAATAGATTGCGTGACAAAGGTAGGTAGATTTCGCGCAAAAAAAGTGCAAGATAAGTGAAAAAGAGAATTTCAAACTTGGTGGACTGAGAAATATGGCATGATTAGTAAAGGTGATAAAGCGGTGTGTGTTTTATGTTTTGGAATAGTGATATGTAAAACATCGTTTGTAAAATGGCATTATGAAACAAATCACAAATCTCTTTGTCAAAAAAGCCAACCATAACAGTAACATTAAACCTAAATAAATAACAATTGCATGTGCAATTAATTCACTTTCGGCTCGTTGTGACTTATGATTTTACTTTTGTTTGTCTTCGTTTATCTCTATGTTTTTATCTATTTTATGCTTACTTTTATTTATACACAAGTATCTGTTAATTTATCCAAATTGCAATATACAATTCAATCAGTGGCGGCTTGTGGGTTTTTAAGGGTGAGGGTGTAGAAGGAAATTGTGCTGCTGAAGATCTTTTTGCTTTTCCCTTCCTCCTTTTTACTTTTCGAGTAATCGAAACCCTATACAAGAGGTGAACCAGGAAATCATTAAAATTTTGTATTGTTATTACTTACAAGGACATTGGAAGATGGGTTGTTGCTTGTTGCTCTGATAAAAGAATGAATAGGTAGGTACTTACCGTTTCCCGAAGTGTAAACCATTCTAACGGTTTATTGTAACTGCAAATCAATAGAGAAAATTTGAAAAAGTTCATGAGAAGTTCGAAAAGTTCAAAAAAACAAAGTTTTATGACAAAAAAGAGTTTTTGTACACATTTTTGTCGGTGAATAGCATCTCTCCATTTCCTGGTTTTTAAAATGAAATTCCATTCGGCTGTATTTATCCTAAATAAATTTTTCAATAACTTTTTTATTAAAGTTCGGAATTAGTTCGACCATAGCACTCTCAATATTTAACATACCTAAAGCATTTAGTCTATCTTCCCCCATTGAATTTCTTAAATATGTTTTAATCAAGTTCAAAGTCGAAAAGCACCTTTCGGCTTCAGCTGTGATCATATATATCCACAAAATATTATTGTATAATTAATTATCAAATTTTTGCGTAAAACTTGCCCTATTTTTACCTTATTTTTGAACTTGAGTCAAATTCAACACGGGCGTGGGACGAACGTTAGTTTATAATTCAACTTTCTCCTCCAAACTTATATTAGTCATTATTGACTGTTTTAAATTAGACACAGCACGCTTTTCGATGGACTTATTGAGCAAACAGTTCGGAGAAACGGTTTTTTCACGAAATGGCCCTTACAACTGGCCACCAAGATCTCGTGATTTACCCTTTAGACTACTTTTTTTGGGGATATGTTAAATCACTGGTTATCACCAACAAACCCAAGACTCTTGATGAACTTGAAACCACCACATATGTTTACATTCTTTTTGAACTTATATTAGTCATTATTAACTGTTTTAAATCAGACACCATGTTTGCAATTAAAAGTTGATTATATTGATTTAAAAAGTACTAATCAAGTGTACACACCTAGCAAATCCCAAATCAAAACAAGTATTCGCGAGGCGAACGAAATACGCGACGCGAGACATATCAAACGTTCCGTACCCGTCAAATCAACGTTTAAAACTAATTATCGATACGCTTGGGGGCAGGAATCGTCCAAATCCCATGTTTTAGAAGGCAGTTAAACCCCCGAATTCTGGCTACCATAAAACATGTAACGCCAACGACGAGCTAAGATGACGGTGGCGTACGGTCGCTGGACGTAAACGCCCGACCAACGATGTAAAAATTGTGGCGGGAGGTTGGAATTTTTATTCGCATTATTTGGTGTGATGGGTCGACAGACGTTCTTCTACATTTGGAGATTCTAATTTTTAATAATATATTAAAATGAGTTAAAGGAAATAAACTGAATGGAAATAATATATGGTGTTTTGCTTTGAAAAATTGTTTACTGTGATGAATGTTGGGGGGCGGCGCCCCAACGCCCTCCCTCACGAGCCGCCACTGATGCAATTAAAGACAGAAATAAACAGTCAACGTCTATGATTAAATATGTTAACAAGGTTTGTCATACAGGTGCCGCAAGTTTCTCGGCTGCAAAATATTATTGCTCGACATGGTGAACCTTTTAACGAGGGAGAGTTTTTGAAGGAAGTCTGGTTAGCATGCGCCACTTCACTTTTTGATCATTTTGAAAATAAATATAACTCTGCGCATCAAACATACTCCTTTATCTAGAAACACAATAAAAGTTAGAATCCCAAAACCTGGCGGAAAATGTAAAAGAACAACAAAAAATGACATCAGGTTCTCTTTTTTTTATATCGCTATGTCTTGCCGAAAGTACTGATGTAACTAAATCTGCTCGACAGCAATGAAGAATTAATTGCTATAGCATCATTGCCAACAAGTTCTAAGAGCACAAACATGTGTACTGCTATTTAAAATTCACTTACTGAGAAAGAAATTGATATAAGCAAATTTTTTTCGATAAACATTGAAGTTACTCCAAGTATGGTGGGCAAAAAAAATGGTTGTATCAGTTTAGTTCAAATACTTATAGGACATTTGATTCTTCAATTCCACCCCATCATTCATCAACAAGCCTTGTGTGATAAGAGTGGTTTCACCTCCCTTGATAACTGAATGGCCGTAGTCACAAAAATAGCGAACCACATTTCGTCGCAGGCGTTTAAATAAGCAAAAGTTTGATGCTTTGTTGGATAAAGTCAACTCGGTGTATAATGCCTTACTGATGTTTAATAATGTTCGCCAGTTGAGTCGCGGTAACGTATTACAAAGATTTGTTGATTGGAAGAAATCAGACTGTTTTTTCAAAATGATGGAAAAATTGAATAATACTCACCCTTGATGGATGTTATATGGCTTTCAAAATTAATGTTTTTTACGGACCTGTGCCAGCATTTCAATGAATTGAACGTAAAACTTCGATGCGCAAATAAAATCGTTATAATAGATGCTTTCGAGGTTAAACTACAAGTTTTCAGTAACGATATTGTTACCAAAAACTACCAGCATTTCCCAAACTTGGGAAAATAATCACCAGAGATTTGGATTTAGGTGAAAAACCAGACCAAGCAAAAGTCTCTGAAGAGTTTAATTCAGTAATTAATTCTTCAATCAAATAATTTTCATCGAGATTTTCTCAGTTCAAAGAATTATCCGAAACACCCAAATTTATTATGTATCCTGATGTGACTTCACTTGATAAACTGAACTCGTCTAAATTTGATTTGTTGGAAATTGAAGAAGTTGAAATGAAGCTGATTGATTTCCAGTCTAGTTCAATATGGATTAAAAAATTTACCGAAACGAGAAAATAGTTAAAGAAGAATTAAAAGAAATAGAAATACTATCACGTTATATGAGTAAAAATGAGTGGAATTCAATTCCAGAAACATATAGGTGTCTGAAAAAGCTGGCTTTTGCTATTTTAACAATATTTTCATCTATCTATGCCTATGAGTCTTTATTTTCAGACATGAATAACACTAAAGACTCGCTTAAGAAACGTTTGTCAAATGAATCTAGATCAACTTACATTCTGCTAAAAGTAATAAAATATGGACCTAATATAAGTTATTTGATATCAAATTTGCAACAGCAGGAGTCACACTACTTTTTTCTTTCATTTAAGTATCCGCTTCTTCTTTATATCATGGGCCAATTGAAATTATATGTACCTGACTTTGGACTGGACAGTGTAGGAATTACCACAAGACCGTAGAGGGGATATTTCCGGATTTTTAAGGGCAGTTTTATTGTTTTCTATCTTTTAATTTCTTAAATCGAATAAAACAATTTTATACATTGTTATCTATCACTTTTATTTACACATTCACAAATTAAAGTGATCGATAACAAAGTATAAAATTGTTTTATTCGATTTAAAAAAATTAACTATCACAAAGTAACGGACAAATCAATCAATAGTTTAATTTCTGTTGCTTTCTGGTGAATATGATAGTTATTAAATGGTACACATTTTGTGTTCGAAAAATTTTTCCATTTCAAATAATCTCTGATAAGATTTTTAACAATTGCAAAAGGCGCTATAATTTCTAACTTAACAAGTGAAATAAGATGGTACTGTTCAGTGGCGGCTTGTGAGGGAGTGAATTGAGTCTCCGCCCCTCCAGCATTTATAACAGTAAACAATTTTTCAGATCAAAACACCATATTTTATTTCCGTTCAGTTTCTTTTCTTTAACTCATTTTTCTGGTTCACCTCCTTTATAGGGTTTTAATAGCAAGAAAAGTAAAAAGGAGGAAGGGGAAAGCAAAAAAAAATCAGCAGTACTATTTTCTTCTACGCCCTCCCACTTTAAAAACCCACGAGCCGCCGCTAATACTGTCATATGTCAAGGATAGTCATACCAACTACAAAAAAAAATAATTTATTTTATTGACACGTGAGGTGTGCGAATATTTAAAACAAAAGTCACTTTACTTTTTGATCATAGTAATATACTTGTAGCAATTTTCTTGGGGTGCGTATATTTTGACTAAAAGTTAATTTTTAATCCTATTGGTTTGATTTTTGAGTTGTTCAACAAGTTATACAGGTTGTCCGGTACCGTACAAGGCTATTTTAATAAAAGGCAATTTTTCAGTTTGTGAAATGCGAAGGCAATGAAAAAATACATTTCTTTGATTTTTCATCTTACTTTGATTGTAGCAATGTTTGCATGAAATGTTGCATAGTGGGCCCGTGGTGAATATTACAAATATTCAAAAAGCAATGAAAATTCATCCATGTTGATGGCTTAAGGCTAGAAACCGGTTTTGGGAGACGCTTGCTGACGTTTGGGGGGCGGCTGAAGAAATGAGCATGGCACATATATGAATTTTCCTTGCTATTTGACTATTTGTAATATACTCCAAGCTCCCACTATGCAGCATGAAAAGCTGGTACCATACTTGGTACCAATACATGACCTGGGTGGGTCTCGTACTATTTCCCGCATCCGGATCATATCATATTCATATATAGTCGTACCCTTGGTCATTTCTTCAGTTGCTTTCCGAACGTTCAGCTCGAGCCCAACTCATGATAACTTATGTCCAGAAACCAGCCTCGGGAGACACTTGAGGAGAGACACTTTTTAGAGGGCGGCTGAAGAAATAAACAATTATTACGTGGAGTAAAGATGAATATTCGAAATAAAAACGTGAAAAACAATACCCATTGCTGTAAAATGTCCAACTAATGTCGTCCGAGTTATTTTTCTCAATCTAAAGTTATAAATCATATTTTTATCACCACTAAAGGCCAAAAGCGTTTTAACCGACTTAAAACCTTCATTAAGAGACTTAACTGGATTCGTATGTGTTGTCAAAATTATATGGCAGATTTAATTATCGCTTTAAAAAAAAATAAAACGAATGTAAGGAGAACGATTTATCAAACCGACAGATATTTTTCTGCAGGGCAAACATCGAAATAGGACATCTATCTAAAAAAATCTCGTTAAGAAAAAAATGTTCGGACACTTATCAACGATTCCTATCGACATAAGCGCGTTCTTGATTTTATGTGAGGTTATTAAAGTATTTTTATAGCCAGATTTTCTTATAAAATGACATCAAATTCTCTCTCTTGGCTTTATATTATTTCAATAAGGTGTAAAATTTTATTTTATGTTGATTGGGATATTGTTATTGAGTTGGTAAAGCGGCATTTTTGGAATAATCATGCTAATGAGATTTGTAAAAGTATTCTTGTTTCTTTATATACAGAGTGAATCACCAAATCAGGACAAAACGAACAATATTTCGAAATAGAATTTTATCGATTCAAAGTTAAAATTTACATAAAAACCTTTTGAATATTTTTAGAGTGAATCTTCTAGAAAGTATATTAGATTCATAACTTGTTTGGTCTACATACTTTGAATTCGACTATAAGACATTTATATAAGAAAAAAGTAATCCTAACTTAATCTACAAGGAAATCTCCTTCACTTTCTACAGACTTTCGCCACCTTTAGGCAATTGTCACACAGTGGAGGCGATGACCTATCTAGAAAAAATCATTGACCATGGTTTCTGATAGGATATTTTACGTGGATTAACCCTCTAAAGGAAGGTGGATTTTTGCGACATAAATAGTAAGGTGGGTTGGATCCGACCCCGCTCCCCAAAAAACACATTTTTATGAGCTAAAAAGGAAAAGGAAATTGTTTAAAATGTTTCTGTTAAATTTATTTTATTTGTTTTGAAAGTGACGTGCATGGATAATATTATGAAAATTAAAAATTGTAATGTCTGTCAATACATTTGTTAAATACTCTGCATTTGTTAAATAATGTAATATTATTATATTATATTATTATATCATTGCTTATAACGTTTGTACTTCTTATAATTGCACTTATAAAATACAAAATAATGGAACAACATTCTTACAATATGTTAGTTTTCAGCCGGTCGCGTTGGTGCGGCGGTAAGAGCGTCTGCTTTGCCGAATCCGCGCTGGAGCGGTAGCTGGTTCGATTCCAGCGCTCGGATGGTTATTTTTCTTTCTTCTGTCCGTTTATCTTTCCTAAATGTTTGTGATTGTTTCTAGGCAAGAGTGTAAAATCCGACTACGAATTACCTCTCAGTCACGCCAGTTAAAGGCTGGGTAAGGCCGGATGCCTTCTGAGAAGTGTTCTACGTTGGTCACTCGCCAGTCGGTAGGTTTCCTGATAGACTTATGGGTAGGCACATAACCAAGGGTTTCTAGCCCGAGGGGGGTGCTGGCCTGGGTTTGTCGGAAGCTGATGACCGTGGTTCGGAACCCACGTTAAGCTGTAGGTCCAGTCGCTAAATAGCCTAGTTGCTGATGCGCCTCTAACCCAAACACTTTACTTTTTAGTTTTCAATTTTACAAAATAATTCTTTAGTTGTTATTGGCTATTTTTTATTACATCGTGAAAAACATTTGCCAACGTAAAGACAAAATTAAAGAAGAAAAAAACCTAAGAAAACAATAAACTTTTTAGAGATAAAAATTAATGATTTTTTTTAACTACAATCTAATATTCGATATTTACTGAACGTAAAAAAAAGGAAAACGTAATTAGTAAACGAAATCAAAGATTAAAAAGTAAATAAATCTTATAATAAAAGACGTAGTCACAATAATCACATTTCGGTTTCATCATTGGAATTACAATTAGGACATTTGTAAATAACAAAATTATTCACTATAGCCGGTCGCGTTGGTGTGGCGGTAAGAGCGCCTGCTTTGCCGAATCCGCGCTGGAGCGATAGCTGGTTCGATTCCAACGCTCGGATGGTTATTTTTCTTTCTTCTGTCCGTTTATCTTTCCTAAATGTTTGTGATTGTTTCTAGGCAAGAGTATAAAATCCGACTACGAATTACCCCTCAGTCACGCCAGTTAAAGGCTGGGTAAGGCCGGATGCCTTCTGAGAAGTGTTCTACGTTGGTCACTCGCCAGTCGGTAGGTTTCCTGATAGACTTATGGGTAGGCACATAACCAACGGTTTATAGCCCGAGGGGGGTGCTGGCCTGGGTTTGTCGGAAGCTGATGACCGTGGTTCGGAACCCACGTTAAGCTGTAGGTCCAGTCGCTAAATAGCCTAGTTGCTGATGCGCCTCTAACCCAAACACTTTACTTTTTACTTTTTATTCACTATAAAAATATCTCATTGGCCATCTTTGACATTTTCTCTTTGTCGTACTGTAATGGCAAAGCATGTTCAGAACGTCTAAATACGGCAAATTTGACGTGGGACTTTCGGAAGTCCCAAGAGAGGCCTGGACTTCCCTTGTTCTTATATCATCGAATCGCAAGTTTTGGAAAAGAAAGGCAGATCTTTTCCTCGACATAGTTCAACGAAATTTAGGAGGCCCGTATGCTGCAGAGAACATATCCTTGAGTTTTTTAGTATAGCTCTCATGTATAAGAGTCCAATCAGAGCTGTGATCTCAATTGCATTTGTTGTTGATAAAAACCACTGGACTGTTTGGTATTGAAGTGTAGATTTTTCAATTTCATTATTTGTTTGAGAACCAATTTTATTTATTACCTTATTATTTATAAACAATGAAAATATTTTACATTTATCATTATCTCTTCAAGGTCCTGGAAGGTGGATTATTATATTAGAGGTTGTTCTGGAAAATTTTGAAAAAACCGGCATGTCACTCCACACAGTTTCTAAATTTTTGTCCAGTTCATAATTGTCATCAATATTTTAATTTATTTCTAAATCGAAAGTTTCATTATCATCTGCAACGCTAATAAAATCTTCTTCAACACCTCTTTAGGAGTGTGAAACATCCTATAATGACTCATTGCGTCAAGAAAATAACATGTTTAATACCAAAATTCTGATGTAACTGGTAAGGTTGGGTAGGATATTACCCCAACTCGGGTAAGGCTAGTTAGAAATAAACACCGTAGTTTAAGGCCAGGAAGATGCAACTCCTCTGATGGTCTTTTGGATACTCTCTGGAGGGTCCCTGTCATCTCGCGGCTATTGAAAGTGGTGGTGTAGAGAAGTAGGCAAATTAGTTACGGTGGGGTCACATCTGACCCTAACCTTACCGTTTGAGGGTTAATAATATACTCCATTCAAGGAATTGCAAATCAACCCTCTCGAGTTAGCTACAAAACAATGACGAGAATTGATAGTTTTTGGTAAAAACGTACTTTCCAAACGCATCCATGTTAATTTTGAATCCAGAAGACAAAGTTTTAAGTACAACGCAGAACCTTTTAATAAGGTTTTCATCTACTCCATTAATATGGGCACTGATGTCATTGTACCTGAAAAATGTCCGAGGCGTGTTACCATCATTGCTTGAACCAAAGTGTAGTTTCGGTTTATCCACATTAAGCCCAAAATGCAATTTAAATTATTTTTGAATTTCTTTTCTCCGGTCTTCAATAAATTTCTTATTTAATAATATCGATTTTGTTAAGAGATGGTGTTACTAATACATTTGTTGGTATAGACTAATGACATCTATGGCATTTTAGCGAGTAAACATGCGACATCGAAATTCAGTTCTTTATTAATTGTCATTGGGCAAAAAACATAGTGTATCATAACTTTGAATATGTCAAATTATGTACCAGATAAAGGTATGTACCAGATAAAGGTGCTTTCAAGCTTATGGTGAACAACTAATCCAAAAAACTTGTGGACGATAGTATAAAGGCTTTATATTAAAAGTGGTGGCATTGATATAGAAGACCAAGAGCGTCCTGGGTTGCCGAAAACGTTTGAAGATGTAGATTTGCAAGCATTATTGGATGAAGATTCATCTCATACGTTGAAATAATATGATTGATGATTTGATGATTTTCATATGATTCCCACTGGTCTCCAACATCAAAATCAGTGCGCAATATACATGGAAAGAAGGCTTTGCTGTAGTAGTTATGCTGTGTATTACGAACTGTTAAAATCTAGTGAAACGATTGCTGGCGATCGATACTGACAACAATTGATAAAATTAAATCGAACGTTGAAGGAAAAACGTTCAGAATATACCCAAAGATACGATAAAGTCATTTTTCAACATGACAATGCTCGACCCCATGTTGCAAAATGTGTAAAAAACTATTTGGAAAATGTTAAACGGGACGTCCTACCGCACTCGTCATATTCATCAAACTTAGTCCTTTCGGACTACCACTTATTTTGATCGATGCTGCATGGACTTTTAGAACAACATATACATTCTTACGAAGAAGTGAAAATTTAGCTTGAGAATGATTGGCATCAAAAAACCAAAAGTTCATTTAGTACGGAATCCATTCTTCGACAGAAAAATGAGAAAAAGTATATAACGATGTCCAATACTTTGATAATTAAGGTAATTTATTTTGTTAGAGAAATAAACAATCAAAATTTTGCGAAAAATCGACTTTATTAACCGAAACACCTATTACATCTATTTTATAAGCAATGTGGAGGCTATAAATTCTAATCCAAGAGTGAAGTGAGGATTAACCAAAACCGTAATGTTTGAACTTATTCGTGTTTTTTCATGTTGTCTCGCAAATGAAACATTTTAAAATAAAATGTGTAGTATTTGTGTAGGAAAAAAACATCGCTAAATTTTCCATCTACCATGGTAAATAGCATTTTGTACTCTATTTCTTGATTACCAACAGAAATTTTAGTAGGTGTTCATCCACGAATTTGCAATCAAATCACGTCGTTCACGACACAAAAAGAAAATCAAGTAAAGATTAATCTGGACTTCTTGGGGGACAATTTATGTCATCTCTACGGGATCACTTTTCCTGGGAATAATTCCTGTAGTTTCTTTCATTTCTTGCACAATTTTAATTTTATAAGATGATAAGATGAAGAAGAACAACTTTTTTTTTAAATTACATGCGGTGAATATTTCTTGTGTACCTGACTACTTCGCTTCCGTACAGATTGGGATGGATTTTCTCTAACCGACTCATGCGCACGTTCAATGTTGTTAACACCTCTGCTTGACTTTGGACGACTCGTAGACCGTAAATTTAGAGTTGATCCTGTAGTTACAAACTTTTTTATCCATTTCTTTATTAAATTAACACTTTGTGTCTCGTTTATGTCGTGCAAATTATACTGGGAGCTATAAAGACGACGAGCTGTAATAAGCGAATTATTGTTTTGATCATACGCGTGAACACAGATTGTTCAGTTAAACAGTTCATGGCAACTAATTTTCCCTGAACCGATGTGAGAGGAGCGGAGGAGCTAAAAAATGGAAGTGTCAACGTAGTGTTGACAATTGGGAGAATCTCATTCGTTGGTTGACAAGAATTACTTCAGTGTGTGTATTAATCATTACATTTCATTCTTTGTAGATCTCTCACTGTCCCGTCTCTCTATTTTGATCTTGACCTGCCTCTCCTGTTGCTTCATATGCTACTTTCCAGTATTTTTTTTGAGATTTCTTCCTCCCGCATTCTAAAAATATATCCTGTCCATCTCAGTCTTTGTGATATCACAATTCCTATGATATCTGGTTCATTAAAAAACTCTTTCAACTCTTGGTTTGTTTGTCTTGCCCGTCTGTTTTACCTCCATATCTCACTTTCAAATCTCCATGTTGGTCTTATAACTGTTTTATAAATTTTAACCTTTAGAAATGTTTCACTTTTTAAACTTAAATTTCTCCTTTTCCTGTTTGTTTTAAGGATACAACTGGATTACTATTAAAATTACATGCGTCAAAATAACAGTCGTGTTGTCAACACTGCGTGGCACATTCAATTATCGTTTTCAAAGAAGCAAACCGCATGTCAAATAATTTATCATACCGACATATATTTTTCTATTGGGAAAATAACGAGAGGAAGCATCTATTTGAAAAAGCCCCTTTAAGAAAAATCTGTTCCGACAGTTACCAGAGATTTCAATCGATATAAGTTCTTTATTGAATAAAGTTATTACAGTGCTTTAAGAACCAAATTTCCCCATGCAGTGGCGTAGAGCATGCAGGCTTGCTCTTTATGTATCCGGAATTGGAAACAATGATCATACTAAACGCCATCTGACGTATATATCGTAAAGTTTGACATTGTTGACTATATACGTACTCAGAACATTTTGGTATAAGGATGCATTTGTATTGTTTAGTAACTTGAAAATTTCATCTCTGTTAAAAAATGGAATTAATTGTGAAAATTATTGTGCGATGATTTACTACGATTTTCGACGTGGATTATTTCAACAACAGCACATCGATAAACTCACTTGGACTTTTGACAATGAAACGCTATCTAAAATAATTGTATATCACTGGTTTCGTGGATGTAATTGTGGCTGTCGTTCGCATACGGGCGAATTTAAAGAAGGTCGTCCAAAATTGGTTGTTGTGCCAGAAAACATCGATACAGTACACGAACTGATAAAATAAGATGGTGTCGATTGGTGCAAAGAAATGCCTAAAAAATACATATGGTGGTGCGTCAAAAGCCGTGTATAACATCTACACAAGTGACGAACTTTGGATCTATGCATATGAACCCGAAAGTAAACTGCAGTCGACTGGATGGGTCTTGCCTTCAAAATGAACCAAACCAAACAAAAGTTGTTCACACAAAAAGCACTTCGAAGCAAATGGTCGTTTGTTTTATTGGGATAAATGGATATGTGACTACAGTGTCACTAGCGAAATGTAAAACGGTTAGTTCTAAATGGTACACAACTATTTGTTCCAACCAGAAGTCTGAGAAGAAGTAAGAATAAATAATCAGCAACGCAGGATCATTCTTCACCATGGGAACGCGAGCTCTCACACATCAGACCGAACAACTCAATATTTGGCACCCAATGATTTCTTTTTGATCACGTCCGTGAAGCATAACCTACGTGGTCAATGCTTTTGGACGCCAGAAGAAGTGGCTGACGCGTTCCAAATTCATGTTTTGTAGACCTCAATTGGAATGGAAAAAGTGCTATGAAAATTGGTTTAAACATATGCAAAAGTATATCGATCATCGCGGAGAATATTTTGAAAAAGAATGAAACCATTTTCAATGAAAAATATTTGTTTTTATTTATTATTCCGGATACAAAAATAGCAACGATTTAGGCCTCGTATGTAAAGATTTAGACTTCTCTTGGCATTTATTGAAATGCTATTAATGTATCTTCTTTATTATTATTTGCGACCATGTTTGTCCAGTAATATTTAATTAAATATTCGATAGAGACATCAAAATTGTTGTCTCTCTAACGAAAGTGGGTCTGATCGACAAATGTAAAATGGTAATTTATTTATTGAAAATAAATTTTATATCGTATAAGGATCATTCAAAAATGACGGAAGGATGTTCTTTAATTAATAATTTTTATTATGTTTTCATTCTTTACATTATTACATTATTGTTTAATTTTTTCTGTATATTATTTTACACTATTTTTTTACGTTATTTTGAACAAAAAGTTTCCTTAAAACATTTATTCAAAATGCAACCATTTTCCCAGAAAATATTAATTTAGTTTCATAACAATTGGCAACGTCCGGAATTTTTGAAAAAATTCAGTTTTTTTGTTTCATTGTCTTCTTGTTCTTTTGTTTCCGGTATTATATGAAAATAAAATGAAATATTTTTATATCCATTTATTTCAGACGTTTCAGCATATATTTGGTTTGTTTTTTTACATAAAAAGATAGGATAACTTACACATTAATGTCAAAGTTGAAGTTGCCAGCACTAATTTTTCTTTTCATAACAAAATTTTAATTGTATCGCTAATTGTGCGCCACATTAAGAAACACATGGTTAATTGTTAAATTAAATGTTCAAAATGCAAACCTAGCACCATTCTACTGTATTTTCCTGAATCTTCTAATCGGACCTCCCTAAATATGGAGCATATCGTGATATTCGCGTACAGAATGCTATTTTGGTTTTTAATAGAATTTAAATACACAAACAGATAGCACGGACTGAAATAATTACATCCTTTAATCATTGCATCATTTATCGTAGAGATCATCTCAATTAGACAATGCGACATTGCCAGGATTTTTGTATATAATTCAAAGAAAAATATTATATATAAAAACAGAAAAAAGAGACAAAGAGAGAGACAATTCAGGATAGTGAGGCCGTTTCAACCCTTAGGTCATTTAGCGACCGTACGCAGATTGTCGGTCAAATCACTGTGCTTGTAGATGAAGAAGCATCGAACCAGGTTTTTGGTGTTTTTGTGAATGATACAATTTGATGGGAGGTAAATTTTTTGAATAAACGAGTACTTTGGAATATTTATGTAGTAGATATGTAGGAATATATTTGAAGTTAAAATAACAAGTACTTTCAGAAGCTATTTGAACAGACTAACAGAGAGGTTGTAAAAATATATATTGTTGAGGTGAAGGATTGATTGAATTGTATATTGCAATTTGGACAAACTAAGAAATACTTGTGTATAAATAAAAGTAAGCATAAAATAGATAAAAGTATATAAATAAATAAAGACGAACCAAAAGTAAAAGCATAAGCCACAATGAGCCCCTTCCCTTGGCTCTTGCTGCTTGTTGACATTCATTATTATTCTTATCATATTTTTCCCTAGAGTTCTGAGGAGTTCACGAATGTTATTTGTTTTTAATAGTTTTCTGGTAAGAAAATTGCTGATAGTTCTCTCTTCATTTCGAGAGTGTTTCTAAGCCCTAAGGTGTTTATACATTCGATTAGTAGGTTTTTAATTGAAAGGGAACAGTTACACTGAATACACCTTGGGGATCATCACCTTTTAATATGTGCTCATGAGTGAGCTTAGGTGTATCGTTACTGACCACATTCTATTTGGAAAAGTTTCTGAGATTGGTGTATAAAATGAATATTTGATTTTCCTTAGTTTACTGGTCCCTATAATTGAGTCCCACTCGGCTTGAATAGTGTTCCTAGACAAAGTGCTTGCCTGATGGTACAAGCCCAGGTCCCTATAGTCTTTAGGAGAGGTATGCCTTCAGATATTGCTAATTTAGCAAGTCCATCCACCTTTTCATTTCCAAATACCCCTTTGTGTCTTGGGCATCATATGCATTTTATAAATAATTTCTTACAGAACATGTTTTCGATTCTCTCAATGATTTTGCTCACGACAGGATGTTTGAGACTATTGCTGATTTAGTAAGTCCATCCGCCTTTTTATTTTCAAGTACCCCTTTGTGTCCTGGGCACCATATACATTTTATAGATGACTTCTTACAGAACATATTTTCGATTATCTCAAGGATTTTATTAAATAAATTATTTGAAAATCTTAAACGAACTAATTCTGTACAGTTTAATCCACAACTTATCATACGTCTCAAGATGGCTTGCGTATGCGTGATGATCCAATCGAACATAAGAACTCTAGAGATTTTATTAGGAAATTTATGTGACGTATTCGTCGCATCTAACTCCGTCAGATTACTACTCATTGCAGTTAGTAGCATCACTTAAGTTATGGGTCTTCCATAATGTCCGAAATATTGCCATTTTTTGGCTGATGTATGGCTGATTTTTAATTTTTAAATAATTGTTTTACTTTATTCGTTAAATAAAAACCAATTAATATTTGCGAAATATGTTTTTACACATATTTGCTTAAAATGATAATTTTTATCATAGCTTTTCGATTGGCTATGTAATAATTTAGTGACAATTGTTTTAGCAAATTTTTTAGAACTTAATAGTAAATTTTTTTTGTGGAATCCTTGAAGAATGATTTCCCTTACATCCTGTATATATTAAATTATTTTGACATATACAGCATGTTTGTCATGCTGTTCTCAGAAAAATGATTCTTCACACAGACGAATATTTTTCCTGCGAAAAAAACATCGAAATGGAACATCTATCTAAAAAATCTCGTTAAGAAAAACATGCATTACACTTATCTGCGATTTCGATCGACATAACTTGGTTCTTGACTGTTGTACGAGGTTATTAAAGTGCTTTTACAATCGAATTTCCTCGTTCAGTGGCGTGGAATGTTTTCACTTCGTTCCCAACCGTTTAGTTAACTCGTTTTATTTCATTAGTATTCATTAAACGGCTATTATTTAGTTAATAATGCAACATTCTTCGGTTTAACAGCTTCAGTTAGTGCGTCATTATCAGTTTTCATACTTAATTCATGAGAAATCTAGATTTAAGAGATAACAATCCTATTTGCGAGTACGCAATACATATTAGCCGTACACGGTAATATTGAATGGTATTTAACAACGTCACGTTAGACAGTGTGACAATTTTATTTATGTCGGTGATTTAAATGAAGGACTGACTAGGTATTTCATAATTTTTAACAAAAAAAATGTTCCATATTTAATAATCATATAAATACAATTTCATTATATGTCCCTTAATAAGTTTTCGATCGTGTTAATACTAGGCTAATTAAAAAGTTCGCGAAGCGGAAATGATTATAACAAGTTTATAGTTGAAAAAATTATTTTAGTCTTCGGTATATTCTCCCTCGAGCTCAATACATTTTTTCAGCGTTTTCTATAACTTCTTCATTTGATGAAGAACGCTTGCTTGTAGGAATTATTTGAAATTTGGGAACACACGAAAGTTAGAGGGGGCCAGATTTCATGAATATGGTGGATGCTCCAACAATTCATAGTGTAACTCTTTCAATTTGCTCATTGCAAGAACACATCTGTGAGCCGGTGCATTACCTTTGATCCAAAAGGTTTGAGTAATACTGTTTTGTTATTGCTTTACCGGTTTGAAGGTAATCAATGAACAAAATACCTTTTGCATCCCAGAAAATTGATGCAATAACCTTTTTGATCGATGTTGACCAATTTGGCTGCTTCGGAGCTAGACAACCGGACTCAGTCCACTCTGCGGTTTGCTGTCGCAGTTCAGGATCATAGTAGTAAACCTAAGTTTTTTCCATAGTTACCAAACGACGTTTAAAATCTATTTTATTCTTTTGAAAAAGATCCAAATTTTGGTTAGAAAGTTTTTGATCAAAATTTAACAAATGCCTCATCCATCTTGCCCAAAGCTTTCTCAAACCCAATTAATTGTTCAAAATATGAAATAAAATCTATCGAAATAAAAGATGTTAAAGTTCTCCTCCGTAGGTCCGTAGCGGCCATCAAAGTTGTTCAAAGAAATCTACCATTTTACTAGGCAATTACCATTGCCTAGTAAATTTTTTATTTTTCTCCACATCTTCCTCCTATCCTCTCTACAAGATGGCAATCGGACCCCTAATAGATGGTAATCGGACGGAGCTAGATCTGATAAATAAGTCACATAAATGTCCTAATAAAATTCGCAGGTCACGTCCTTAGTTTTACGTTGTTCTACGTACTTAGTTACGTAATATAGTTTGTATAGCCTTCTCATGTTCTGTTGGAACGCATACGAAAGGCGTTTTGCAACGCAGGATAAGTTACGGATTAGGTTGTTCAGAATTAGTTCGATTAGGATTTCTAAGTAATTTAATTTAATTTAATTTTAACATAAATCAGAATGTATAATTTTATAATCTATTTTTGATGTTTATCCAACGAGAAGGCTTCCTACAGTTTATTTAAGGTTTGTTGACCCTTTTCTTTTCAGCCTTCTGTAGTTTTTCTCTCAGACTAATGGTTTTATGTCACCTAGTGAGTGTATCGAGTCTTTGATGCCATTTCTGACTTCTTCTTTTGATTCAAGTTTTCAGGATTCCCTAAACGGCTGAGAAGTTCTGAGGTTTCCTGCACTGATCCAGAAAGAAACGTTTTTAGATGTTTTTTTTGCTTCTGGATTTCATTCATTAACATAAATTTCTTTGTTTCTTTCTAATCACATTCTTCGATATCATTTTCAGCGATCGTTTCAAATCAGTTCAGCATTATTTTACATGAGCCTGTTTTAATCCACACCGTTTTTTCGCTTCGTTGACATCTGAAGCCAATTCAAATCGATTTCTCCTTAAATTTTGGCAAGAAGAACCCAACCTTTTCTCAATATAAATCCAACATTAGAAATAAATTTTCACTGACAAAACCAAACTGAACTTGGGAGTTGCTTGCGACTTTGTCCTTGAAGGATTTCTAGCTTCAAATTGTCAAATTCCAAAAATGTGATGACCGTTGAATCGGTGTTGATAGAAATTTCACCATGTATACATCAAATAAAATCCTTCCAACAGTTGAATTCGATTTTTTGACTCCAAGAACGTTTTTTTAAAGAGCCATAATCGTCACTTTCTCATACAGTTGTTCTCATTATTGAGGTAATAGTCGTTATTTATCAAGGTTTTATCCTACAATTTGTTTAGTGTCCAAGCTAAAAAAGCATTGAGGGTAACGATGAAACAGATCAGTTAGCTAAATTCTCTGCACATCATGGTTAACCCTACTTGGTTACTTTTTACTCCAGAGATCAATGCTTTATAGCCATATTTTTATTTAAGGGTTGATATATTTGATTGATCTTGAACTCAATACATTTTTCTAGATACATTTGGGACTTTCTAACAGCTATGTTTCTTATTTTCAATTCTATCTGTTGGGTTTTTTCAATATGTGTCCTCTAGATTTAATTTGAAGTCAAGATGTAGTTTTGAATGTTGTTTTATTTTATATTTGAGGTAGTTTATTTTATTGGTGAATATATATGAGTAATGTCTGAACGATTGTGGCGTGTTCATATATTTTTTCTCCTTTATTTTTTAGTTCAGTTTTGAAAACGGGGGAAGATTACCCTCCGAAACGTTAACGTTAAAAATTTGTAAATTTTTTTATACCATTTTTATATCTTTAAAATTTTGTTCGTTAGGCAAATTTATTACAAAAAAGAATCACTGAGAAATTTGTCTCCGTTTGGTTTTTTGTTTTTACCCAGTGATTCGTTCTTTAAATAAGAACAGGTATTTTTGATATTTTTTGAGTTTTGGACAGTGGCGAAAAACCCAAATAAAGGAGAAAAAATATATATGAGGATACTGATCTTTTCGCTTTTCAAGTGTCGAAATCAATTGAGTAAATTTTCTATGTGAAAAAAGTATTGTTGGAGATTTGCGGAAACTATTATTAGATCTTCATGGGTTGCCAGAAGACTTAGTAGACTAAACTTGGCACTTAACACTATTCTACCCTCTAGTGTTCTCATATCCTATTGGAAAATCGCGTATAAGTTAGGCATCTTGCAATTCGTCTAATTGGTGAATTAAGATGTACCCAATAAGCTCGTTTAGGATTTTTTTTAGATTTAGATTTAGATTTTTTGTGATGTTATTTTTCGTTATTAATTAATGTTTATTTTAAATAGTTTATTAATGTTTGTATTTCTTTTTCAGGTAAATATATTCCTCATATTACGAATTCTATCATTTTAACTATGTAAGTATACTATTTTTTTAAAAGTTATATTTGTTTTTAAATATATAACCATTTTAAAGGTCTATTTTGACATACGGGATAATATGTAAATGCAGACAGAAGTATAAACATTTGTAGTTTTGCAATTTTCAAGTAGTCTAATGAAAAATTTAGTATTGTTCGCGTTAACTTCTCTTTTTGTCTTTAAACCCTTTTTATCGAAATTTAAATTTATTTGAAATCGAAAATTGACTTTTGGAACCAAAGAATATACTAAAGGTCTATATTACGATATATTATATATTTATATATTACCTGAATGAGTCCTACTATCTGCTCAATGGGCGATAAGCATTTTTGTTACAACGATAAATCAAGTATCACTACAGTGGTGATGGCCAATTAAATCTTGCAACATCAAATAAGTATGCTGGTTATTTTGTAACGCTGAGGTTATTTCCACATTAAATGATGTATATGTATTTATTGCTTAAAACTTTGCCGTAATACAACATTAAGTAATTTATTTTCAAGCCAAGCTTTGAAGATCTTTTCCTACAGTTTGACACGCACGGCACATAAAAATATGTTCTTAAACTCTGGGCCTATATATATATATATATATATATATATATATATATATATATATATATATATATATATATATATATATATATATATATATATGTATATATATATATATATATATATATATATATATATATATATATATATATATATATATATATGTATATATATATATATATATATATATATATATATATATATATATATATATATATATATAATAATAATAATAATTGAACAAATACTGAACTGTCCTGAGCCCTTAAACAAATTAGCAACACTAAAACCTAAACAAACAAACCCAGATTCATTACCACCGAATGAAGATGAAATAATTAGGCAAATCAAACGGCTTAAAAATGACAAGGCTTCTGGTGAAGATGGAATCACTGCTGAACTTTTTTGAAATCCGCTGGTCCAGGTACAATCAAGGAAATAACCAAAATTCTACAAGAAGTTTGGCGAACCGAACGGATTCCGGAAGATTGGAAAGATGCTCTAATCTATCCACTACATAACAAAGGAGATAGAACGGATGTAAACAACTATAGAGGGATATCTCTTCTCCCAGTTTGTTACAAGATTCTATCTCAATGTCTACTAGACAGAGCACAGGGACAGTTAGAACCTAACATTGGTGAATATCAAGCAGGTTTTCGACCGGGCAGATCCTGCCCTGAACAGATCCTGAATCTGAAGTTGATTCTAAGACATCAAAAACTGTACAATAAAAATCTCGTCCGTACATTTGTGGATTTTAAAAAAGCATATGATTCTATATACCGCGAATCTTTATTCCGAATCTTGAAAGAACAAGGACTAGATCTGAAAACGCTGGCAATTATTAAAGCAACGTTAACTAACACAAGGTCAAAAGTTAAATTCATGGATGAGATCTCAGAGCCCTTCGAAATTAAAACTGGAGTGAGATAAGGGGATGGACTCTCGCCACTCTTATTTAACTGTGTTCTAGAAAAAGTAATACAGGAGAGGCGTAAAAAAAAGTCGGCCCTGAATATTGACCAGCCCATTAAACTGGGGAGAACCAACATCAAAATTGATTGTCTGGAATTTGCTGATGATCTAGCAATTTTAGCTCAAGATGTATTAACGGCACAGAAACAGATTGAAATCCTAAAAGAAACAGCAGAAAATGTAGGACTCCAAATTTCCTTGAAAAGACACAATACATGACCTGCAACAGACTAAGAACGCCATTTCTAAAAACAAAATATGGTAACATCAGACGAGTCTCTCAATTCAAATATTTGGGTGAAATAATCATGGAAAATGGGTTGGAAAAAGCGGCCAATAAGTATCTAAAAAATAATAATATCTAAAAACACAAAACTGAAACATTACAACACAGTTATTAAGCCAGAATGTTTATATGGGGCAGAAACGCTCATTTTGAATAGAAAGAGGGACATCGAGGACATTGAAAAGAAGGAAAGAAAAATCGTAAGAAAAATCCTAGGCTCCAAACAAATAAATAGCACAACATACCGACTTCGAGAAAACCAAGAAATCAAACAATACACAGATATACATAGCGATATGAGAAAAAGAAGACTTAAGTTTTACGGACACATAAAACGGATGAATCCGAGTAGATTAACTAGACAAATAGTCGAATTTTATGAAAATAGGAGTAAAGCTAAAGTAGAAATAATTAAATGGATTGCTGCAATTAAAGAGGACCTAAGATCAGCAAATATTACACAAAGTGAAATTCAGGATAGAGGCTGTTTCAGACACAAGGTTAACGTGTGGAAGGTTAGCCAGAGAGAAAAATGTAGGAAGACTGGAACCACTTGGTCTGATGAAAGGAAAAAAGCTCATAGCGAAAGAATGAAATTAGTATGGGCACAAAGGGAGGCTAACAACAACAAACGCCTCTAATTGTACTTCGCGTGGTCCACTAGGGCCCATACGTGAATAATAATAATAATAATAATAATAATAATAATAATAATAATAATAATAATAATAATAATAATAATAATAATAATAATAATAATAATAATAATAATAATAATAATAATAATAATAATAATAATAATAATAATAATAATAATAATAATAATAATAATAATAATAATAATAATAATAATAATAATAATAATAATAATAATAATAATAATAAGAAGGCAGGGGGCGGTTAGTCCGCTTGGTGAGTGGCGCCACCACCTTCCCGAGCTGAGAGGAGTAAACCTCTGAAAAAAAAAATCCCCAAGCTTAAGGTGGAAATCCATCGTGCCGAGGAGCTGAATGGCACAGGGTTAAAGTGTCTCTAACGATGTCTCCGGATACCAAGCGCCCTCCGGTAGTAAATAGCTTTCCCATGGTAAATCGGGGCTCTGCCTTGGGTGACCGTTTTTCCCTTGAACCCAAATATATTTATGGCGAATAAAATACATAATATTATACAAGGCGGTAGGGTTTTGCGGACAAGAACCCTTCGGAACCGTCGGGAGGATTTGTCCGGGGTTGGTGAATCTGGAGCGAGTGGCGGTTCCCAACTCTATGGCACCACAAGAATGGCAATGAAAGAGGCACTCGAACAACAATTAGATCATCTAAGTCTAGCAACACCAAAGACTTTACTACAAAATCAACAGAGAGCGGAAATTAATAATGGAGTAGAAGATCAAAATACCCCGGTACTTGCTGGCTCGCCCCTAATAAGGAAGGCTGTCACTAGGACCGAACGCACTCCACGTATCAGATGGACACGCGAAATGAATATTGATGTAATGCGTGCCTATTACTACGTAAACCAGTGCGGAGATAATCCGCTCCCTGGATGGAGGCATGCACTCCACCAAGAATATAAAAAGAGGTTCCCTGAAACTCAGCTGTCGGAACAAAACTTAGCCGACCGTAAAAATGTAATTCTAAGGAAAAACTATCTAACCGAATCGGAATTAATGAACATCAAGAGAGAAATCGGTAATGAACTATATCAAAACATTACATATCAACAACATAAAGAAGATACTATAGACGTTCTTAACTCGAATACAGAGGAGAAACAAGTAGAACAAACTCAAAATGTATCACCAGAAGCATCATCGTCTAAAAATGAAGAATCAATCTCGCAACGTAACTTTTCTAACATACGAGAGAAGTTTTACAGCAATTTGACCAGTTTTACTGGCTCAAACCCATTGAATAGACCAAAAATTCCAGTACTGCGTAATATTGCAAAATCACGTATTACTCTAATGCAGATTAATAGAGTTTTGGAATCACATCTATCTGGGATGACAGATTTAAGCGATATACATCTTGCATTATATTGTGCAGCAGTGACTGTCATCGAAATTTCAGGTCAAAAGACTTACACCCATAATGCGGCTGGTCGTAGTATCCAGAAAAATACACCTGTCTGGAAAACGCGCCTTGAAAACAATATCAATGAGTTCCGGAGGAAAGTTGACATAATCTCAGAGTATCTTTCTGGTAATCAGTCAAATAAAGTAGCGAGAAAAGCAAAAATAATTGCCAATAAATCTGGCATTGACTTCGATGATTCAAACCTGACAGAAAAATTGTTGGATCTAAAAGATCGGTTTAGGCAAAAAGCTAAATCGAAAGGAGCCAGGCTAGCAAGATATAATGAACTAGAAAAGCGAAAACATCAAAATTCAGTATTTGCAAACAGCCAAAAGAAATTTTATAGACAACTCGAAGCAGAAGGTAACAGCAAGTCAGAACTTAAGAATATCGATGTGTCTTCCTTTGCGGAATATTGGAGATCGGCTTGGAAAAAATCAGACGGCTACGAAAAATTGGCTCCTTGGGTTAAAACCATTCAAGAACAGACAAATGCTCTCCCAGATATGGAGTCTAACGATTTCACAGAGATTGACATTTGCACTGCTGTCAGGAAGACTCACAACTGGAAGGCGCCTGGACCAGATGGATTGCATAACTTCTGGATTAAAAGCTTTACAGCCGCCTATCCCGTACTTGCAAATGCATTTAAAGAGGTTTTAATAAATCCAGACACTTTCCCTGACTTTCTAATGGAGGGCAATACATACCTACTGTTCAAAAAAGGGGACGTTAAGCAACCCAATAACTACAGACCAATCACATGTCTGTCAGTGTTATATAAACTGTTCACAGCCCTACTCAATGAAAAAATCTACCAACATTGTGATAAAAACAACATTTTTGAAGAAGAACAGAAAGGATGTATAAGAGCAAGTATGGGCTGCAAGGAACAATTGACGATCGATGCTGTAGTTCTTGAGCAAGCGCGAAAAAGAAAACGCAACTTAAATATCTGCTATATAGACTACAAGAAAGCATTCGATAGTGTCCCTCACGATTGGCTGGTAGAGGTTCTGAATTTCTATAAAATTAGCCCCCAGATTATTAATTCTTTAAAGTACCTGATGGGGAAGTGGAAAACGAATCTTTTTGTCGGCCAACAATGCATTGCAGCTACAAATATCGAGAGGGGAATTTTTCAGGGAGATTCCCTTTCTCCAATTTGGTTCTGTTTAGCATTGAACCCTTTGTCCACACTACTCAACAACAGCAATATTGGATATAAACTTAACATGAGGAATCCAAGAAAGCTCTCTCATCTACTATATATGGATGACCTTAAATTATATGGAGAAACTAGAGAAAAATTAAACTCATTGATAAAAACGGTTGAAACATTCAGTAGGGATATCAGAATGTCATTCGGACTGGACAAATGCTCTACCATTAGTATACAGAAGGGAAAGGTTCAGAGTCAACATTCAACACTTTGTAACATACAACAACTAGCACCAGAAGAATCCTACAAATATTTAGGAATACCCCAAAAGCATAAACTTGATCATAACCAGTTAAAGAAGGACTTTTCCACTCTATACCAAAAGAGACTTACAAAACTTTTAAACACCAAACTGAACGGAGGAAACCTCATTAGAGCGATCAACGGTTGGGCGGTGCCAACTCTGACATATTCTTTTGGCATAGTTAAATGGTCAGAAACTGACCTTGATGAACTCGATAGGTTGACGCGCCGAACATTGACAAAGTTCCGATGCCTGCATCCAAACTCATCTACGAAAAGACTATACATCCCAAGAAAGTTGGGGGGTAGAGGCCTTGTAAACGTAAAAAATCTCTGTCTCAATCAAGAAAATAGAATGAGAAAACACTTCCTTGATTCAAACAGTACGTTAATGAAATTGGTTGCAAATGAGGATCGGGGTTTCACCCCACTGAACCTAAATAAACAAAATCGTATTGATAGCAGAACAACACTCACGGACTGTGTTCGAGAATGGAAAGGACAAACATTGCACGGAAGGTTCCCTAAGTCACTCGAAGATGACACCATTGACGAACAATTGTCTCTGAAGTGGCTGACCGATGGACTCTTGTACCCAGAAACAGAAGGTTTCGCGATATCTATTCAAGATAGGGTAACAAGAACAAAAAACTATGAAAAGCACATACTGCATTTGGACGTAGTCGATAAGTGCAGGAAATGCGGTACTTTGGGGGAAACAATTGAGCACCTTATTGGCGGTTGCCCGGCCCTTGCTCCTAATGCTTATTTAGGACGGCATAATCAGCTGGCAAAAATTATACATCAACAAATTGCAAAAAAATACTCGCTATTAGAAAATGCACCTCCTCCATATTATAAGTACTCGCCTTCTCCTGTACTTGAATCATCCGATACCATTCTTTACTGGGACAGACCAATCACTACTGATCGAACGGTTGATTATAACAGGCCGGATATTGTTCTAATCAACAAAAAGGACAAGAGGGCTTTTATAATTGACATCGCAGTACCACTATCTCACAACATTAGAAAAACTGAGATAGAAAAATCCACAAAGTATGAAAATCTGGCATACGACTTGAAGAACCAGTGGAAACTGAGTAAGGTAGATGTAGTGCCCTTCCTTATATCCGCCGAAGGCCTGATAAGTAAGAGATTTTCAAAGAACCTCGAGAGCCTCGGGATCTCGAGATCGATTGCCATAGTGGGACAGCGTGCTGTGCTCTTGCAGACGTGTCACATTGTTCGTAAGATATTATGCTAGGGTGAGAGGAGCTGAATTGCTTTTTCATCTTGCCATTGGAATACCGGCCAGCATGAGCTGAGATTCTACAGTAAGGATGAGCAGAATAATAATAATAATAACGCTAAAAAAACGAAAGCACCAAAATTCAGAATTCATAAATAGTCAAAAGAAATTTTATAGAGAGCTCGAACAAGGCAGTAGCAGGTCAGAACTTGAGAATGTGGACATGTCCTCCTTTGCAGAATACTGGCAATCGGTTTGGAAAAGATCAGATGACTATGAAAAAGCGGCACCTTGGATTAAAACAATTGAACAGCACACAACTGCTCTCCCAGAAATGGAGTTTAACGATTTCACGGCGACTGACATTTGCACCGCCATTAAGAAAACTCATAACTGGAAAGCTCCTGGACCAGATGGACTACATAACTTCTGGATTAAAAACTTTACGGCGGCCCACCGCCCACTTGCTAGTGCATTTAAAGAGGTAATAATAAATCCTGATACTTTCCCGAATTTTTTAATGGAAGGCAATACATATCTTCTGTACAAAAAGGGTGATGCTAAGCAACCCAATAACTACAGACCCATCACGTGTCTGTCAGTATTTTATAAATTGTTGACAGCCCTAATCAATGAAAAAATTTACAAACATTGTGATGAAAACAATATTTTTGAAGAAGAGCAGAAAGGATGTATAAGAGCAAGTATGGGATGCAAGGAACAGCTAACGATCGATGCTGTAGTTCTCGAACAAGCGCGGAAAAGAAAACGCAACCTAAACATCTGCTATATAGACTACAGGAAAGCCTTCGATAGTGTTCCACACGATTGGTTACTAGAAGTCCTGAAAATTTATAAAATAAGCCCTCCCATCATTAACTCCTTAAGGTGCCTAATGGGGAAATGGAAAACAAATCTCTTTATCGACCAACAATGCATTACAACTGCGAATATCGAGAGAGGAATTTTTCAGGGAGATTCCTTTTCTCCAGTTTGGTTTTGTCTAGCCCTAAACCCTATGTCTACTTTACTGAACAACAGTAATATAGGATATAAACTAAACATGAGGAATCCACGAAAGCTCTCGCACCTACTATATATGGATGACCTTAAACTCTATGGAGAAACTAGAGAAAAACTAAACTCCTTAATAAAAATGGTCGAAGAATTTAGTAGGGATATCAAGATGTCATTCGGACTTGATAAATGCTCTACCATTAGCATTCAAAAAGGAATAGTCAACAATCAACTTCAAAAAGGAATAGTCAACAATCAACATTCAACACACTGTAACATACAACAACTGGCACCAGAAGAATCCTATAAATATTTAGGTATACCTCAAAACGAGAAATTTAACCATACCCAGTTAAAGAAAGACTTTTCTACTATGTACGAAAAGAGGCTTACAAAACTTTTAAATACCAAACTGAACAGTGGAAACCTGATTAGAGCGATCAATGGATGGGCAGTGCCAACTCTGACCTATTCCTTTGGTATTGTTAAATGGTCAGAAACAGACCTTGATGGACTGGATAGATTAACACGTCGAACATTGACAAAATTCCGATGTCTGCATCCAAATTCATCTATGAAGCGACTGTACATTCCAAGAAAGTTGGGAGGCAGAGGCCTCGTGAACATTAAGAACCTTTGTCTGAACCAGGAGAGTAAGATGAGAGAACGCTTTATTAATTCAAGCAGCACGCTAATGAAGTTGGTTGCTAAGGAGGACCGGGGTTTCACCCCTTTGAACCTAGATAAATTGAATCGTGTTGATGGTAGAACAACACTTACCGATTGTGTCCGTGAATGGAAACAACAGACACTGCATGGACGGTATCCAAAGTCACTCGAGGATGATACCATTGATGGACCATTGTCTCTAAAATGGCTGACCGATGGGCTGTTGTACCCAGAAACAGAAGGTTTTGCGACATCTATTCAAGATAAGGTAGTAAGAACACGGAACTATGAAAAGCATATACTACACATGGATGTTGTCGACCGATGTAGGAAGTGCGGTATAGTGGGGGAAACGATTGAACACCTTATCGGTGGGTGTGCAGTTCTAGCCCCTAATGCTTATTTAGGAAGACATAATCAGCTGGCGAAAATTATACATCAGCAAATTGCATTAAAGTATTCGCTATTAGATAACGCACCTGCTCCATATTATAAGTACTCACCTTCTCCCGTATTGGAATCATCTGATGCAATCCTATACTGGGACAGACCAATCACAACAGATCGAACGGTCGATTATAATAGACCAGACATTGTTCTAATTAGTAAAAAGGAGAAAAGGGCTTTTATAATTGACATCGCAGTGCCACTCTCTCATAATATCAAGAAAACCGAGTTGGAGAAAACCACTAAGTATGAAAACCTTGCGTACGATTTGAAAAACCAGTGGAAACTGCATAAGGTAGAGATAGTGCCTTTCGTTATATCCGCCGAAGGCCTAATAAGTAAGAACTTTTCAAAAAATTTGAAGAACCTTGGTATCTCAAAATCGATTGCCATAGTGGGACAACGTGCAGTGCTCTTGCAGACGTGCCACATTGTTCGTAAAATTTTATGCTAAGTGAGAGGAGTTGAATTGCTTTCTCATTTTGGCATTGTAATATAGACCAGCTTAGGCTGAGATGCTGAGTTCAGTACGAGGATAATAATAATAATAATAATAATAATAATAATAATAATAATAATAATGATAATAAGGCAGGGGGCACATAATCCGCTTGGTGAGTGGCGCCACCACCTTCCCGAGCTGAGAGGAGTAAACCTCTGGAAAAAAAAAAAAAAATCCCCAAGCTCAAGGTGGAAATCCATCGTGCCAAGGAGCTGAATGGCACAGGGTTAAAGTGTCGCGAACGATGTCTCCGGATACCTAGCGCCCTCCGGTAGTAAATAGCTTTCCTAAGGTATATCGGGGCTCTGCCTTGGGTGACCGTTTTTCCCTTGAACCCAAAAAATTTTTTTTTATGGAGACTGAAACAGATAATGGTATTATACAAGGCGGTAGGGTTTTGCGGACAAGAACCCTTCGGAACCGTCGGCAGAATTTGTCCGGGGTTGGTGAATCTGGAGCGAGTGGCAGTTCTCAACTCTATGGCACCACAAGAATGGCAACGAAAAAGGTACCCGAGCAACAATTTGAAAATCAAAGACTCACACCACCGAACACTTCATCACAAGATCAGTGCAGAATGCAGATTAATAATGAAATGGAAAACGGAAATGTCCCGGTTCTTGCTGGCTCGCCCCCCATAAGGAGGGCTGCCACTAGAACTGAACGCACTCCACGTATCAGATGGACACGCGAAATGAATATTGAGGTAATGCGTACCTACTATTACGTGAACCAGTGCGGAGATAAGCCGCTTCCTGGATGGAGAAATGCACTCTATCAAGAATATAAGAAGAGGTTCCCTGGAACTCGGTTGTCTGAGCAAAACTTAGCCGACCGTAAAAATATAATTTTAAATAAAAAGTATCTCACCGAAACAGAACTAATGAATGTCAAGAGAGAAGTTGGTAATGAATTACACCAGAACGTTACATATCAGCAACATGAAGAAGATAATATAGGCGTCCTCACCTTAACCACACAGGCCCAGCCTATAGAACAAACTCCTAATTTTCCACCGGAGGCCTCACCGTCTAGCAATGAGGAAGTGACCTTACAACAGAACTTGTCTAATGTACGAGATAAGTTTTACAGTAATTTGGCCCATTTTATTGGGTCAAATCCACTAAATAGACCAAAAATTCCAATACTGCGAAATATTACAAAAGCTCGTATTACTCTAATGCAGATCAATAAAGTTCTGGAATCACATCTGGCTGGGATACTAGATCTGTGTGATATACATCTTGCGTTGTACTGTGCAGCAGTGACTGCGATCGAAATTTCAGGCCAAAAAACATACACCCCCAGTACGAGCAGGCATAATTTCCAGAAAAATACGCCTGCCTGGAAAACACGCCTTGAAAACAATATCGATGATTTCCGAAGGAAAGTCGACGTCATCTCAGAATACCTTTCTGGTAATCGATCAAGTAAAGTAATGAAAAAAATAAAAACAATTGCCAATAAATCTGGCACTGGCTTCGACGATCCAAACTTCTCCGAAAAATTATTGGATCTTAAAGATCGGTTTAGACAGAAAGCTAAATCTAAAGGGGCTAGGCTAGCAAGATATAACGAGCTAAAAAAACGAAAGCACCAAAATTCAGAATTCATAAATAGTCAAAAGAAATTTTATAGAGAGCTCGAACAAGGCAGTAGCAGATCAGAACTTGAGAATGTGGACATGTCCTCCTTTGCAGAATATTGGCAATCGGTTTGGAAAAGATCAGATGACTATGAAAAAGCGGCACCTTGGATTAAAACAATTGAATAGCACACAACCACAACTGCTCTCCCAGAAATGGAGTTTAACGATTTCACGGCGACTGACATTTGCACCGCCGTCAAGAAAACTCATAACTGGAAAGCTCCTGGACCAGATGGACTACATAACTTCTGGATTAAAAACTTTACGGCGGCCCACCGCCCACTTGCTAGTGCATTTAAAGAGGTAATGATAAATCCTGATACTTTCCCGAATTTTTTAATGGAAGGCAATACATATCTTCTGTACAAAAAGGGTGATGCTAAGCAACCCAATAACTACAGACCCATCACGTGTCTGTCAGTATTTTATAAATTGTTGACAGCCCTAATCAATGAAAAAATTTACAAACATTGTGATGAAAACAATATTTTTGAAGAAGAGCAGAAAGGATGTATAAGAGCAAGTATGGGATGCAAGGAACAGCTAACGATCGATGCTGTAGTTCTCGAACAAGCGCGGAAAAGAAAACGCAACCTAAACATCTGCTATATAGACTACAGGAAAGCCTTCGATAGTGTTCCACACGATTGGTTACTAGAAGTCCTGAAGATTTATAAAATAAGCCCTCCCATCATTAACTCCTTAAGGTGCCTAATGGGGAAATGGAAAACAAATCTCTTTATCGACCAACAATGCATTACAACTGCGAATATCGAGAGAGGAATTTTTCAGGGAGATTCCTTTTCTCCAGTTTGGTTTTGTCTAGCCCTAAACCCTATGTCTACATTACTGAACAACAGTAATATAGGATATAAACTAAACATGAGAAATCCACGAAAGCTCTCGCACCTACTATATATGGATGACCTTAAACTCTATGGAGAAACTAGAGAAAAACTAAACTCCTTAATAAAAATGGTCGAAGAATTTAGTAGGGATATCAAGATGTCATTCGGACTTGATAAATGCTCTACCATTAGCATTCAAAAAGGAATAGTCAACAATCAACATTCAACACACTGTAACATACAACAACTGGCACCAGAAGAATCCTATAAATATTTAGGTATACCTCAAAACGAGAAATTTAACCATAGCCAGTTAAAGAAAGACTTTTCTACTATGTACGAAAAGAGGCTTACAAAACTTTTAAATACCAAACTGAACAGTGGAAACCTGATTAGAGCGATCAATGGATGGGCAGTGCCAACTCTGACCTATTCCTTTGGTATTGTTAAATGGTCAGAAACAGACCTTGATGGACTGGATAGATTAACACGTCGAACATTGACAAAATTCCGATGTCTGCATCCAAATTCATCTATGAAGCGACTGTACATTCCAAGAAAGTTGGGAGGCAGAGGCCTCGTGAACATTAAGAACCTTTGTCTGAACCAGGAGAGTAAGATGAGAGAACGCTTCATTAATTCAAGCAGCACGCTAATGAAGTTGGTTGCTAAGGAGGACCGGGGTTTCACCCCTTTGAACCTAGATAAATTGAATCGTGTTGATGGTAGAACAACACTTACGGATTGTGTCCGTGAATGGAAACAACAGACACTGCATGGACGGTATCCAAAGTCACTCGAGGATGATACCATTGATGGACCATTGTCTCTAAAATGGCTGACCGATGGGCTGTTGTACCCAGAAACAGAGGGTTTTGCGACATCTATTCAAGATAAGGTAGTAAGAACACGGAACTATGAAAAGCATATACTACACATGGATGTTGTCGACCGATGTAGGAAGTGCGGTATAGTGGGGGAAACGATTGAACACCTTATCGGTGGGTGTGCAGTTCTAGCCCCTAATGCTTATTTAGGAAGACATAATCAGCTGGCGAAAATTATACATCAGCAAATTGCATTAAAGTATTCGCTATTAGATAACGCACCTGCTCCATATTATAAGTACTCGCCTTCTCCCGTATTGGAATCATCTGATTCAATCCTATACTGGGACAGACCAATCACAACAGATCGAACGGTCGATTATAATAGACCAGACATTGTTCTAATTAGTAAAAAGGAGAAAAGGGCTTTTATAATTGACATCGCAGTGCCACTCTCTCATAATATCAGGAAAACCGAGTTGGAGAAAACCACCAAGTATGAAAACCTTGCGTACGATTTGAAAAACCAGTGGAAACTGCATAAGGTAGAGATAGTGCCTTTCGTTATATCCGCCGAAGGCCTAATAAGTAAGAACTTTTCAAAAAATTTGAAGAACCTTGGTATCTCAAAATCGATTGCCATAGTGGGACAACGTGCAGTGCTCTTGCAGACGTGCCACATTGTTCGTAAAATTTTATGCTAAGTGAGAGGAGTTGAATTGCTTTCTCATTTTGGCATTGTAATATAGACCAGCCTAGGCTGAGATGCTGAGTTCAGTACGAGGATAATGATAATAATAATAATAATAATAATAATAATAATAATAATAATAATAATAATAATAATAATAATAATAATAATAATAATAATAATAATAATAATAATGTATTGAATCATCAAGAAAATACAAATATGCATGGATCAAGTCAAAACAAGAGAATGAACATTGCCACACTTCTGTGCATACAAAGAATATATAACATTTAAACCTACATATAAATATTTTATTCTTGATAATGTATATAATTTAATAATTTAATAATGTAATAATGTATTTATTCAATCCCCACAACAATACAAAATATCCATGATTATGTCGGGTTGACAGAACTGACAGAATGTTTATTGACATGACCTCAGAAACAATACAATGTATTGTTTCATAATACAATATTGTTGCACAAATAGACACTGTATACATAAATAAGTATTGAATCTAATTATTGATACGACATATATTCTTCTAAACTATAAAAACTTTGACTTATAAGATATTTGCGGACTAATTTTTTAAATTCATTGTCACTTTGAACATGCTTAAATCGTTGTGGTAAGTTATTATACACTTTCATACCCCTATAGTAAACATTATGTTAAATTATCTTACATGAATGTATTAAAGCAAGTTTATCAGAGCCTCGTGTGTCATAGTGATGAAAATCACTATTTTTCACGAATGCTACAAAATTTCACCTAACAAAGATGATAACCTCCAGAATATATAGTATTGGCAGAGTCAAAATCCTGCATTGTTTAAAAATTGGCCGATATGTTGCCAGTAGTGACACCCCACCCATCATTCGAATTATCTTTTTTTGTATTTTGAAAACACTCATCAGATGCGGTGACCCACCCCAAAATATCAAACCATACCTAGCGCAACGGTAAAACTCTTCATAGTAATATGAATGCACAATATCCGTGGTACCAACCCGTTTCAACCTATAACCTTGCATAGTTCACCTATGTGTTTATCCCAGCAAAGTCTGTTATCGGGATGAACACCAAGAAATCTACTATAGGATGTTTGTTATATAGACTTACCGTGAATTTTTAGTAAATGTGACTCAGTTATAGTGTGTGTTCGAGGAGTAAAAGCAATAAAACTGTTTTTGTCGACGTTAAGGGACAACTTATTATTCGTAAACCATCTATAAAATTTATTAAGCATTTCCTGTAGCGTTTCAGTGGCTCCCTGCATGTTTCTGTTTTCTGTTAAATAGCCGCTATCATAAGCAAAGATTACCATATTTCCGCTACTGCAAACATCTGGCATATTATTAACAAAAATTAAAAATAATAGTGGACCCAAAACAGATCCTTGGGGCACTCCAGAAATATTTCTTAATCTTTCAGGTGTTGCTTTATCAATCTGTACAACTTGGTGTCGATCAAACAAGTAAGATTGCAACCATTCTCTCACCCGACCCCTCATGCCATAATCATGAAGTTTGTCCAGCAGTATTGCATGATCCACTAGATCGAAAACCATACTTAGATCCATAAACAGGCCAACACATGCATTGCATTTATCGTTTATGTTTTTATATATCTTGTTTAAAAATTCAACGATTGTGAATATGTAGATCGACTACTTCGAAACCCATGTTGTGATGATTTCAATTGATTTAAGCGCACAAGAAAGGACATGATTTGCTTATACACTATACGCTCCAACAGTTTAGATAACGTGGGTAGAATAGCTATTGGTGTATAGTTGGAGAGGGACCGCCGGTCACCTCTCTTGAAAACAGGAATTACTTTTGATGTTTTTAATGCCCTCGGAAAAATACTAGTTTCCAGGGACCAATTTACTAGATGTGTTAACGGTATTATTAATGAGTTGATAGAGTTTTTCAGTACAACTGAAGGAATATTATCTAGCCCCACAGAATTTGTATTCTTTAGTTTCCTTACTATTTCAATTGGTTAACTGGCTGTAATATCATAGAGTTTTGAATTAGAGTCGCTCGTCTATCCCTAGTAGCAGTCATTAAACTCGCCAATACGTTCTTAGGAAGATTAATAAAGAATTTACTAAAACAACTAGTAATTTTATACTTGTCTTAGTAATTCCATCTTCATCTTTTATGGCGCTTATGTTAGTTCTTGCATTGCGGTTTTTTGAATGTTATTGTTTATTATTTTCCAAGCAGTTTTTGACTTGTTCTCCGATTGAAAATATTGTTTTACATTGTAAACCAGTTTAGCCCTTCTCATAACCTTTCTATAAATTCTTTTGTACACCCTATCTTATTCGGCTACGGATAATAGTTTCATTCGATACAATTAAAGTAATAGATTATATTCTGATACCTCTTGTCAACCAAGGTTTAAATTGACCCTCAATGGATATTCTTACTTTTCTAAGGGGAAAGAACATGTCAATGTAATACTCCAAGCAATGTAAAAATGCCTCAAAACACCGATCCATACTCTCAGCCTGAAATACGTCATGCCAATCTTCCCTGCTCAGATACAGCTGAAATAGTTTCATATTAGTTTTACTATAATGTCTTTTAAATTTCATGCATTCATGCAGACTTGATGTAATTGGAATCTCTATCCACTGAGCTGAATGATCAGACAGACAATTACTCCAAACAATACAAGACGAACCATCCAATTCATAATTCGTACATATATAATCTATAAAAGTAGCTGATCTTTCTGGGATACGAGTTGGTTTCTTTATTGTATTACATGACCCATTACTAAGTAGTACATCCTTTAAGTTACTACCCACATAAAACACATTTTCAGTTTATTGGAAGGCGTAACTCATAAAGGAAGCTATTCAATTTTTGAAAAAAAATATCAATATTAGTATTTGGAGCCCGATGTAAATTTAATACACAAATTAAGTCATTCTCAAACTCAATATCAATGCCACAAATTTCAAATATACCATCACTACTATATTTATTTGTTCTCTCTATCTCTTTAATGCATGAACTCAGCTTATCATTAACAAGTATCATTTGAATTTTCTTCACAATAAGCTCTACCCATCTGATAGTGATTTATTTTGTACAGGTTCATTTCACTTTCTGTTAACCAGTGTTCCATTATGCAGACCACATCGATCTTTCTTGATTTTATTATATATTCAAAGTCATCGATTTTGTTTCTCAAACTTTGTACATTTTAATTTAAGAGCACAATAGTACATCGATAATATTTACCCCGCTCTTCAGCTAATTGCTGTTCCTCAATAGAATAACTAATTGTTTTCCTCTCTATTTCCATTTGCTTGTAAACAGGGCAATCCATCTTGCTTGTAAACAGGGCAATTCATATCAAAAGCAGAGTACTTCACATCATATCTTACACTTTGTGTAGTGTTTGCCTTCTTACAGTTCATACATTAAAAGTTAGAATTTGTACTTTCTCTTGCCACGTGATTGTTTCCTCAGCACCTGAGGCATGCTTCTTCTTTATCACATTCATTTGAACTATGATCATATTCCCCACACTTAAAACAGCAATACACCGATATGTACACAAAAACTCGACAGACTGAGAAACCTATGCACAATTTTCATCTCGATTCAATAATGGACCAAAATGGTTTTTGATAGCATTCTACGATGGCCACGTAATTCGTCTTCATTTTTTTCACAACCTTTATTTGTAGAGCAGTGTGCTTATGTAAAATGAATTTATTCTTCTTAAGTAAATGTGCCTTTATGTCTTCCTTACTGATATTTTCTTCTAGGTCTAATATCTTTATATTTGGATATTTATTTTTCGACGTTTTTATATTGTATTTGCTTTTTAGTTTTTTTTCTATGGTTTTTAGTTTGCTAATCTCCTCTTTAGTATTACATTTCATCAGTATACACCATCTTTTACATCTTTCGTTTAAATGATATCAATTTCAAGGTCTGTTGGATTGACAGCATGTTTTGTGGCATCTTTGGTTTTTTTGTTGTCTTGTCTTGCCTTGGGCCCAATAACTAATACTTCGCATTTATATTTTTTGCTTATTTCTGCATACGTACTTATTGATTTTTCGTTAGACTTCCGCGTTAGACTTCCTGCTGTGATAGTTTCTTTCTTGGTAATTTTTCTAGCTCCCTCTTTATAGTATGTTTGAATTGCTCAAATTCCCTTTTAAACTCATCTGCCCAATTAACAACTTCGACACAACCACGGCAAAACCATTTAAGACTTGGTAAATTTTTTATTATTTCCAGATTGGACTTGTTGATACAAACACCCTCAGAATAAAAATTCTGTTTACAGATACTCTCACATTGAATTGTGTCAGACTCATTTCGTTTAATTCTTTTTCCACATTTACCACATTCATCTGCCATTATAAATATTTATTTCCGGCCGACGCGTTTATATCGTAGGTTGTTTGTTCGATCAAAGTCCCTTCTCTTATCACTGAAATAGAATATTTCGACAAAACATTCTTGTAATTGTGTTTTTAGAATATTTTAATTTTTATTTTCTTACTTCACTATGATCGCAAACACTATGCAATTGTACACACTCACACAACGGAAATTTTATTAGTTACTAAAAATTACATTTAATCGATATACTTTTTTCGAGTCTGTTCTGTTCGACGACCTTCGGTATCCCATCTCTTCGGTAACTGCATAATTCCGCACTCCTAGGAATTCTGAGGTTTCTGGCTAAAGAACTAATCTAAGTAAATTTTCAAGTTCAAGGAAGTAAATTAGTTTTCAAATCAAGTTGCTTTAAATTAAACTAGTTGTTGAGAGGAGCAAGGTCGGGAGAGTACGGTGAATGTATCAAAACATCCCAGGCAAGTTGTCAAAATTTGTGCTGGAGTAACCAAAGATAGGGGTGGTCCAGTATTGCCTCGATATAACGCAATGCCCTTTCTGTTTGGCTAATTCAAGGTGCTTCTGGTCAGTTGCTCGCTTTACTTTACGTAGATGTGAACAGTTTTTTCCGAATTAATAGTTTGGTTTTCAAGTAACAGCCCATAATAAACGATTCCATTCCATTCCCACCAAATGCACCTCTTTCAGATGTAAACTGGTTTGAACGAGCATTTGCTCGCTTAAACCATTCTAGCTTACGCTTAACATTATTATACACAATCAATTTTTTCATCACCTATAACTATCCCCTTAAAAATAAATTTCGCTCCAATGGAGAATCGCAAGCAGAAATTTAACTTATCGGATTTTTCTTCATTAATTCATGCTCCTGCTCGTATATCGGCCTTGCTGACTGTTCCAAGCTGAGGTACTCGCCTTTACACTCTAGATTAGACATTTCAAGAATTTCTCCGAACTTTCGAGTTATTTCACGCCGATCACTTTCAATTAGCGCCAATATTTCGTTGCCATCAACCTCGGACGGTTAGCTAGAGGTTGCTTTCGACGGGGATAAACGTTAGAAGATGTGTCTTTCACTGGCCTTCTGACAAAATTTCATGACGATTCGAATCATTAGCAGCCAAGTTATTGCGCTCAAAGTGTCAGTGTGTTTATACCATCGGTCGAAAAATGAACATCTAACAAAGAGCGATGATTAAGTTTTGTTTTAAACTTGGTAAAACATTCAATGAAACGTTTTAATGAATGAAGTGCGTGGTAAAGATTGTTTATCCCATGGAAGAGTTCACTTCCATGGGATAGTTTAAACGATTCAGAGAAGGTCGTGAGGACATCAAAGTTGACGAACATCCTGGTCCGGAAAATTCCGTATCTACTCAAAGTAACATTGAAATTGTGCGTGAATTTAAAAAAAAGCAGCCAAAACATTCATTGCGATACATGGAAATGGAATTGAACTTATTCAAAGATTCAATTCAATACGTTTTTATTCGATCATTTGAGAAGATGTCTGCACGCTTTGTTCCATACAAATTGGCTGACGACTAAAAATTGCTCCGAACCGAATCTTACAAGGATTTGATTAGAGTCACAAAAAGAACGAAAACTTCAGCATTGTTACTGGTGATGAGACATGGTGTTTTCAGTATGGTCCAGAAATTAAGCGTCGAAATGCCGAATGGAAGCACCCAAACGGGCTAAATCCGAAAAAAAGTTGTCTCAAGTTGTTAAAAATCAAAACAATCTTGATTTGTATCTACGATTTTGAGGGAATCGTGCACAATGAGTTCGTTCCAACTAGTCAAATAATTAATTCTGTCAATTCTGTCAATTCTTCTATTGGAACATTTGGTGTGAAACACTAAACTTGAAGAGATTTATCACTAAACACCAAATCACTTTTCTTGAACTGCTCGACGCACGTTTCGCTAACAGTGTTAGAATCATCAGGAGATGATTTAATCTCTCCTAAGGAGGTTAATCTCTAAGGAGATTAAATCATCTCCTGATGATGCTAACATGGTTAGCGAAACGTGGGTGGAGCAGTCCAAAAGAAGTGATTTGGTGTTTAGTTGTAAATCTCTTCAAGTTTAGTAATTAATAATGTGTTTATCTTGGTGTTATGAAGCGTCTGTTGTCGTGTATTCGCAGTGTGCGCCCACAATACCGTCAACAAGGTAGCTGGTGTTTGTTGCACGATAATGCGCTGTCCCATCGCTCTATGCTCATCACTTATTTGTTGACCAAAAATTGCATTTTAACCATCAATTATTCACCATACTCTCCTGATTTAGCTCTCTGCGACTTCTACATCTTCGAAAAACGTAATTTTCCGATGAGAGGACAGCGTTAACTGGACGCTGAACCCATTCAAAAGGCGTCGACCGCCATCCTAAAGGACATATTTTTGACTGAGCTCAAAAATTAATTCGTCAACCTAATGGACCGTAAAAATCATTGTATTGATGCGCAAGGAGTCTATTTTGAATAAAAATAATTATTTTTGCCAAAAAATTCAATATTTTTTTTAAGTACGTAAGTTTCCGTGAGACACCCCTAAATATATATATATATATATATATATATATATATATATATATATATATATATATATATATATATATATATATATATATATATACATATATATATATATATATATATATATATATATATATATATATATATGTATATATATATATATATATATATATATATATATATATATATATATATATATATATATATATATATATATATATATATATATATATATATATATATATATATATATACATATATATATATATATATATATATATATATATATATATATATATATATATATGTATATATGTATGGCAGTTTTTTTGATTTCTTTGGATTACGTCCAATGAGACAACAGTAGTCAGGAGTTATACATCCCCGACCGTTGGATTCCACAATCTCATGTGGAACGCTCAAAAACCTGCGTCTCCGCCAAAATTAATATTCGTTAGTTGCTTGACTGGGAGAAAGCCCCACCCATCCATCACATTGGAAGGCACATGTTTCGTCTGTTGGTGGTTAGACTCATCAGGGTACCGACATATGCTCTCTCGTCAAGAATAGGGAGTACCTCTCCACAATCAAACAACCCATTCTTTCTCCAACTTCTCGTCGGATGGCTTATTCATGCAGTTTTTTTGATTTCTTTGTCACCCTCGACAGATGGGTTCCACAATCTCATGGGGAATGCACAACAACCTGCGTCTCCGCCAAAATGAGCAATCTGTTAGTTGGTTGACCAGAAAGTAATCAAAATTATTGATATTCTCTGATAACTGCATTTTCAAGTTCTTTAGGTTTCTAGGTGCAGGAATATGATGTTTCACATTTCTTTTGAGGTAATCCCATACATGTTCGATCGGATTCAGATACGGGCTTTTTGATGCCTATTGTATAATTGATATACCAACTTGATTAAGATAATCGAGTACCTCCCTAGCCACGTAAGGTCGAATGTTGTCATACATAAACAAGAAAGTTGGTCCCATAAAATGACCGAAAAGCATCACGTGTTCTACTACAATATTCTCAAGATAGTAATCTGCATTCATGGATCTTGTACGCACAGGAACTAATTCTTTTAAGAAAACACAAAATAAGGACAGCATACAAACCTTACCGAACAATAGGCGTATCCTTGAGAAACCCGAAAGACAAGATCAGACTAGAAAATCAAGGAGTTTATCGCATCCCATTCTCAGACTGTAACAAAACCTATATCGGACAAACAAACGGAACAATATCTGCTAGAATCGAGGGACACAAAACAAGTATACGGAATAAGCAAGCAACATCGGCATTATTCCAACACCAACTAGAAACAGGCTACAAAATTAACTTTGATGAATGCAACGAGATAGTCAACATAAACCATTTTCGGACACGCCTGATCAGAGAAGCTATAGAGATCGAAAAGCAAGAAAGTCTAAACAAGAGGGATGACGCTCTACACTTGCCGCCAACGTGGAAAAGCGTCTTTAGACCAGCAGACCCAGATGGCACGACATTCAGAGCACGACTGGAAACAAAGACGTCGCAAGGGCCTCAAGGGGCGAAGCTAGCGCCAGTGCCAGCCAATCGCTACCGACTAAGACCGAGACCAGAAGAAATAAATATCACACGGCAAACCGATCTCTCTCAAATGAGACTTTGGCGAAATGTCTGGAACCTCCCGACAGGGACCAACTCAACAGCCGGATGTACTCCCGGGAAAAACGTAATACATGTTTTTCGATCTGTGAAACAGTACGCACAAACATATATATATATATATATATATATATATATATATATATATATATATATATATATATATATATATATATATATATATATATATATATATATATATATATTATATGAACTTGTTTACGTTCCAGAATAATTTTAATTTATCAATATTATTATTAGTCATATTTGTTAATTTCTGAATATTTATTAAATTTATTTTTGCATCGGACGCATTTTAAATGTTTAAATTCTTTATAAATAGACACGAACTACATTGTTTTTCTCGCCTCGATTATGATACATTGTTACATTAACAATGGCCTAAAGTATTTCGTTTTTGATCATTAGACGCATCAAAAGCGAAAGAAAAGAAACATTTGAGATATTATTAAAAACTCGACCTAAATAATAAAGATGTTCTCCGTCTCGAGCTCCACCTCTGTGACCCGGTACCATTTCGTTCGCAACTCCTAGCGGATTTATCAGCTTGATTAACAAATTTTACAACTGCTCAGCGGGATGGAGATTGAATGTTCGAGGTGGATTGTAGTAAACAGATCTGTCGGTCGCTCGGACGGTCGTAATGGCCATCGAGGGCATAACGAATAATTAAGTTCAAGATCTGTACGGAATCTCTACAACTGTCAAGAGTCAAATAAGACGGGTAGTTAAGGCGAAACAGAGTTTCATTCCCTTAGCAATTATATACCTGGGCTTGTCAGAATTATAAAATTATTATACAGTGATAAATTGTATAGTTTTGTTAAAATTATTCATGTTTTTAACATGATTTTGGTGTAAAAAATAATTTACCTATCATTTATTTGACACGATTTGTCATATCCAATATCCAAAGCTTACTAATAAATGTACCAGGTGTAGCCGTTAATAATCCTTAATTTAAAAAATTATACCTTTAATTTGGGAGAAAGGTAAAAAATGGTTTATTCGAAGTATTAGACATCGTTAGCTGCCGTACATTTTTGGAGGTGGTTCAGTCATCAAGCCATTTTTCGACATCTCCGTAATTGTTGAAGTGTTTCGTGGAAAGCACGTGAGACATCAATGAAAATAAATGTTAGTCGGAAGGGGCCAAGTCTGGCGAGTAGGGGGGGGGGGGGTAAGAGTTCGCAGCCAAGTGCAGAAATGGTATATCTTACCCGCGTCGTGGTGTGATCGGGTTGTCGTGCTGCAAAACCACTTTGTGTTAACTGTTTCACCTGATTTCAGAACCTCTCTGCTATTTGTTGTCGAGTTTGCATATTATTTTCTTCCAACAATGCTAGCAATATTCAGTTTTATTCGGTTGATTTGGGCCTTCTTTGATTTTCAAGTCAAAATTCTATTAAAATTTCTTCCTACTAAAATTTTAGATGATATACTTTTATTTTCTGTATGCTGTTGTTCTTTATAACAACATTTTTAAATCACCAATCGAAAAGCTATTATGATAAGAATTAATAATCATACTCGCAATGGTCCTTGCTAGTATGACATGAGTACATTGATGAACACGCGTTGATCTGGGTGACGCTCCGCATTTGGTACCTCTCGCGATACAATCTGGCTGCGGCAGAGGCACTACAACGGCATTCACCGTAGATTAGGTGTATGTTCGCATAGTCTTCTGCTATGTACAGATACGGCATATCGCAAAACGTGTTGCCAACTACTAAAAAAGTATTGCCAACTACTAACTAATCCAGTATACAAAAACACCAATTAAATTCAGGGAAACAAAGCCAAAGTCGTCAGCACAAATGTAATATCAAGTCTAGGGTAACATCTCACTTACACTGGTGAAATCAATCTTGGAGCACACAAAACTATTTTTTATCATGGCATGAGTTTTTTTAATGCTGTCCTTTTGCAAAACAATAAGCAATAATATTTTTTGTGAATAGGAAAGTGCCTATTGTTCGGTCATTTTGAAATCTTAACCAAATGGCTCATCTTTTGAAATAACTTGCCTATGGTAATACATTTTTTTTTAAGTTAAGGTGTCAAAGTTAGCTCACATAATGTTTTAAACCATGAATCAATGAATTATAGTTTACTCAAGTATTATAGTTTTGGTATAAATCATTTTTAGTTTCTGTTGTCACAACGATACAAAATTTAAGGCCCTTAAAACAAAGAAATATGGGGAAAAGTCGTTTTGTTCCGAGTCGGTTTAATCCAAAATTAAAAAAGAACTGAAATAATATGTTCGGAACGGTTTCCGCGGTCGGTAATATTAAAACTTGATTCTCGGTTAGAACCGCGTTTTGTATTTGTAAAAACTCGACGTTTCGGCTTCCACTTTGAAGCCATTTTCAAGAGAATCTAGTTGATTTACTTCGAGGCCGCAATGTGCCTACTCCCCAGAGTTCACAACTAGAAAAATATATTTTTGATTGTTGTGAACCCTGGGGAGTAGGCAGATTGAGATTTCGGGGCAAATCAGTTAGATTCTCTTGATAATGAATTGAACATTTAAAATGCGGTTCTACCCGAGAACCTAGTAATTCTTATATTCTCGACCGCAGAAGCCTTTCTAAATTTAAGTTCGTTAAAATAAATATATTTGGAAAAAAGTCAGTTTGTTCAAATACTTTTTTCCCTCACTGTTTACTCGACATTGATTACTATCGATGCAAGTAAATAACAGATACTGAAAACAATACCTGTAATAAATAAGACATTTTTCTATATGGTTTCGACTACATTACGGTAAGAAAATGTAAACTGAAATGCTATCTACATATTTCCGTTGGTTTTTTTAAACGTTTTGGAATAGAAGACCAATTTAAGAAAGATATCACATCACTAATAGAGAAAAAAAAACGTCTAAAAGCCCTAATAAAAAACCTAAAGTTACGACGGTGCTTTAATCGAATCTACCCGACGTAAAGATTGGGTTTCCAGATGATTATTTTTAAACCAGATGAAGATTTCGTTTCCAAATACCATTTCGAAAATAACGGCAGGTCCTAACGAGTGGCCTCTAATAGTAAAATGGACTCAATTTTGTTGGTAGCACACTAATTACATCCGTTTTATTACTAATTAACGGGCCATTTTACATAATTTAGTCCCCGTTATAGACTCGGGATTAATTAAAAACACCTGATGTTAAATCGTACACAAATTCTAATCGTTCGAACGATCGGTTACGTAACTAAAATCGGAATGTATCATTTTTTTACGAGGGTGAACAGAGAAGATTTTAGAAAAAATCATTTCAGATTTTGAGATGAACGAACGGATGAAAATTTCCGTGCCTAATATATAGGGGAATGAAAAAGGGTATTTTTATATTATACGAGGGTTGATCAATAAGTACTCGTGCTTGATATCAGATGGCGTTGACAAGTGAAACTGACAGTACCATCGTGACATCCAGATGTATCATTTGTGTTTTGAATTTCTCGATAAAATGGAAAAAGTGTAATATCGATCCGTAATTCGTTTTTTATTTTTGAATGGAAAAACATGCGAAGAAATAAAAGTGAAGTTGGATGCTGTCTATGGGAACCCTTCACCATCTTCTTCAGATATTATAGATATTTCAGATCAGATACTTCACTAGATATTGGTTTAACGAGTTTAAGCGTGGTCATATAACTGTTTTCGATGTATTTGGAACTGGAACTTGGAATACATGGAAACTGCTTATTTCCAGGATTGCCCATCCGAAACCCTTTCAGTGAAACGTTCACTTCTCTTCTTACCCCCGCCCCTCAACCGAGCGCCTCACCCACAACCTCTCCTATTAATACAGAGGTTCCACGTTCCACGTTCTTTTCTAGTTGTAAACTCTGGAGAGTAGACAGACTGAGGCTTCGATGTAAATCAAGTAGATTCTCTTGAAAATGGCTTCAAAGTGGAAGCTGAAATTTTGAGATTTTACGAATCTAAAACGCGGTTTTACCCGACAACCTAGTAATTCTTATATTACCGACCGCGTAAACCTTTCCAAACATCATTCCAATTATTATCTATTAGTATTTTCACATAAAGTCCCAGTGTAACATTTAGCAATATTTCAATTTTCAAAAAAATAGTTTGTTTTTAAATACAAAAATTAACCCAAAATAAGTATTTAAACAAAAAATTATAATAAGGTGTATGTATTTATGCTAGTAAATAACCTTATCTTCTCATCCTTATAGTTGAAATAACACAGGTCGATAAATTTAACCTTTTTTGAGGTAACATTGATGAAAATAGGTGGTGTATATGAAGAATGTTGTAGTCTTAAATCCGAAAACGATTAGCTAATTACTGTAATACTTTCAATTTTTTTTGTTACAAAGAGTCGGTGATGGGAAAAAAAGGAAAACATATTTTTACAATCTAATATATATTCAATATAGACATGCAAAACAAACTATGTATAAACATGTTAAATATATGCAAAGACTGAGAAGAAATTACTGAGGATTATGTGAAAAAAATATATAGAGCATGAGATGTCATACAGCGACAAAAACTATTAATTTTTCCTCTTGTGTTCTTTAGCATTATCTCTTTTGAAAAACCGACAGTACTCGCCTAACATAGATTGAAATCTTCTCCTTGTTCGTCACTTACTGCACCCAAATTTTTCGGAAAAATGCATTTTTAAGGGCATGCGACACGCTAGTATTTCACAGGCTTTCAAGAGTTCATCTGTGAGGTTTTAAAAATTTTCATCTTTCTTGTTCCCCAGAAATCCTTTCATTATACTTACAAAACATTTCCAAGCTGCCAATTAATTTTCTTATATTTTTTTTTCAAAACGGAATTCACCTACAGGCTTCCTTATTTAACGTTCAATAAATAAGCCTTCTTTTAGTTTTGCATCATTTAATAGGGACAATATTTCTTTCAGGTACTTGCCTTCTTTGTCCTTGGCTTAATATGGATTTTTTTTAGTAGTTCAAGCTTAATATAGAGAGGCGGAAAAAGCACCACCATATTTTATGTTTGAAGTAGCAGGTTTTAATGAAGTTCTATCTTACTGTAATGTTCTTTTCTTGCCCTACTAACCCATAAACACAAAAAACAGCTATGCTTTGTAAAACCTCCTTTCCTAGTCCTAGCAGTCCAAGCAATATACCTATCAGTCCTAGCAATATACCTATCATTTTTAAATCCCCATAAATATCCCAGTGATACTATTTATATTTAAGGCTTTAATGCTTTACTGTAATATTCTTTTGTTACCGGGAAACATGTTGTCTCGGTTTAAAGGCGCAGAAGGCATATTTGGATACTGAATGTTGTCCCTTTGGTTCTTTGAAGCTCCTTCTGTTTTAGTGATACGAAAGTACCAATCACTTAGATCGTCATTAAGTTCTATTTACACCATAGGAAGAGCAAACGGTATAGATTTTTTCTTGCGATGCATCTACTGCTCTAAATTTACGTGACAACTTACACAGCAAACATAAGGAGTCCAATTTTGATTATGATCTCTAATTTGGTATTTAAAATATAAAAGATTGGCAAGTTCTAGACTAGAACTTGCCATTTTTTATAAAATCAACTTAAACACTTATCTGTACTGTAAACGAGACAGAAACAAACTAAACTATAGAAAATACTAAAACCACCCTTAAAGGTTCGTAGAATACTGTGGAAATATCCCCTCTACGGTCTTGTGGTAATTCCTACTTTGTCCAGTTCAAAGTGGCAACGAATCTAGATGAGCGTTTCTATCTATTGCCATGTTTCTAATATGATTTATAGCGGTGTGCTGGTAAGATTCCCTGTTGTGTGCCGGAGACCCTTTCCCGATTTAAGTCAGCAGCGGGCAGGTTGATGTCCTAATAGGGAGCTATAGAGCTATCATTCGTTGTCAGTCTCAGACACCTTGCGATGATATGACAGGATTCGTTGAGTGGTATATCCACTTGTTTGGCGTAACTAGAGTTGTACCACACCGGGCATGCATACCCCACGGCTGAATAATACAGGGCCAAAGCTGTAGTTCTTACTGCCCTGGATTGTGCACCTCACATAGTTCCTGTTAGTTTGGGTATGATGTTGTTTATAGCAGCCACTTTGTGCTTGCTTGAGAGAGCCATATGCTCTCTCGTTAAGAATAGGGAGTCCCTCTCCACAATCAAACAACCCTCACTTTCGCCGACTTCTCGTCGGATGGCTTATATTTGCAGTTTTTTTATTTCTTTGGATGGCGTTTAATGAGACAACAGTAGTCCGGAGTTATACACCCCCGCCCGTTGGATTCCACAATCTCATGTGGAACCCAACGGTCGGGGGTGTATAACTCCTGACTACTATTGTCTCATTGGACGCAATCCAAAGAAATAAAAAAACTGCAGTATATATATATATATATATATATATATATATATATATATATATATATATATATATATATATATATATATATATATATATATATGGTAGATAATGGTATGGATGGTAGATAATGTTTCTAAATCATGCCGGGTGTCGATCCGTTGATTCTGTGAAGAGCCACGACGTTTCGCCAAAATCGCATTTTCAAGTGTTGCCCGCTTCGACTGAAGAGTACAACCGACGTGCACGGGCCGTTATGCTGGCTTTTATAGCTGGCCGGCGACTGCGCAAATTATATCGGTGTAGTTCGGGACTATTTGCGACGCTCGGTAACGCTGTCGGGCGTCCGTTTATTGATTTTTTTGCCTCGCCGCCACGTTGCCGCGTTTCTTCTTTTTTCAGAAGGGATTTCCATACTTTTGGAATGTTGCGAGCCTCGTTTCGCGTATTTATCTCACCTCTTTCTTCTATTTGAAGGGCTTCTCTGATTGTTCGGACCTTGTAGTTTTCAATATTCGCTATTTCTTTGGCTCCTTTGAATTGAAATTGATAGATGGTGCTGGAACAGAGCGGAAGTGGTTTGTTTGTTTTTTAAGTCGTTTTTATGTTGTTGTATTCGGGCCGATATTCGTCTGCTTGTTTGTCCTATGTATGCTCTGTTGTAGTCGGAACAAGATATACTATATACCCTATGATTTTCCAGTCTAACTTTGTCCTTGATGTTTGCAACAGTTCTGTGCGGTTTGTAAGCTGTTCTGATCTTATGTTTCCTTAATAGTCTGTCTATCCTATCTGTAATTCCTTTTACGTATGGTAGCGTGTGGTAGATTTTACGTATGGTAGGATCTTTGGTGTATTTGGTTCATGATCGTCTATTGTTCTTCGTGTCTGTGTTTCCTGACACCGAATTGCCTTCCTGATACAATTTTCTGAATATCCATTTTGTCTAAGGGCTGTGGAAATTTTTGGTAGTTCCTCGCTTCGTGTATCTGGTAGTATCAGTCGGACGGATCTCGAAATCAAGGTGTTCGCTACTCCTTGGATTTGAGAAGGATGATGATGGGATTTAGTGTTGAGGTATCGATCGGTGTGAGTTGGTTTCCTATACACTGTGTATTCGGGTGTTCAAGAAAGTTTCCTTGTGATAAGGAGATCTAAATATGGCAGTTTTCTATCCTGTTCGACTTCCAGAGTGAACTGTATTCTGGGGTGGATTTCGTTTAACTGGGTTAGGAAGTTGTTCAAAAGTTCGTTTTCGTAAGGCCATATTACAAATATATCATCCACGTAGCATTTCCAAAGTTTAGGCTTTAAAGGAGCTTGGCCAATGCCTTTGTTTCGAAGTCGGTCATGAACAGGTTGGCTATAACGTTTGATAAAGATGATCCCATTGGGGCACCGTGGGTCTGTCTGTAGATCTGCTGACTGCTATAAAAGCCAGCACAACGACCCGTCCACGTCAGTTGGACTCTTCAGTCGAAGCGGACAACACTTGAAAATGCCAAATGCGATTTTGGCGAAACGTCGTGACTCTTCACAGAATCAACGGATCGACACCCGGCATGATTTAGAAACATTATCTACCATCTGTGAAAATATTAGATGTAACATATGTTTCATATAAGTTTAATTTTGCAATACTTGTGGATATACAATATTTTTTCGTTTTTCCATTGTCTGCATTGATATAAAAGCTATCTGGTTTGCCAGAGTTTTGTAGGGTAATATCTAGGTATTTTTGGGGTTGGACAGTCCTCCAAGAGCATGCCATTCCAGACCATCCATAATGTCCTCATATCTTGTCTGTTTCTCATGTGGATGAAGACGGTTTGAGTCTTGGAGAGCAGCGCCGGCCCTAGCCGTTGATCAGGGTAGAGCGAAATTGCCTTTCGGAGCTCTTTGGTTGACGCTTTTATGCTAAATAAATAATAAATGTTAAGTTAATAAATAAAATGTTAAGTTGGTTACTGTACGCTTCAAAAATTTTAAAAGTTCTGCACCGATTGAGCTCAAATTTTGACACAATATATAATCCGCTTCAAGGATTGTTTTTATCTATTTTTCGCGTCAATAACATACCCGCGGCCACGAAAAACCCGTTTTTTACGGTCAGCTGTATACCAGCAACCGCGCCATCTGCCGGAAGCATAGGGAACACTCGCCATACTAGTCAACTACAAGCGCAGTCACATGTGAAACACGTGGCAGGAAACAAGACATGTTCCGAATTACATTGTTTATTAACAGAAAAAAGTATCCATTTGCATCCCATTCGGATTATTATACAATCTGAATTAAATATTCACCTTAATCGAGGTACTTTTGTGTGATCGCGTCGTGATTGAGCTCTGCCGTTCGCCAAATTGTAAGTACAGTTATGTTTTGTATGAGAGATGGACAGAAAATTTTATTTTATTTATTTAACTAATATTTTACTTATTTATTTAAGTTATTATTTTTAAATTATTTAATTTTACTTATTTATTTAAATTATTATTTTTAAATCATTCAACATTTATTTATTTAATTTTATTTATTCAACTAATTCAACTTATATTATTAATTTTTAACAACTTTTCAATACTTTCTGTCCTGTGTCCCATTGTTGTGGACATCGAGTTGTAAGAACGAGAGATGGCAGAAAAAATATTAATAAACATTTTTGCCCTCTTAGAATTGCAGATTCTTTATTATAAGTTTATTTCGTCCCTATAATAGGCAACATCTCGATTGAAGTGCTTTTTCGTGGTCGCATTGGGATTTCACTGTGTGGTTTAGATTTAGATGCAGATTGCTTCTCACATGGACAACTGTATGTTGCGTGTTCCCGTGTCGTCAAACCAGATAGCCTTTATATCTACTCAGACAATGGAAAAACAAAATAATATTGCATACGCACAAGTTTGGCAAAATTAAACTTATATGAAACATATGCTTTGTTTTGTTTCTCATTTCTCATCAATGCTACCACAATGTGCCACAGCGAAGCGTGACAAGGTACTGCTAGTTTAATTTATATATATACTGTATTAATTTAAATTAATTCATACAAAATTTTGTTTTTTTTTGCTTTCGCACTGGCAAATTTCGCAATTAAATTATTATTAAGTATAGATTGAGTAATATGATTTTCAATTTATAAAATTGCCAGATTTGACATTTATTCCTGAGCTATGGTCGATCTTAGATATATTTTTATTAGTTTTAGTTCACCTTTGGCGACACTTACTTGAATAATTTGTAATATCCGAGTTAAATGTTTGTAATATAAGAGCAGTCCAAGTGTTGAAACAAGAAAACATTGAAACGTCTTTCAGTTAGCCTTGGTCTGGATTTAAAAAATGCTTCAGACTTAGTATTTCTTCAGCCAGGTTCACTCCAGAAATATGGATGTGTGATAAAACACGATTGCTTCAATTCAAGCTTATCAATCGGACCCTTTAAATCATATACAAACACCAACTTGCATTTAAATTAGACATCTGAAAACGTATTTCTAGTGAATTTATTTACAATTTTTTCCTTTTTTTCTTTTCAGTTATCAAGGATAATACATTTTTCTTTTTTCCGTTTTACTTCAGCATTTTATTTTGTATCTAAAATTAATAAGCGTTATTAGGCGTGCACTACTGGAATTTCCATTTTTTTTTCAGTATTATTCGGAGCAGTCTCTCAAAAGGCGCCATCAAAATTTTATTTTCCGCTCGAAATTATTTTTTTACATTTGGCATTTTGGCGCCCCTTGCTATCTGGCACCTAGAACGACCGCATATGTTGCTTTACCTCAGAGCCGCCGCTGTTGGAGGAGTTGGGTTTGAATTGATTCTCCTTATAGTGGACAGCAAGTTGGTCAAGGATTTCTGATAATTTTTATTCTACAATCTCAAAACATCCACTTAGACTGTGATGGCTGTTTATTGGTGTAGATGTTGGAAAGCTGTAATAGCATATTTTTTGGATACCTGGCTATGCAGGCATTGAACGAAATGAGAAAGCATATGCATTTTTGGGGAAATAATTACGTCATATTTTTTTGGACACTGAAGGAGCTTTCTCGACTATTAGTGGGGAGCTGTATGTATGTAGCCATATGTAACACACCATCAAGCAGTTCGATACATATTGATATTTTTTTATGAATATGTTTCCAGGATACTTTCTCGCCTACATCATCTCGCTACAAAATCCACTGAATTTCACAGCACCTGACTGTTTTTGTATGTTTATTTCAAAATCATAGTGCTTTCCTCAAGAAAAATTGTGTCTCAAGAAAAATTTAATACAATTCTCTTAGCCACTATAACCCATAACATTATAAGTTATCCCTGTATATATTGTGCAACGCGTTTGGAATTTATCATTTCCATTCGTGCATAGCAGAATTTTCGTTTATTCGTTTGTTTATCGTTCTCGTTCTTTCAAGTGGTGTGATACATTGTTATTACATTTTTTATTGCATTTTTTTCTATGCAGACAAATTATCATTGGAACCAGTCAACGATCGACAAATTAATCTTTAAACTAATGATCAGGATTTTCTAGTAAACGTGTTGTTAAACGACCGTTAATGTCTTTCTTCTGCCCACGTTTTTATAAGAAACAATTTAATTTATGAATGTTAGTTTCTTGACTTTTTATTTATTACTAACAGTTCACTTAACGACGCAGTAAAAGAATCATTTGTATTAAGTTTTGATTATGTACAATAACCATCAACATATTCCTTTGTTTTGTGCTATTGGGTTGTTCGGAAAGTTTGTAGGGACTTTCCATTAGTTGCTCTTTTAACGCTTGTACACAAAAATCTGGTTTGAATTAATAATATTCTTTTACATATTACTGTGTCATTTACCATATTTATGTTCAGATTTGATTCAACCTGAAAATCTATGTCGATAACTTGCCTTTACGCTACATTTATACTGTCCAAATAAAATAAAATTTGTGTCTTTTACAGAGACGGTTCTATTAGGAACATGATGATGCTAAAGAAGTTTGGTTCATTCAAATAATTTAACCTGAATTACATCGCATCGGCATCGCTTAGAACGCCCTGTTATGAAACAATTCACAACTGAACAAATTCTACCTCTTAGATGTATACACGATCAATAAAAGTCCAGACCAGTGCTGTATATTGAAAATCGGCACCACCAGAGAAAAATAATTCCACGCGTTTCATCCATACCATAAAAAGGGACTCATACATTTATAAATATAAATATAAATAAAACATTTACAAGTACCATAAATCGGATATTAATAGTAATGGCACGTGGCACTAGACGAAGATACAGCATTTCAGACGAGAAGAGAAATGCAATGGTAATTGGTCCTGAAGCGTGTAAATGGATAAAGTAAGGCACTTGTGACAAACCCAAAAAAGAGAAAAATAGCATGTTAACAAGAATAACAAAAGAACAGATGGTTTATATATTTTTCTCGTCGATAGGGGGAGGTAGAAATTCGAGGTAGAAATCTGACAAGACGGTACGAAGAAACAGTACGAATCAAGACTTTGAATTTACAGGTTGACGTTGAGAGTTCGAGGTAGACCACGGGAAGAGAGTTCAAATTTAGAGTTGCACGCGAAGAGTAAGGGTTGAAAGCACGAGTTTAAAATTGGATTTAACTCCCTGTTAGAGTCGAATTACATAAGTATTTTGTGAAATATTAACACGAAGAGTAGTAAACCAAATCTCGCAAAACCTAAGATAATAAAGTGAAACCCGACAAAAATGTAGTGAAATATTTGTAAATACAATTGAATAAATGTATATATGTGTATATTCTGCCTATTAATTCAATAACCAGAATCCATTTCATGAATCATCGAACCCTATGGAAATACTAGGCTATTTGAAAAGTTCGCGGAACTATATAATCTACTACATTTGAAAGTTTAACCCTTCATACGAATATATGTGAAGTTTCAAATCAATTTGGCAATTCATTCGTACAAAAATAGTAACTTGAAGTAAACGTATCAGTGTTATTTTGTATAATGGAAAATATTGAAAATCGGACAGTGATTAAATTCATTGTAAAAATAAGGTTTAAATGCAATAGAAATTCATAGTGAAACTGTAAATATATTAGGAGATTATTTCTTCAAAAACAATGGTTTGTAAGTGGGCAGATGAGTTTCAACATGGTCGTACAAGGCTGGATGATGATCCTCATTCTGGATGTTTAACAAGTACAATTACTGAACAAATAATTCCATACGTGATATGGTTATAATTTAGAAATTAATTATATACATGATGACTTTAAGCAAAATTGTTAAAGCCATGGACAACTCAACTAAACGGGTGTTTCATATTTTGAAAAAGAAATTGGGCTTGATAAAGCTACGTGCAAGATAGGTGTGTGTATTAAATTCTGACCAAAAACGACTTCGAGTAAAACTTTCTAACCGACATTTGAATCTTTTTCGAAAGAATAAAATACATTTTAAACGTCGTTTTGTAACTATGCATGGAGACTAAGATCGTAAACTGCGACAATAAAGCGCAGAGTGAACTGATCGCGGTTGTTCAGCTGCGAAGCAACCAAAGTGGTCGAAATCGACTATAAAGACTGCGTTATGGAATCAATTTTTTGGGATGCAAAAGGCATTTTTTTTAATTGATTACCTTTAAACTGGTAAAACAATAACAGGGCAGTATTACTCAAACCTTTTGCACCGGCTCACAGAGATTCTTCTTGCGATGGCTAAATTGAAGGAGTTACACTACGAATTGTTGAAGTATCCACCATATTTACCAGATCTGGCCCCCTTTGACTTTCATCTGTTCTCAAACATCAAAAAAATCACTTCAATCATCAGAAAATAACTTCAGAGATGGTATAAATGAATTAGAGAACTGCTGAAAAAAATGTACTGAGTTTAAGGGAGAATATACGAAAGAATAAAGTTACTTTTTCAATTATAAACTATATTTCAAAGTAAAACATATAAAATTGAATGGGAAGATGAAAACGTTATTATGAACTGAAAGAACAATTACAGAACAACAGGTACCCTTTAGTTGTTGAAGATTATTTCAGTCAAATGTTGGCCGCGGCTACGCCTTGGGTGGTCCATTCTCAAGCTCGAATTGTCGATCATTTGTTCGAGCTTAATGACCGGAATGTGGCCAATAACACGTGTAATGTTTACTTCCAAGGCCTCAATCGAAACTGGCTTATGCGCGTAGACTTTAAACTTCACTTAACCCCAAAGAAAATAATCCAGAGGTTTGATATCACATGACCTAGGCGGCCAATTCACCGATCCAAAACGTAAATTCAGCTATTTCCCGAATATTTCTCAATAAGTTCATCATTTTATGCGCTATATAACAAGTAGTGCCATCTTTTTGGAACTAGATATCACCGCCATCACGGGCTTGAATTTGAGATAACAAATAGTGTATTATCATACCAAAATATCCTCATTTCCACCAGCCCATAAAATGCACTAAAAAGTACATTTTGCTGGATGCATCGGCCGTTCTTGAATTGCTTTCGGCTGCTAATCACCCCAAATTCGACATTATTCGATTTTATTTATTAGCGTATTCATCGAGCCAGAAATGGGCCTCATCGATAAACAAAATTATGCGAGAAAACAGCGGATTTTCATTGAGCTGTTCCCAGAGTTCATTCACTGAAAATCCGACGCAAACGCATTTGTGGCGACTTTAGTTCTTGAACAAGTTGAATTTTGTATGCTTGTAAAACAAGATCTTTTCGCAAAATACGCCAAGTTGTTGTATACGGCAAAGTTGTTGCATACAAAAATGTTGGTAAATCCACCGTTTTTAACCATCGGAGAAAAAATGGGCACGTCTGCTGGTACGATGTTTGGATGCTCATGAAGCGAAATCTGCTGGACGGAATTTCTTCGTGCAATATTTCGCTGAAAAAAAATACCAAGGCTCTATTTCTGAAGCGGATAGTAACTGGTAATAAAAAGTGAATTGTAGTATGTACGGCAAAGTGCAAGAAAAAAATCATGGAGGTTGGCCAGAGTCAGCAGTTGTAAACACGGTGAATGACCCCCATCATCTGAACAAAATTATACTTTGCATTTGGTGGGAATGGAGGGGACCCATACACTGTGAGCTTCTTCCTTCTACAACTACTTCCTGCTTCCTACTACAACTTCCGCAACTAAACCTTCAAAACTCATTTCTGCTGAAGGCAGTAATTGACGAAAAATGACCAGAATTAGTAAACAGGATAAGCATTGTGTTTCATCATGATAATGTATAGCAACACGTATCGTTCAGGATCCAGTAAAAATTATTGGATATTCAGTTGAGATGTTTTATACTATCCGCCTTACTGACTGAATATTACACCCCACCCAAATGTTTTAAAATGGAAAAAGGTGTAAAAAAAACCTGATGACATATTTTGGCAATAAAGATGAAAATTTTTGCTAAAAAGGTATTATAGAACTACCATTACGTTGACAAAAAGTTGTAAATAAGAATTACCATTCTGCATTGCTGATTATAGGTGTTAGGATGTTAATTTCTGTAGTGAGTATAAATTGGTTTATTCTTTATTTGTTATTGCTTTTTTGTGCTCTTAATTTCCTTTGGTGGAATTTCTATCGGGTGGTACACTGTACAGGCGGTTTCACATATTGATCCGTGTTGCTAAGCCAATATTTCATCCAATATTACCTGTTCTTTCACACATCCCAAGTGCGTATGACTACACTCTTGCCACACGAGATACTAGAACCAACGTCAACATCTGTGCCTGTCAATCGCCTCCACTATCTAAATGGGTTGAGAAGATAGCACACGGTGCGTCCAATGTGTGGAAGGGAGAGCGTAGCACATGGGGGCATGTGGCTAATACATGCATCCACCTCTGCCAGCGCCTTCATAAGCACCAACTTCACCATCCACACATTGGCCAAGTGACACTTGACATATTTTATGTCCAATACATTGAGCCGGCTTAAAGCCTAGTGACTTTGTTGTGAAACACTCATATTCCGCGACAGTCGCGATACAAAATTCGTAAGTTACAGGTTTCCCATCGATGTAATGTTATGCAACATACTGTGGTGTGTATATGTTTCCAGTCAATTTCTGCCCGACTGGCATGGAGACCACTATAAAAATAATAGAAGGTTTTTACTCCTTCCCTAGTCTTTGAAATTGGACTGGAAAAGGCTGGAATGATTTCTCTACATACACTGCTCTCTTCCGAAATATATCCTTTAATCATCAGCAAAAGTGTCTGCAAGTTGGCAGATTATGGTTTTGTCTAAATGATTGTGGCGTGTTCATATATTTTTACTTTTTTCGGGTTCTTCGTCACAATCTAAAACTCAAAAAAATATCAAAATATTTGTTTTGATGTAATAAAAGAATCACTGGGTCAAAAGAACAAAATGCAGACAAATTTCTCAGTAAGTCTTTTTCTGCAATAAATTTGCATAACAAACAAAATTTTTAAAAATATAAAAATTTTCTAAAATAAATACAAACTTTTGAACGTTAACATTTCGGGACTTTCGTCTTCTCCTCCCGTTTCCAAAACGAATCTGAGAAATAATTTATATTAATTTGTATATAATACTCTAAAGACAGTAGTTTTGGTTGTATGTCATTGTCAGTAAAAACTATTATTGTTAATATATCATTGACATATACACAAAATATATTTACTTTCAGTATATAAAGAAATTCATATAATTTATTTTTTAGATTCGGTTTGGAAACGGGAGGAGAAGACCCCCCGAAACCTTAACGTTTTGTATTTATGTACAAAATATGTATATATGTATTTGTATGAATTGTAAAATATGTATGTATGTATGTATTTACGTACATTTTTGTACAAAAGTTTGTATTTATTTTAGAATTTTTTTGTATTTTTAAAATTTTTGTTCGTTAGGCAAATTTATTACAGAAGAAGAATCGCTGAGAAATTTGTCTCCGTTTTGTTTTTGTTTTTTTTAACCACTTGATCTTTATTTATATAAGAACAGATATTTTTTATATTTTTTGAGTTTTAAATCGTGGCGATAACCCCAAAAAATTGACAACATTGACAATAATAATTAATATTTTAATATTTTACTGACAGTGGCATATTACCAAAAAAATATATTGGTGGGGTTTACTGTGTGATTATTGTGTATTGAAATACTTAAACGTTTTTAATTGTATTCTTTAGAATCGGGAACCATATTGAATTTAAATCTACCGAAGGCATAATAATACAGTAATTTTTATTTAAACTAATTATAGCAGTTTCTTTTAATCTTCTGTATTTTGTTACCGATTCTTTTAATACCCATTCCCATTCGTGTTGGCATTCTAGATTTATTAAAATCACCCTCTGTAAGAAGGTTTTTATGTTCTTTTTTTCTAACATCTAACGGTCTGGATGTCTCGCCTATATGAAATGTGCCACATTCGCAGGGAATTTTATAAACCACATTTTTGGTGTTTTATTGTGTGTTGTTGGTTTGGTTTTTATCAATATAGATTTAAGAGTATTTTTTGTTTTAAATGTCGTTCGTATGTTATATTTACTTATGTTGTAATCGTGTCAGAAATACCGCGGATGTAAGGAATTGTGAGGTTTATTGTTTGAGAGTTATTATTATTGTTATTAATAAGTTGTCTGTTTTGTCTGTTATCAAAAGTTTTAAAAGATTTATCTATGATATTTTTAGGGTGATCGTTTTTTATTAAAATGTCCTTAATGTAATTTGTTTCTTTTTGTAGTGTATCACTGTCGGTACAAGCAAGTTTTGCTCTATCATATAAAATTTTAATAACTCTTATTTTGACTGATTTTGAGTGATTGGAAAAGAAATTGAAACAATTATCTGTGTTTGTAGATTTTCTGTAAACTATAGTTTTAATGTGTAGCTGTGTTTTATTATTAAAGTGTCGAGGAATGCCAATTTATCCTACATTTTCATCTCTAAAGTAAACCTAATTGTAGGCTCTCGAGAATTTATACCTTGTAAAAAATATTTAGATCAATGCTATGCTGCCATATAGCAAAAATATCATGAACATATCTAAGCCATGTTATTAGATTTTTAAGATATTTACTTAATATGTCATTCTCGAGTTTCTCCATAAAGACATTACTTATCAAAGGAGAGAGAGAAGAACCCATTCCATTACGAAATGTTGTTGATAATAATCATTTTCTAATTGAAAATATGTGGTTTTTAAACATAGAGTTAATAATTCCAAATTTTTATTTAAGTTTAGTTTAATGCGGTCTTTTAATGTTGTGTCATCTCTTTCTAATTATTAAAAGTGAGTTATTAAATGGTACATTAGTAAATAAACTCACCACGTTAAAAGTAACCATTAAACTTTGGTTTGTAATTTTGAATATATTAGTACAATAAAAGTAAATAAATAAATAAATAAATAAATAGATAAATTGATCTATTATCTATTAGTACAATAAAAATTATAACTTAAATTTAATTATACATTTAATTCAGTTTCACTCTCACTATCGCTTTGATCTACATTAATAATAAGTGGTTCTATATTATTAGTAAATGATACATAGGAATCATCTATTTTAATAACATGGTTAATAGAATTTTTCCAACTTTCTTCGAGAATACTATCTACAACCTTCCTAATTAATGTTGCAGCATTTGCACTTAGAGTCGATTAAATGTTTTTTGCTCTAACATTGAATTTTACCTGATGCCACATATGCTCAATTGGATTAAAATACAGTAAAACGGGGGAAGGCGTAAAACCGTATGTCCTATATCGGCAGCAATGGTATCACATCTATATTCCTTTTTAATATTAAATGTCTGTAATATTTCTAGAAGATCACATTTTTTATACGTATTTTCGAAGTATATATCTTTTTTTAACATATAGTTATGAGGTTCCGATTTAGTGTTATTTGCATTAGGAACTTTATTTTTTTGCGGTTATGATAACTAGCATTGTCCATTACAATTACGGCTTCCTTAGGCACATTGGGCAAAAGGCTATTTATAAACCAATCTTCACAAAGATTTCCTGTGGTCATGATAGTCCAAAAATGAATGTTTAATATTTTTGGAGGACCACCGTAAACCATTTGGAACCCATCTATTCTCTGAACTAGCATGTAAAATTGTAATTATTTTTTCCTTGTTTGCTGGAGCTTTGGTTTGGCATTTTCTTAATGTATCTACTCATTCTTTTACTGACGTCTCACGTGTATCGAACCGGAGATCGAATCGAATCGAAGAAATAATGGGACGATTTTCTAATCTGTAGTTTTTGATATAGTTAAACTGCCATCGTCGCAATCGTTGTGATTCTACTAATATTTGTCTTTTATTAATGGTCGATATGCAAAACCCATTAGAGATAATATTCTCCGGAGGTTAGTTCCGCTGCAAAGAATGTTGGTTTCATCTTTCCTTCGTATCTATTGCAATGAATGCAATATATGCATAGTTTGCTCTTCATGCATAACATAAATTTTGTTTCGAATTAAGTCTTTGTTGCTTTCCTCAACGCATTTGCTTTTACCAGAATCACTACGAACTGTTTTGGCTTTAATTGACTCGTTCACAATATTTTTAACAGTAGACAACGGCGTTTTCGTTAATGAAGCCATTCCTGCTGCGGCTGCATTTACATTAAGTCCACTATTCAATAAAGAAACATATACATTTAACAATTTACTTAGTATTGGACGATAAATATATATTTTTTTAATCAGCACTACCGGAGGCATAATGATCATTATCTTTTTACCTGTTATTTTATTTAAGGCCCGGCTCTGTTTACTTTTTTGCAACTTTGCCGGGTTTCGTTACGAGAGGGGTTGTTAACAGTTTTATGCAGGTCAACGATATATCTTGAACCGCACTATCCAGAAGTTATATTTTTAATAAACGAATATTCACTATGCTATATTTTTTCAGAATTAAGTCTATGAGGGTTTTTATTATTATGTTTTCTATTCACTGCAGCATTATGAGACTACTATATTGGTGTAACCTTTTTAATTTATAAACTACGTCTTTATTGTCACATCGTCCTCTAAAATGTTAGCTTATAAGATTGTTTCTTTTACACAAGTTTTAACTGGGATTAAAGTATTCCCAAGAGCTCGTAAGATAACAGGATTTCCTACTTAAAATGAGATTTTGTCTGGTCTTAATCTTTCACGGTTTTTCTTTTAGATAAAATTCAACTGAAAAAGGGAGCCCATTTTGTTTGCAAAGCAATATTAAAGGATTTTGGAGCTGTTGTGAGTGAAGCGAATTTTATTTAAAGAAACAGTTGTTACCTAAGTTTATTTTACCGGTATCAAAATATCCTTTAAATAGCTGAATATCCTTTAGAACTAAAAACTATTAAGTGTAAGAAAGTATTAAGTGGTTGCCTTAGTGTTCATTTTTTTTTGACTTTTTAAATATTTTTTTTCTTTGGCAAAAGTTCTGTAGTGAAAAGTTTACATACCTTTAGACGTAATATAATCTGTTATTACGGGCTACCCATGGATAATGCATTTTTTTTATTTGAAAGACTCTAAAAGATTTTAAATGATACACTTGTAGCTTTTATATGTTTTAAAGGTTTATTATAGATTTTTCTCTACATATTTTTAGCCATGTTAGGGCTTTCTCAAGAGTAGCTGCTAAGATGTAGTATTAACTTAAGTGTATCATTTAAAATTCTAGTATTTCCTAAATGTTTTTCAAGGAACCAACTGCGGAATCCATAAACATTATTATAAGAAAACCTATATTTTAACCATCTTCAGAACGACTCTTTTTTTTTTTAGCTTAATACACTATATTTACGTTACATTATTATAAACTATTGGTTATACTTTAAAAAAATAATATTATCAATTAATATTTTTAATAATATTTTTATAGAACTAGCCTTGAAATATTTTTTATTGAACAAAAAATACTGCAAGCAATTTATATATATATATATATATATATATATATATATATATATATATATATATATATATATATATATATATATATATATATTTATATATACCCTTGACGTGGTAAAGGGCCATTGATATAATGAAGAAACGGCGGGCAATGAGAAATGCAGGTAGTCTTTTTGGCAGGGTCGAGTACACTGAGCGTTGCAAAACTATAAGAAAACGTATCAGAGAGGACACGCGCCGATTCAACATGCAGCTAGTGCAAAAAACCATGAAAGAAAACAAAGGAATTAAGAAGGCTAAACAGAAGCTGAGAAACAAAATAATGCAAATATATGCCTTAAGGCGTGAGGATGGCACAGTATGCAGAGCGCGTACGCAAATGTTAGAGGTTGTCAGAAAATTTTATTCCAAGTTATATGAAGATCAGAACCAATCAAAGACAACAATACCCACGGAAGAACAAATGCCAGATATGCTAGTGGAGGAAGTAATAAAATGATATAAAATCGATTAAAAACGGCAATGCTCCAGGAAAAGACAGTGTAAATGTCGAAATGCTAAAAGCTGGTGGTCGGGCGTTCCATAAAACACTGGTAAAATTATACTCAAAATGCCTCAAAAAACAAAAATTACTTGACTTATGGAAAAATGCAGAGATGACCCTTTTACATTAAACATTAAAAATTTACATTAAAAAACTTAATGATGCACAACCAAGGGAACAAGCGGGATTCAGAGGTGGATTCAGTACAATGAATCAAATCCAGGTTGTACATCAGGTCAGAGAAAGGTACAACGAATATTCCATGCCACTGTGCTTGGCTTTTATCGACTACGAAAAAGCATTTGACTCCATCTCAAATCATGCAATAATGTCTGCGCTGCTTAACCAAGGGGTAGATAAAGCATATGTAAACCTATTCTTTTCTCGGCTGACCTTGAAGAAGTATTCCGTAAACTAGATTGAGGACAGGATGGTATTAAGATTAATGGTGCAAACTTAAACCATCTTAGATTTGCATATGATATCGTTCTCCTTTCATAAGACCCAGAGGAGTTGCAAAGACGCGTACCAGAACTGCAAAGGGCTGACGAACCACGGAAGTGAAACCTGGACACTCACATTGCAATCAATTCAAAAACTTCGGGTAGCACAGAGGGGAATGGGAAGATGTATGCTTGGCATTACAAGACGAGACGGAAAGTCCTGTGCATGGATCAGGGAACAAACGAACATCTGTGACATCATTGGAAGAGTAAAGCGATTGAAATGTAGATGAGCAGGCCATATAGCGAGGCCATATAGACCGTGAAAATTGGAAGCATGCTGAAGAGGCCTTCATCCTTCCTGCAGTAGATCGACATGGACTGATGATAATGATGATAATATATATATATATATATATATATATATATATATATATATATATATATATATATATATATATATATATATATATAGGAGAAATAGCAATTGAAATTTGACAAGCATCTATAAGTCCTACAGACTTGAAACTTGGCAGGGATGTTCATTATAATACCTAAACATCTACTAGAAATGTAATTTTTGAAAATTCATTCACAAAGGGGTGAATGGGGGTGTTAAGGATTAAAACGCTCTCATTTTTTGACTATATGTCCTATAGGCTTGAAATTTGGCAAAAATATTCCTTATACTTCACAGAAGGGTTATTCGAAAATCTACTCCAAAGAGGAGTTGCAGGGGCGTAAAAGGTACAAATAAACCCGTTTTGTAACCTTCAGTCCTACAGACTTTAAACTTGCCAAAAATGTTCCTTAATCTCTACAGACATTCAGTAAAGACGGATTATATGAAAATCCGCTTCCAAGAGAGGTACGGGAGCGTAAAATGTACAAATAAACCCGCTTTCTAACTGTTAGTTCTACAGACTTGAAACTTGGCAGGAATTGTCCTTATACTTAATGAAAATTGATCAAGAACTGTGAATGCAAAAATACATTTCTAAATAGGGTTGAAAGAGAGATAAAACAATTCATTCACGTATGATGCTTTATATTAATATTAAGAAAATGACAGCCATGTCTAATTTTTAATTCTATTAACCATTTAATTTTTAATTATTTCTTAGCTGTTAACGAAGTTATTTTTGCAGATTATTATGAGAAAAATGAAAATTTAGTAAAAATTGGATTCTCGAACTGTGTGACAATTAGTTTAATGTCAAAATAATTTTTTCATGTCAGTAATTATTATTGAATTGAAAGAAATAAAAATTTAATAAAAATTAGATGCTCGACGTCTGTGATTTAGTTTGTGAATTAGTTAAGTTTTTTCATATTTGAAGTTCTGGTTAGTTTTATTTGATTTTTGTTAATACCTACATATACGCAAACTTCTTATTCTGAATTTTTTTTTAGCACTGATTACAGTAAATTCTTATCCGAGAACATCGTTTGTGTTTCCTGAACAGAAAATAGTTTCTGCTGTTGATTGTACTTCAATCAAAAACCACACTGCACCCGAGGCAAGCGCAAGCACGTTACGAATCCTTCATCTTAAGTTGTTTTCTCACGTAAGAATTTTTTTTACCGAAGGAGATTTCTATCTTAGAACAGTTTCTGTAAGTCCTGGACAAGAAATAGTTTCTGTAATGATTTTATTTTCATCAAATATACTTAACGTTTCTGAAGTCGTCTTCGAAACAAATGAATTATCACAACATTATTATTGTCGTTATTTCTATATTCAATTAAAGCATTATTTATTTATGTTGGGTTAAATTACTGTTTCCAATTATTTTTTTTCATATTCCAAGTTTTGCTGAATTTTTATTTTATTTTTGTTAATATCAAGTCTATAGGTTTAATAGTTCCAGGGTTTCTTAATGCGTCCGTTAATGAAAAATATTAACAGTACTATTTAGAAAATAGGCCTTCAAGTAATAACATTTCCTGGATTTCTTACAATAAAATACAACTGCTACAAGAATACTTTTATTGTCGTTCACATCTTGATAAATATTAGAACCAAAAAATAATCGCAAGATAAAATAAATTCGAGAATACCATTTAAACAATGATGTGGTCAAAAAATAAGAGTATTGAAGTATATTGATGATTTTGGTTTACATTTTATCAGAAATTTGTTTTTATTGTTTGATTGGTATCTGTATATACAAACATTTTAAAAACAATGGATCGTACTAAACATTGTACATTGTACGTACGAAGGATGCCGGCTAATTTTTCCATTGCGAGAACAGAAAAATCTTATAAATCTATTTGTCAAACTTTGAAAAGCTCTCCTTGCGTAGCAAAGCAAAAACCGGTGTTCCAAAGTCGGAAACGAAAAACTTGTCCGGAAACGAAAACTAGTCGAGACACCTTACAAAATATTATGTTGCGTTATGCCGAGGAACATATGTAAGTATGGTGGAGCTTCCGGCACGACAATGATCCCTAGCACAGCGTCTAAAGTGTGAAATCTCGGCAAAAAAAAAATATATAATAATTAAAATATACATTTTAATTTCTAATATTGTGTGGTTGACATTTTTACACTTAATGTATATAAATAAAGTGCTTAGTACTTTCGTTCTCAATTCAATGTCATGTCAGTTTCCAAATTTAATATATACAGGAAAAGTTGCTTCGATTTTCACCATATTTTTCCTCAAATATCTTCATTGATTTCCCATGACATAAGTAGGATTTACAATTCGTGCGGAATAAATAGGTAAGCCGATATTTACCACATTGGCTTTCAGCCCTGCAGCATTACCATCAGCAACAACCTAAAAATAGAATAGATGGATGCGCATAATCGCAATGCAGAATTCTGTATTTGACAGATGTGTCACTGGCTGAATAAAAATGTATAAGCTGTTTAACAACAGAATCAGAATCAAATAAGCAACGAGAAAACTCCATTTTACATGAAAGATATCGAAAATCGAAGGACTGAGAATGTTTATTGTTGAAATGACAAGTTCATACTACCAGTAATTCTTATTTTAATTTTGAAAATGCGTTTCTTTTACATATGTTTGTTAAGAGATTTTGTAATTTATATAACAGGAGATTTATTTTCAGGACTTCTATTTAGATTTAAAAGTATGCCGAAAGCTACGCAAAGATTGAACAGAAAAAAATTACAAGAAAAGTATTATAAAAGTATAATGTAGGTTATTGAATATTTCAGAGCTCTTTCAACACTTGTTTAGGTATCTCGTACAATATTATTACGATTACAGTTATCGCTTTCCGGAGAGGGTCATTTTTAGTAGCTCCTTTGAAATTTTTGTTTTTTTTTATAACAGGAGATTCATTTACAGGACTTTTATTGAGATTTAAAAGTATGCCAAGAGCTACGCAAAAATTGAACATTAAAATTACAACAAAAAATTGTAAAAATATAATTTAGGGTATTGAGCTCTTTGAACACTTGTTTAGGCATATTATTACGACTACAGTTATCACTTACCGGAGAGGGTCATTTTTGGTAGTGTCTTTGAAATGTTTGTGGAAGAAAAAAGAGCTGCAAGGACCCAGATGTGGATTATCCAAGGTGGATTATGGATTAACACTTCTTTAAATTAATAATTTATTAAGGACACTATTCTTGTGCTTCCTTGAAGCGATATATTGAGCGTAAATCTAAACTATTTTCACACGAACCTTTTTCAAAATGTGAATTTACCATCTCAATTGTGCCCTTCTGTTGAGATGCGTAATGAATTCGTGTCTGTTATTCGCTTGTTCTTTTGTTCCTCATTAAAAACTGTGACATATAATAAAAGACGGGTCTTGCGTTTATTTAATCTTTCTTCCAACTCTTCTGTTAAGAGGTTACTCTCATATACAAGGTTCGTTTAAAAAGTTCTCGGTCTAATATAGAGATGGCGCAAGAATCAATAAATGACTATGATATTTGATTTATTAGATGCCAAGTGAGGTAAATAATTTTTAATTTTTCAAGGGATGGTGCTGGAAACAAGGGTCGATTCACAGTCTAATCTCTTATGTCATTTTGTTGCTACGACAGTACCTTTCGAAATGCCATTGATGTTTAAACAATTTCGAGTTTTTTGTCTAGTCAAAAAAAACGCAATTAAAAGCCATCGTATACTTGAGGAATTTTACGGTGACAGTGTCCCAACGCAAGATGCTTGTGGGCGTTGGTTTAGATGATTTAAAAGTGGTGATTCCGGCTTAGAAGTAAAAAATCACCCAGGCCAACAGAAAACATTTGAAGATGCCGAATTGCAAGCATTGTTGGAAGAAAACGATATGCAAACGCAACAACAAATAGCTGGGAGGTTAAATGTTGGTCACCGAACCATTTGTAATCGTCTGCATGCCACGGGAAAGATCCAAAAGACAGGAAAACGGGTAACCCATCAGCTGGACGAAAGACAGGTGCAAAAGCGAAAAAGGGTGTGGGAAATTTTGCTTTTTCTGAATGAAAGATATAATATTTTTTTGCATCGAATCGTGACTGGAGACGAAAAACCCAAAACACAGGAAATCGTGGGTTGACCCAGGAAAACCATCAACATCGGCCGCAAGACCGAATCGCTTTGGAAAAAAGGCAATACTGTGCATTTGGTGCGATCAGAACGGTATCGTGTACCATGAGCTTCTGAAACTAGGTGAAACAGTTAATACTGAACCATGCATTGATCGAAAAGTGACCAGAATAAGCTACAAGATACGGAAAAGTGATGTTTATACCTTGAAGAGGATTCTACTAAAAGTACTCGAAGAACAATTACTCTGGCCTTACTATGTCCATAGGGTGCAAGCACTCTTACCCACTGATTTTTCACACAGACAAAAATGTTGTGAATGGTCTATTGGCCAAAACCAATATAATTATTTTTTATTCAATTTTTTATCAACCGACAAAGCATCGGGATTCGGACATTTTGTTACATGAATCATTTAAAAATTAGTGCTATTAATTTCAACTTTGGCATTAAACGAGAATAATGTGAAAGTCACTTTTTTTTAACAAAACAAGCCAAATTCATACTTTTTATGGCTATATTTTCAAATAAAACTTTAAGAGGCCAACACGGCAGTTCAAATATCAATCAACTACGTTGCCAATTATTAAGGAAATTTTTGACCTGTGTGTGAAAAGCTCTGACCACTTTTTCATAGAAATGGTTACACTTTGGATACACGTTCTAAGGGAACTTTTTGTTTAATAAAAATAAGTTATTACTTTGTATTATATCTTGTATAGAGTTGAAAGTTAATAATGTTAAATATAATAGTATTTATTACGAAAACATGCAGTCATATCTGGACTTTGTCAATATCTCATCTTAATTTAAAATATTTTAGGACTGTTTTAGTTTCAATATCAGCTACAAATTAATCTATTCCCCATTATCTATAAAATCATAGCTGTAAAGAAAAATCGACAACCCCAAATCAATCAAAATCATATCTGCACCTATCCAAGAGCCATCCAGTCACAAAGCCCAGACAAGCAATTACAACCTCTGCGATCAGTTCGCTGGTTAACGGAGCTGGAATAAGCCGGTCTGCACTACGGAGGGGAAACCCAACCCTTTTCCGATTGAAGTTATAAAAACGTTATTATCATGAGGGTTGATCGCCGCAGACACAGACAACAATGGTCTAGATCGTGCGTCTGTTCCTGTCTGAATGCCCATCGGATTGCGATAATTGAGGGTATTGTTGGATGGTGTGCAGATAAGGCAGCAGACGACTAAAACGGATTTTGGTTGATGGGATGAGGCGTGAGCGGTAGGCGGAACAACATATTGTTAGTTTTATTATTTCGGTTCGCTTGTTTCATCACATTCCATCTTGTTTTTTTTTAATTCTCTTCGCGATTATGTATTGTAAAGGTGTATGATTCATTTCACAGTAGGTGCATTTAATCTTTCGATTAGTTTGCACATTTCAAATATATGTATATATATATATATATATATATATATATATATATATATATATATATATATATATATATATATATATATATATTATCATCATCATCAGCCCTTATCGATCAACTGCAGGACGAAGGCCTTTTCGCTTACTTCCAACTTTTAAAGTCCTGGGCTTTTCTCTGCCACTCGGGTCCAATATACTTAACGATATCGTCAGTCCATCGTGCTTTCGATCTTCGCGGACGTTTGCGATCAAGCGGTATCCACTCCAGGATATCCTTGGTCCATCTATCGTCCCATCGCCTCGCTATATGGCCTGCCCATTTCCATTTCAATTGCTTTACTCTTCCAGTGATGTCACACACTTTCTTCTATTCCCTGATCCATGTGCAGCGCTTTCTATCTCGTCTTGTAATACCAAGTATACATATTTCCACTCCTCTTTATGCTACCCGAAGTTTCTGAATTGATTGCGATGTGAGTGTCCAGGTTTCACTTCCATATGTCATAACGGGCAGGACACACTGATCGAAGACTATTCTTTTTAGGAAAGACTATTCTTTTTAGGTGAGAGTTTGCTCTTAAATAATATGTTGAGCCTGCCAAATGTCTGCCAGCCACATTTAATATGCCATTCCACCTCCCGAGTGGTATCCCCTTCCATTGAAATCCTCTGCTCAAGATATATAAAGTGGTCCACGATGTCCAAATCCCTTCCTAACACTGAAATTCTTCTGTCCTCAGCGAATTTCTTGAACATAACCTGACTCTTTTTCAGCGTCATGCGTCTTTGTAGCTTCTCTGGGTCTTGTGAAAGGAGAGCGATATGGAGATGATTTTGTATCTGCATTTGTCCCTGAATAAAAGCTGGGCCACAACATCATAAAATTCCTTAATTTCCTCATCTCTATGGCTTATAGTTGGTGCATAAGCTTGGACGATTTGAGCCTAAACTTTTTATTCAGCTGAATGACGCATTGGGCTAATCGGTCAGATGTACTTTCAAATTTTACTACACTGTCCTTCAGCTTTCGATTAATGAGGAATCCAATTCCGCCACATCGGCCATTTTCCGTACCTTGAGTGTAAAGTACGTGTCCAGTTGACTCCAGTTTGATTAACTCTTCGTCCTTTCTTTATGTTTCACAGAGCCCAATAATATCCCTATGTATGTTGTCAAGTTCGATTAACAGTTCTTGCAATCGGGCCTCCGTTTTCATAGTCCGTATATTTAGCTTTGGTGCATAACAGGAACTTTTTATGTTATTTGTTGTGTGTTATTTTATTTAGCGAAAACTCTACAGCCGCTTGTGGAAAAATCAGCGTCCTACATCAAAAATTCCTGTCATTTCATTGAGCTTCTTCAAAAGCACAGCATATCCGAGTGACATTTTTGTTAGTTTTGATATTGTCTCGTTATTAACAAACATTCCCCTTCCAGAAACTCTAGACATTCTAAAAAACAAACACCACACATCAATGGATATTCTTAGTCTTATTGAACATTAGTTGTCCAATACATATTTCATCTCCAAAAGATCAATATGGAATTCAAAGATCTGTATGGAATTTTAGAGCACATAGAGTAAGAAATAAAAGAAAATGTGTAGAATTATGAATAAAGGAAGAACCAAGGTAAGCCAGTTCGACCACTTTTTAACCCGACACCTTTTGATTTGTCTGAACTTTATATATGTCATAGTACCCTACTAAATATTTTTCTGTGATATTTTTGATTTTTTTTAATATAAATCCTCCACAAATTGACCAAATAAGAAGTCTTTTTTTAAGTTATTCTTTTTTGAATGAACTTTTGAAACAATTACACAAAAAGATTACAGAAAAACAGAAAACAGAAAACAATTACAGAAAAAGAATTTTTGTAATATATAATTTTTTAACAGGTTTTATTTTGCAGACACTAAATAATGCAGAAATTTTGCAGTTTTAAAAAATGTGCCCTCGCACAGTGAATTAAATATTTTCAAAAGCTTTCACGAACTAACAACAAAAAAAAACTAATTTAAAACGACGCTAAATAAAATTTAAAGCTCATTTTTCCGCTCGTTTTTTCTCTTCTCTCTCCGTGTCATCTAGAATTTCCCGAAGGGCAAAAAACTGGAATGCCAACGAACTAGTTGCAGCTAAATTGTCATTTTTATTTTTCCGAGCGGTGGGAAAACGTTTGAAAATTAGTCGCATCCGAAAACCGCGAACTTTTCGTTCTCGAGTTTTTAACGACTCCCGAACGTTTCCCTTGATGGCTTTTCTTATAAAGACGGAAGTGAACGATTGAATAGAATATCATTGAACCAGTACAAGAATTGTATAAAGAGTGTCCCAATAGGTACTTGCACAAGCATGTTATTTTTCTAAAATTGTTGAACACTTAATATTTTAAGGACTCTAATTCGATAGTATACTTAATGTCTGCCTCTCACGTTTCTTTGAAATTGGTATATAGACTAGATATATACTTGTCGATATCAAAGAACAATAGATAGGAAAATGTTCCTCACTTAGCATATTGCAAGCATTTCCATTTAATTCTCGTCCTCTATGTTTCATTATCTGCAGAATCTCTCAAAATCAGATTTTTTCCATCTATTAGTTATTTTAAACCTCGTATTTTTTAGCTTCAAAACAACGTATAATACCAAGTCTGTTAATATGAAACCAGAATTTGGCCATAGATGGCCCTAGCTGTCAATGTAATTACTATCAAAGCGCATCATTGGAGACATTTCCTTGTTCAAAAAATCAAAAGTTACGTTTTTGACGTGGAAAAAGTTTGAAGACAGCGAATTGCAAGCATTGTTGGATGAGGATGACGCCCAAACACAACAACAACTCGCGGATCAATGAAAAGTGACACGAGAAGCCGTCTCTATACATTTGAAAGTCATGGGAAAAATCCAGAAGATGAGAAAGTGGGTTCTAATTAAACTGGATGAAGAACACCAGAAATACCGAAAAAATACTTGCGAAATGCTGCACGCCATGTACAAAGGAAAGTAATTTCTCCAACGAATTACGACTAGCGATGAAAAGTTGATACATTTTTAGAATCCTAAGCATAAAAGATCATGAGTAATTCCAGGCCAACCATCGACATCGACTTCAAGGCCAAATCGCTATGGACGGAAGACAGTGCTCTGTGTTTGGTGGGATCAGAAGTATGTTATTTATTATGAGCTGCGAAAATCTGGCGAAACCGTTAATACTGAATGCTACCGACAACAAATGATCGATTTGAATCCAACTTTGCGTGAAAAAAAGGCAACACAAAGTGATTTTGCTTTGTTATAGTGAACCATCACACACAGCAAAATTGGTCAAGGTCAACGATTGAGGCATTTAGTTGGGAAATGCTTTCGCTTGCGATTTACTCACCAGACTCCGTCAGATTACTACGTATTTGCATCGATGCGACACGCACTTGCTGATCCGCGCTTCACTTCTTACGAAAATGGCTCGATAACTGGTTTACCTCAAAAGAGCAACAGTTTTTTTGGCATCCACAAATTGTCAGGTGGAAAAAATGTACTTCGAATAAAATATTTTTTATTAATTTTCATACAATAAAAATATTTTTTATCTACAAAAATTCCGTTTTCATATTTACATATCTAGTATATAAACATATTATGAATATTACTTCAAAAATCAGTAGACGCGATGCTATTCGAAAAAGAGTTGAGCCTTCGTTTAGTTTTTCAACTGGAAAAAAATTGTTGGAGAAGTTCAGGGAATTATTTGTGTGACTTGGGGAATAATGCAATTTATAGTAGTTGTATAGTACTTGTGTAGTAGTTGTATAGTAGTTGTAGAGTACTTGTATAGTAGTTGTATAGTAGTTGTATAGTAGTTGTACAGTAGTTGTATAGTAGTTGTATAGTAGTTGTATAGTAATTGTATAGTAGCTGTATAGTAGTTGTATAGTAGTTGTATAGTAGAAAAAATCCGTTTTCATATTTTCATATCTGGTATATACCAGATATGTAAATAAATAAAAATAAATATTCATAGTATGTTCATATGAACATACTATGAATATTACTTCAAAAATCAGTAGACTCGACGCCATTCGAAAAAGAGTTAAGCCTTCGTTTAGTTTTTTAACTGGAAAAAAAAATCTTGGAGAAGATCAGGGAATTATTTGTGTAACTTGGTGAATAATGCAATTTGGAGTAGTTGTATAGTACTTGTGTAGTAGTTGTATAGTAGTTGTATAATAGTTGTATAATAGTTGTACAGTACTTGTATAGTAGTTGTATAGTAATTGTATAGTAGTTGTATAGTAGTTGGATAGTAATTGTATAGTAGTTGTATAGTAGTTGTATAGTAGTTGTATAGTAGTTGTATAGTAGTTGTATAATAGTTGTATAGTAGTTGTATAGTAGTTGTATAGTAGTTGTATAGTAGTTGTAGGAAGTGGCAAATGGAATGGAAATTTTTATTTTAATAATGCATAATATCCGAGACAGCCAAACAAAAGCGGAAGGTGAATTGGAAATACTGCTGGAAGAAAATCCTTGTAGTATACTGTTAGAGCTCGGTCAAAAACTCGGAGTAACACCGCAAATCATTTCTAACCATTTAACCAAGCTAAGAAATATTTAAAAGGAGAGTCATTGGATGCCTTATGGACTCACAGGCGATAATTGAATTACCCGCTTTGTATTGCATGTTCTCTCAGTGTTTTACAAGTTTATTAAAAAGAACGTCTTGCATAAAATTATAATCTCTAATGAAAAACAGATCCTCTACGAAAACCCAAAGAGGCAAAAATTATGGATTAATCCTGGTGAGGTATCAACCAGTATCGCAAAAAGGTGTATATCGTAGGATCAGCTGGGGCATCGTGAATTATTAATTACTCCAATCTGGTCAAACGGTAATTGCTAACCGTTATCAGCAACGACTAATTCATGTTAACGATGCCCTGGAAGGTTTATACTGACAAGAGAAGAAGGGAAGTCATTTGGTTTCAGAACAATGCCCGATTATATACAGCATAAATGATTTTGGAAACGACCTCCACGTTGAACTGGGAGAATTTATCCACCACCCGTCGTATTCTCCAGACTTGGTATGTTCAATACCCCATCTCTTCTGTTGCTTGTAACATCATCCGGTAGATAGCAATGACTTTTTCGACAGTTGCCTGAAACTTGATGAAAGTATATGGATACTACTTCTTAGATTAATTGTCTATTTCTTTTGTCATAAAAAAATGGCAACGGTAGTCAAAAAAGTTAAAAAATTATGTTGGGGACTAACATATGATAGGGGGGATACATATGATATAGGGATATAGGGATAGGGGACCTAACATATGATAGATCATCGTCATTATCAACCCGTGTCTATCCACTGCAGGATGAAGGCCTTTTCAGCATGTTTCCAACTCTCTCGATCCTGAGTTTTCCTCTTGTCATTTTGGTCCAATATACTTAACAATGTCATCCGTCCATCGGCTTTTGGTCATCCATTTCAATTCCTTTACTTTTCCAATGATGTCACATACAGTCGTCGGTTGTCTAATCTATGTGCAGGGCTTTCTGTCGCACCTAACACCAAGCATACATCTTTCCATTCCACTCTATCCTACCCAAAGTTTTTAATGAATTTTTCAAAGTTTCACTGATTTCGATGTGAGTATCCTGGTTTCACGCGCGCATGTCACTACGGGCGGAACGCATTGATTAAAGATCGCGTTATTCTCCTCCATTGAAATCCTCCTGCTCCAAATCCCTTTCTAAAATAGAAATTATTCTGTCCTCAGCAAATTTATTAAACATAACCTGACTTTTTTAGATATGTGTTTGTGTGTATATATTGTTTGTTCATTAAATTTTTTAGGGAACACTGCAGAAATATTACAATGAAGTAATATTTTAAAGATATTACGAACAAGCTGTCGTTAGGTTCAAGTTTTTGAAAGTTAGACTGCCAAATATACTAAAGAATACTAATAATATATAAAATAAGTTCAATACTAAATAAATGATTAAAAATATTTATATGTAGAGTGATAATCCATTTTTGCGTTGCCAGTAATCTATAAAATATGAAGCCAAATATGATCTCCCCTAAAAAATGACATTATCCTTCAGATATCCGACCCTAATTATATATCTCTTTATTATTTATTGCTCCCGTTGTGGACGTTTATCGAACAAGCTTTCGACGTGTTTTTTTTTTCCTTTTCGCTTTAATAACTTTGATTAATGTCGATCAGAAGATGGATGAAAGACGCTACGACAAGAAAATGAATTTCCGTTCCGAGGTTTCCTCTCCAGCGGGTGGCTCCTTTTTCACGATTGCACACCGAAATATATATGAAATTAATTTTCCTTGAAAATATTTACATTTAATGTTGGATTATACATTCTGTCGACTAAATACCGGAAATTATCCAGTCAAAAATACTCGAAATATTGTAAATGGACTTGTTGAGAATATTGAAAATATTCAAAAACATTGATTTTTTTAATAACAGATTGTTGCGAGCGTTCACCACAGGATGGCATAAGCTGCAATGCATAGCAGACTTCATCCGAAAAAGCTGATATATACGGTGGTACCTCTTATATCTTTAATCCTGAGCTGGCAAATTAATAATCATGCTTCTATCTCTTTCTATTATATAACTTTGATTCGTTTTGATGAAGTGATTTTTTTCGCAACTAAGATATGGCGTAATTATTTGTATTTCGTCGTCACAATATTAGAAAAATCAAGTAAAATAATATTTTATTTTGATATTGCTTTCTACACATATTTTTGTTCAAAATAATACATTTTATTTTAAATTTAGGAATTAAATAACCTTATAATAATACAAATAGGTAAGACAATAATACATAATTAATATTATTTAAATATAACCAACGTTTTAATGTGTTTTTACATCACCAACCGGCTTTAACAAGCGACAGGTATCACGCTCAGAGCGACATGTACGTACTCTAATTGATTTATCTCTTAAACTAATTTAGATCCAATTTTGCAATTTTTATGGTAAAATTTATTAATGTTAAGCTTTATTTTGCAGTAAAAAAAAATTAAATTAAAATGGTCGAAATTATTAAAAAAATATTTGAAATATTTACTTCCGATTTAACACTAGAAAAAAAATTCAAATTTGGAATCTGATTTGGAAATCTGATTTGTACAAAGAACTGTAATTTTTCTATACAAAACACTACATTTATATTCATTATATTTCATTATATTTGATATTTTTACATTTACATATTCATAATTTTATTATAATTTACTTGAATATGAAAATAAAATTCCAAAGAAACCCTTCCGTCAGTCAGGTGAATTTTATAGAATCCCATATCTTAGCAAATAAACCTCAAATAAAAAAAATATTATGTGTACACGTTCATATCCCCTAGAAGTAAAAATATGCCTAATATGAACAAATTTCAGAACCTCACTATTTTTCGTGGTCCGCTTCACGTGAAATGCCCCAAATGTCATACATTACTCTTCTGAAATGAGAATAGACCTAGACAAATTCTCAACGCCATCTGTGTTTTATTCAAGAATTTAAAAAACCGCTCAATTTGAAAGGCCCATTAATAATATGATATTTTGAAAGATCTTAAAAAATAATCGTTTAAGCGTGCCTAACATTTTAACACTGAGTGTAAATATATTTGTTGTGAGCTCAATAACCCTAAAAAGTTTTGCTGTTTTGAGGGCTTCCTCTCGACACTATCTAAATAATAATAACAATAGACCCTACTAATAAAAGATAATTTTTTTTCACCATAACTCAAAGAGGCAAACCTAAAAAGTAATATTCAATCTCTCATGTTTTACCTAACTACAAAGCTCTGCAAATCTTTGCTTTTGCAATAAACCTGACATCATTTTCACTAAGATTCAACCGCAATTTAGCCACAAAAAAATTGAACGAACATCAGACCGGTGCCAAAATTAAACCGAATCAAAGCTGGAGTAACATCGCACCCCATAAAATCGGCTTAGAAAAAGATTACCTACGCACAACCCCCGGTCGTTTTGCGCCGTTCAAAGAAATATTTTACATGAATTTGTGCGAATATAGCTCGTTTCCTTTTGGGTCTTTTGGTCCCGTCGAAATGGGTGGATAAGTTCGCCAAATGAATCGTGAATGAGATGTTTTGGTAGTAATTTACTCGGGATTTAGTATATTTTCCTTTTGCCTCTGCTCTGATTGGCATTTCGGCTTATTCTGTCTTGTATTCTTCTCATTTATTTAGACGTTTCTTAATTTTGTTTTTTTGGCTGTCTCTTTTTTCGAAATAATCGTAGTTCTTTCATACAGTGAAATTAATGAATACATTTAATATATATATATATATATATATATATATATATATATATATATATATATATATATATATATATATATATATATATATATATATATATATATATATATACCAGAATCGCTCGAAAAGTTCTCAGTGTTATACAAAGATGGTGCAAGCATGGTCAATAAAAAATTTGTCAAAAACAAACCAGTTTTGACATTTTCTGAAAAAAAATGATAAAGCAGAAGTTTGACCTATTATAAACTATTTTGTTTATGGGGTTTTACCCCGATGGACGTACAAAAACAAGAGATAGAGAGAGAAAGAGAGAATTTTGAGATTTAGGTCGCATCGATATCAAGATCATTTAGCGACCAGGAACTTTGACTTATGAGTTTGGAACTAGCGTAAGAAAAAAGACGGGAATAGAAAGGAACTAATAAATATCACAGGCTACTAGTATCACAAATCGGTTATATCACAGATCTATCACAGGTGTGTTGATAAGTTTGTTTCTGTTAAAAATAGCTGACACTGGAATGAATTGTCGCTAGCATTGACAAGATTTTTATGAAATAGTTTTTTTTTATTTCCTTCGTGAATTTCTTTTAGATAAGCAAGGGTGTTAAACATGTTGTCTACGCAAATGTTTCGAGAGAGATCCTGATTCAGGTCAAAAAAGGATCTGACAGGGTATAATGTCGTGCATTCGGTATTCGGTAAGAATGTACTTGACGGATAAGGGATCGTTGTAAAATTCGCAGAGCGGAGGACCTTCTGCTTACCAAATGGAGTTCAGAGGGGTTATTTCAATGGTTCAGAGGGGTTATCTCACGCGTTCAGAGGGGTTACCTCACGCGTTCAGAGGGGAATTCCTCATACTCCCTCTGAATACGGGTTTGATGTCCCCGAGGTAGCCTAGTCATGTTGTGATTGTCCTGTAATAGTCCCTGATTGTTGGTTTTCTCCCTTAAGCCAAACTGTAGCGCCACCCATGGTGAGGGCTGAATGGCAGCTGAGGGTATCAGCTATCGTGAACGGGGCCTCCAAAGTACCTCCCGACCCTTTGGAGTATTTAGGGTTTCTGCAATAAGGAACACTGTTACAGTCGACTTCCTTTCTTCCAATCTCGTGGGAACTATATGTCATCTAATAATTCAACTTGCCCCCCTATTATCAGCGTCAAAAAGACCCCGTATTGCGTCTCCAGTCGAGAGAAATAATAATAGCCCTGATTTTGAGAAATACTTTATAATTAAAAGCTGTGAAGGATCGTTAAAAATATATCACCATTTATTATCCACAAAGTAATTTTAGGAAATCTAGGCGACATAGAATCTATTAAAAAACTAAAAGACGGTACGTTGCTAGCAGTTGTTTCAAATGCTAAACAGGCTAAGAATATATTGGATCTCAAAAAAATACACACATTCACAGACCTCCTAAATTGTGAAAAGTCAGAAATTCTGGATAATTTGGAACAATATGGAGTTGAAACAGTCAAAAGAATCACCACAAAAAAAAAGTACAATCTCTCCAACCAGCAGATTAGAATTAGATTTCACTTTAAAGGATTCTTCCTTCGCCTTTTCGACAAAAATTGACTTCTGAATTTAATTTACTAGCCTAATCGTACATAGTATACAGAAAAAAAATATTTGAATCAAGACAATTATTCTAGACTGAAGGAAATTTTAGAGCATATGTAACAAAAATCAAATTTGTCTTCGACGAAGTAACAATTTTTCTTTAAAAATTCAATCTTGAATAAAAAAAAAATTGTTGACATATTTCACACTTAAAGCAAAACTTATGTTTTCACTTGTTAATTCTCAATACGAGTAATATGTTCTTCAATCATGATCTATATTTTTTTTTATTTAAAAATGAAATGTTTTAATTAGAAGATATCAAAATATTTGGAAACAAGATGATTTTTTCTTATGTGAAAAAATTGTAATTAATATATTTTAATTAATAAAAAACTCTTTCATGTAAAAAAACATATTGTACCATATTTTGTCTTAAGTAAAATATTTTCTTCTAAGAAACAGTGCTAGCAACTTGAACTAAGAACACGACTATTTGATCCACGAAAATTTTCTCTTTGTTCTATTTATTATTTCTAAAATATTATTTTTCTAAAAGTAATAGTAAAGTGTTTGGGTTAGAGGCGCATCAGCAACTAGACTATTTAGCGACTGGACCTACAGCTTAACGTGGATTCCGAACCACGGTCATCAGCTTCCGACAAACCCAGGCCAGCACCCCCCTCGGGCTATAAACCCTTGGTTATGTGCCTACCCATAAGTCTATCAGGAAACCTACCGACTGGCGAGTGACCAACGTAGAACACTTCTCAGAAGGCATCCGGCCTTACCCAGCCTTTAACTGGCGTGACTGAGGGGTAATTCGAGTCGGATTTTACACTCTTGCCTAGAAACAATCACAAACATTTAGGAAAGATAAACAGACAGAAGAAAGAAAAATAACCATCCGAGCGCTGGAATCGAACCAGCTACCGCTCCAGCGCGGATTCGGCAAAGCAGACGCTCTTACCGCCGCACCAACGCGACCGGCATTATTTTTCTCTAAATTATTTTTTATTCTATCAAAAATAACACTTTTTTATCAGTAAATTATCTCGATCGAATATATTTATTAGTGTTAAACTGTTTATTTTTTTGTTAAAAAAAAAATATTATTTAGAATTAAAAATAATTTTATTTTAAACCAAGAAGTCAGTTTGTTGAAATAAAGGCTAAATCTTCATAAGCCAAGAATTTGTTTTTTTCAACCAAGACATTTATTTTCTTCCGCCAAGAAAAATGTTTTCTTGGGTGACAAAACCTACTTCTTGGTTACAAAAATATGTTTACCAATCAAAACGACTTATTACTTTGTAGAATATATTTAATAGTTCTGTTTCAAAATAATTTTCTTGAACCAATTAAACGATTACATTTTTGTTCAAGAAAAAAATTAGGAAAATTATATTTTTCTTGGTTCAAGTTAACCTTTTTTACTATGTGTAAAAAATAGTGGTTTTGGACATAAAAAAGCTTCCTCTTTGATAAGTGCCGCATTGTCTTTGTTCACAGAGATGCATTCGAATAAGCACATCCAGAAAGTTTTTGGGACTTTTCTGCTGGGTTTCGTCTATATTTTACTTCAGTAGATGAAATATTGACTCACCATTATACCCCGAAATGAAGGACAGGTCCAAACAGTGAGTAGAAACATGTACAACTGTGAGATTGAATCATAACATGAACATGGTTAATAAAAGGCACGTCGATAAAAAAAAGCGAAAAATTCTCTTGGAATTTTGAGGTACTATCATCTTAAAAAAAGTGAAAACTGTTCCATCTTCTTCTGGAAAATCTATAGCGGTCATCGCTATGATTTTCTGGGATTTCTGTAGTGTTCATAGATTTCCTGGCAAAAAGTAAGATCATCCACTGGGAGCATTACATGTCATCAGACACAAGTGAAAATCTTTTTTTTATCATTATATCATATGGTCATGATGTCTACCAAAATTACAAAATTAATCCAATAAAACATAATTTTTATAGTGTTAAATCTTGCTGAATGTATAAAATCTTCTTTTATTGGACCGGTGGTGTCAGTCCTCCTAGGGTAGCGTGTAAATACCCCCTCGCGATTTCGGCGAAGGACAAGTCTTGCCCCTTGCGTTGCCCCCATGTCCCAATTTAGTTTCACACCGACTCCCCAATTTTTCTAAACTTATCATAAGCCGACAAAGAAGGAAGTGGACACAATGCAATATGCCAAATAAAGAAAGAGATACACCAAGCGATTCGACTGGTCTGAAATGGGCTACCGGCAACAATTCTCAGTCAGACTACCACTACTATTTTGAAACCCATCCTAAAGGATATAATAGAAGGCGTATTAATGCCTTTGAAATGTTCATATGGAGGCGTATGCTCAGGATTCCGTGGACCGAGAAACGCACTATTGAATCAATTTTGATCGAATTCAACATTACTAAAAGACTCAGCAAAACAAATGATTGATTCCTTTGAAAAGCTGGTTGTGCAAGGAAAAATAGACGGAAAAAGGCCTCGAGGAAGAACATTCACACATTTCGTTGACCAAATCTCGGAGCTAACAAATGTTTCTGTATATCACTGCATACGAATGTCCTAAGACCGAGAAGAATGCTCCAACGGGGTCCAGCTTTTATGATCATATACATATTGCGCGTCACGATAGTCGGAGACGGGAAGGACAATTAGGAAGATGGAAGGTGTCAGTGTTACCGGAATCGGAATTACCGAGATCGGAATTATCAAAAAATAAAGGATGAAAATCGTCTTTACAGACTAGATAGTAACGAGGAGGAGAAAACGAAAATGATTATCGACCTTCAAAACAACAACATACCCAACATCAATCAAATAGGGAAATTTTAGGAAATAAATCAATTCGTCTATCTTGGGGCTTTAATATCGAACGAAGGCGTTACACCCTTGAGATCAAAAGAAAATGTGAAATGGCAAAAATACCATGTAAAATCTGCAGAAGATTTGGAGGGACAGGGACATAATACAGAACACAAATAAACAAATATTAAAAACCTTAGCTTAGATGTGCATATTCTTCTGCCAGTTAAATGGCGGGCATTTAAGGCCAGGAGGATACAAAATTGGTATACGCGATTCAGCCTGTTTTCGTATCTGTCTTTGGCTGCGGTTTTTGGGCGTTTTTTTCTCGTCATGAAGCTGTACAGCTCTGTATATGTCTACTCATGCCATTTGGGTCTTTTACCGTCTTTTCATTGAGACAAACTTGACAAAGAGTTCTTCAGGGAGACGATTTTATAACGCCTCTGTGTCTTCTTTTTATAACTCTCAGATTTCGTTTCTGGTTCATTAATTCATCATACAAGCTTGACTTTCAGGGCGTTGTTGATGTATATTAGTAGTAGTAGTAGTAGTATGTTAAATGGTATATTTTCTATCAATAATCAAGTATTGCTTATGTTTTATATTTATTCCTGGAGTAAAAGACTTGATGCTTTTTAGATTGGCGATTCTATAAGTTTACTATTTTTTTTTACAAATCATAATTTAACTAAAATATTGTTATGTATTGTTATGTAAAATATGTAATTATAACTCATTCAATGTCGCAGAGAGCATTCTCTTACCCAACCTTGTTCGGTAATTACACGATCCCGAAACCTTGTTCCTTATCTTGGGTCTGATTTTTTTAGTCGCCCCTCATTAGCCCTCGGGTCGTTATTACCCTAAATTAAGCCATCTTCATCAAACGCCCGCCCTATTTCGAGCCCACCCCCGTCGGCTGCACTCGAGATCGGACCGTTTTTCTACCCCCCTCAGTGCCGATATTTTACCCCGCACAAAAAAACACCGACGGAGAATTAGGGGAATGGTTTTTATTAGGTTTGTCAGTTGCCGGGGTCGTTTTTTTTTTATCAGGTCAGTCTATAAAATGGTGAGAATATTGTTCATTGAACTATAAACGGAGGTTTTATGTTGGCAAACAGTATTTTTTGTAGAATTAAAAAACAGTCTGTTTTCTTATTTTATTAAGGACTAAACCTAATTTTCAACATTTTTTGTTTGAAAATGTATGTATGTATTCATTTAAACAAAACATCATTTTATACCTGAATTTTCTATTATTTTCTTTCACTTTCTACAATATTTTCTCATCTTTCAGTATAACTGATCTTTAACGCAATTTATTATTGGTTTGATGTATAATTATTATCCGTGTTTTTTAAAACATATAAAGAATATTTATTATGAAAAACGATAAAATATTAGACTGTTACAAAAACTATTGTGGTTTTTGTTATTTAAATTTTAAATGATGTATTGTCAAACAAATTTGTGATAAATTGCTTTGGCTTTGTATATAATTTTAAAGCGCGTTTTTCTGTACTATTAGTTTTGTTCTAAAATAATTGTGTAAATAATAAATGTAACATGTACAAAAAGAAAATTCGCGCAATTTTCTTGTTTCAGTTCAAACTAGGCCGAAAAGCTGCCCAAACAGCTCGCGATGTCAACAATACATTTAGCCCAGAAACCACTAATGAACTTTCCATTGGAACTGAAACCACTGATGAACACGTGCCACTTTCCATCCGTTCTCCGGCATAATATGACGGAACATGGATATAATTTTGGACATGCATTTTTGTCAACTAAATAGAGAAAAAAAAGAAAAGCTACGTAAAAATAAATGGTGAATAATTATCCCTCAACTCAGTAATTGACTCAAATTAAATGTTTTCGTAAATTGAAAAATGTGTCCACAACAGCGTGCTGTAATGATCGAAAAATGTAATAATATAATGGTGCCGAGTCTGGAGAATAGTCTGGAATTGAATTTCAATTACAACTAATCTGTTGACAAATCGCGTCCTTAATCTACGTAACAATTAGATACGGTACTATTAACTTAAATACGAATATCTTTTTTCGATATTTTTGTCGAAACACTTTGAAATGGAAAATTTACTAATACTGTTTATTATATATATATATATATATATATATATATATATATATATATATATATATATATATATATATATATATATATATCATCATCATTAGCCTGTATCAATCCACTACAGGATGAAGGCCTCTTCAGCATGCTTTCAACTCTCACGGTCTTGAACTTTCCTGTGCCATTCGGGTCCAATATACTTAATTATGTCATCAGTCCATCGTGTTTTCGGTCCTCTCCGTGGACGTTTGCGATCAAGCGGTATCCATTCCAGGACCATCTTGGCCGATCTTTCGTCCCATCGCCTCACTATATGGTCTGCCAACCTCTACTTTAACTCTTTTATTCTTCCAATGATGTCGGTCACCTTCGTTTATTCTCTGATCCATGTGTAGGTCTTTCTATTCCCTTTACGTATGCCAAGCATACCTATTTCCATTTCCCTCTGTGCTACCCGAAGTTTTTGAACTGACGATGATGTGCAGCAGGTTTCATCCCCGTATATAAAAACGGGTAGGACACACTGATCAAAGACTTTTCTTTTCAAACAAAGTGGACACAATATCGCCTCTTCTTTTCTCAGCCTGCTTGGAAGAAGTGTTCCGGCTTGGGAACACGATGGAATAAGGATCAACGTTGCATACTTAAACCATCTTAGTTTCGCAGATGATATAGTTCTTCTTTCACAAGACCCAGAGGAGCTACAGAGGCGCGTACAAGAGCTGGAGAACCATTTGGCTAGAAAATAAACCAGAAAAAGAGTCAGGTCATGTTCAATAAATTTGCTGAGGACAAAAGGCTGGAGGCAAAAGGACAAAATTTACTTTCAGAACAAACTGTTTTTGTTGCCACACACAATACTATGATAAGCCTGCCAAATGCTTGCCACCCACATTTAACGCATCGTTCCACCTCCTGGACGGTATCCTCTTCCATTGAAATCCTCTGCCCAAGATATATATATATATATATATATATATATATATATATATATATATATATATATATATATATATATATATATATATATATATATATATATATATATATATATATACCAGGTGTCCCATTAAGGATGGATCGCGGCCGTATCTTGAAAACTATTTATCCCACAGCTTCGGGGAACAAGAATTATACTAAAAATGATCATGAGAAATTCACCAAAAATATTTTTAAGCTTCTAAAACGACCACAAGAGGGCGTGACGAGCTAAACATTTTTAAAAATAATTTTTTTTGTGTATTTGCAAGTGTTAACCGAGTAAGAAAAATTCTCAGTTATAATTAGCAAACCTATAACTTTGTTTTATGACATTTTGTCGTAATTTCACAAATAGGGGGGTGGGGGGAGTTTAAGTTAGTTTTCAAATAAAATTATCAGCATAACAGTCTAATAATTAACAGAATCTGAACTTTACCCCTTTCTAAATATTCAAAATGCCTTCCATCGTTAGAAATGCAAAGATTTATTTTTCGACGAGTACTAAAAACGGCAGCTTCAATTTCCGCTCTTGAAATTCTGGTTATTGAATTTTGAATTCTTTCAATCATGTTTTCTCGTGTGGTAGGACGAGTTTGGAAAACAAGGTCTTTTAGTCTTCCCCAAAAGTAAAAATCGAGGACTGTCAAATCCGGTGAGTGCGCCGGCCACGAAAATAAACTACCTCATCCTATCCAACGATTTGGAAACGAAGCATCCAAGAAGTTTCGAACCACCTGCGAGAAGTGGGCAGGGCATCCATCATGCTGGTACCACATTTGTCTTCTTGTTTCCAACGAAACATCTTCCATTAGTTCTGGCAGTCCATTTTGTAAAAATTTTAAATATGTTTCACTATTCAAATGTCCATTAAAAATAAAGGGACCAAATAATTTTGTCTCCCAAAACACCACACCATACGTTCACACTCCATCTATTTTGGTGGTTGATTTCTAACATCCAGTGTGGATTAGCAACTGCCCAGTAGTGCATATTATGTAAGTTAACGCCTCCATCACTGCTAAAAGTAGCTTCATCAGTCCATAGTATGCGTTTTAAGAATTGTTTATTTCCACTACACATATTTTTTAACCAGTGACAATAGACCAATTATTTTAAGTTTGGTCTATTGTCACTGGTTATTGTCAACTGGTCTATTGTCAATTGGTCTTAATATTATTATTAAGACCAATTTTTAACTTAATATTACGGTAAAAATTAAAACTATGAATATAATGATCCACAACTTCCAAATCCTTTCCTAGAATAGAAATCATTTTTTTATATTATTATTTTAAGTTTTCTATGCCAATTAATATCACCTTGTTGTTGATTCGCCGAATCAATTATATAACTAATCCATTATATAACATAAATGTAATTATATATATACACATATACATATATACATATATATATATATATATATATATATATATATATATATATATATATATATATATATATATATATATATATATATATATATATATATATATACATATATATATATATATATATATATATATATATATATATATATATATATATATATATATATATATATATATATATTTATATATATATATATATATATATATATATATATATATATATATATATATATATATATATATATATATATATATATATATATATATATATATATATATATATATACATATATATATATATATATATACATATATATAAATATATATATATATATATATATATATATATATATATATATATATATATATATATATATATATATATCATCATCATCATCATCATCAGCCCGTATCGATCCACTGCAGGATGAAGGCCTCTTCAGCATGCTTCCAACCTTCACGGTCCTGGGCTTTCCTCTGCCACTCGGGTCCAATATACTTAACGATGTCATCAATCCATCGTGCTTTCGGTCTTCTTCGCGGACGTTTGCGTCAAGCGGTATCCACTCCAGGATTGCCTTGGTCCATCTGTCGTCCCATCGCCTCGCTATATGGCCTGCCCATCTCCATTACAACTGTTTTACTCTTCCAATGATGTCATAGACTTTTGTTTGTTTCCTGATCCATGCGCAGGACTTTCTGTCTCGTCTTGTAATGCCAAGCATACATCTTTCCATTCCCCTCTGTGTCACCCGAAGTTTTTGAATTGATTGCGATGTGAGTGTCCAGGTTTCACTTCCGTATGTCATAACGGGTAGAACGCACTGATCGAATACTTTTCTTTTCAGGCAAAGTGGGAGTCTGCTCTTAAACACTATGTTGAGCCTACCAAATGCCTGCCAGCCACATTTAACACGCCGTTCCACCTCCCGGGCGGTATTCCCCTCCATGGAAATCCTCTGCCCAAGATATATAAAGCTGTCCACAATCTCTAAATCCCTTCCTAGAACTGAAATTCTTCTGTCCTGAGCGAAGTTATTGAACATAACCTGACTCTTTTTCAGGTTTATAAGCCAAATGGTTCGCCAGCCCTTTGCAGTTCTTGTATGCGTCTTTGCAGCTCCTCTGGGTCTTGTGAAATGAGAATAATATCATCTGCAAATCTAAGATGGCTAAGTTTGCACCATTGATCTTTACACCATCCTGTTCCCAATCCAGTTTACGGAATACTTCTTCAAGGCCAGCCGAGAAAAGAATAGGCGATATTGCGTCACCCTGCCGTACACCTCGTTCTATATTAATTCCCACTTCAAGATCATCAAGGTGAATTATGGCTGTAGCTCCATCATATATCGATTCTAATAGGTTTACATAGGCTCTCTCTACACCTTGGCTAAGCAGTGCATCCATTATCGCATGCTTTGAGATGGAATCAAATGCCTTTTCGTAGTCGATAAAAGCCAAGCACAGTGGCATGGTGTATTCGTTGTGCCTTTCTATGACCTGCTGTACAACCTGGATGTGATCCATTGTACTGAATCCACTTCTGAATCCTGCTTGTTCTCTTGGTTGTGCGTCTTCAGTTTTTTTAATATTCTTTTAGAAATTATCTTAGTGAAAACTTTGTACATCATTGATAGGAGGCTTATTGGACGGTAGTTCTTTAAATCTTCCTGTGCTCCTTTTTTATGTAAAAGGATCACTTCTGCATTTTTCCATAAGTCAGGTACTTTTTGTTCTTTGAGGCATTTTGAGTATAATTTTGCCAGTGTTTTATGTAACGTCCGACCACCAGCTTTTAGAATTTCGACAGTTAGACTATCCTTTCCTGGAGCCTTGCCATTCTTGATCATTCATATATATATATATATATATATATATATATATATATATATATATATATATATATATATATATATAGTGTGTGTATATATATATATAGTGTGTGGATATATATATATATATATATATATCCACACACTTATCATCCTCGTTAATCAAAAAACTTTTCTGCTCAGCTTGGAAGTTCCAGTAGCATCCTGCAGCAGCCATTTTCTTCATTCACTTATTGTTCGAGAAATTCTATGCCTGTAAAAGAAAATACAATATTTTTAAGGTTATTTTCAAATTTTCAATGAAGTCACTTGTTCCAACTTTAAAATACACTCAGTCTAATGCGATTTATCCAAAATTATAATGCGATTTATCCAAGCGGTTGTCACAAGAGAGAATCTTCATCCTGCGAGGCGTTTGTTAAGGTTGGAGAAGAGGAAGTAAACGTGAAACGTGGAATACAAGGATTCATCATCAAGTTTTGCAGCAACAACGTGAGACGTGTATGCAGGCAAATTAATGTGATGAAACATTATTTTCTCTTTCGCTAGATATGAACGTTTAGTCTGAATAACACCTTACACTTCTTCATTTTCTTAAGCGCAGTTTCATGTTATGCCATCCATTGCTTGAACTACTCGTTTATCTTCAGCGTATAATATTGAATCCATGATTCTTCTTCAGTTATTAAATGTCGAAGACCCGCACCAATATCGAGTTTAAATAAGTCTAAACACTCCTGAGAAGTACTCATTGAAATATGCTCCTAGTCGACTTCGAAGAAAGGCGGGACCCATCAAACCGGAAGCATTTTCTTATTTATAACATCGTGTAAAATGTACTGGACACAATCTATCGAGATGTTTGTAATGCCAGCGAGTAGTTCGTAATTCGAGTATTCGAGATGAATTTTAATTGCACTTAATTTTTCGTACTTAATGTATTTCCGTTGTTTGAATTGTTTGTTGTCTGCTATGTTACAATTATATTTTTTGCATCGTTAAAACGTTTATTCGATGTTTTTTACTTACAATTTTCTCAATTATCTAAGCTACCAGTAATAATATATCTTATTTAGCAAGACGCTTGTATTTTAATAAAACATTCAATCATATATTTCTGAATGTGAAGTGAATGGTTTAAAACGTGTTATGGTTTGAAAACGTAGAGCTAGTAATATCAACCTTGATATTAAACGATAATAATTTTATATTTTCCTTTTTTTTAAGGAAAACCTAAATTGACAAAAAATAAAAATTTTAGGATATTTACCTGCTTTGAAATGCGTACTTTTCGAATTTGGCTGCAAAACTTCAATATAACGTCCAGTTTCCAAAATATGAGCATTTGAAAAGTCGAATAATGTAAAAAAAATCCAGAAGGTTAAAAGTTTTTTGCGAATTTTTCAAAAATTATTGGAGATAGTGATGCCAAAGTTTCACCGGGCAATAAAATTTGTCAAATTTTTCATCAAATTCACAAAAAAAGTTTGATGAAACGTATGGAATAAATGACTATAACAATATTGTATTTTATTTTCAAAAACTATCAAAATCAAACACAAAACCGAATTATCCTAAAAACTGGTATATAAAAAAACATGACAATGCGATGGTGTCTATTTTTAAGAAAAAATGAAAAAGTTCTGATTTGTTTCCCGTGGAAATTTTTTTGGATACATGTTTGGAAACTGTTTGTTCAAAGTTATGTAAAGAATCGTTGGTTAAATATACACCCTGTATAAAGGCGGTTGAAACTAAGTGTAGTACTTAATAATAATTATCAGAATTTAAATCAAATATCTTAAATTGTATTTAATATATTGGATGTAAGATTTTGTTTTTTATTTTAACTTTAATTTTAACAGTAACAATTGCCGTGTTATATTCATTCAGCATTGCATATCTTGAAATCTTTTGTTATTACACTGATTAATGTTAAAAATAGTGTCGGCATTTTAAATTGGGTCAATTGGGTCGTCATCTAATAGACGTATAAATAAAGCTTGTACGGAGATCGTCTACCATCATTTTACATAATTTTTCTTCAGTAAAAAATCTGCCTCCTTTTTCTTTGTAAATATATTGTAAATATATTTAGTATTGATTTTGAGCAATCCTATAAACTACCAATGAGTGAAAAATAATTTCAATTTTACAGTGGCCTGGCCTTAAGTTACTTTTTTATAGCCAATACTCGTCTGAAACATTGCACTTCCCCCTCCCATTTGGCGTCCAGAGCAATTTTTACTCGTCCTTTCTGATATCACGAAAATATAAAGAAAAACCATCAGACCCAACCAAATTAACTTTTTTTTATCAGAAAAAATTATTTCCTTCCTGGACTGGATTTAATACTGGTCTCCTTCTCACATTTATTTTTTACAATAATATCCAACTTTTTAACAATCCTTGGACATTCCTAACTCTCGTTTGCCTTTTAGTTTTTGCAGCAGTTACTCTGGGAGTTTCAAAGGAATTCGATAAAATTCTCAGAATTAGTCTTTATTCTGATCTCAGCAGAGCAGGTGGCCTCCTAGTTGAACTGCATCTTGGCAAAAAATGTTAAACTTTATTTTAATCTGCCTCCTATATCCCTACAACTCAATACGCCTGCGTGTAACGAATATGTTAATCGCCCTCTGTAGAGCACTTACTATGTCCAAAAGTTTGAAATATTTACAAATAGGATATCGAAGCCTATGATACTCTAAAAATTGTGATAGATATTTATTTTAGACAGTTTTTAAATAAAAATAACAAAATCATTGTTTTCTTGATAACACAGATTTTTTAATTTTTTCCCATTCCGTTGATACTGGTATTTCCACATTATTTCAGTTCTTTTTCTCTTTTCAATCAATCCGTTTAAAAATGTCTAGAAACATGATATTTTATTTTAACAGATCAAGATTAATTGCTTTGTTATAACAGGGCTTTAATCAAAGTGATATCGCGGAAATTGTTAGTGTTTCCCAAAGTGCTGTATCGAAAATTCATTACAAATTCCAAGAGACAAATGACGTAAAGGATCGCCCCAGAAGTGATAGAAAACGATATACAACAGTTGCCAAAGACCGGCAGATATCAATGATAGCTCGAAGAAATCGTTTGGAATCTACAGGTGGTATATTAAGAGAGCTTGTTAGGTTTGAAGAAGTAAATGTTTTACGACAAATGATAAGACGTAGACTGAAAGCGGTAAATTTGCATCGCAGAAGACCTTTGCGTGTTCCCAAACTAACCCTTCAACAAAAAAAACATTGCAATAGGCTCGAGAAATGGTGAATCATAGTGCTAATTGGAATAACGTGAAGTTCTCCAATGAGACGAGAATTGGCTATTTTTTATTTACGAAGAACATTAGTTTGAAGAGCTCCAGGTGAACCAACCCGACTAGAAACAGCTCAACCACGTATCTCATTTGAAAGTGGGTGCGTGATGTTTTGGGGTGGTATTATGAGGGGTACACGGACACCTCTACTGGTTCTGGAGCGAAGAGTTAGTAGTGCTGTGTACATCGAGGAAGTTTTAAATCCATTTGTGCGTCTGTTCCTTCCGAAGCTCAGTGGGCGACGGGTTTGACCTCATCGTCAAACAGCAGCAGTACAAAATTTTCTTGAAGAGTAAGGAATAACCAAGTTAGGAGGGCCAGTAAATTTCCCTGACATATATGTCGTTGAACATACTTGGAACATTCTGAAAACACGCATCAAGAAACGAAACAATCGTCCTCTTACCATGCGAGATCTAAAAGATACTGCTCATGAAGAATGGGGGAAAATTCCACAAGCTCAAATTGATCATTTGATCGACAGCATGCCAAATCGCCTACAGGCATGCATACAGATCCATGGAGGAACTATTGCTTATTAGTTTTATTGAAAGTTGTTTTATATATTTTTAAATTACCTTTGAAGCCAATTGGTTCATTATAATTTTTGACTTCAAAAGAATATATCAATTTTACATACATTGGTCATTTGGTGTCGAGTTTTAGTTGGTACCAGTAAAACTTGTAATAAAATGATGATTACGCAAACGAGCATAGGAAAACTTAATATGAATAAAAAAAAGGTAGGCCGTCAGGGGGACTGCCAACAGAAATGAAGACTTGAAACTTTGGAACAATTGTGTTTCTTTTTTGAATTTTTAAATTAATTATTCTTTAAATGTATAATTTTTTTTCACGTAGGATTGAGGATCTATACAAATATAGAGGACAAATACAGAAAATAGACATTTAGAAAAAATAATTATATTACAATACTTTTTTGTAAAATTCTAGTGGTGAAATTGAATGACAAGTTTATAAATAATCAATTTGCAAAAAATAACAAAACACGTATTTTATTTCTGACAATTTAAAGCAATAAACAATAATTTTAAGAAATTAAATTTGTTATAAAATTTTATAGAAATTTTAATTTTAAAATCCGCGACAAAAATACAATCGAATAATTAGAAATCTGTTTTACCACGCCAGTAAGATAACTCCTAAGCCACTATGAAATATTCATTGAACGATGTATTGTAGAGATTAAATATTAGAAAAATTAATAAAATCAAATTTTTCAACGCAAATATTGATACCAATATTGGGAATATTCGAAAATAATTGCTTTATTTTTGTTATTAATTTTTCTACATAAAATATAAACATATTAAGTACTTACTCTTGTACTGCATAGTGATTCCACAATTAAACAATTAAAATAATGATTATCTAAAACACAATTTAATTTAAAACACAATTGGCAGTTTGGCACAATACGTCACTAGCATGTCGGTGACGCGAACCCATAAATTTTGCCCCTACCGAAAATCGCTCAATGCGGCTAAAGAAATGATCACTTCAAAAAGTGAAATATTTGAATATTCCAAACTTTTGGACATATGTGTATGTTTCTGTATTTTATTTCCATTGTACTGAAATTTTATTACGCTAGAATAGTTGTATCCTGTCCTGTATTTAAATGGGATTCTTCTACTATCTTATAGTTAATGTATGATGTAATAACATATTTGTCCCTACGTATTATTTTATTGTAGTCTAGATATGTGAACTCATTGAATTTTACCATTCACTAACGGGCTTTCATCTATTTTAAATAAAATGTTATTCATTCCTGATCGGTGAATATTTTATTACATTTCAATAAAGTCGGGGCCTTAAGTCTTATAAGATTATTTTAGGTTGCTCTCAAAACAAGCTCAACACGTTTGTATTTCGCTATCAAAACGGCCACCCTAGATTATCCGGTGCCTGGAACAACACTCTAATCTCTAATACCCTCAATTAAGTTAGAATAGGAACTGTCACGGAATTTACACAGAATAGACCGTTACGTGGCATCAGTATTCTGGAGAATTAATTGCGTTAGATTCGGATGTCTTGCGGAAATATGGTGTCTTAATCATAATTCATCAGGTCGAATGCGATAACTCATTCGTTTAGCTTAATTTAAATGGTCGGTCTTGACTCTAATGATTCTGTTCCACCCACAAATAGACAAGTATCAAGGACATTACTTATGGGTTGTAATGTCGTTTTTTTAAATTTTAAAAACAGTGCCATCTCCTTTAACTTTAATATAACATAACCTAACAGGTAGGTTTCAGTTAATTATGTCGATCTGGCTAAGATATTGCGTTACTAGTTTATTTTGTTGATATGGACTAATGCCGTCTATGGCATTTTGAACGGTACACATATGCCATCAAAAGTAATTTCGTTATTAATTGTCATTGTGCAAAAAATATAGTTTTTCAACGCTTTGAATATGTCGAATTATGTGCTAAAAGGAGATGTTTTGCGTGGAAGTGTAATAACATTCTTTCATTTGAAGAAAACAGCTGCTGAAAGTTATCGATTGTTGGTTGAAGCATATGGTGAACAGGCTTTAACCCAAAAAACTTGTGAACGATGGTTTAAATGTTTTAAAAGTGGTCATTTTGATATAAAAGACAAAGTGCCTCCAGGATAGCCGAAAAAAATTGAAGATACATTATTGGATGAAGACTTGACACATGCGTTGAAACAATTGGCAGAACCATTGAATGTTACCCATTCAACCATTTTTGAACGTCTATATGCTCATTGGGTAATGCGTCCATGAAGGAAAATGGAAAATCATATGAACTGAAGGAGAGTGTTCAACCCACGAGTGAAATTTTGCTTGCCATATAGAAAATAAAAGATTTTTTGCATCGAGTTGTGACAGGTCATGAAAAGTGGATCTATTTTGATTATACAACCTAAGGCGCAAAAAATCATAGACCCAGTCTATCATAAATAGACCCAGGCTAACCTTCAATACCACAACCAGTGCGCAATATATATATATATATATATATATATATATATATATATATATATATATATATATATATATATATATATATAGACTATATAGGGCTTTTGCAAGAAAAATCCGTGGATACACACTACAAAATCTTTGCTTTAGAAAGCGGAATGGGAGATTAGCGTTAACCAATCAGGAGAATTGTCAGGAGCTGGCACGCTATTTCTCTGATCTCCTAAATTGCTTTGAACGCGACACAAGATTCCCCAAGGAAAATTGTATCCATACCCATTCACTGGTCCCAATCACCTGCGCGTTCGCAGACTTTAAGAAAGTATACGACTAGATCGACCAAAAATCTCTGTTCAGCATCCTAGAAGAACAAGGACTCGACCCCAAAACACTACGATTGATCAAGTAGACACTGACTGACACAACCTCTAAAGTGAAATTTATGGGAGAAATTTCCGAAACTTTCCTGATTCAGTTTTAATCAGTACGCCAAGGAGATGGGTTATCCCCACTTTTCTTCAACCTGGTCCTGGACAAAGTCATAACGGAATGGGAAAGGGAACTGAAAAATCAAGGACACTGGAAACCAATACGACTCGGACGATCCAAAAACAACATAAAAATATCATGCTTGGCCTTCGCAGAAGACCTAGCCATACTCGCAGACAAAAAGGGCAACCAAACAGATCGAAGTCCTCAAAGAATGAATGTGCAGAGAAAGTCGGCCTACAAACCTCCTTTCAACAAATACGAATTCTTCTGCACAAAATTAGATGTCCAAAATTTGAACACCAAATACGGCAAAATAAATAGGGTGACTCACTTCAAATATCTGGGCGAGATCCTCGAATCCACAGGAGTAGAGAAGAGAGCTCAGAAGAATCGATTACAGAAGATGAAGAGGGCATACGGCAAGTCACACAATATATGCAATAAGAAATGCCTATCCACACACGCAAAAATAAGACACTACAACACAGTAATCAAACCAGAGGTACTATACGCAAGCGAGACACTTACACTTCATACAAAAAGCAGCATAGAATACATACTAAAATAAGAAAGCAAAATTATGAGGAAAATTCTCGGCCTAAAAGTGGCAGAGGAAGGATTCAGACTACATTCTCGAATGACCAAAGAGAGTATGGCCAATGTAGCGGCGGACCTAAGGAAAAGAAGGTTGAAATTCTATGGACATATTAGTAGACGACTCCCACCGAAAAGACTCACCAACAGAATTCTTACATACATACAAGGAGTCAAGTCAACAGTACCATAGATCACACAAGTCAGGGCTAATCTGGGAAAGGCACAAATGGATCCAACAGAGATTGAGGATGGAACAACGTACAGAAACAAAATACATATGTGGAACGTTGCATTAGAGAGCGAAGTTTCGAGGAGATCGGGAACAAAGTGGACGGTGGAGAGAAAGAGAATCCACGTAGAAAGGATGAGAGAGGTGTGGAGGCTCAGAAAGAACACTCGAACATGTGTCAGAATGCTTTGCGTGATCCAGCCGGGTCTATACGCACCTAATAATATATATATATATATATATATATATATATATATATATATATATATATATATATTTATATATATATATATATATATATATATATATATATATATATATATATATATATATATATATATATGGAAAAAAGGCTTTACTGTGTATTGATTTTACTGTGTGTTGTAAGGAACTGACAAATCAAGGGCACTGGAAACCAATTCGGCTCGGACGATCCAAAAACAACATAGAAATATCATGCCTGGCCTTCGCAGAAGACCTAGCCATACTCGCAGACAAAAAAGGGCAACCAAACAGATCGAAGTCCTCAAAGAGTGTGCAGAGAAAGTCGGCCTACAAATCTCTTTAAAAAAAAAACGAATTCTTCTGCACAAAATTAGATGTCCAAAATTTGAACACCAAATACGGCAAAATAAATAGGGTGACTCATTTCAAATACCTGGGCGAGATCCTCGAATCAACAGGAGGAGAGAAGAGAGCTCAGAAGAATCGATTACAGAAGATGAAGATGGCATATGGCAAGTAACACAATATCTGCAATAAGAAATGCCTATCCACACACGCAAAAATAAGACACTACAACACAGTAATCAAACCAAAGGTACTATACGCAAGCGAGACACCTACACTTCATACAAAAAGCAGCATAGAAAACATACTAAAATGAGAAAGCAAAATTATGAGGAAAATTCTCGGCCTAAAACTGACAGAGGAAGGATTCAGACTACATTCTTGAATAACCAAAGAGAGTATGGCCAATGTAGCGGCGGACCTAAGGAAAAGAAGGTTGAAATTCTATGGACATATTAGTAGACGACTCCCACCGACAAGACTCACCAACAGAATTCTTACATACATACAAGGAGTCAAGTCAACAGTACCATGGATCACACAAGTCAGGGCTAATCTGGGAAAGGCACAAATGGATCCAACAGAGATTGAGGATGGAAGAACGTACAGAAACAAAATACATATGTGGAATGTTGCATTAGAGAGCGAAGTTTCGAGGAGATCGGGAACAAAGTGGACGGTGGAGAGAAAGAGAATCCACGGAGAAAGGATGAGAGAGGTGTGGAGGCTCAGAAAGAACACTCGAACATGTGTCAGAATGCTTTGCGTGATCCAACCGGGTCTATACGCACCTAATATATATATATATATATATATATATATATATATATATATATATATATATATATATATATATATATATATATATATATATATATATTTTTCTTTTATATATATTTTCTTTTTTTCTATATATATATATATATATATATATATATATATATATATATATATATATATAGAAAAAAAGTTTTACTGTGTATTTGGTAGGATGGCAGGAAAGCTGTGTATTACGAACTGCTGAAACGTGGTGAAACGATTGCTGGCGATAGATACCTACAACAAGTGAAAAAATTGATCCGAGCATTAAAGGAAAAACGACCAGAATACGTCCAAAGAAACGATATGGTAATGTCTAATCTTTCAACATTACAATGCTCGTCCCCATGTTGCAAAAAGTGTAAAAAATTATTTAAAATGTTAAATGAGGCATCCAACCTCACCCACCGTAGTCACCGGACTTCGATCGATTACGAACCTATAAACATTTGGTTTGATGAATGGTTTGCGAAAAAATCGACATTATTAACCGAAACACCAGTTAAATATATTAATATTTACTGTACTTATTGCAGTACATGTACTTATTTTGTTAGTATTGTACTTATTTTCAAGGGTATGACATATGGAAGATCTGTTGAGCTTGATAAAGCTCTCTTGTTGGCTGAAATTGAAGCTGATTCCAAACATACAATCCAAGAATTAGTTACAAAGCCCAAAATACAGCGTTTAAAATATCTGAACAAAGCGCACAGAGAGAGAACATGGCTGCCATATCTAGTTTCAAATGAATACCAAATTCATGATGTAATTGTTTGCAATGCATTTTTATCCAGATTAGGCAGAGATCATTTTTAACGATAAATTGCTACTGAAGATAAAAAGTGGATTCTATACAGCAATCCTCATAAGAAAATTCAATGGTTAATATCATTTGGTTAGTACCATTTGTATTCACAGCTTTGCCAACCCCATAGCCATGTCTTTACCCTAAAAAGTATAGTGGGATTTTACAGGAATTATTCACTTTGAGGCTCTGAATCTTAATGAAACCAATAAGTTTACCAATGAAAACATTAAGTTCTGAATATTATCAATCAAATAATCAATCAAAGATTTAGATAAAATAATCAAAGATTTAGATTGGGAACTACTTTATCATTCATCATTTTCTTCTGATATTGCACCATCAGATCACCTTCTTTTCATACTTGTAGAAGATTTTCTTAGGGAATTCTTTCATTTCAAAATAGAATAGAAACTTTGTCAGAGAGATGGACGAAGATATTCAAGAATATCTAAATAAAATTTTAAAAAATGTATAGTATCAAAAAACGACATTACTTATAGGTATACCTAATATTTATTAAATAAAAGAACTAATATTTATTGCTATCTTGGGCCACCTGGAATAAAACTCTTTCTAGTCTTCCCTTAACGTCGTCAAAAGGTCGTTTCTCTAGTCAACCCACATTCTGTTCTCTTGTTCACCACTGAACTATATGTTTCGTCCACTTTTCGCTGTCCTGTCTGACCACATGCCCCACCCAATTTCATTTTACATACAATAAATCTCTATTTGATTCTTCGACTTGGTTTTTGGTGACCTTTAGATGGGTCATAATGTTTATAATAACATTTTTAATTTTCCCAGTTACATTTTTTACATATTTTGGACACCAGTACCCTCCAGTTATATTTCACCTCAGTTTCTAAATGTCAAAATTAATTATTCCTTAAATAAATATTTTTTTCATAAAAATAAATTATTTTCTGAAAAATCAAAAATAAAGCCATGTGAACTTCAAGCCGTATTCATATTAACCGATTAAGCTCAGATTTGGAGGAAAAATGTTTTATTGCTACGAGGGTTGCTATTTATTTATCCAAAATTGGCAACAATGGTGTTGCTAGACGCTATCTAACATATACATCGTAAAGTTTGACATTGTTGATCAGCGCCATCTAAATTGATCGCTCACGGACGAATTCAAAGGAAGTCGTCCAAAATCGGTTGTTGTGCCAGAAAACATCGATGCTGTCCGCGAACTGGTACAATAAGAACGTCATGTAACATATCGTGAGATTGAGATATCTCTGGTCATTAGTATGATAAGCATATACAAGATTTTACATGAACATTTAGCCGGGAAAAAGATTTGTGCCCGTATAATTTAACAATCGCTCAAAAAAAGACTCGTATCGATTGGTGCAAAGCAATGCTCAAAAAATACAATACATGGTGCGTTAAAAGCCGAGTATAACATCTACGTAGGTGAGGAATCTTGGATTTATGCGTAAGAGTCCGAAATTAAACAACAGCCGATTGTATGGGTCTTTCAAAATGCGCCAAACCCAAGAAAAGTGATTCGCCCAAGAACCACTTCGAAGCAAATGGTCGTAGAAGTGGTTCGAAGTGGTTCTTGGGGGTTCTTCCATCTTCACCGGGTGTCCTGTTATTCTTCAGTTTTTGTATGTGTTTGCGGATCTCTTCCTGTGTTGGTGGTGGTGATTCTGAGTGGGTATAGATACAATTTTTCTTGGGGAATCTTGTGTCGTGTTCGGGGCAATTGAGGAGATCAGAGAAATAGTGTGCTAGCTCCTGACATTCTCCTGATTGGTTAGTGCTAATTTCCCATTCCGTTTTCTGAAGCAAAGATTTTGTGGTGTGTATCCACGGATTTATCTTGTGAAAGTCCTTTAAAAGTCTCTCGTGTTATAATTGCGGAAATTCTCCCCTATAGAGTCTAGTTGTTCCTTCATGTACTTCCTCTTAGTTTGTCTGATAACTTTTGCGGTCTGTTTTCTAGTCTCGTTAAAAAGCTGTTAGCTTTCTGGAGATTTTTTACTGTTGTACTCCTGAAATGCTCGTTTACGGCGCTGCAGCGCACTTTCGCATTCTGAGTCCCACCAAGGGTGTTTTGTGTTCTTTTTCAATGGAATCAGTTCCTGTGCTTTTTGTGTTATTTTTTTGAGAAATTTTTCCCATGTATCTGCCTGTTCTTTTTCCCCTCTATTATGTTGGATTCCTTGATCTTTTTCGTGTCGAATTTCTGTAGGTGTGCCTTCTTCTGATGCATTCTCCTTGGGGTGAACTTGAGTTTGAGTCGTGTTAAGTAGTGGTCTGAGTCGATGTTTGCGCCCCTGTGGACTTGAACATCATGGATCTCTCTTTGTTGTGGGTGTGAGACCGCAACATGGTCTATCTGGAATTCACCAATCTGTTGGATAGGCGATCTCCATGTCTTCTGTTATCGTGGAGATTTTCTGAGGGATGTTGACATGATCTTCAGGTTATTCTGTTGGCATAGTTTGGTGAGTCTTATGCCGTTCTTGTTGGTGAATTTGTGACCTTGGAATTTGCCTACTATTTCCTGATGGATTTTTTCCTTATCGATTTGTGCATTAAAGTCGCCCAGTACTATTTTGATGTCATCCTTTGGGACCTTTGCCATTATCTTTTCTAGTGTTGCCCAGAATTTCTCTGTAGACTTGGGGTCTTTCTTGTTGTCCCCGTTTGTGGGGGCATGTACGTTGATCATGGTGTATTTTTTATTGGCGCACTGTATGCGCATTGTCATTAGTCTATTGTTTATGCGGGTGATTTCCTTAATAAGAGTTAACTATCCCTTTGTGTACCACAAAGGCCATGCCCAGAAGCGGAGCACCCCTAGCGACTCGGTTGTCTGTCCTGCTTTTGAATATGCGATAGTTCCCGTAGTCCACCATGTCCTCATCTGTGATGCGTGTTTCTTGTAGGACAAGCACAAGTATCTTTTGTCTGTTAGGTTAAGTTCTGAGGTTAGATTGTGAAGTTTTCCTGGTTGGATTAGCGTGTTGATGTTGAAGGCGCCAATGTACGTAGGAGTTTTGTGTGGAAATTTGCCGGAAAGCTCCGACTTTTTTTTGAAATCGTGAAAGTCCAGGTTCCCCAGATTCCGAGCACCCAGTTGCCGTCCGTCGACGCGTGGATTGGTTACCACCTGGGGTATTATTGTTATTACTTGCACGAGTCATGATTGCTTATAAGCTTATGGGTCCAGTGTTTCCACTGCGAATGTAGAACCAGGGATTGTTAATTCCTGGAGCATCGTGTACAGCCGCACCCTCTGGGTGAATAGACGCCCCCTCTGGGTGAACAGACGCCGACCAGGTTGCCAGTGTTTGCCAGTGCAGACTCGACCTGCGTTTTTTCTGCCAGAGCCCTGTTAGCCGTCTGTTCCCGAAATAAACGTTCGGGTTCAGCCGTTGTCCGTTTCGTGCGACGTGGTCGAAGAATGGGAACTTTGGGAAGCTATATATATATATATATATATATATATATATATATATATATATATATATATATATATATATATATATATATATATATATATATATATATATATATATATATATATATATATATATATATATATATATATATATATATATATATATATATATATATATATATATATATATATATATATATATATATATATATATATATATATATATATATATATATATATATATATATATATATATATATATATATATATATATATATATATATATATATATATATATATATATATATATATATATATATATATATATATATATATATATATATATATATATATATATATATATATATATATATATATATATATATATACATATAACTGTTACTGTGGCCAAAAAAAAGTTTAAAAGAGCGGATAACAAAACATAGAAGCGATCAACGGTCATCGTACCGGACATAGTTTAAATTAGAATGAAATTAAAATTTTCGAGGCCGAAAACCATTTTACAAAACATTTGTTCTTAGAAATCGTCCATACCAACAAGGAGAAAAAGGCAGTTAATTCCAATTCAAGCTTAAGATAAAGAAAGAAAAACTTAATACAATTTATTGTAATGTTTTTAAGGCAAAATAACATTCACAAATCGTACGGTACATATTTTTAGATGATCTGATTTGGGTGACTAATGTATTTATAGTGTAGATATGCATATAAAAAAGAAACAAAAATATAGATAAGCAGGAGTGGAAGAAATTAACGACAGTTTTAACTATACGTTCACTGTGTAAACGATTGTCCATACGGGATTTTAATGTTTGAGTTATTTTGTTTTAACTACGTGACGGATGCTGTTTAGAATATTTTAAAAATTGTAAGTTATCGAATTTTGAATTTATTTGCATTAGTTAAATGTTTGTGCATGTAGAGGTATATTAAAAACTATATATTTAAAAAATCCTACTGGGACTTTTAGATTCTGCTATACAAAGATAAATCGAACAATTTCAGACGGAATATATTTACAGTTGTGGTCAAAATAATAATTTTAATGTGTTTAACGAATTTATAACAGAATCATTATAGTATTATTAACGTTGCGTAATGTGTCCTGATACAAAAAATATTGATAAAACAAAACATTATGCGGATGTTACAAAAGTTACTACAACTATCAAACAATATGTGGTTTTCTTCTGGTCAAAAAATAAGAGCATATCATTTACAGCGTTAAATTGTGAAAACTAATGCTTATTAACAAACTTAATAAATATAAAATATTAGTATTTAGTAGAATATCCTTTTTGTTTGGGCATCTCATTCTCATCACCACACCTCATCACCACAGTTCTCATTCACCACAGCTGAGCATCTCATTAGAATAGAGTCTATTAACTTCTGACAAGTTTCAACCGGTATAAACTACCAAGTTTTCTTGACTTCTTCCCACAACATATTTTTGTTTGATATTTTTTTATTAGCAAAGCCTTTTTTTTAAATTGCCAAAGATTTTCTATTGGATTTAAATCCGGAGATTGCGACGGTCAGGGCAACACTTCAATCTTATTTGCGAAAAACCATCGTTTCACTAGTTTCGCGGTATGTTTCGGATCGTTATCCTGTTGGTAGGTCCACTTTAGCAGTAGATCCATATTCATTTCGGCATAAGGAAGCATAATTTGTTCTAATATTTCCATGTAGATTTATTTGGGCATGGTATCTTTGATTCAATATAGTGGACATACACCATTATGGGAAAAGCAATCCCACAGCTTAATATTTCCTCCTCCGTGCTTTACTGTTCCTAATGCATTTCGCATTTAACTCTTCCATGGCGATTCATCTCTACCAATCGTTTATGAATTGTCGGTGTACTGATTTGTAGACCTATTTTCCGTTTAATGTTAAACGAAGTGGAAAGTGGGTGTTTTCGCGCATCTCGTAGAATAAATTTATCCAACCTTTTGCTTGTTTTTCTTGGGCGATCTCTGGTTTCTGGAGATATCTTTATTCATTTTTGCTCCTCTAAAACTGTGGCAAGAATGCATTCAGATCGCTTTAGTAAATGAGAAATAAATTAATAAGTTTTGTTTTGACTCCGTAACTGCAATATTAGATGCCTCTCTTCGGGAGTACAAGGTTTTGCGGGACCCACAGTAACTTTTAAAATTGCATGGATGCATGGACAATGTATACCAAAGATATTAAAATATTTTCGATAACAATGAACGAACAGCAAAAAACTTAAAAGCCACCTTTATTTTTTTGTCAGCTAAAGTTTTTATTATCGTCAAAAAATATTAACCTGATAAAATAAAATAAACAAATAAGTCTCCAATATTATATTCAACTGGTAAATGACAAGGCATTATACTAATAAAAATATAAAATATTTGAATGCATACAGTAATGATATTATATATATATATATATATATATATATATATATATATATATATATATATATATATATATATATATATATATATATATATATATATATATATATATATCATCATCATCATCATCAGCCCGTATCGATCCACTACAGGATGAAGGCCTCTTCAGCATGCTTCCAACCTTCACGGTCCTGGGCTTTCCTCTGCCACTCGGGTCCAATACACTTAACGATGTCATCAGTCCATCGTGCTTTCGGTCTTCTTCGCGGACGTTTGCGATCAAGCGGTATCCACTCCAGGATTGCCTTGGTCCATCTGTCGTCCCATCGCCTCGCTATATGGCCTGCCCATCTCCATTTCAACTGTTTTACTCTTCCAATGATGTCACAGACTTTTGTTTGTTCTCTGATCCATGCGCAGGACTTTCTGTCTCGTCTTGTAATGCCAAGCATACATCTTTCCATTCCCCTCTGTGCCACCCGAAGTTTTTGAATTGATTGCGATGTGAGTGTCCAGGTTTCACTTCCGTATGTCATAACGGGTAGAACGCACTGATCGAATACTTTTCTTTTCAGGCAAAGTGGGAGTCTGCTCTTAAACACTATGTTGAGCCTACCAAATGCCTGCCAGCCACATTTAACACACCGTTCCACCTCCCGGGCGGTATTCCCCTCCATGGAAATCCTCTGCCCAAGATATACAAAGCTGTCCACAATCTCTAAATCCCTTCCTAAAACTGAAATTCTTCTGTCCTGAGCGAAGATATTGAACATAACCTGACCCTTTTTCAGGTTTATTTTCAAGCCAAATGGTTCGCCAGCCCTTTGCAGTTCTTGTATGCGTCTTTGCAGCTCCTCTGGGTCTTGTGAAATGAGAATAATATCATCTGCAAATCTAAGATGGTTTAAGTTTGCACCATTGATCTTTACCCCATCCTGTTCCCAATCCAGTTTACGGAATACTTCTTCAAGGCCAGCCGAGAAAAGAATAGGCCATATTGCGTCACCCTGCCGTACACCTCGTTCTATATTAATTCCCACTTCAAGATCATCAAGGTGAATTGTGGCTGTAGCTCCATCATATATCGATTCTAATAGGTTTACATAGGCTCTCTCTACACCTTGGCTAAGCAGTGCATCCATTATCGCATGATTTGAGATGGAATCAAATGCTTTTTCGTAGTCGATAAAAGCCAAGCACAGTGGCATGGTACACAGTACACAGGTACACAGTGTATTCGTTGTGCCTTTCTATGACCTGCTGTACAACCTGGATGTGATCCATTGTACTGAATCCACTTCTGAATCCTGCTTGTTCTCTTGGTTGTGCGTCATTCAGTTTTTTTAATATTCTTTTAGGAATTATCTTAGTGAAAACTTTGTACATCACTGATAGGAGGCTTATTGGACGGTAGTTCTTGAAATCTTCCTGTGCTCCTTTTTTATGTAAAAGGATCACTTCTGCATTTTTCCATAAGTCAGGTACTTTTTGTTCTTTGAGGCATTTTGAGTATAATTTTGCCAGTGTTTTATGTAACGCCCGACCACCAGCTTTTAGCATTTCGACAGTTACACTATCCTTTCCTGGAGCCTTGCCGTTCTTCATCAATTCTATAGCATTTGTTACTTCCTCCACTAGGATATCTGGTATTATATATTGTTCTTCCGTGGGTATTGCTGTCCCTGACTGGCTCTGATCTTCATATAACTGGGAATAAAACCTTCTGACAATCTCTAACATTTGGGTACGTGTCCTGCACACTGTGCCATCCTCACGCTTTAAAGCATATATTTGCGTTCTTTTGTTTCTCAGCTTCTGTTTAGCTTTGTTAATTCCTTTGTTTTCTTCCAGGGTTTTTTGCACTAGCTGCATATTGAATCGGCGCGTGTCCTGATACGTTTTCTTATAGTTTTGCAGAGCTCAGTGTACTCGACCCTGCCAAAAGGACTACCTGCAATTCTCGTTGCTCGCCGTTTCTTCATTAAATCAATGGTCTCACTGGAGATTTTTGTTTGTTTGAGACATTTTTCCTCTGGTGCTATTGAAGCAGCCGTTTGAAGTACATTGTTGGCGATTTCTTCATATTGAACTGATATTTCCACCTCCTCTGGATCTTGTAACGCAGCAAACCGGTTTGACAAAGCAATCTCAAAATCGCTTCTTCTCTCCAGCAGTTTTCCAGAATCCACCTTGCCCTTCTTTGATCTTACCATTTTTTCGCGCTCTTTCCGACAGTCAATCCGAACCCTTGCTCGTACAATTCGGTGGTCACTTCCAACATTAAAATTGTTAAGGACAGTACAATTGGTAAATATTGTTTTATCGTTGGTCATGATGTAGTCAATTTCGCTTGTGAGCCCAGATGGACTTTTCCATGTCCATTTTCTGCTGATATTTTTCTTATAGAATGAATTCATAATATACAGTTCCTGTCCTTCAGCAAAATCAACTAATCTGTCACCTCTATTGTCTCGCTCACCAGTTCCATATGGGCCAGTTGCATTTTCGTCTGTTCTTGTTGTTCCAATTCTGGCATTAAAATCAAAAAAATTATTATAGATTAAGAAAAGAAAAATCGTTTTCTTCGAGATATTTGAAAATTTAGTTTGGACTTGACGTAAGGAAAATAAAAATTTCACGTCGTCCAAAAATTGTCAATTACATCTAAAATAACTCCATTTACATTTTACAAAAAAAATACCTTATCAGAGAATTCATATAAATTTTATCTTGTACCTTTAATCTCATTGATCATTTGTTTGAATTGGGTTTTTGAATAAAAAATAAAAATCGATTTTTTTAGTTTATTTTGAAACTCTATCATTAATAATATGAATAATCGATGCGAAAAACTTTTTAAAAACTTGTTATAATTAATTATAAATGAATTAAAATGTACAACTTTTTTTTTATACAATGTACAAAGCTTTGGAGACACATCGGAGAAGTGAAGATTCAACACCTACTGAAGAAAAATGTTAAATATTGAGTAACCAAAAGATATTTTCTAGTTTTGTAATTATTTGATGAGCAAAAAAACAATATAAATCATAATTACCAAAACGAAACACATACATACTGTTTAAATCACTAATTTTATTTCAATAAAAAATACATTATTAAATGTACATAAAACTTCCCCCATCTAGGATAATATGGATAATATATTACAGTAGAGTATACTATGTAAACTACATTAATAATCAATTCAAAATTAAACAATCACTACCCTAATTATATACATATTTGTTTGATTGTATTCATTGAAGTTTGTAATACTTCTAAAACCACATAGATTCTTCAAACCATCACACCAAACTTTATTAACAATATTTTTAAAAAATCCACCCATACTACATTATTGCTTTAATTAAGGTTTTCACTATTTTTTAAACGATGGCCATTTTTCGCCATCACATTAGATTTAATAGTATTTGCAAATATAAATAAATCTGGCTGCTAACTGCAATGCAGGAGCAGCTAGAGATTTCCCAAATAAGAGAAGGCAACTAAACCATTTTTTTTTTAGTGGAAAACTTATAGACAAAGTGTGAGACCCTCCTGTTAAAGTCTGCCCACTGAAACACCACTGCCAGCCTACTATCACTCGTCAATGCCTATATTAAATTTATAACCTATGTTTAAACATACCCTATCAAATTAATATGTTCAATCAATAAATGAAATGTACCAAAATCCTGAAAAACACTAAATATTTTAATTGTTTTGTTTTTATTTAGAATATAAATATACCATTTTCTTCAATTTTTGTTTGGACAGTAGGTTTGCTTCTCTATTTTTCTTGTTTTTGCATACTCCTTCAGATATTTGTTTTGATTCTATGGAAAACAGCTTTGCCAGTCCTTAATTTAACTAGTTGATGTTAATCCAACTGATCATACAAATTTCTGTACTCTTCGACTATCTACAAATTAGATTATCCTGTAAAACTTTCATAAGTATAAGACTTTTCATATACGATTACCTTTCAAATCGGTAGTCCAATTTTGTTCTTGACTGTTCTTGCCTAATTCTTGAATATTATTATTCCTGTAGGGCTTTTTTATTATTACTACCCTGGGTTGTGTTGCTACATCTAGATTCTTTGCGGACACACAGGAATATTCCTTCTTATAAATTTTGCAGGTTAATTTGTTATCATATATTATGTAAAGATATATGAGAATATCGTCGAAAACACCGAAAGCCTAAATAACAATTAAAAGCAAGTATGTTTTCAAATCGATCGCAAACCAACAAAGGCAGTTAAAGATATAGGTTAAACCTGTAGAGCGAAGACTAAGATCGATAAATTGTTTTATTTACCCGAAACTCCGATTGTTTCGAAACGTCTGTTCAGAAAGAGGGCGAATTGCCCCGAGCCGAACCGATTGACCTTCGATACATTGTGTGAGCTCACAAATTGCTCCGATTGTTTTCGGGAATTGTCGGCGTGTCATCGGTACTAGATTTAAACATTTATTTTTAATTTGATATAACTTTTTAATTATAAGGAAAAAATAAAAATAGTTTTGTTATAAAACTTGTATATGATCTTTCCATTTATGACAAAAAAAAATTGTTCAAAAACCCAATTAATTGACGGTTATTTTTTGTGATGGACTTAGCGTAACTAAGACCACTGAGACTTGGTCTCAGTGGGATCTCAGCAATCCAGTAGTGCACCTCGTATACAAAACTATATTTAAAAAAAAATAATAAAAAGTAGACTTGACTCACTCATATTCGGGTGATTGGTGAATTAACACACAATTTTACTTATATTAAAGTATTCATACGAATTTACTGGATATGCCTTAAAAAAGTCATCAGTTTACTGATAAGAAATATAAACGGTATTATTATTACTTTCCCATTTATTTCTATACAAATATTTACGTTTCTATGCAGATTTTTTGACCTGATTTTCTTATATTCCAGGTGAGATCTATCTACAGAGTAAAGCCAGAAAGCCGTAAGTAAACTTTTTCGCACAATGTTTTATTGTCGATTTATTTACTTGTTCATATGATACAGAGAGCAAGTTTCTCGTTCAAACATAATACCGCTAATGGATCTTGTTCTGTAGGTTGTTTTATTATGTGCAACAGGAAAAAAACGACTTTTTGTTTTCTTTACGTGCAACAGGAATAAAATAAAAATGTATTTTTAGAAATATTTCTTCGTAATATTTTGAGATTTTTCTTAAAATATTACTTTCTCTTGAGATTTTTAATAATAAAACACGACTATCAGGCATTTTTTAATATCCACCAATACAATCAGTTATTTAATATACAAAACAATATACTCGACTTAGTTATTGCAAATTTGGAATGTAATGTTATTAGAGAGGGTATTCCATTAGTTCTCGAAGACTCTTATCATCCAGCTCTATCGTTTAAATCTTACTTGCCTGCTCTCGACACACAGTTTCATTTACCAGCATCCAATTCTAACAAAATATGCAATTTCTACAAAGCCGACTATAATGAAAAATATAATCTAATTCAAAATATAGATTGGATCATATTCTATCAGTACTGTTGATGATGCAGTTGCTCTCCTCAACATCAACATTACCTTATTTCTCTACTCCGCGATTCCAACTCTATTCAATTGAAATAATGCTAGACACCATCCCGGCTGCTCGCGATAAATCCTGGCTACGCAGGAGATGCAAGGCTACAGGCAGCATCATTTTCTTTCATTTATTCAGTGATTTACGCCGCAAAGTAAAAAATAAAATAATTCAACCCAACCAAAACAACATTAATAAAATACAATCCTCTCCGACGACCCGAAACAATTCTGGCAGTACTTCTCCCGCAGGAAAGGCATATCCCGGATTCCTGACGATATGATAAACAATTCTAGTTGAGAACCCCGAGCGATATCGTGAATTATTTTGTGGGCTTTTCTCAAAAGGGTTTTTATTTCTTCTACGGACTTTCCTACCTCAACTGATAATGACTCGTTCACAAGTGAATTCTGATTCTCATCAATTCTGAAAGCTACTGGCATAAAAGTTGCCATTAAAAAGTTAACGAATAAACTCACAGTTGGTCCTGACAAAATCCCAGCGTTTCTAGTTAAGGACTGCTCTATCATTTTGACGGGACCACTACTTCATCTGTACAATCTATCAATTAAAACAAGCACATTTCCCAGCACATAGGAATCCTCCAAGCTCACTCCTGTTCACAAGTCAGGCTACCCAGGACATGTCACTAACTATCGCCCCATATCAATTTTGTGCAACTTTGCTAGAGTTTTGAAACTTGTATTTAGAATTAAATCAATTTTTAAATTAAACATTCGATCGTATCTGAGCAACATCAAGGCAATGGTTTTATCAAGACAGATCCACAATTACCAATTTAACATGCCACCCTGAAACTCAATATATATATATATATATATATATATATATATATATATATATATATATATATATGTGTGTATATATATATATATATATATATATATATATATATATATATATATATATATATATATATATATATATATATATAAATATGGGGGAACAAACGAAAGTCTGTGACATTATTGGAAGAGTAAAGCGATTGAAATGGAGATGGGCAAACGTCCGCGAAGAAGACTGAAAGTACGATGGATTGATGACATCGTTAAGTATATTGGACCAGAATGGCAGAGGAAAGCCCAGGACCGTGAAAGTTGGAAACATGCTGAAGAGGCCTTCATCCTGCAGTGGATTGGCACGGGCTGATGATGATTATGATGATATATTAGACTATTAGTCCGGGAGTACATCCGATCGTTTGTGTCCCGTTTGTTGGGAACGTGCAGACGTTTCGCCAAGGTCACACTTGGCATTCACAATGCTTGTTTGAAGACTGAAACCGTCTCGTAATATTTATATTATTCTAGCTCGCAGAAGTGTAATAGCAATCTATGATTTTTTATTAAACAAGGAGTCAAGTAGTTTAAAAAAAATCACTCGACATCTCGAAAAAAAAATTGTCTTTTCCCATGTCCCGATCCCGTTATTTAATCATGGATATTTTAACGGAAGGCTTCGTAGGTGGCGCTACGATCATTCTCTCTCCGATTCAAGACGCGCCTCAATTTACATGAAAATCCGATTCTATTATCGTTCGGTTCGGTTTTTACGTGTCCTGATACGGCGAAGAAAAAAGCTAAGAATCTTTTCGATTCGGCTCCATCGATATAAAGCTATCGACGCCCCCGAGAACAGGTTAATACGGACGACAAAAAGACATTCAAGTCGAAATTGTCTCCAATAAAGCCCCGGTGAAGTAATCTGGTCTTTTTCTAATAGACAGCACCATTAAATGGTCAAGCGTTGAATAGTCTTTTATAGAACCGATAATAAAGATGTAATAGATACCAATGAGAATGAATTGGATTTTATTCAATGGCCTAATTGAGTATTAAAGAAGGTTTGACGTGGTGATGGTGACTAATTATGTACCCTGGTCGACTGATTGTAGGATACCTTTTATTAGTCATTAAGTTAAAAGGAGAATATTAATCCTGGTTTCAGTGTGTTAAATAAAATTCCTTGAAGTCCTGTGGTATACAAATATATATTTCGATTAATTTAGACTGCCATTACGCTCATGAATGGCTTATTATTGTCAACGAGATACGTGGTTCTTATCTATTCTTCATCTTGTATGTTTTAGATTCCATATTTTTAGATTCATAATTCATAGATTCATAGATTCATATAGCATATTTTTAGATTCCTTGGGATCTCCTAAGAATTCAATATATCGGTCTAAGGGATATTCGAAGCCGAACTTGGTTTTAGTCATGTTTTTCTCTGTGTCATTTTCTATATTTTCCAGATGTCTGGTTTTTCAAGTTTGAGCAGTTGTGGAACTCAATTTGAAGCAATATTGCAGATGTGGTGGAACAATTGAAATCTGCTTTATTGAATCTGCTTCGTCGAATATTCAACTTCCAATTAAAATTTTAATTCTACATTGTCTTCTTCAAAATAGTTGCATTGGAAAGCTACACAGTGCTGGAGACGGTTTGTCCAAAAATCCAATATTCATCACCTGTAATGACATGTCCCTCCTGTTGTTTTTTTGATCCAGCGATTTTCTTTCATCTCCTATTCATTAGTCTGATGAACGGTTATGTGAGTCAAATTCAACTCTTCCTATAATGTGACTGACAGTCCAATACGGGACTTGTCTACTATTGCAGTATCATCAGCATCAATTACTGACAGTGCAGCTCTATTAACTTCTCAAGCAAGACTTTTGCATAACCCATGTAACGAGATCGATGCTGCGATTTCAGTTCTGCAGGACGATGCTCATGCATATGAGTCTTGCGAGTTGGCTTTTATTTTCGACGCAATCTCACTAACTAATGAGACTAATGGGACTAACTAATGAGAGTATGACGCTGAACAAGAAAACAAAAAAACCAAATATAACTGAAGGAAAATTTAAAGGAACTAGCAGGGGTAAGAGTAAAAGAAGAATAAGAAGAAGCGGGGGTTCCACCATATCCCTCTCCCCCGCTTTACCCTGAGGGGGACAAACGGTGCTCCTCTTAGTCTTTAATTGAGATAAAGACATTTTTGAAATCAAACAACAATTTTTCCAAAGCTTAATAGTGTATTTCAGATGTATTGGTTATTACGATGATATACACTAAAACAATAAGAATACAACGGTCTTGACTGAAATTTGGTCAACCATCCCGGTCTCCCCTAAACCATCCAAAAATCCGGGCCCTTGATAAAACATTTTTTCCATAAACCTGTTGAAGTTGAAAGCAGAAGTTTCCGTTGGTGGACACAACATTTGATAGTGCACCCTTGCTCGAAATTGTAGTAACTCATTTTCAGAACGTACTAGAAAAAATCGGTTTACGAAAATAATTGCAACGGACCACCAGTTGACTCTAGGAAGGTTAAACATGCAATAAAGACACATCGGATGTTTTCCTACATCTTCTAAAGAGAAGACCAACAGTGTTACCAGATCGACCTCTACGCCAAAAGTCCTCACCCCGTATCTCTGTATACTAATTCCTCATTTTGTTTGTTTTTGTTTGTCTCCCTGTTTCTGTCTCGTAAAGGAGGATTAACGTAATTACTGATCGGAGGTGATGAAATTTTGTTTTATGAAGATATTTTTCTTCTTCCTTTCTTTTAGTAAATGTTGGTTTCTGCACTGTGGGGACAACTTGTTTCAGTAATTTTAAGTACTTTATCTAGATACACTTTGGAATTTAAGTTATTGGTGATCATAACTTTGGTCTCTTCTGTCGAAGACGTTGAAGATTGTCCCGAATTAGGTAAATCTTTAATTGTTTCTTGACATTCTTCGAATTATTTATACCACTGGCATGTTTTGGACAAAGCTGACTTACCGTAAGCCCTATTCAACATTTTCAACGAGTCTGCATAAGAAATTTCATTAGAAACACAAAGTTGAATGCAAACCATTCAATATTTTTATCCATTTAAAAAATTACAATGCACGCTTAAACTAATCCAATCAACAGCTGTAAACCAACTGGACGACAGATGGCATCAAGATTCTGCGTATTAATTAGTTTATGAATGCTTTTTAAACAACAATTTTGGGTATTTATTTAACAGAATGTATATTTCGGAGGTAACATTAGCAGTCATATCCTTCTATAATATTGCATAATGTTTAAAATCGTTTTTTATTTATGTTACAGTGATGTATACTTGCAATTCACAAAATATACACTTGTATCACATATATACTTTTTGGTTATAATGCTTGGTTTGTTGTTCGTTAAAAACATTTTTACAACCTTTTGTTGTCTAATGCATTGGCGTTGGATGGTATTAACGTGTTAGTTGTTAAAAGCATCGATCTATATTTTATTCAAATCGATAACATATTTGATTCGGATTATTTAAACAAATAATACGTATTATATATGCCTTTTCAATTCTTCTATTGGAACTTTATTAATCACTTTTCTTACTGTTAACATAGTTTGGTATTTGAAAAATGCACTGTACGTCAAAATAATTTCTTTACATAGATTTTTAAATATAGTGGCAACATGGTTCCTCCATTCTTGGTTTTTCCACCTGTCCACTATAAAGAAAAATTTTATAAGAGGTGTACCGGTACATTCCGATGGCGATGCTAATCCTTCTAAGGAAGCATCGGAAGCATCATAAAGCATTGATCTATGTTTTATTCAGGTCGAATATATATATTTGATTCGGATTATTTAAACAAATAATACGTAGTATATAATATTTTCAATAATACGTAGTATATAGTATTTTCAATTCCGTTATTGGTACTTTCGGTGTGAAACACTACACTCGAAGAGATCTACCACTAAATACCAAATATTTTTTTTGAAACTTCTCGGCACACGTTTAGCTAACCATGTTAGCATCATCAGGAGATGATTTAATCTTAAAAAATAATCTTAGAAATTTAAAAAAGTGATTTGGTGTTTAGTGGTAAATCTCTTCGAGTTTATTATATCCCTTTTATTAATTGAATTTTTCGAGTAGCCATTTCTTCAGACCTTGTTGTTGTCCTTTATTTGCTGACTTTGTCCTGTTGTTAGTTTTCAGACACATGTATTTTGGTAGGTTATAATTACTTTTCTTACTGTTAGTTTAACATGGTTTGTATTTGATTGTGTGCCGAAACAATTGGTATAAATACAATTTTAAATATAGTGCTACCTTAGTTAAATTTATTATTCAAGCTTCAGCAAGAATTTTAGCCTTATATTATTTTAAACTAGAGTTAAAAAGTTTTACTACAGTTTTAAACTACAGTTAAGATCTGCACATAAAATATCTGGTATTTAAACAAGTGTTACCAATCAGATGTACAATAAGATACATGTTTCTGAAAACTAACAGGGCAGAGTCAGCAAAAAAAGGATAACAATGAGGTTTGAAGAAATAATACGTCGTTTAGTTTAAAGGCTTCTACGATTAGGTAAGATGGAATTCAGGTTTAATTTTTTAACCTGTAAATCAACTACAAACCAAATTTCGACAGTCATTTTCGACTGATATTAGAATACACCTTGGAATTCAAGATAGAAACATCATCATATATTTATAGATTTTGAAGATGCCTATGACTCATACATCGTGAAAAACTGTACTCAATCATTGCTTGGATTGAGTTTCAAATTCCAAAAGATTTAGCAAACCTAGTACAGCTTAAAGCAAAAAACGTACAGTACAACTGTTGGGGGCAGATCTATTGGCTATACGGGGAGATCTTGGGAGATATTTGATCTTGGGACTTCGGAGATCTAAGGATATATATATATATATATATATATATATATATATATATATATATATATATATATATATATATATATATATATATATCCACTTCTGAAGTGGATTCAGTACAATGGATCACATCCAGGTTGTACAGCAGGTCATAGAAAGGCACAACGAATACACCATGCCACTGTGCTTGGCTTTTATCGACTACGAAAAAGCATTTGATTCCATCTCAAAGCATGCGATAATGGATGCACTGCTTAGCCAAGGTGTAGAGAGAGCCTATGTAAACCTATTAGAATCGATATATGATGGAGCTACAGCCACAATTCACCTTGATGATCTTGAAGTGGGAATTAATATAGAACGAGGTGTACGGCAGGGTGACGCAATATCGCCTATTCTTTTCTCGGCTGGCCTTGAAGAAGTATTCCGTAAACTGGATTGGGAACAGGATGGGGTAAAGATCAATGGTGCAAACTTAAACCATCTTAGATTTGCAGATGATATTATTCTCATTTCACAAGACCCAGAGGAGCTGCAAAGACGCATACAAGAACTGCGCATGGATCAGGGAACAAACAAAAGTCTGTGACATCATTGGAAGAGTAAAACAGTTGAAATGGAGATGGGCAGGCCATATAGCGAGGCGATGGGACGACAGATGGACCAAGGCAATCCTGGAGTGGATACCGCTTGATCGCAAACGTCCGCGAAGAAGACCGAAAGCACGATGGACTGATGACATCGTTAAGTATATTGGACCCGAGTGGCAGAGGAAAGCCCAGGACCGTGAAGGTTGGAAGCATGCTGAAGAGGCCTTCATCCTGCAGTGGAGCGATACGGGCTGATGATGATGATGATGATATATATATATATATATATATATATATATATATATATATATATATATATATATATATATATATATATATATATAGGACCGTCTATGGCAATGGACTATGGAAAAATAGATTCAATTTTGAATTTAAATACGAAGAAACAGATAAACAAAATGATTAAAATAGGAAGACTGCGATGGACAGGACATGTGATGAGATTGGAGACAATGATTCCGTTAGAAAAAGCTTACTAGAAAAGGCAGTAGGAATCCACAAAGAGAAAGGCCCAAAATACGATATCTAAAAGTCCAATATTGATGCCTTTCAAAACACCATTGCTTTTTAAACGATTTTGAGTTAGAAGCATATTTTTTTCATCGAGTAAACATGCTGCTTTTCTTGTTCAATCCGAAGAAGAACGCGAGCAAAAGCCGTCGTAACTTGTGGAAATTTACGATGATAATCCCACCCCAAAACGCATCTGGGCGTTGGTTTAGACCAAAAGTCTTCAAACTAGACCCGCGAGCCAAATCAGGCTTTCCAAAGTCATCAGTCTGACGAATTTAGTAAGCATATGCGCCTTTGGGGCGCGTTGTCGGCGACTAGTTTAGAAATTGTAGACAATGGCAGAAACATTAAAACGGTTTTGGCCCTTGGAACTTACTGGAGTAATCGGTATGGCCCTAAGGCTGGAAAGTTTTTGAGACTCGAAAGACAAAAAACACCCAAGTCAGCCGAACAAACCAGGTCAACATTTAAGAATGTCGAATTGCAAGCATTGTGTAAGAAGACGATATGTAAACTCAACAACAAATGGCACAGAGGCTAAATGTTGGTCGCCGAACCATTTGTGATCGTCTGAATGCCATGGGAAAGATCCAAAAGGAAGGAAAATGGGTACCACATCAGCTGAACGACAGACAGGTAGAAAAGCAAAAAGCGGTGTGCGAAGTTTTGCTTTCTCGGCATGAAGAAATACTTTTTTGCATCCGATCGTGACTGGAGACAAAAAATGGATTTATTTCGATAATCGAAAACGCAGAAAAGCATGGGTTGAACCAGGACACCCATCAACTATTTTTTAGAAAGAACACAAAGCTGTGCATTTGGTGGGATCAGAAGAGTGTCGAGTACCATAAGCTTCTGAAACCAGGTCAAACAGTTAATACCATTCGCTACCACCAGCAAATGATGAATTTGAATTATGCATCGAATAGCGGCCTGAATAGGCTACAAGACACGGAAAGGTGATTTTGCAGCACGACACCGCCCCATTACATGCAGCGATTGAAAATTCACGTTACTAATAAAAAATATTTCATTCAAAATAATTGTGGTTGCCTTAAACTTTTGGTTTATGGTGTAATTACGAACAGCCATTGATTTTAGATGTTCTAAAGCTGAGATTATTCAATGTTATAAGCAAGGAAATTCCAAAGTTCTTAAAAATACAACATGCAAATATCGAACCAACATAAAATTTTCTTTCGTTTTCTCCACACATTTACCCCTCGTTATAATTATATATCTTAAAAGTTTGGCCGAGATATCCGGTCGAGGACGACAGCTGAAAAAATATCCACGAATTCTCATCGATGATACTGCCAACGATGAAAATATACCATATATGAATAAGTTTCGAAGAATAAGGAAACAGACGTAGCGAAAATGGTAATAAAACTCGGTAAAAGAACGTTATTTGGCCGTAATTCGTCCGACAAACCGGAATAGTTCCCTTTTCTTCACGTTAGATGTTTTATTGGGGCTGTAAATCCGACTAATGGCGCATTTGCGCAGCGTGAGGTTATACTGGTATCTCAGGTTCTGTGCTATTATTATTAATGAGCGTAAGAATATAAAAAAATCGTTTGTTGCAATTACTATTTCAGCTCTGAATGCGAGAAGCAATGAACCAGAAAAGTAGAAACTAAGTTTAGTATCCGTTTTCAACAATATTGAATATAATGATACGTTTGTAGCCTTTTGTAATCATTATACAAGATACTAAACTTAAAAAGATGTACCACTAAACACCAAATCACTTTTTGTAACTTCTCGACGCACGTTTCGCTAACCGTTTCGCTAGCATCATCAAGAGATGATTTAATCTAATTCTAAAACTAAACTATGTTCTGTTTATATGATAACCCTATCTAACGAAGCGTGTAAAAATCATGAACCGTGAAGTTTACTGAGCCTTACATTAATAATTGAAAAAGTTGACTGAACGGAATAGGTTCTCGGTAATAATATCTCGGTTCTTGGTTTTCTTACATTTTTCCATTTGAATGCTTTCATCTGCATCGAAAGCCCTATTGTTATTTACACTTTTTTTTATTTCTATTATTTATATTGTGGTCATGTTCGATTGCATGTTGGGCAACACAGATTTTTCATTTCTCCCATATCTAATATGGGAAATGTGTTGTTTAAATCTCTTTAATATGGATCTTTTTGTTTGCCCAATATATCTTCAATTCTTAATTTATTATATGGTTTGTACACAACCTTAATGTCAACTTTTTTTTCAAATTTTTGTCTAACCCTCATGTTAATTGGGTATCAAACATTATAACCATGAATTTATTTTTGTTCTGAACCTTTTCAAAAGTCGAAGATTCTTTCAATAATTTTCTAAACTTATGTTTTCTAATTAATTTATCTAGAATGTTCTTATTATAACCGTTTACTTCGGATACCTCCCTAATTAATTTTAATTATTTGTTATAATTTGTTTAAATGAACATTGATTAATCGATTGACCATGTGGTTTACCATTTCTAGATGTTTTAGTCAATAGAAAGAATAAAAATAGGTTAGATTTTGATATTTTTGGAAATAATACCACTACTTTGAGATGCATCCCTAATGATTCTAATCATAGCTTCCAAAATAAAATAGCTAGTTTAAATTTTATGGTTAATAGATTAATTAATTTTTCTTTAAACAAAGATAATTATGACAAAGAATTAAAATCATATCATATAATAGATAAAATCAGCTCCTGATTATACTAACATGGTTAGCGAATTGTGCGTGGAGAAGTTTTAAAAAGTGATTTGTTGAAAATCCCATCGAGTTTAGTGTGTTACTTCGAAGGCTCCAATAGAAGAATTGATTATACAGGATGCATTAGCACTAACTAAATAAGTTTAGAACATCAGATCATCGTCTAGTTAGAGCAAAAATTTTAATAAGTAATAATAATAATTAATAATTAATAGTAAAAGCAAACAAATATAATAAACACTAACACGAAGCTCTAGAAAGGAAGGAACTAAACAAACCTAAACCAAAGAATCTAAATATATTAACACATTAGTTTATGGATTTTCTAAAAAAAATGTAGAAACAACGCTCACCAAAGCAGAAAACATAATACAAGACTTATAAAACACAAAAATATAAACATAGTGAGAATACTTTACCATATACTAGGGTAATCCCAAGTGTCTAACCTCAACATAAAGATGGCGTACTCGTCAAAAATATTCTGGTAATTTAATTGTGCATGCGTTGAACGATGACTTTTGAAAATTTCAGCCATATTAGATGCTCAGTTGTTCTTTACTATTCATTTATGTTACTCGATGGTAGTGTTTCTGTAAAGATGGAAAAAATCGAATATCAAGCCGTTATTAATCTCTTCCGGCCTAAGCTAAAAATGCAATTTTTATAGTACCACCCAATGTCCATCAAAAAAGACAACGTATTTTTGTTGGACACTGGGTGGTACTATACTGGCCTTGCAGCCCAGAATTTTCGACATGTTTTTTTACATGATATAGAGAAGATGGAATTTTTATATTTTTTTGTGAATATATTGAACCATTGGCACCACGTTTGGTCTGATATTTTTACTCCCTTTAAAAGGACATTGGGCCGGTAATGCATAATCAGCTGAAATATGTTTGTGTATTTTAATATAATGCTGATAAGGCCGAATATTAACGGATTGCCTGGTGAATATGGTGCATGTGGAACGTTATCTGTTAACCTACGTCTCCACCAAAATGAACATTCTGTTAGTTGATTCACCGAGGGTGACTCCCAATGGAGACGCAGGTTATTGGGTGTTCCACATGAAATTGTGGAATCCAGCGGTTTGGGGTGTATAACTCCCGACTACAATTGTCTTATTGGACGCAGTCCAAATAAATAAAAAAAACTGCACATATAAGTCATCTGACGGGAAGTCGGCCTTTGATTGTCGTTGAAGTCGTTGTTTGATTGTGGTCTCCCTATTCTTGACGAGAGAGAGCATATGTCGGTATCCTGATGATGAGTCTAACCACCAACAGACGAAACTTGCTCTATATATATATATATATATATATATATATATATATATATATATATATATATATATAATATAATATATATAATTCGATGTTTTGATGGTTGTTTTTTTTTATTTCTTCGAATACTTCTCGCAAACAAATGGTTGTATACCATTCAGAATTGGTCGTTACGATTCCCTAGTGGCACTGGAGCCACATGAAGCCACAACCATTTCGAAGTCATTCTTTCGCGAACAACTTTTGTTACTTTTAACTCATTTTGAAAGACCCATACAGTCGACCACCACGATTGTATTTTTTGAGTACTTATTTACATCAATCGATACGGGCCATTTTTGGAGGGATCGACAAATTATGCGAAAACCAACGCGCACAATTTTTTTCGTAGTAATAGTCGCACAAAATGTAGTAGTAGTTACGATTCATACTAAATCATCGTATGAAAATTCTCGCGAGTAAAATCAATTTTTTGACCGAGATGAAATTTTCAAGTCATCAAACAATCACTACAAGTAGTGCCTAGCAACACCATTGTTGCCCATAAATATATATATATATATATATATATATATATATATATATATATATATATATATATATATATATATATATATATATATATATATATAATGTTAGGTCTTTCTTCCAGGTGTCAATTCATTCGTTTAAGAATTTTTTCATTCTTGAATAGTTTTCGCCAAAATTTCATTTTGCATTTTCAAGTCTTTGCTCTTTTGGTAAACAGCTTCGAACTGATGAGCGGCGAACGGAGTGGAATCAAACTAACGAAACTTCTCAACGATGTGTAAATATACATGTACAAATATATATCTTAATTAGTTTTATGTGAAGGAAAGTTTATTTATGTATCAAAATGACTACAAAAAAAATGTGGAATGTACCTTTTTCTAAACAGATTAATCGAGAACATACAAAGGTGTTTTTTTTTGTTGCTGATTTAGTAAATCAACCTAGAGAAAAAGAAAATGAATGTTTTCGAGATCTAACACATCTGCCATCCAAGATCTGCCATCTCAACAAAAATGCATTTAACTACAAAATTGTCTCTTAAAAGGTTATAGTAACGTTTCTAACGAACGATAAACTACGTGCTTTAAATGGTTTTAATAAGGATGAGAGATAAAAATTGACCGTAGCTGGCGAACGTGAGACGACCCATTATAAAAGGAAATAGTGGCTGATGAATGTACGTTCGCTATCTGTTCAGTTAATGAAGCTAATTGAGCATGTGAAGCTGTACTACGACGAGATAGAGGCAATCAGAGTTTATCCATTCAGTGATTTACGTTCGTTTTCTAGAAGTTAGATGTATGGTTTTCGATATAATTATAGTTCGGTTTAGTATATTGTGCTATTTTTTGGTTTTGCTTTTTCTTTTTGGTGTCTGAAACAAAACAGTTTTAATTATTTAAGGTTAAAAATTACAATAATATGAACAAATATTATAATTTTTATTTTTAGTTTGATGGCAATCAAGCCGATACGAGTATGACCTCAGCCATGGCTAGTTTTGCTGAGACATTGTTGAAGAATTATGGGTTTTATAGTGGCTCAGATTCCAGTCCATTTAAGCATACAAAATTGGTACACACTCTCTAACTCGCTCGGCTGTTCGCGCCTGCCTTTTGGTTGTAGTTTTTTTGGTGATTATTTTCCTCGTGGAGCTCTGTATGTTTTCTCATGCCATTTGGCTCTGTCGTTTGCTGTCTTCTTTGCTAGGCTTCTTTCTCTAAAACTAGACGGACTTTTCTCGGAAACTAGACGCTCTATTGAAGTTTCGCAGTCAGATTTGGAAAGTACGCGTTTTGTAGCACCTAATATCTTGAAATTAGCGGTTTTAATTTTGTGCCAATTGTCGAAAAATTTGACAGTTGACCCCCCCCCCCCTGTGATAATTTGCAAAAACTGAAAAGTGGCTCTGTCGTGATGAAACTCACCTATCTGATAGAGAATTTTACGTAGAATCGACTGGCGAAATTCGCGCATGCAATCTCTAATAGTTTTTGAAATACTTGCGAAAGACTTTTAGCGTTTCGGATTTTTTATTTTTCAAGTTGTCAAATGCTCATATCTCGAAAATGAGACGTTTTATAAATAAATAGAAGTTTCGAAATAGAAGTTTTGTAGCCATATTCGGAAAGTACGCGTTTCAGAGTACCCAATATCACGAAATAAGCGACTTTTATTTTCTTCAATTTGTCGAAAATTTTAGGCCACTCCTGTGAAAGTTTGCAAAAAAAAGAAAAAATCGTCCTATGGTGATGAAACTCGCCTATCTGATAGATAATTTTACGTAGAATCAACTGGCGAAAAGTGCGCGTCGCTATTTGCAATACTTTGGAATATTCGCGAAAAACTTTTAGCGTTGTGGATTTTTTAATTTTCTCGAATTTTTAAATGCATCTCAGAATCTAAACGTTCTATCGAAGTTTTGTAGCCAGATTCGAAAAGTACGCGTTTTGGAGCACCTAATATATTGAAATCAGCGATTTTATTACTTCTTTATATCTTCTTTTTGGACATCCCAGATTTCGTTTCTTTAATTCACCATAGAGGATTTGCTTTAGCATCCTAGTGTCCTGCATCCGTTGGCAATGATCGATAGCTTTTATAATGAGGAATTCTATGCCCAAACTGTTGGCTCGTTCAAGTACCTCCATATTTATCTGATACTCTTGCCAATTTATTCTCAAGATTTTCCGGAAGCAGCCTTGATGAATTATCTCAAGTTATTTTGTTTGCTTTCGATACAGGACCCATATTTCAGCTCCATACAAAAGAATGGACATTATTATGGCATTGCAAACACTGATTTTATTGTGTTCCCTTATGTTTCAGTTTCTGAATACTCTTCTCATTAGTCGTTTGACTTTCCAAATACGAGAAGCATGCTACTTCTTCCAGTGGTTGACCATTCACAACATCAGCCCCCTCGCTATCACTATTTGGAGCTATTTGTCGTAATATTTTTGTTTTTTGTTAATTAACCCTCACGCACCATAAGTCTCACTAAATATGTCCAGTACCGTTTGCAACACCAACGTACTATGCATTATAAGCGCACAGTCACTCACTTACTGCAGCAATACCTGCTAGTATTATGCTATGTTAAAAATCAACAAACTTTATTTTCATTTTATACAAAAAACTAGTAGTACCATAGTAATTTTAACAATCAGAATGGCGAAATTTATCTTTCGCATTTTGAACTTTACATTTCATCACTTTGGGAATTGTGGTATCATCATCAGAGGCAATCCATTATATAACTGAAATATTGGTGATCATGTAGAGACCATATTTGCAAGTTCGTCAAAATATCATCTTTCAAGCAGATAGCACCAGACCGTATATATGGTAGTTCGTCAATTCGAGTATTTTTTAGAAGAGACTAGAGAGACAGCGACACTTAAATGTCAGGCGATATTTCCAGATTTATCATCAATAGAACATGTATGGGATTGCATTGGTATAACCCTTTAGCGATTACCCAGTTCACAAGTAATTTTAAACTAATTTAAAGCTTGTGTACAATGCGCCTGGGATACCTTGACAATAATGCATAGATTATCCAATTCAGTCTATGCCACTCAAAATTTTCTAAGCTCTATATATTTTTTTTTCTGTAAAAATAATAGATAAGTATTAATTCATTACGTAAAATTTAAAAAAATCAGAGTAATACCATAAAAATGACGTATTAAGTAGAAAATTTTTAAAATTCACAGCTCGTAGACCATTTCTATTCCAAACTTGAAATGTTCAGGGTTGTTTGAGAATAGAACGGAGTATATACTCTTATCGCAGTCAATTTCGAGTTATAGCGAAAACATTTATAGCTATTTGAAAACAGGGATTTTCCAAAAATCGATTGGCTTTGTAAAGTTACATAAAGAATTTACGCAATCAATGAAAATTAGGATAAATACAATAGAATATACCTAAACAAAAAAATATGTCATTGTTCAGCTTTCTACTTCGAAAAATTATGATCTGAGAATGTTTCGAAAATGTTTGTTAAAATAATGATACAGTTAAAAGCGCCAAGCCAAGCTGGATTTAAGTTTGAAACAAAAATTATTTTTTTCCTGTAAAGCTGGGTCCACACCAATAAAATTTTGCGGGTATATTGAATTTACTGGAACAATTTGTTTGAATTATCTGGTGGACAACAGATAGTTTGTGCGCGTCCTGTGCGGCGACAATATGTGTGTATGACTTTGTGTATCAGAGCGCCTACATTGCCACGCAGACACACTACATACAATACATACAGCCCGCACAACGCAAATTTGTATAGATATGGACCCAGCTTAAAACACAAGGTCGGTAAAGGCTTCTTTTCTGACCTACTTTCGGAGAAAAAAGTCAAATCGTTGTCCCATGGCCGCACGGTTTCGTCGAAAAGTAATGGATATATATATATATATATATATATATATATATATATATATATATATATATATATATATATATATATATATATATATATATATATATATATGTTACATCTAATATTTTTACAGATGGTAGATAATGTTTATAAATCATTCCGGGTGGTGTCGATCCGGTGGTTCACCGGTGATCATCGATTCGGTGATCACGACATTTCGCCAAAATCTCATTTGGCATTTTCAAGTGTTGTCCGCTTCGACTGAAGAGGCCAACTGACCATCCAACTGAAGAGTTCAGTTCATATATATATATATATATATATATATATATATATATATATATATATATATATATATATCATTATCATAATTAACAACCCGTATCAATCCACTGCAGGATGAAAGCCTCTTCAGCATGCTTCCAACACTTGCGGTCCTGAGCTCTCCTCTGCCATTCGGTCCAATATGTATAATAATGTCATCAATCCATCGTGTTTTTGGTCTTTTCCGTTTTGCGATCAAGCGGTATCCAGTCCAGGACCGCTCTGTCCATCTTTCGTTTCATGGCCTCGCCACATGGCCTGCCCACTTCCATTTCAATTGCTTTATTCTTCCATTGATGTCACTCACTTTCGTTTGTTCTCTGATCTATGTGCAGGCCTTTGTATGCCAAGCATACATCTTTCCATTCCCCTCTGTGCTACTCGAAGTTTTTGAACTGACTGTGATGTGTCCAGGTCTCACTTCCGTATGTCATAACGGGAAGGACACACTGATTAAAGACTTTTCTTTTTAGGCAAAGTGGTAGTTTGCTCTTAAACACTATGTTGAGTCTGCCAAAAGCCTGCCAGCCGCATTTAACGCGTCGTTCCACTTCCCGGACGGTATCCCCTTCCATTGAAACCCTCTGCCCAAGATATATGTATTAATCCACAACTTCCAAATTCGTTCTTAAAATAGAAATCCTTTTGTCCTCAGTAAATTTATTAAACATGTACTGACTCTTCTGGTTTATTTTCAAGCCAAATGGTTCCCCAGCCCTTTGCAGCTCTTGTACGTGTCTTTGCAGCTCCTTGCAGTCTTGTGAAAGAAGAACCATACTATATGCGATTTAAGTATGCACCATTAATCCTTATTCCATTCTGTTTCCAATCCAGATTACGGAACACTTCTTCCAGACTGAGAAAAGAAGAGGCGATATTTTGTCACCTTGCCGTTCAGGTACATATATATATATATATATATATATATATATATATATATATATATATATATATATATATATATATATATATATATGTACACGAGACAATCACGAACCTCGCGACAGTAAGCACCGAAGATGCCAAATGAGATTTTGGCGAAACGTCTGCAAACTCCCGACAGGGACAAACTCGACAACCGGATGTACTCCCGGAAAAAACCCAATACATGTTTTTCCATTCGTGAAACAGTACGCACAAACATATATATAGGGTGTTTGGTGCATCGTTTACCAAATTAAAAGGGCCTATAGGAGGAGTCTTTTGCTATCTCCTTAGCCTCCATAAATCATTATTGTGCCCACAGATTTTTTTATGATAATTATTTCTAGGTATTCTTTTTTGAAAAATTCCAAAAGTCGGCATTGAAACTTGAATTAAAAAAAAAAGTTATTGGTATAACCTCCAAATTAGTTTTTTATGTTAATGTGTAATATTGTAGGATTCTATGAAAATTAAAATTAGATGCAAGCGACATCTATTTTTTTTAACGCCTCGCAAAGTTTTTGGAAAAAGCAAAAATAAATTTAAAGCTCAATTTTGAATTGCATATTAAAAAAACTAAAAGCGATCATGGTCTTTAAATTCTTTAATAAAAATCTTTAGTTTATCCTCTTTCTAACGCTATTCATTCATGCCATAAAAACGTTTTACTAACTACACTTATTTGCTAACTTTGTGTATCGGGACGCATTAGGCTGATATTCAAGATGCAAAACCTGTTTTTGTGTAAACAACACGCGCAAAGCAGGTAAAAACTGTTATCTCCCTCATACTGTAAAATTGCATCATATGTCTCTCTCTTTCATTAGGTATTGGATTGTAATAATTTTTGGCCACCTCCCATATCAATTCTGTAGGATTAAATATATAATGATAAAGGAAAAGACGGTAAGATTTCGATAGGAGATGATAAAGAATGTAGCTATATGATATATGGCTACTCTTCATATGGCATATACTCTCCAGCCATATGATCTGCCAGATATTCTTTTTTAGACTTGTTCCTAAAAAGAACATTATGAAACATAAAGCTGTCCCATTAATTACTACACCGAATAACGATTTGCAGCAGTTCACTTTTCAGCATAGTGTTTTCAAAAGTAAAATTATGCTTCGTCAGCCATTGTGCAGTTTTTGGTTTTGTCCATACACGAGTTGGAGGTTTATCCATCAGTGTACTGTGATATGGTCATTATCCATGACAATAACTGATCCAAGATTTTCAACAGCTAGTTTTCAAATCAAAACATAAACTTATCTTGATTCATTTTTTGATGATAATCGTTTTTTATTTTAGAAGAGAAGACTAATTCGGCCTCTGGAATAAAGCCATTCTTGTTCCCAGCATGAAGAACAATATAGCTGCAATAACATGTTATTATTGACAGGTCTTAAAAGAACTATTCATGGCAACAATACTTTAATGGCTCCTAAGTATTAGGTATAGCACTCACCTTTTTTCATCAAGTTTTGTAGTCTTTACACTCCTCTTGTTGTCATCTTACCATTAGCGACTCAAGGTCCCATTTTGAAATATCCATGTTTCATCCAAATAAACAAAATCAAACAAAGATTCGTCTTTGATATTTTGATACATCTTCAAAAGTTGGATTTATTTAAATGCAATATTTGGAAGCTCCATCAGGCTCCTACGTGGGCCAGTTTTACATCCATCAAAGTGCTGCATGTTCTTAGTTTTTCAAAAAATATGTTCAAGATTAACAGTTTGTTCTGAAATAGTTCAATAAAATTTCATAAAAATACAATATTACCATGTAAACCTACTCATTTTTTTGCATACATTTTATAGATTTGATTGCGAATTGAGCCCACATCAAGATGATCTAGATTAGTTACTCGTTTTGGATGTAGACGCTATTTCTTCGGTGATTTGAAGATTTCGTTATTCTTCAAGTTTTTCGAAATTGCAACTGTATCAATACTAACATTTAGTGCAGCTGAATCTCACTAAAAAAACTTCAACTAATCCGGAGAACTACTAAGTTATTAATACATACCTCTCTCACAGTGTTTAATTGCAAAAGAGGAGCCCCATTATCTCGTTGCTGTTCAAAATAACTGATAAGTGGCGAGACAAGTTGCTTACAGACTGCTTAACGGTTTTGGTATTTTTTGCAATTATAATCGCAGATTTCTTACTACAGAACTCAGAACTAAATAGAAACAGAAACTAAATCAGAAAACAACTAAAACAGCAAAGCATACAGTAAAAATAATTAAAAACGTTAAATAATTTAAAATTCAAAAGGCACAACTCAAAAACGATCACAACATGAAAATGACAGATTCGACGAAGAAAGTTGTGTTAGGCCGGCAACACTGTCCAGAACTACAAACCTTCACGAATGAAGTGAATTCACAGAATGTGATCCACCAGCTAACCGTATTTTCTTCCTATTCTAAAAGGATTAGAGGAATAAGGAAAAAGAGTGGTTTGTCCTTGACATCTGACAAACATTTCATATCATTTCAATATCATTATCATTATCATTTGATTTGGCAAATCATCATAGAACCTTTAACATTAGAGCAATGCTGCCAGTTCCGAAGAAAATGTCGCTGCTGTTGCTGTCACTGTTAATGAAGAACCAAATTTATCAATTTATCGCCGTTCGCAGGAAGTTGGACTTTGTTATTCGACTACGTAGAACGTTTGATCTGGAGATGTGAGTCCATGAGGGGCAAGATGCTCTATATATATTACAGCTAACGCAACTATCGATTTATTAAGTGGACAATTCGGCAACGAAATTATTTCGAGGAACGGACCTGTTAATTGGTCACCAAAGTCATGTGATTTAATGTCTTTAGATTCTTTTTTTTAAGGTTATTAGCCATTATTAATGATTTGAAAGCCTGGGACAATTGCAGACATAAGACCCTAATTGTTTGAAAAAGTGCTGTTTGATTGGACGGACGAACATTTGTCTGAAATTGTTTTCAAACATTAATGCCATTGAATGTTATTTCACATAAAATAAATAGTTTCAAGGCAACTAATTTGGTTGTTCTTTTATTTGAATTTAAAGTTCAGATGCACTAAAAATATCACCCTATACAATAATAAGGATTACTCTAAGAATTTATAATAAAATATCAGTTTTCTAAATTATACGATGTCCGTATACAGAAAAAGCGATAATAGAGAGTTTTCTTGTTTATTCGTATATTGTATGTTGACTAAGAGGCGCTAACGATAAATAACACGTCGGAAAAATCAGTGAAACGAAGAAGCAAAATAAACAAACTGGAAAGGAAAAAAAATACGTTGTCGGTTACAAATTGTAGGAAAGGGGAACCGAAGTTTTCTAATAAATGACAATTCTCAGGCCATTGGCGATGGCAACGATACAGTGCTAAGGGTTAGTTTTTAAGAGGTGGGTTTTTCCTGTCATTCATTTTGGTTTTTCCGGTCATGTCAAGTTAACCAGTGACGTAACCATAAGATTATAACCATAACCCAACAATAATTTGAATTATTTATTTTTTAATATAAATTGCTTTTCGTGCTTATTAAAAATATTATTAAAACAATGTAATTATTCAATATACTATATATACATACAATATATATATATATATATATATATATATATATATATATATATATATATATATATATATATATATATATATATATTGTATGTATATATAGTATATACAATATATATATATATATATATATATATATATATATATATATATATATATATATATATATATATATATATATATATATATATACAATATACTGTGATACTCTGCAGTGTATGGAGTTTTTTGATATATGTTTGCATCATTAACTAATCTCCTTCTGCTCGCTCATTGGACGCCCCTCTTCTCAATTGCCGATTTGGCGTCTGCTCTGAATGAAAAGTGGAAAAGTTCAAGAACAAATCACATTCCTTCCGTGCTCTACGTAATAATGTCTCAAAGTCACTTCCTAAAAAAGAAATTCTTCTGTAGACAGCAAATTTGTTAAACATAACCTGACTCTTTTTAGGTTTATTTTTAAACCAAATGGTTCTTTCACCCTTTGCAGCTCTCGTGTGTGTTCTTGTAGCTCATCCGAGTCTTGTGAAAGGAGAACGATATCATCCGCGAATCAAAGATGGCTTAGATATGCAACATTGATTTTTATTCTCTGCTGTTCCCAATCCAGATCACGAAATACCTCTTCAAGGCAGGTTGAGAAAAAAACAGGCGATATTGAGTCACCCTGCCGTACACCACGTTCTACGTTGATTTTAACTCCGAAGTCATCCATGTGAACTGTAGCTTCGTCATACATGGATCTCAGTAGGTTCACTTAGGCTCTGTCTATCCCTTGGTTAAGCAATACATCCAATATGGCCTGCGTTGATACTGAATCAAATGCCTTTTCATAGTCAATAAAAGCCAAGCACAGTGGCATAGTGTATTCATTGTGCCTTTCTATGGTCTATTGGACAACCTGGATATGGTCCATTGTACTGAATCCACTTCTGAATCCTGCCTGCTCTCTTGGTTGTGCGTCATTCAGTGTTCTTAATATTCTTTTAGATATTGTCTTGGTGAAAACTTTGTACATAACTGATAGGCGGCTTATTGGGCGGTAGTTTTTTAAATCTTCCTGTGCTCCTTTCTTATGAAGAAGAATCGCTTCAGCATTTTTCCATATTTTTTGGTCTTTGAGGCATTTTGAGTACAATTTTGCCAATATTTTATGTAGAGTTCGACCACCAGCCTTCAACATTTCAACCGTTACATTGTCGTTTCCTAGAGTCTTTCCATTCTTCATCGCTTCTATGGCATTTGTCACTTCTTCCAACAGGATATCTGGCATTTGGTCTTCAGTGGGCATTGCTGTCTTTAACTGGTTCTGATTTTCATATAACCTTGAATAAAATCTTCTGATAACGTCTAACATTTCCGTACGCTCCCTACACATTGTGCCATCCTCACGAATTCAATCAAAAATTTGTGTCCTTTTATTTATCAGCTTCTATTTGGCTTTGTTTATTCCTTTGTTTTCTTCTAGTGTTTTATGCACTAGCTGCATGTTGAACCGACGCATTTCTTCTCGAATACGTTTTCTTATAGTTTTGCAAAGCTCAACGTCCCTTTGACAGGGTCGAGTACGTGTGCATTCTTCATGGTCCTCTGTTTCTTCATTAAATCGATGGTGTCATTAGAGATTTTTAACTGTTTGAAACTTTTTTCTGCTGGTGCTATTGCAGCAGCCATTTTAACCACATTTTCGACACATGTATTTACTTTAAAATTTTTTTTTTTCATTTTTGTTTGGAGTAGCTTCATAAATTTCAAAACATTTACATTTCGAAAGCTATGGTTAAGTGAACTATTTTTTATATAAATTACCTTTTGAATCACTCCCTGAAGTTCCCCATTAAAATTTAAAAAAATCTGTATAAAGAAGGTATTATTAAGCAACGTCCTTGTTTATTCATATATTGAACAATCAGAAGAACGAAGAAAGAAAACACACAAACGAGAAAAAGAAAAAAAAAGTTGTGGGTTACAAATTGTTGGAAAGGCGCACCGAAGTTTTCTGATAAATGACAGTTCTCAGGCCATTGGCGACGTCGACGATACAATGAACGGGAAGGGTTGTTTTTTAAGAGATGGTTTTCTCGAGTTTCGATTATCTCCCCTTAGCCAGTGACGTGGTAATAAGACAGAAATAATGTATACGATATTGTAAAAAAATAAATAGCTGAGAGTAAAGGAGATATTTTTTTCTTTCTTAAAAATATTTGGTAATATTGTAGAATCATTTTCTTGTTATTATTTTAAAGCTATAATAATCTGTTATTAAATAATAAATAGAGTATTGTTATTAAATAATAGAGATCTGTTATTAAATAATACATAGTCATCTAAGCGTGCCACGTAAATGTTAAAACTGCTTAATGTTTATATCTCGTATTTTCACGGTACAGTTTTTACAATGAAAATTAATGCATTGCAGCAACGCATTTACATTATGCAAACTGATTAAGAAAATAGGCGTGTAATGAAATACATCCATCGCAAAATATTTGATTTTTTGGTGTAAATAATCGGCCTGACCAGGTCTTCGTTACAACGAGTAGTAAAATAAGTCGACGATAAAGGTTATTGATAAACGAAAAAATACTCCTTCTTTCTGCCAACTTTTTTAATACCGCTGTAATGATGATAACATAAGTAAATTAGTAAGTGAAACTAGAACCAAATATTTTTTTGTTTATCCATATGTGTTTATACATGATAATTTAGATCAACTTTCGATTTTTTAACAGTGAAGAAGGGCGACACTTGACTGACATTATTTTCTACTATTAATTTAAAAGTGCACTATTTTTACTTCATTTAGTTGTAATTAAAAAAAATTATCTTGAAATTAAATAAAAGATGGAAAACATCCTTAGATGGAAAACATGCGTTTCCTCTGCGCCAACCTGTTGTTTGTAACTTGAGACACTAGATATATAAATTCATTTACGAATTTAATATTGTGTGTGTAAATGGTTAGATTACTAAGCAGGCACAATCTTCCATTACAAGGCTAATTGAAAAGTTCCTGGAACGACACCTATGGAGCAGTAAAAGAACTATATAATTTATTTCATTTTGAAGTGTCATCCTTCCTATGAACATAAGTGAAGTTTCAAGTCGATCTCTGTCAATTCATTCGTACAAAAATATCTTAAAGTAAACATATTAGTGGAATTTTTTTAAATGGAAAATATTGAAAACCGTTCGGTGATTTATAGTGAAATGGTAAATGTATTAGAGTGGTTTGCTCCTTCAAAAACAATGGTTTGTAAGAGGGCAGGTGAGTTTCAAGGTGGTCGTACAAGCCTAGATGATGATCCTTGTTCTGGACGTCCAATAAGTGCAACTAGTCAACAAATAATTAATACTATACATGATATGATTATGAATGACGGACAATTGACTTTGAGTGAAATAGCTAAGGCCATGGACATCCCAACTGAACGGATGTTTGATATATTGAAAAAGGAATTTGGCTTGAGAAAGCTTTATGCAAGATGGGTGCCGCATAGAACATCTTTTGAACGTCGTTTTGTTACAATGGATGATACTTGGATTTCCCAGTGTGATTCTGAACTGCAACAGCAGATCCAAAAGGTTATGGTATCAATTTTTTTATCAATCTTGTTAATTGAATACCTTCAAACCGGTAAAACAATAACAAGACAGTATTACTCGAACTTTTTGGATTAATTGGATGCAAATTCGTGGGAAAAAATTTGGTTTAGCAAAGAAAAAAATCTTTTTTCATCAAGATAATATACAGGCATAGAGAGGTGTTCTTGCAATGGCCAAATTGAAGGAGTTACACTACGAATTGTTGGAGCATCCACCATATTTACCAGATCTGTCCCCTCTAACTTTCATCTGTTCCCCAACCTCAATGAATTCCTACGTGACAAGCTTTTTTCGTCAAATGAAGAACTTATGGCAGCAGTAGATGAGTATTTTGAAGGATTTCCAGAAAATCACTTCGGAGATGGAATAAATAAATTGAAGAACCGCTGAAAAAAATATATTGAAGTTAAGCGAGAATATATGGAAGAATAAAGTCATTTTTTCAACTATAAACTTGTTTTATCATTTCCGCTCAGTGAACTTTTCAATTAACCTAATACTTACTCCTACAAGCATGTATGCCTCTTCCAGTGCAAGTAATACCTGTATCATGTCTCTTCAGTTCTAGTCATTCACGTCATCTGCGAAGGCTGATAGTTTTATGCTTGGTTTATTATTGTACTTCTTTATAAACGTCTGCTTGTTGATCGCCATCTCCAGCACTAGATTGAAGAGTAATGTCGATAAAGGGTCACCTTGTCGGAGTCCAGTTTGGGATAAGGAATGGACGTGATATTTCATTTTGAATTTGGACGTGATTTACTCCTTTAAATAAGGTTAGCTTCACAAGGGCTATCTGGTAGAATGGAATATGAAATTCGCACATCGCCTGGTATAAGGCATGCCTGTTAACTGTGTCGTATGCGCTTTCAAAATCAACCAATATGTGGTATGTCTCTATTCCGTATTCGCATATTTTCCTAATATACGACGTAGTATTTTTATATATCTATTATATATATATATATATATATATATATATATATATATATATATATATATATATATATATATATATATATATATATATACATATATTTGATCGGTTGTTGATAATTGGGTTTTTGAATAAAAAATAATTATCGATTTTTTTAGTTTATTTTAGGACTTTATCATAAATAATATTAATAATCAGCGCGAAAAACTTTTTAAAAACTTGTTACAATTAATTATAAATGAATTAAAATGTACAAAATTTTAAATAATATCACGTGACTACGAATGCGCCGCGATTGCCTGCTATGTTTCTAACGTCAGAATACCAGTGTTTTCACATTTGTTTCTATTCTTATATATACTGTCAAAATTATTATTGGTTAAGTACAACATAAAATATTATTGATTACTAATTTAGTTCAGTAATATGTGACAAAGGGTTCATAAAGGCTAGTTCTGATAATATACCTGCTGTGTATATTTTTATGGTCACAGATTTTCTAAAAAAAAGACATTCGGTTCAATTCAGTTGAAGTTCGAGGTGCTAAGGCAATGTAAGTTTTTTAAAAAATAATAATAATGTAAATGTAAATAAGAAACAAAATATTTCTATTAAATATAATTAAACTATTTGTAGGGTGGCACGAGAAAGTTACGGTGACAAGGCTGTAGGTTTTGTTCAACTTAAAAATGGTATTTGCAGGGTAAAAGGACGTGTATGTTTTGTACAGTAATATTTTGTATATATTTGATAACAGGTGCAAACTAGTGCAACACTAGTGCTAGTAGCACATTAGTGCAAACTAGTGCTAGTAGGTGATAACAGGTGCAACACTGCAAACATGCATTAGCACTACTTATGTGGGCACATCGGAGAAGTGAAGATCCAACACCCACTGAAGAAACATGTTAAATATTGAGTAAACAAAATATATTTTCTAGTTTTGTAATTATTTTTTGAGCAATAAAAAACAATATAAATCATAATTAGAAAAACGAAACATATACATACTGTTTAAATCACTAATTTTATTTCAATAACAAATACAGTGTTAAATATACATAAAACTTCACCCATCTAGGATAATATGGATAATATATTACGGTAGATTATAATATGTAAACTACATTAATAATCAATTCAAAATTAAACAATCACTACTCAAAATTATATACATATTTGTTTGATTGTATTCATTGAAGTTTGCAATACTTTTAAAACCACACACATTCTTCAAACCATCACACTAAACTCTATTAACAATATTTTCAAAAAATCCACCCATACTACATTATTGCTTTAATTAAAGTTTTCACTATTTTTAAAACGATGACGATTTTTCACCTTACTTGTTTTACACACCACCACATTAGACTCTTAATAATATTTGCAAATATAAATAAGTCTGGCTGCCAACTAATTCTAATGCATGACCAGCTAGAGATTTCACAAATAAGAGAAGGCACCTAAACCATTTTTTTTTTTTAGTGGAAAATTTATAGTCAAAGTGTGGGACTCTCCTGTTAAAGTCTACCCATTGGAAAACCTACTGTCAGCTTATTATCAGTCGTTAATGCCTTCAATAAATTTTTAACCTTGGTTGTTTAAACATACCCTATCAAATGAATATGTTCAATCAATAAATGAAATGTACCAAAATCCTGAAAAACACTAAACATTTTAACTGTTTTGTTTTTATTTAGCATACAAATATACTTTTTGTTTGAAAAGTAGGTTTGCTTTTCTATTTTTCTTTTTTTTGCATACTCCTTCAGATGTTTGTTTTGATTCCATGGAAAACTACTTTACTAGTTCTTAATTTAACTAGCTGGTGTTAATCCAACTAATCATACAAATTTCTGTACTCTTCGACCATCTACAAATTAAATTATCCTGTAAAACTTTCATAAGTGTAAGACTTTTCATATATGATTACCTTCCAAATCGGTAGTCGAATTTTGTTGTTGTCTGTTCCTGTCTAATTCTTGAATATTATTATTACAATCCTGTAGGGCTTTTTTATTGTTACTACCCTCAGTTGTGTTGCTACATCTAGATTACTTGCGGATACACAGGAATATTCCTTCTTATAAATTTGGCACGTTAATTTGTATCCCTACATGAATTAAATGTTATAAATAAAAGTTATAAACGAAGAAAGTTATAACGAAGAAAGTTATATACGATTGCAAAAAAACAAAAGGAACCATAATCTGATTTCATTCTGAACTTACCTTTGAGCCTCCATATCTTATGTAAATATATAACTAAGATGGATAAATTGTTTTATTTACCCGAAATTCTGATTGTTTCGGACCGTGTGGTTCAGAAAGAGGGCGAATTGCCGCGAGCCGAACCGATTGGCCTTCAGTACATTGTGTGAGGTCACAAATTGCTCCGATTGTTTTCGGGAATTGTCGGCGGAAATTGTTTTGTTATAAAACTTATGTATGACCTTTCCATTTATGACAAAAAAAAATTGTTCAAAAGCCCAATTCCCAATTATAGTGCCAGAGTAGGTCTTAAGACGTCCATGCAGGATGTTGGCCAGAATCTCGTAGACATTATTCAACACAATAACAACAAGACAATTTCACGGTAATTGTTGCAGTCCAAGGGGTCGCTTTTTTTAAGGATTGGTACTATAACACCCATGTTCTTTTCGGTGGATATTTCTTTCTGTTTATATATATTTTTGATCAATGTGATGATAAATTCTATGAGTGATGTCTGTTCACAAATACTAGTTCCAAAAAGTCATATCGATCCTTAACTAAACTTGAAGAGATTTATAACTATGATTAAATCATCTCCTGAGGATGCTAACATGGTTAGCGAAACGTGCGTCGAGCAGTTCAAACAAAATGATTTGGTGTTTAGTGGTAAATCTCTTCAAGTATAGTGTTTCACACCAAAGGTTCCAATAGAAGAATTGATATCGATCCTTCCTAATGTTAAAAAAATGTCTTTATTCACACTTTTGATAATGGATAAACCAATATAATTTTATCGACATAGAAAAAACGAAGCAGCCGAACCAATACTTCCTAAAATATCTATAATGTTTTATACTGTTTTTTTCTCTGAATTAAAACTGCGAAGGAATATTTTTGCGATGGAATCCAAGGGAGATTGTTTTGAAAAATTAAAATCATTTGATAATAGGTCGAAAACTTTTGATTTAACCCTCATAAACTTATTAAGTCGCTCGAGTCGAAAGCAAAATTAATTGTTTGAAAGAGCAATTAAACAAGGAGACGTTTCAACCTTCAACTTTCCAACTAATTTCGAGGAGATAACGAGGCCAGATTCGCGACGGTTCTAGCTCACTACGCCCATGTCGAGGTCTCTATTTCGCCCCATGCTCGTCAGACAGCTGTACCGCTGTGGGGATCGTCGATTGCAGAACGTGATAAGAAAGTTCAATGGGTAGTCGAAACCGAGTAAAGATAACGACAAAAAGCAGCGATAGTGCCCGAAATTTATCCGTGGCCATCTCGCATCTCTCTTGTCTCATTCTTATTTCGCCACTTTTTACCACTGTCCGTCTTTCTCTTCCAATCAGTCGATTTTTCGAATTGATCATGAGGGATCGTTACGCGTGTTTTGATCGCGGTAGGTGTTCGAGTTTTGTTTTTCCTTTCGGGTGATCGTTTTGTCTTTTATTTTTTTGTCTTCTTCTTTTTGCAGTGAGAGGTAGCTTTCAGAAATTGACCCTTTTGGTTTTTCTGTATCGTTCTTTGTGACTACGTGATTCGGGTTTTATGTTTTTATTTTTAGGAGATGTGGCAGTGAATTAGATAGGTTATGTAACATAAAATAAGAAGCCAATTTTCAGACTTCGAATAAATTTTTGTATCATTTTCATACAACAAACCTGAATTTTCTATACAAAAATTCCGGCTACATATTTTCATACCTGGTATATATATATATATATATATATATATATATATATATATATATATATATATATATATATATATATATATTGTTTTGGAGTTTCAGTCAAATTAATAAATTAATAATTTAGTAGTATCAATTTTTTATTATTTTATTTACGTATACGTACGTACGCGCAGAATGTGTGTCAACTGAGGGTTTGATAAATTGTCATATATTATTTAATAAAATTTAGAAAACTCATTTTTAAATAAGATATAGTTGAGTGTTCTAAAGATGGTTTATAATTAAACCGAAACATAAACAGAATAATAAAAAAATATATAATTATATATTAAATATATATTAGTTTGACCGAAAATCCCAAAACAATAAATAAATTATAAATATTTTTATCCAAAAATCCAAAAATCAATATTTATATTCTTCTATTCAAACCTTCGGTGTGAAATACTAAACTTGAAGAGATTGACCACTAAACACCAAATCACTTTTTTAAATTTCTCCACGCACGTTTCGCTAACCATGTTAGCATCACCAGGAGATGATATAATCTAATTTTAAAACTAAACTATGTTCGATTTATATGAAAACCCTACCTAATGAAGCGTGTGAAAATCATGAACCGTGAAATTTACTAAGCCTTACATTAATAACTGAAAAAGTTGACTGAACGGAATAGGTCCTTTATCTCGGTTCATGATTGTCTTACATTTTTCTATTTGAATGCTTTCGTATGCATCCAAAGCCCTATTATTACCAACACTTTTAATTAGTCTTAAATTACTAATATCTATACTGTGGTCATGTTCGATTGCATGTTGGGCAACACAAGATTTTTCATTTTTCCCATATCTGATGTGGGCAATATGTTCTTTATATCTTGCCAATATGGATCTTTTTGTTTGCCCAATATATTTTCGGTCATAGTCTTGACAACTAATTTCATAAATCCCCGACTTTTTATGTTGATCTACTATATCCTTTGGATTACCCAAAACTTCTCTTAATTTATTATATGGTTTGTACACAACTTTAATGTCCACTTTTTTCAAAATGTTGTCTAGCCCTCTTGTTAATTGGGTATCAAATGGTATTACCATGAATTTATTTGTGTTCTGATCCTTTTGAGAAGTCGAAGATTCTTTCAATAATTTTCTGAACTTATGTTTTCTAATTAATTTATCTACAATGTTCTTATTATAACCATTCACTTCAGATACCTCCCTAATTAATTTTAATTCTTTGTTATAATTATCTTTATTTAATGGAAAATTAATTAATCTATTTACCATAAAATTTAAACTAGCCGTCTTATTTTGGAAGCTATAATTTGAATCGTTAGGAATGTATTTCGAAGTGGTGGTGTTTTTTCTAAAAATATCAAAATCTAACCTATTTTTATTGTTTCTACTGACTAAAACATCCAGAAATGGTAAACTATCGTTGTTTTCGAGTTAATGCATGAATATCATATTTTGGGATTTACTATTTAATTTATTAATAAAATCATCTACATTTTCATTTTTCGAATCGAAAATGGTAAAAATGTCATCCACATATCTTAACCAAACCTTCGGTAAGTAACTGAATTCATCTTTTGCCTCAGTTTCAAATTTACTCATGAATAAATTGGCTAAGAAGGGTGACTGAGGATTGCCCATTGCCGTTCATTCTTGTTGTTCGTAAAACCTGTTATTAAGCTGAAAACAATTTTGCTTCATACATAATCTTGTTAAGGAGATATACTCAGAAACGATCTTGTTATTGAAACGGTTTAACTCGAGTAACTCCCTCAGGTATTTCAAGGTATGTGGAATCGACACACGGAAACAACTCATCTTCCTGTAGATGTGGGTTTTTGAGTTTTTCTATGAATTTGGTTGAGTTTATCACAGAACTTTGCGAAGTTTTATATTGGAGAATCAATGGCTGATACAATTGGTCTCATTGATTTTCCTGGTTTATGAATTTTTGGTAGAGCATACAATCTTGGCACTTTTGGATTAGAAACATGTAGGTTGCTTTTCAGAGAAAGAAAAATAAGGCTCTTAAAAGATTTCAGTGTATCTCTGACTTCGTTAATCATTTTTGACAATGGATTCCTAGGTAATGGTTTATATGGACCGTCTTGAATTAATTTTTCAACGCATTTAAAGTAATCAGATTTGTCCATTACTTCAACCATATTTCCCTTATCGGCTTTTAAACAAAAACAATCCTTCTCTCGCAGACGCTTAACAATCTTAGAAATATTTACCATTTTTTGGCTTTTATTTGAAATATTTTTTGCAATTTTGCTTTTACATGACTCTGACAAAACATGAGACTATGTTCTGTATTTCGAGGTATCGATCCCACATACTTTGAGATTCCTGAGGGAGTTACTCATGTTAAACGGTTTCAATAACAAGATTGTTTCTGAGTACATCTCCTTAACAAGATTATGTATGAAGCAAAATTGTTTTCAGCTTAATAACAGGTTTTACGAACAATAAGAAGGAACGACAATGGGCAACCATCTGTCACCGTTCTTAACCAACTTATTAATAAGTAAACTTGAAACCGAGGAAAAGATGAATTCATTTACTTTCCGAAGGTATGGTTAAGATATGTGGATGATGTTTTTTCCATTTTAGATTCGAAAAATGAAAACTTAGATGATTTTATTAAGAACTTAAATAGTAAATCCCAAAATATAATATTCACGCATGAACTTGAAAACAACGATAGTTCATCATTTCTGGATGTTTTAGTCAGTAGAAACAATAAGAATAGGTTAGATTTTGATATTTTTAGAAAAAACACCATCACTTCGAGATACATTCCTAATTATTCAAATCATAGCTTCCAACATAAGATGGCTAGTTCAAATTTTATGGTAAATAGATTAATTCATTTTTCTTTAAATAAAGATAATTATAACAAAGAATTAAAAGTAATTAGGGGGGTATCTGAAGTGAATGGTTATAATAAGAAGTTCAGAAAATTATTGAAAGAATATTCGACTTTTCAAAAGGATCAGAACACAAATAAATTCATGGTTATACCATTTGATGCCCAATTAATAAGACGGCTAGACAAAATTTTGAAAAAAGTGAACAGTAAGGTTGTGTACAAACCATATAATAAATTAAGAGAAGTTTTGGGTAATCCAAAGGATAAAGTATATCAACGTGAAAAGTCGGGGATTTACGAAATTAGTTGTCAAGATCGAAGGTATATTGGGCAAACAAAAAGATCCATATTAACAAGATATAAAGAACATATTGCCCACATTAGATATGGGAGAAATGAAAATCTTGTGTTGCCCAACATGCAATCGAACATGACTACAGTATAGATATTAGTAATTTAAGACTAATTAAAAGTGTTAAAAATAATAGGGCTTTGGATGTATATGAAAGCATTCAAATGTATATGAAAGCATTCAAATTCAAATTTTAATTATTAATGCAAGGCTTAGTAAATTTCACGGTTCATGATTTTTACACCCTTCAGTAGGTAGGGGTTTCATATATATATATATAGAATATAGTTTAGTTTTAGAATTAGATTAAATTATCACCTGATGATGCTAACATGGTTAGCGAAACGTGCGTCTGAATTTCAAAAAGTGATTTGGTGTTTAGTGGTCAATCTCTTCAAGTCTAGTCGACCAAAGATAACAATTTCAATGTTACTTTGAGTAAATACGGATTTTTTTGAACCAGAATGTTCGTGGTTCTTCATGTTCTCACGACCTTTTCTGAACCCATTAAACCACTCGTGGACTTTGCCACGGGATAAACAATCCTCACCGAAAGTTTTAGCAAGTTTAAATCAAAAATTAATATTCTCTCTTTGTTCGTTGTTCAATTTCGAGCTCAAGTGTACAAGTACTAGTGTGTGTTTTATTTTTAAGTATTAAAAGAGGAAACTAATGGGAAATCCTTACGAACTTTCCGGAAAATCCAATATATAGAGCCATTCAGATGGATGTACTAATGACGCGAGTTATGAAAGGTTTTATCAGTGCATCTATACGGTTTTTTATTTAAGAACTATTTGAATCACCCTGTATATACCCACGCCTATTCGTCCATTAAATATTATTATTTTCAGTTTGACAAGTTGCCACGCCTGGATCAAAGTGGAACTTTTCGAGATGCGAAAGGGCGTATATTAAAATATATTACGGTGATATGCGATACGGGCACAATGCCCCGAATGTCTACTTAATATTTATTATTTCTTTCGTTGATACTTGAGCACCGATCATCCGATTTCGTCAACGGACAAGACCAGCTGAAAGCTGATTACTGACGAAGTCATACAGGGTGGCTTAACTAATGATGAATATCGCTATGCGGGTTTTATAATCTCATTCATTATTCATATGATTAAATGTAAATGACATTTCTTTTCATAAAGAGAATAAAATTTTTTATTACATGAACTGGTCTATCTATTTTGACGGTATTACCACAACAAGTTTGGAATGGAAATGGCAGTGGGTATTAACGGCAATGTGTGATCAAATACGGATCAGATAAATAACCACCGAATCAAATTTTGTGATAAATAATTTAGATCCAGCTTACTAACAATTCTAAGTTGACGTAATGCCTGGATATTGTTGACTAGTTGATTCCAATAAATTTCTTCAATCTCTCAAGTTCTATGTCAATTATTTTCAATGAACGAACAATATTTTGTTGTCATCGACCTCAACTGATCGTCTAAAGTTTGGTGCTTTGGTAATGTCTGAACCATTTACGGTACGCGGAATCGGCTTTGCGTCATTTGCGCCTGCAAAGTATTTTTGCCTTTTCCGTACTAAAAAAGCATAATGTGTCGAAACCACTCCTTATAATTTATTCCCAAGTACTCACAGAAATTCCTTTTGTTAAACATTATCAAAATTTACAAGTATAAAGCACTAAACCCGGAAGAGATTTATCGCTGAACACCAAATCACTTTATTTAACTTCTCAATGCGAGTTTCGCTAACCATGTTAACATCATCAGATGATTCAATCTAGAGTGAATCATCTCCTAGATCAATCAATGATTAATTATCTCTAGATTTCTAGATCTCTAGATGATTAATCATCAATTCAGATTAATTCATCTCCCGATGACGCTAACATAGTTAGCGAAGCACGCATCGAGATGTTAAATTAAGTGATTTGGTGTTTAATGGTAAATTTCTTCTTGTTTAGTGTTTCACATCGAAGATTCCGATAGAAGAATTGATCAACGTATGTACTAGATAACACTTCAATTTTGCAATCTCAGAAAACGGTCAAGTAGTCAATTACTTTTTCCGCAAATGGAGTAATGTTGGCCTTTTTTGGTGTACTTTTATCTTCTGTCGCCAACTGTTTGAATTGCTACTATGTCTCTGATTGATAATGGTGAATCAATTTCATATACTGTTACAAAACTTCGAAGAAACCCGCACGATCGCATTTAAATAAATCTTAATACTCTTGAGAAGTGTTGGCCATTAAGGGCCGGTTCTACAATGCAAGAATATACCATGTATAAACTATACTTTTAATGGAATTTTGGAATTTTATTCCAAGTATACCTTATACTTGGTATATTTTTACATTGAAAAACCGGCCCTTAGTTGACAATTTAATGCATTGGGGATTTTTATGCGGATATTGTCGGTCGTAGCCGTTTTTCGGAGTCTTTATCTTCAATGGATGTGTAACTTACGCTGCTTTACAAGATCGACACAAAAATGCAACTAAACGGACGCGTTTGTTAACTACGCAGCACGCCATCTATCGAATCATGCTTGACAAATATTCCAATCATTTGGTAACACTTACATCATCACAATGTCAGACCGAAAGCTTTTTAAACGACTCTTGTAGAACAAACCTGAAGAAAATTGAGCTGGGGCATTTAATTTAACCAGAAAATTAACCAAGGTCACCAAAGTTTCATTTCAATAGCCACCATTACCGAAACTGGTTGAATTTTTTTGAAAAGTCTCTATTCTCCAGATCTGTTTGTTACTCGGCGATTATTTTTTATTCCCTAAGCTGAAACACCCTTTACTGGAAGCTCATTGTTTTTTCAATTGTCGTTTCAAGGGCAAGAAAAATAATTTTCTTTCAATGCCATTAAGTCAGTCAAACAAACAAATTTCTAGCTAACATTTTATTGCCTACAAAAAAAACTAACCCATGAATAACAAATTTATAGTAGTATAAAATTATGTTTAGCATTAGCGTTTCTGCCAGTCAGTGTATTGATGCTAAAGTGTTTTTCAAATTGAGAGGTCTTTATAATTCTTGAATAAAACACAGACTTTTCATTGATTTCAAAATACTTTTTATTGATAACTGAAGCATAGTGCATGGCATTTAAACATGAAAGGCAACATCTACCAAATGACCACCTCTTGTAGCTCCACACCTCTTGACGTCCACTCTTATAATAATGACAGACCAGGCTTTTCACAAAACCCCAAAGAAAATAGTTCAATATAGTGGAGTCAAATCATATGATCTTGGTGGCCAATTAACATCACCGTTTCATGCAATAACTCGTCCAGCAATTTTTCTCTCAATAAATCAATTGTTCTATTTGCATAGTGAGGTATAGTGCCATCCTATTGAAACCACAGATCTGAACATTTAAATGAATATTATTCAATTCAGCCCACAAAAATCCAGTTATCATCTCACGATATCGAACACCATTCACACTTACAGCTTCACCAGCAGCATTCAGAAAGAAATACCGCCCAATTACATAGCCACCAACTTCAATATGTGCTTCATCTGACACGACGAAAATTATCTGTTTATTCTTTGATCCAATTGGCAAATGCACGACTTTTTGAATGATCCAATGTCTTTAGTTCCTGTGTTATTTGAACCTTATACGACTTAAGAGCTAAATCCTCTCCTAAAATACGCCATGTTGTGGATTCACTGAGTTCAAATTGTTGTGACCGTCGACAAATGAAAATTTCTGGGTTTTCATCAACACTTTCACCTACCAAATCAATATGTTTTTTGAACGTCCGCTACGACTAGGGGTGAGTGGGGAAAAAACACAAATACCTAAGGGAAAACTTAAATAAGACAGCGTTCTTTTATTGCTTCTCAATTAAATTTAACTATCCATCTGACTACTTCAGAAATCAACATTCAGAATTTATTAATAAAATGTAACATTAAGGAGAAAAAACAAAACCCTTAGTGAACTAACATCTATAACCTATAATCAGTCTTAATTAGAGAGATCTTTTATATTTTTCATCACAACAAATATAATGTGCTTTCTTTTTTTCGTGTCTTGACCAGAATCTTTAAAGTCTTTAATATTCATGAAATTCATTCATGTATTTTTCTAGTTTCATTGTTTTTGGATTTCCCATTATCAAGTTTCAGTCTTTTCATTTCGATTTGTTTTCTTGGTACTTTTTGGTTTCTCTTTCTTTTGCTCGTTTCTTTTTTAGTATGCTTGTTAAAATAATCGATTTTTTCTCTCTAATGTTGCGCTTAGATGCTTTAGTAGGAATAATATTTTTATCGATAATCAATAAAATAGTTTGCTGCATTTTATAACATAGTCCTTTAGTTCTAATTCTTGCTCGAAAATAATGGTTTTCTACCTGTTCTGGGTTGTTTTATAACAGTCCTCTTCAAATGGCCAAAAATTGTAGTTTTTGGCACTGAATAAGTCTCTGCTGCTTTGCCAAGATTCATTTTTTTGGTATTTATTTTCCATCGAACCAATTTCTTGTAATTTTTGAACAATTTATAGTGCTTTCAGATGGACAATTGCGCAAACCGTAAATATCACGTAATGTGCTGAAACATTTTTTACTACACGCTTATTTTTATAAAATAATTCAACAATATTAAAGCGTTCTTGTATTGTGTACGACTCTATTTTTATAAATGTCATACATTACACTTCTAGATGAGACTAGACCTAGATAAATGCACAACACCATCTATGTTTTATTCAAGAATTAAAAAAAGCGCTCAATTTTCACAGTCCGATTAGAATGAACTAATTCGACATTAGTTTCGGGTTTCTTGGTATTTGAAAGCTTTCGGAGTTACTCTCGTACAAAAATACCAATTTACTTATTACATTTTAAATAGAATTCTACGACAATAAATAGACAATTAGACAATAAACGAAATTTTTAATTCTATATTTAGTTTCATTATAATTTTTAATTTGATTTCAGGTAATTATCCGCTAAAGCACAGAAAAAAGGAATTATCTCATAATTGAGTAAGTAACATTTTTGTCTTTGTTTTTGCTACAGTATAGGGAAATAAAATTTGACCTTCTTTTATCAGCATTTTTGATTTTTACGTTTTCACATGAATTCCTGCGTTACTTCTCATTTCGAATTAGTTATTCTAATTATTATGATTTATATTTTTTTTCTACTTATAATTAATATAATAATAATATTTTAAATATTACAATATAATTAATTAATATAATTAAAGTTATGAAACAATTGTTTTAATTGGATGCATCATATTAGATCTATCACGTAAATGGAGTTACCTCAGTTTCTGTTTGAGTTTTCGAGGTATCTCTTGCAAAGTTTATTTTAAGTGCTTTGCTGCACAAGAACCACCCATACAAACTATATTGCTCCCCTTACCTTAGCCACGAAGTAAAAATCGGTAACATCCTATCCCATGCCTTCCATATCCTTTAACATAACTATTTTAGTGTAGTCGTCACATAGCCGAATTAATCAAGTTCCGGCATCAGTTTGATAAGACGATAAAATATGAGCACATAATTATTGATTATCCTAGCAAAGAAACCCTTTTCTTATCCTGCCAGTGCTTCATTCACAATAGAAATTATTATCCTTGTAATGAAAAAATTGTTAAAAATTGTATAAAAATTCTCTCTAGTTAGGGGAATAAAAATTAGTCACTGGATCTTAAAAATAGTCGATATACTTCATTTAAAAATCAGAAATATTCCACGTTACAGACGAAAGTCTGGATGTATACCCCATAAAATATTGGCTTCCCAATATTTTATGGGGTATCAATGTAGATCTTGTTCTTCAAATAACCGCACCAACAAAAATCATATGCCATTAAATCTATCAATCTTACGGGCTTAGGAATGTTTATGTATCTCGAGATGACATGCTTGAAAAACAACTAGCTAACGGAGCTTATTGATATTCTGGCGGTGTGAGTGCATCATCTTGTTAAAATCATGTGTCATTATTAACAAGAGGAAACCTGATTAATATTTGTATCAACAATGTTTCGATGACATTGTCTGCAATCATGCAGACATATCGGAATAATATATATTTTTATTGATTTCTTTAAGAAAGTAATGATTAATAATAGCAACAGGGAGAATGGTAAAAATGGTTTATTGGTTAATTGATTAATGGTTAAGAGTGTGTCATTGCTATCTGTACATTTTTCCCATCTCTCTGGTAATTTGTGTATGCCCTCCCAGAAAAACCGTACATCTTTTTCGACATCTCCATAATTTTGAAGTGTTTAATGGAAAGTGAGTGAGACATTGATGAAAACAAATAGTAGTTGGAAGAGACCAGGTCTGGTGAGTAAGACTTCGCAGTCAAGTGCAGAAATAGTGCCTCTGACCCTTTTCGGTGTGTGTGTTGGGGCGTTGTCATGCTGTAAAATCACTTTTCCGTATCTTTTAGCCCATTCTAGTCACTTTTCAATCATTACATGGTTCAAATTGATCGTTTGTTGGCGGTAGCGAACGGTATTAAGTGTTTCAGCTGGTTTCAGAAGCTCATGGTACACGATACCCGTCTGATCCCACCAAATGTACAGCATTGATTTCTTTCCAAAGCGATTCGGTCTTGTGGCTGTTGTTTTTGATTTTCTGCATTTTAAGTTCTCGAAATACCCATTTTTCATCTCCAGTCACGATTCGATGCAAAAAGTATTTCTTTCATGTCGAAAAAGCAACATTTTGCATACTATTTTTTCGCTTTTCCATCTGTCCGTCGTTCAGCTGATGTGGCACTTATTTTCCTGCTTTTTGGATCTTTCCCATGGCATGTAAATGATCACAAAAGATTCAGCGCCCAACGTTTAATCTCTCTGCGATTTGTTGTTGAGTTTTCATTTCGTCTTCTTCCAACAATGCTTGCAATTCGGCATCTTCAAAATATTTCGGTTGACCTCGGCGTTCTTTGATTTTTAAATCGAAGTCACCACTTTTGAATCATCTAAACGAAAAAAAAAATCATCTAACTCCCACAGGCGTCTTTCATTGGAACATTGTAACAGTATGTTTCTGCAAGTATACGATGACTTTCATTTGATTCGAATTGACTTTTTATTTGCCTTGAAACTCGACAAGTTTACCGTCCGAAAAAAATATGACGCTAACTTGAAATTGTTTAAACATCAATGACGTTTTAAAGGTACTGTCGTAGCTAAATGACATAAGAGATTAGACTCTGCACCGACCTTTGTTTCCAGCGTCATCTCTTAAAAAATTAAGAATTATTAACCGCCACACCTGGTAGATGATATTGCACACTGTTGTGTGTGTAGTTGACGTGATTTTCATCAAAACAACATCAAAAATGTTGTTTATTTACAAAACCGGAAAGATGAAAATGTGCTTCATCAAATTGTGAATAAGGTTTTCGCGTTAGTCCAAAGGCGCCTTGAACTGACTACAACACTATATACGGTTAACATGATTTTGATATTTCAAAGCATGGACTATTTGGACTTTTTATGGTTGAAATTTCAAATCTTGTTATAAATATCGTGAAATCATATCTGAAATTTGCAATGAAACTGAATGACGACAAACAGGACTCCATGAACTCTTTCTAAATTTGTAGGCATACGTACAGTTGTTTCTTTACCTAGAAGGTTCTTTTCCAGTGCGGTGGTCCGTCCAGTGTTTACCAAAAATGTTAATCCATGTTTTGATGTTTTGAGAATAATCAAATTGTACTAGATATTTACTGTTAATATAGAATTGGCGACGATATAACAATTGAGCTGATTCATTTGCCGAATTATCGACAAATTCCGAATGCATTGGATGCCGCTCGATCTTAAAATAAAAACAAGACAAAAAACTATGCGTTCTGAAGAAAATATCGCCACTGTTGCTGGCAGTGTGGATGAAGATCCAAATTTAACAATTCGTTTATGGGGATCGTTACAGAGCGATGATAAATGATTACACTGGGGAACAGCAATTTTGTTGACTTGGATCTGTAACTTGTTTTTGACTAATTTTTCATCTCTGAATTCAAAAATATTTTAACGCAGTTTTTCTCTATCACGTCAAATTCTTAAGCTACAGCATACTCCTCATTTTACCTTAAAAGTGTACATACGAAAGGAAATAAGGTGAGATCTGACCAACTAGATTAGAATATTTTATTCATACAGAGGTTAACATATTATTAAAAGTTAAATTGTGTTTATACAAAAAATAAATAAAAGATATTATGGTAAAAATTTCTTCTTATAGCTTTTCCTGGAGTGTTCAGTTTGTGGACATTCTCGCTTGATGCTCCAACAGTAGTCAGCCATCATACTGACATCCCATCTACCTTGATACCGCGCTTCCATAACCTTGAGATCTTGGTGGAATCGCTCGCCCTTTTTATCACTAACAGCACCAAGATTTTCTGGGAAATTAGCAAGATGACTATGTAACAAATGCAGTTTGATGCACATGTTGCAACCAAGCTTTTTAAAGCTCTCCAAGAGTTGTTGAACATTTTCGATGTAATTCGGGGCTTGTGTATTTCCAAGAAACTCTTTAACAATATTTTTAAAAGCCAACCAAGCCTTTCAAGTTCAGTCATTGTTTCAGTGAAATCATCACGTGTTTCATCTTTAACGAGTTGCCGAATCTGTGGACCATCAAACACACCAGCCTTTATCTTGTCATGTGTCAGGCTAGGGAATGCCGAATTGATATACTTAAAGCAGTCTCCTTCAATTGACAAAGCCTTAACAAATTGCTTCATGAGACCTAGTTTTATATGCAAAGGCGGAAATACAATGTTTTTTCTGTCAACAAGTGGCTGATTTAAAATGTTTGGATCACCAGGTCTTAGGTCAGATCTTGGCGGCCAGTTCGATTACACCCAATGCTTCTCACGAGCTCTGTTGTCCCACATGCACAAAAAACAGTGATACTTGGTATACCCGCGATGCTGGCCAAGAAGGAAACAGACCAAGGTCAACACAAATGAGCCATTGGTGCATGTTATATTGCAACAAGTCAATTACTTTTTTTATGTCGCCATATTCTTCACGCAAAGAAACTGAATGACCTATTGGGATTGAACCGTATAAATTTCCATTATGTAGGAGAACACACTTCAAGCTACGCTTTGAGCTATCTATAAACAATCGCCATTCAGTTGCGTTATAGTTAGAAATGGCCAATTCTTTCATTAAACCTTCTAAGTTCTGGTAATATACAAATCCGTCATTATTTCTGAAGTACTGCTTAAATTCACTTTCTCTGGATCGATAGTAAGTGACTTTAGCTTCTTTGTCAAGCAATTTTTTTTCGTGAAGTTTTGATGCTAATAATTCCGATGCTTTTTTGGATAGTCCCAAATCTCGTGTTAAATCGTTTGATTCATGTTGATTGAATCCTTTACGAACAGAATCATTGGAAACTTTGAATTCTTCGTCGGTGGAGTCACTTCGATCTTCACTTGATTCACATTCTTGTATTTCTAAAGAAGGTAATTTTTGAAAAACTGGCACTGGAATTTCAGCTGAATGAAGCACAGGGCGTAAAGTTGACAGTAAACTCGGGTACTCAATTTTATGTTTGTTTTTCTTGTTGAATCCTGATGTTTTCACTATGCAAAAGTAGCAATCACTTAAGTGATCTCATGCGTAACTGACCGAACTAGTTTTAGATGACGCAACGTCACTCACGCCCCCACTCCTAGGTCGAAGAAGGTTCACCGGTAGGAGAGCAGTAGTGACTTCTGTGATTCGCCAAGCTTAGTCGGATGCGCAACAACTGTAGAGAAAAAACTTTACATGATAGAAAAAAACTAAATAAAGTTTTGGGATTAGCATGTCAGTTTACGTATAAAACAGCTTAAATATCGAACTCAACAGAAATTATTTTTCATATTGTTCTCCAGTGTTATTTAATTTGGTTGAATTTAAAGTTCCGAAAATAATGCTTTTTGAGAGTTCTAATTTCAATGTTATCTATTCTTGAATAAATACTACAGTATACAGATTAAAGTTTATAATGCTTAAATGAAATAAATTTGAATTGAAATCCATGAACCACTCATAGAACATTAAAACTTTTGTAAACAGTAAGTGTTTGAATCACCCGAACAGTATTACCAGAATAACTACTGGTGGAATCTAGTTTATGCGTAATTCCGAAACAATTGGCTATTTTCTTAGAAAATATACCGAAACGCCTCTAAGAAAACATCTCAACAATTCGGATAGAATGGAATTTTAGATTATTATATCTTCCACTAAAAGCAATTAAGTCGAAATGAACATTGCTCGGAAAATTTAAATTGCCATAATTGCTCTTGGAAGTGTTTCGAAAATTAAACTCCATTTTCCGAGGGCTGTCGCTAAAATAAAACGTTTGGGTTTTCGGCGACCGTCTTCGGTCGGTCTTTTAAAATAAACTTATTCAATATCTTGTTTTATATAAGAAAATAATTTTAAGGTTGTGTTTTTGTTGAATGTACCGAGTGTGGCGGTTAATAATTCTTATTTTGTTCTTTAATAAACACGTTCAATGTGGGAGAAAGATAAAAAATAGTTTATTCAATATATGCGATATCTCTAGCTGCACATTTTTCCTATCTGACTATCAATTTGTGGATGCCCTTTTGAGAGCATGGATTTTTTGAGATGATCCAGTCATCAAGCCATTTTTCGACATCTCCGTAATTGTTAGGGGATGGGGTTAAGTCTAGTCAGTACGGCGGGTGGGGTAAGAGTTCCCATCCAAGTCTAAAAATGGTGTCAATGTCTGCTTTCGTTGTGTGTGATGGGGCGTTTTCGGTGCTGTAAAGTAATTTTTCGTTGTCTTGTAGCTCATTATGGTCGCTTTTCGACCAATGCATGATTCAAATTCATTATTTATTGACGGTAGCGACGATTTGACTGATCTATTTTTAGAAAACTCGACAAATTTTGAACTTTTTAACCCTTATATAATAGACTAAAGGGTTTAAAATGATAAACAATTAACTAAACAACATTAGGTATTTTATTATGTAGTTGCATTTTTAAATAATTGAAATTAAGTAACACCTATTTTTATATTAGACATTAAAATTAGATCATAGCTTTGATCAACAGTAAAAAATAAATTGATTTAAAAGATTATTTCTAAGATAAATACAAGTTTTAGATCATTTAAGGATTTCAGGTCGTTATTCGCCATCACATGAGGTTAATCAGAGCCAACTGTATAGTCGATTTGACATCTCATTTTACAATGTTCCAAGCAAAGTGGATTCTTGCATATGTGGCACTTAAGCAAAGTAAGGCAAGTAAGTCAAAAGTAAGAATGTCCAATCAGGGTCAATTTAAACCTTGGTTGACAAGAGGTATCAGAATCTCGTCTATTACTTTAAAAGAATTGTATCGAACGAAATTATTATCCGGAGCCGAACAAGATGCTGCACATTATAGGGTGTTTTATTTTATTCTATCTATTTTACGTTCTATATTTCACGTATTTTACGTTCTATTTTACAATGTGAAACAATATTTTGAATCGGAGAACAGTCACGGAGAAGTCAAAAACTGCTTGGAAAATAATAAACAATAACATTCAAAATAACCGCAATACAAGAACTAACATAAGCACCATAAGGAGTGAAGATGGAATTACTTTGAAAGACAAGTATGAAATTGCTAGTTGTTTTAATAAATACTTACGGGTTTCGAAGTGGTCGATCTACACATTCAGCAATCTGTGAATTTTTAAACAAGATATATGCAAACATAAACGATAATTGCAAATGTGTTGGTCTGTTTATGGATCTAAATAAGAATTTCGATCTGGGGGATCACGCAATACTGCCGGACAAACTTCATGACTATGGCTTGAGGCATCGGGTGAGAGAGTGGTTGTAATCTTACTTGCTTGGCCGACACCAACTTGTACAGATTGATAAAGCAACATCTGAAAGATTAAGGATTATTTCTGGAGTGCCCCAAGGATCTGTTTTGGGTCCACTATTATTTTTAATTTTTGTTAATGATCTACCAGATGTTTGCAGTAGCGGAAATATGGTAATGTTTGCTGATGATAGCAGCTATTTAATAGGAAATAAAAACATGCAGGGAGCCATTGAAACGGTACAGGAAATGCTCAATAAATTTTATAGTTGGTTTACGAATAAGTTATCCCTTAACGTGGACAAAACCACTTTTATTGCATTTACTTCTCGAACACACACTATAACGTATGCATATTTACTAAAAATTAACGGTAAGTCTATACACCAAACATCCTGTATTAGATTTCTGGGTGTTCATCTGGATAACAGACTTCGCTGGGATGAACACATACCTGAACTATGCAAGGAATTAGCTGCTGCCTCATATGCTGTTTATAGGTTGAAACGAGTTGGTACCACGGATAATGTGCATTCATATTACTACGCAGAGTTTTCCAGTCGCGCTAGGTATGTTTTGATATTTTGGGGTGGGTCGCCTCATCTGATGCGTGTTTTCAAAATACAAAAAAGATATTTCGAATGATGGGTGGGGCGTAATTACTGGCAAGATGTGGACCATTTTTTAAACAATGCAGGATTTTGACTCTACTATCACTATATATTTTGGAGGTTACCATATTTGTTAGGCGAAATTTTGTAGCATTCGTGAAAAATACTGATTTTTACTACTATGACACACGAGGCTCTGATGAACTTGTTTTACCAATACATTCATGTAAGATAGTTGAACATAATGTTTACTATAGGGGTGTGAAGGTGTATAATGTAAAAGTTGCCACAATGATTTAAGCATATTCAGAGTGACAACGAATTTAAAAAATTAGTCCGCGAATTTCTTCAAGTTTTCAAGTCAAAGTTTTTATAGTTGAGAAGAATATATGTCGTATCAATAATTAGATTCAAGATTATCATATCATGCAAGATTATCATATCATGTATTGTTTCTGAGGTCGTGTCACTGAACATTCTGTCAATTCTGTCAATCCGATTTAATTATGGATATTTGTATTGTTGTGGGGATTGAATAAATACATTATTACATTATTAAATTATTAAATTATATAACTTATCAAGAATCAAATATTTATATGTAGGTTTATTCTCTGTTTGTACTTCACTCGAACTGGGGGTATAAAGGAAAAGGAAAAGATTTTTGGTTAGAGGCGCATCAGCATCTAAGGCTATTTAGCGATTGGACCTACAGCTTAACGTGGGTTCCGAACCCCGGTCATCACCTACCGACAAACCCAAGCCAGCACCCCCCTCAGGTTATAAAACCTTGGTTATGTGCCTACCCATAAGTCTATCGGGAAGCCTACAGACTGGCTAGTGACTAACGTAGAACACTTCTCAGAAGGCATCCGGCCTTACCCAGCATTTAACTGGCGTGACTGAGGGGTAATTCATTGTCGGATTTTACTCTCTTGCCTAGAAACAATCGCAGACATTTAGGTGTGGATATATGTGGGCGTGTGTGTGTATATGTGAGTGTGTGTGTAGGGTAGTAAGTAAGACGGACAGAAGAATTAAAGAAAAACACCCATCCGAGCGCTGGAATCGAACCAGCTACCTTTGGATTGCCAGGCAGGCGACTAACCCACCAGACTACCGCAACCGGCGAACTGGGGATATCTTCGTCATCATAACGCCTTTCTAGACCTCCCGAAATATGTGTAGGCAGTCCAGTATTATGTCTCCTATGCCTGTGTAGATGGTCTTGCATAAGTGAAACCGCAAGTTGGCGTAAAATTTTGAGCGTTAATTCTTTCCTTGTACAACATCGAGAAGAAAATTACCGTAGACCAACGTTTTGTAGCCCTAGAAACATAATATGCTGCACACCTTTAATCTACAATATCTACTCTGCATTTAGTAAAATGTTATTATTTCAGGTTTTTTTTGGTCGCCTGGTATCTCATCAATGTTGCCTTCAAAATGTAGAGTTGATAAAATATATACGTTGCTCTTTGGTTTAGGGATATATGAAACCAAGGTTGTGTCCTTCTGAAATCCAAACATGGCAGACTTGACCCCCTTATTTTTTCTTTGGGAAACCACTGGTATATGAGATTTATTGGATTTCAATGTTCGAACCAATGGCAACTTTTTAGATTTCAATTCGCTAATGAGATTGTGGCCATTGACCAATTGTCAATAGTTATATTCCTACCAGAATTTTCGTAATCGAATTTCGTCAATCGTAACATTTTCTCCTAGACTATAATATTTTTTACAATATTCAATGCAATATTCGAAACATTCTTTAATAGGTGCAAGTCGATCGTATGTTCTTCTATCTTGCTTCGTTTCATGGTCATCAAAACGTAGACAAGGAAGTAAAAATCTGAATCCTCTTATGCCCATAGATAGTCTGGAAAGCTCAACCTCATTACCATGTGTATTATATAATTCCTCTAGATTTAGATGAGATGCTTTATACACACCGGCGAGGTATAAAAGTCTAATAAACGATTTTATTTCAACTAAATCAGTTTGTTTCGCATCTCTTAGCCTAGAAAATTTGTTACATATATTGTCAGTGTATTTATTAGTACATTCTACTATTATATTAATTAATTATTAAAATTTAATAACTATTATATTAAATTTTGCTATCAAACAATAGAGACCAAACATCCAGAACATAATTCACATTTCTAGTTGCACCTTCATCCCAGGTGCCCAAGAATGTTTTGTGGCTCACGTCTCCTTGTTTGATTGTATGGTGTTTTTTCCACTTCCATGTATTTATATTTTTTTTGTGTCTGATTTGGTGAGCAAAATAGTCCTCATCCCCATCTAGATCAATTTCGGAACCAGGATCATCTTCATCACTTTATACAATATTTTCTTCTCCACAAACTTCTTTCATCTCTGTCTCTTCGTCGCTAGGGCCTGAAACTTCTTCTTGGTCGTTCCGCATGCGAATTATCTCATCAACAAGAGCTTTACTTTCCAAAGAGGACAGCTCTTCTGTAGTAGGTAATCTAGAAAAATAAACCAAAAAAAAAACATAAGAGTTGTTATATATATATATATATATATATATATATATATATATATATATATATATATATATATATATATATATATATATATATATATATATATATATATCAGGTGTCCCATTAAGGATGGATCGCGGCCGTATCTAGAAAACTATTTATCCCACAGCTTTGGGGAAAAAAAAATTGTACTAAAAATGATCATGAGAAATTCACCAAAAATATTTTTAAGCTTCTAAAACGACCGCAAGAGGGCGTGACGAGCTAAACATTTTTAAAAATCTTTTTTTTTGTGTATTTTCAACTTTGTTAACCGTAATTTGTTAACCGAGTAAAAAAAATTCTCAGTTATAATTAGCAAACTGTCTCCTACAACTTTGGTTTATGACATTTTGTCGTAACTTCGCGAAGTGGGAGTTTTACCTATTTAGATAAAAAGTCGTCTAATGTCCGTTTGCCATAACCGATTTTCCTCAATTTGGATTCATTTAAAAGGCAATTGCTGGGACAATCAGATAATCTGGGAGATAAATTATTTAGTTTATAAATGAAACCACGAGGTAGCGTTACATTCAACAATAGTTTTTTGAAGTTTTGTTCAGTTTTTTCAAATGGAATGGTACAGCTTTTATTACATGGCTAGAAAGGTAATTTAAAGAGGAATCATCCAGTGAAAACGCGAAATCGATATATCTGACATGTCAAAAGATATTTCGATTTTTCTGAAAAAATCAGTTATTATTTCACTACTACCTGCATTAAGTTAAAAAAATATTAACCTAATGTTTGGCTTCCTTCACACTTTACCCAGGCTTAGGACTGGTCCTAATTCTTCGTGCCATATTAATTTGGAGCGTGTTTAAAGGCCAACGGGCCAACAACGAAGATAATAATAATAACAACAGTCAAATAAAATTAACAGCACAACAGTCTAATAATTAACAGAATCTGAACTTTAACGCCTTTCTAAATGTTCAAAATGCCTTCCATCCTTAGAAATGCAAAGATTTATTTTTCGACGAGTACTAAAAATGGCAGCTTCAATTTCCGCTCTTGAAATGCTGGTTATTGAATTTTGAATTCTTTCAATCATGTTTTCTCGTGTGGTAGGACGAGTTTGAAAAACAAGGTCTTTTAGTCTTTCCCACAAGTAAAAACCGAGGACTGTCAAATCCGGTGAGCGCGCCGGCCACGAAAATAAACTACCCCGTCCTATCCAACGATTTGGAAACGAAGCATCCAAGAAGTTTTGAACCACCTGCGAGAATTGGGCAGGGCATCCATCATGCTGGTACCACATTTGTCTTCTTGTTTCCAACGAAACATCTTCCATTAGTTCTGGCAGTCCATTTTGTAAAAAATTTAAATATGTTTCACTATTCAAATGTCCATTAAAAATAAAGGGACCAATAATTTTGTCTCCCAAAACACCACACCATACGTTCACACTCCATCTATTTTGGTGGTTGATTTCTAACATCCAGTGTGGATTAGCAACTGCCCAGTAGTGCATATTATGTAAGTTAACGCCTCCATCACGGCTAAAAGTAGCTTCATCAGTACATAGTATGCGTTTTAAGAATTGTTTATTTCCACTACAAATATTTTTAACCAGTGACAATAGTCTAACCGTCTGTCGAAATCGTTATCCAAAAGAGCTTGGTGTAAGACAACATGATAGGGGTGCAGCTTGTTATCTCTTAAGATTCGATGAACGGATGTCTTGCTAATATCTAATTCTTCAGATATTTGTCTGATACTTAAATGGGGGTTGGTTTCAACATAAGCCAGAACATTTACGACATTATCTCCATTACGAATCGAACGTAACCTGGTGCGGACTGGATCTGGATGCACAATTCCTGTTTCTCGTAAGCATCTTGCTAGACGTGTAAACACCTTCTTCGAATAATGCCTTCTTTCGGGATATTGACTTGCATATTGCCGCTCTGCAATACATGCATTTTCAAAACATTGGAAATACACCGCCAACATGTCATAGGCCTCGTTATTCGTAAAAGGCATTGTTAGATATTATTATAATAATTATTAATAATCAATAAATGCAATGTTGAAAATGTAATGCATTTCAAAACTCACAAGTTAATTTGACTGTTTTTGTTTGTTTCCATGGTTCCCTTCTTACACTCTTTGTGTAATGTACCTAAGGATTGCATGCGTTTATTTGGAAACCCGGAAACGCATAATTTCATTCATCCATTCATTTAGTTTAAAAGAAAGAGTAGGTATATTTATTAATGGCTGATTTCAATATTCTGTCAAGTAGTATTTAAGCATAACAAAAGAGAAAATGCAACAATTGGGGAAAGGCATTTTTTCCGCTTATGTAATTAAATTAGAAAATATTATCAAAGTCAGGATTAGAACATTTATGATGATTGATACTGAATAGATAATTTTATTTTTTAAATAAAATTGTTGCAGTTGCGAACTGATTTTTTTCAGAAAAATCGAAATATCTCTTGACATGTCAGAGATATCGATTTCGGGTTTTCACTGGACGATTCCTCTTTAAATTACCTTTCTTGCCATGTAGTAGAAGCTGTACCATTCCATTTGAAAAAACTGAACAAAACTTAAAAAAAACTATTGTTGAATATAACGCCACCTCGCGGTTTTATTTATAAACTAAATAATTTATCTCCCAGATTATCTGATTGTCCCAGCAACTGCCTTTTAAATGAATCCAAATTGAGGAAAATCGTTTATGGCAAACGGAAATTAGACGACTTTTTATCTAAACCGGAAAACTCCCCCCTCCTAAGTTCTAGGAGACAGTTTGCTAATTATAACTGAACATTTTTCTTACTGGGTTAACACTTGAAAATACACACAAAAAATGTTTTTTAAATGTTTAGCTCGTCACGCCCTCTTGCGGTTTTAGAAGCTTAAAAATATTTTTGGTGAATTTCTCATGATCATTTTTAGTAAATAGTTTTCAAGATACGGCCGCGATCCATCCTTAATGGGACACCTGGTATATATATATATATATATATATATATATATATATATATATATATATATATATATATATATATATATATATATATATATATATATATATATATATATATATATAATGGAAAAATAAGTAATTAATCGAGTACGAAAAGCTTACTATCAGTCGCGGTGATCTGATAGATCAAAAATGTAAACTTCTAACATGCAATAGACTTGACGAATGTCAAAACACTACTGCCTCACTCCACTTAAATAATTAGGAAGCAACTAGAACTGTGAACTCATAATTGCCAACCTAAGGAATCCTGCAAAACAAAATATCCCATTCTGATCTATCAGATCGACTACGATTAACAGAGGGTTAACTGCTTAACCTGGTTTCAGAAGCTCATGGTACACGACACCCTTCTGATCCCACTATATGCACAGCATTATTGCCTTCTTTCCAAAGCGATTCGGTCTTGCGATTGATGTTGACGGTTGTCCTGGGTCAACTCATGATTTTCTGCGTTTTGGTTTCTTTCGTTTAATTCTTAATTTCTTTCATTTAATTTCAAATGTTGTTTTACTGTGATAACTAAATTTCGAGGACCAAGCGCCATTCTGTTTTTATGGCCATAGAAATTAAATTTAAAAAATTATTGATTTCCGAAAAAAACAGATGATTTATATAATGTTTACCGAACTGCAGTCCTTTTTTCCTTGTTTTTCTGACTAATAAAGGATGTCTTCCGGACACTCTTTTACACCATTTATGTATCCAAAATTACATAAATAATTTCTTGCCGTCCTGCAGACGTTGACTCCAGAATAAGGGGCAATGTCACTAGCTACTTGAAACGAAGCCATTTTTGCTAACAGAACCTAAGATTTGTCTCTGAATCCTAACTAACTGTGAGTGCTTTTGGTTATCTTTTTCTCTTTTCGTTTACAATATAGGCAATGATTTAATGTTTTTTTAATAAGAAAAGTTTTGTATATAAATTGGCTTTAAATTTTTGGCATTTTGCCGCAATTTCATGCTATTTCTTCTGAAATTAACTATTTCCGCACATGCTCCAAAAGCATCTCGCCTATTTTTTAGCCATTATTATCGGAATATTAACTTTGAACGAAACTTTGACACGTAATAGCGGCCACACTGTTTGAAATGTATATATCATTCCTAAACTGTTGTGTTTAATATATTGCGTCAATTCATTTCATCTGCGTCAAACATTCACGAATTGAGCTCTAGAGAAGTTGAAAGGTGACTCAAGTCTCCTTTTGGGGGAAAATAAATCTTTTCCGATGAAGCGCACTTCTGACCTAATGGGTTTGTGAACAAACTTAACAGCAGGATCTGGGTCAATGAAAGTCCTCAAATGATTCAGGAGCTATCTCTTGATCGTCAGAAAGTTTATAGAATATTTATAGAAAGTCAGAATATTTTTGGGCTGAAGAAGTAATGGGCCTTATATTGAAGACGATGGTGGTAATCGTGTTACTATTAATAGTGAACGCTACAGAAATAAACTAACAAAATATCGTTGTTCTAAACTGACAAATGTGGAGATAAACAATGTTATCTTTCAACAAGTTGGTACAACTTGTCATACATCTCGTCAGACAATCGATTTATTACAAGAAAAGTCTCCTGGACGCGTTATATCGGACGCGATCGAAAAAAAGATTGAACCTCTCAGAGAGGTTCTCAGCTGGAGAATAAATGCCAGATATCCTGGTGGATGAAGTGATACAGGCTATAGAATCGATAAAAAATGGCAAGGCTGAAGAAAAGGACAGTAAAACCGTTAAAATGCTAAAGTCTGGTGGTCAAAATTTATAGGTAAAATTTTACTCAAAATACCTCATAGAGCAAAAAGTACCCAATTTATGACAAAATGCTGAAGTAATTCATCTTCATAAAAAGGAAGCATAAGAATGTTTAACAAACTCCGCCCAGTAAGTATTCTGTTAGTAATGTTCATATATACTAAAGTCATATGTAGTAAAATTCATAAATGGTACAGTTTATACCAAGATAATAGCTAGAAAAATATTAAGAACACTGAATGACGCACAACCAAAAGAGCAAGTAGGATTCAGAAGTGGATTCAGTAAAATGTATCACTTACAGGTTGCCCAACAGGCCATAAAAAGGTACAATGAATACACCATGTCACTACGTTTGGCTGTTATCGACTATAAAAAATCATTTGATTCAATTTCAATGCAAGCCATAATGGATGCATTGCTTAAGCAAGATGCAGATACAGCCTGTGTAAACCTGCTAGGATTCATGTATGATGAAGCTATAGTTCACATTGATGATATAGTTAAATAATTCTATTCGCAAAATTAGTTTAAAAAACATTTATTTCACAAAAACGAAATTTAACAATCAAAGAGCTTTGGACTTGAACTAATATTACGAATATAACTAATACAACGTAAGTCAGCTAGAAAGTGAGTCTGAAAGGCTAGTTACATGATTTTATATGAAATTAAAGTAAATAGTTCTTGGTGATAAGCCTAATGGGAAACTAGATTACAAATTAGAACTTAGAACAAATGGTTCTAAGAGTTCTAAACAAAATAAAGGTGACAATAAATTACAGTTCTCGAAGGGATAGGCTAAACAAAAATATAAGTGTTATGTTAGAGGCCTCGCTGGTATATAAAATATAACTATATCGTTAAAATACCTTTTGTTAAAATCCATGTAGAACGGGGTGTATGGTAGAATAGCTTAAAGAGATATTCCGTAATGTGGATTGGGAACAGGATGGAATAAAAATCAATGGTGCATACCTAAGCCATCTTACATCAGCAGATGATATCGTTCTCCCCTTACAAGACCCAGATGAGCTATAAAAACACATACAAGAGCTGCAAAGAGTTAGTAAACAATTTGACTTGAAAATAAATCTGAAAAAGAGTCAGATCATGTTGAATAAATTAGCTGAAGACAAAAGACATTTTCCTTCAGTTAAAATTGTAAACAGTTGATTTAATCTAATACTTTTTCTCCCACTGTATATAGTGACATTATTATTATAGCTATAATTTAGGAAACTTTCACACTCTTAACACTATAAACTTACATTTTATTTGTCTTATAAATAAATAGGCAGGCGATACTCAATATATACAAAACAGAAAAACAAACAGGCAAAAATAAGGAAAGGAAACCAAGAGAGATCTGATCGAACAATAACCAGATTGTGAGTAGACCATCTCCAACCCACTGTATGGAACGAAATCGTCCAAAAGATAAGGCAATCTTCGCTTTTCTAAATCTTAAAATGTTTATTTATTTCACGTTTTACGAGCTGCATATATGTTAATGTAAACCACTTCGGAAACCAACGAGTTATATATGGCTAACGGTATAACGTATTTACTGGCTTAAGTGCCTTTACAATTTCCATAATTCGAAAATGTACATTTAACATTTTGTTATTTTATTGGGAAATTATTTACTTACTGTCTGAAGTTTATTATTCCTGTCTAGGTTCGTTTCTTTATTGTTTTGTCAATTAACACTTTTGTTCTTGCTGTAATTTATGGTATTGTGGTAATATACGAGAGTTAATGTATTGGGTTATTATACGAATTATTGTCATGAACACTGATATCTATTCAGATGAGATAAAATTTTATAGAGTAATCTTGAAAGATAATTCAGAACGTGTTAATATTTGCTAATAACTAAAAATGCATGCAATTGTATAGGCAACCAATAATATCGTAGGCCACATTGACAAATTAAAATATCACCTTTGAAAATGTTAACCATTATCAACGGTTCCTTTGTATTAGTGAGACCGAAATATTTATGATCTATGCCATATATTCATAGCATTGTTACATAGCATAAAAAAGTACCATGAATACCTATAGAACAGACTCCTGATATAGCCAGCTCATACTGGGTGGAAAAATGTCATGCAACAATTTTGTTTTGGTGTCATTTTTTTTCGTAATATTTATGACATTTTGAGTTTGGTTGATGTACAGTGCAGACGGGCAAGTTTTATTATAGATAAATACACGCTAAAAACGCAGTGAAATTGTAATTTACGTATTTGAAATTGTGTAAATTTATTTCCAAAATTATTGCAATTGAACGCACATTTAGGCGAAAATATCCTAATCGTTCGTCGCCTCATAAAACGATAGATTATCGTGTATTCAAGCAGTTTCAAAAATTCGGAAATGTTGGAGATAGGCCCCACATCGGAAGTACAAGAACAGTGTGCAGCTCTGAAAAAATTGCAAGTGGGGCGCACAGTGTGGAGGTTTCCAGAAATGTCGATTCGACTTGGTGGTTCACAATTGCGAATTTCTCCACCCAGTTTAAGCCAAATTTCGAGAGGTAACTTGAATATATTTTCCTAGAAGATTCAACTTGTTCAAGACCTATTGCCTGCAGACAAGAATCAATGATTGGAATACTATAGTGTCATCATAATCCATCATTTCATCAAATTGAAAAATTTTCAAGCAATATTAATAATGAGCTATGTAGCTCATTTTCATCAAAATGGCCAGGAGAATAAACATAATAGCCATTTCTGGGCAAGAGGGAGAATTCCCGTCACATTCATCAAATGTCATTACATCCAGTTACAGTATTGCACGATATTCATGCTAAAAACATCATTGAGACAAAGCATTTTGAAGACGATATTGGAAATACAGTTACAGTCAACGGTGAACAGTATAGATACTTGTTTCCAAACTTTTTGGTAGCTCAATTAGAAGAGCAAAAGTCGAAAAATGTCTGGTTTCAACAAGATTGTGTCACAGTACACACTCATGTGAAACAATCAACATTTTTCCTAATCGTTTACTTTCTGGAAAGGGAGATTTATTGGGGCAGCTAAATTTCCTAATCTCCTTATGTCCGTCTTATGGGTCTTCTTAAAAAATTTTGAACCAATTGAATAAACAAATAGCAACTATTAGATTCAACCTCTTTTATTAATTTTGTGAAATGGACATCTTTTATAAGCTGCTTTATTTGAGAATCATCCAACATTCAGACCTTACAGTTATTCCATGATAAGACTAGGAAACTTACATTATAAGTAGTGAAAACAAAGTTTGATATGTAATGCTGGAAAGATGATTTTATCTCTTTTAAACAACAGGTTGATTAAGTTTTGTTTCCAATGAGTTATAATATTTCTTGATAGTCAGTTTCTCTTTATCCAGTACTAATGTTTAGCTCTGCCCTTTAGATATTCCTGAGACTTTCCGAACAGTTTCCCATACACATTCAATGTTTTTAGCATATCTTGGCTGCTCATGGTCTGCCTTCTCTTCCAGCATCAACCACAGTTCCAGGGTTTTCGCATTTTATTACCAATTTACGAATTGTGCGCTTAAATGAAACATCTTTAACGTTACAAATTAGCAGAAATTGACGTTATTTTCAGTTTTTACCTTATTTTCAAAGAAAAAACAAATAAGAAATAGCATAAAGATAAAATAAGATCTTTTGCGCCACCTTAAATTCTTCTATAAACATGGGTCCTATTCTGAACTGTTACAGAGATTCAGGGATACACATATTTATGGATGGATGAATGTAATAAAGAGTGAGAAAATGTACCTTTACTTTTTTACTGCTTAGCAACAATTGTTTATATCAGTTAATTATTAGTTTGTCATTAGTTATTTCATTGATACCATTATGCCTTCGTTATTTCATCGTGAATATGTTGATATATTATTTGTTTATGGTTTTTGTAACGGAAGCACAAATCGCGCAGTCTCCGAATATCAGCGTCGTTTCCCGAATCGGAGACTGCCAAATAGAAGGGTTTTTGAACAAGTTTTTATCACTGTTGGAGAAGTTTTTATCACTGTTGGAAATGTAACTGTAACTGAGCGGTAATTGAAATTTAATCCTGAACAAGAAGAGGCAATCCTTGACATCGTTGAAACGACCCAAGCATAAGTACAAGGCGGATTGCAGATATTTACCAAATGACAAAATCGTCTGCTTGGGGAACTCTTCACATGAATTGTTTATATCAATTTCATTTACAACCGGTGCAACATTTACAGGATGATGATTTTGCGATAAGGATACAGTTTTGTAACTGGATAAATTCAAATCGGAGATTATACAAGTATGTTCTGTTCACCGATGAAGCGCAGTTTACTCGTGATGGCATAAATAATCTTCATAATGAACATCGATGGTCCGATGAAAACCCTAACGCTAGGGTTGTACATAATTTTTAACATCGATTTAGTATTAATGTGTAGTATAGTATGCTAAAAAATGAACTAATCGGTCCATTCATATTCAACGGTCATCTTACAGGAGAAGTTTACCTAAATTTTCTGCAGAATCATTTGCAAAACCCGTTAGAAAATGTTCCACTTAATGTACGACAAAACAAAATTGGCCAGTTAATTCGCCAGACCTTAATCCTCTATATTATTGTCTTTGGGGGTGGATTAAATCTTTGGTATATGCAACTAAAGTAGACACTAGAGATGCATTACTCGACCGGATAGTAAATGCAGCAGCAGTTATAAGGAACAGACTCGAATCCATTCACAGAGCAACACGAACGTTCATAAGAGAGTTGACAAGTGTTTGGAAGTAAATGGTGGTATTTTTGAAAACTACCAAACGTAACCTAACTATTTATTTTAAAAGTGATATTAAAAAATTCTTAAACATTTGAATTTTTGTTTACCCCTGTATATCTGTAACAGTTGAGAGTAGGATCCATGTTTATAGAAATTTATATATTAAAATTTGTATTAGCTCTAAATATTGAGCAACTATTTAACAATATTTCCTCGTAAAATACAAAAGTAAAAAAAATCTCATGGACTAATCTGATATTTTCTATTATTTTAGATATTTGGAGAAGTGCGAAAATTATTTTTGGATTTAATTATCAAAGAAACAAAGCTTTAAGCCTTACTTCTATATCTGGAGGATAATTCCTCGCACGTAGCGATAACATTGATATTAAAATTTCATGAAAAAAAAGACGCAACTTTTTATTAAAACGAAGCCGTACCATTTATACGAACGCTCAGCAAAGAAGTCGTATATTCTTGTTTTTCCGCTTTGTTTGAAGTAATAAGACCGCCCCTGCAGCTTAATTTACCACTTAAAACGATTTAATTTTCGTTTTGGAAGAAATAAAACGGCCATTAAGCCGAAGAACGAGACGGAGAACGAGAAACGTCGAGGGAGAGAAAAAATGAAATTCCTTCACGCAAAAACCGCAGTCCGGCGTTGATTATGTTATTACGCCTAATTCGAGGTTGTTTTCCAAAGAATGATGTACGTTTGCCGGCGGGTGGTCTACTCAACTACTCAGTTATGCAGCTCCAGTATCAACTCAACAGAATTTTTTTTTCATCCTAGCTTTAATTTTATTCGGTCAGGAACAACGTTTTAATGTGAGAAATGTTGGTTTACTGCTAGCACTAGAAGATCTGAAGAAGTGGTAATTGTTGCGTGTGAATTCCACACAGCACCACCTAAAAGATGTTAATTCGTGATCTACGTCTTTCTGAAATGATATAGCTATCTTGCATTCTGAATATAAAACCTTTTCAATTAATTTAACTGTTTTGACTGTACTAAAACGTCGATTTTTTAAAATGTGGTTTAAGTTCAGTAGAAATGAAAACGGAAGACTAAAAAGTATAACAGTATGAAAAATACATTTTTTAGATTAATTTTGTACTTTTTTTGTATACAATAATTATGTACTTAATAATTATGCTATCGATGTACGGTGCAACGATCGACCAGTGCTATCCCATCGATATTCTCGATTCATAGATGAGAAATCTCGCTATCCCACAAGTCAGGGGTTTTGAAGTAGTTTATCTGGCTAAAAGCGTATATCCGTTATACAACAAGCTACATTTAGGCTTTCTCTAAAGATTACTAGCTTTTTTTCCCAAATTTTAATTTTATTCAGTCAGAAACAACGTTTTAATATGGAGTATGGTGAACTAATACTAAAAGATTGCTCTAAAAGATTCGAAGAACTGGTAGTTGTCACGAGTGAATTCTCCACACCATCACCTAAAAGATGTTAATTCGTGATCTACGTCTCTCTCAAAAGACATCGTCCACTCACATTCAGAATATACAACCTTTTCAATTAATTTAATTGTTCTAATTGTACTAAAACGCCCATTTTTGAAAATGTGGTGTAAATTCAGTAGAAATTAAAATAGAGACCTAAAAATGTACAACAGTATGAAATATTTATATATTTTTTTAATTAGTTTTGTAATTTTTTTGTACACAATAATTATGTTATCGATGTACGGTGCATCGATCGACCAATGCTGTCCGATCGATATTATCGATTAATCGACAGGAAATCGGGCTAGATAGTCATTTCCCTTAAAACGCATGGCTTGTGAGATCACAAGCCATGCGTTTTTAAGGTTTCTCTGAGGCATTATCGTCCATGTCTCTGGGAGTATCTAGTTTTCAGTTGATATTTGGACGAGCTTTGAAATACGGCCTAACGAAAGCGCTGCAGTAATTGTGTTACATAACAGGCTGCATTTAGGCTTTATCTGAAGTTACTAGCTTTTTCGCTCGTAGCTTTATTTGTATACAGTCAGGACCAGCGTTTTAATATGAAGAATGGCGAGGGCCATTTTTTCAAGAAAATGACGATGGTAAAACGTTAAATGACAATGGCGAACGCTACTGCAATATATTGGGGTCATTTTTGAACTTTGAACAAGATGGCACCACGTGTCATACATTCAAATTTTCTATTTGTTATGGATCCGTTTTGATATGAAATGATACGAAGGTCGTTCAATGAGTTCTTAGGAAATCCAAAAGACGCGCTCGTAGCATCGAAAATAGTTTGTTTTTAGTAAGCATCATTATTCACCACATAGCCGTCAAAGTTTCAGTCACATGGTGTCATTTTTATTGTCAATTGAAGCAAGAAACTTTTGTTTATTAAGAAAAATTGAAAAAAGTGACTTTCGAGTTGTGATTAAACATTTTTATTTAAAAGGCCGAAAGAGATCAAAGCTGAGTTGGATGAAGTTCATGGGACGTCTGCTGTTGTGTTTCCAACTGTTTATAATTGGGTAAATGAGTTTAAACGTGGCCGTACATCCACAAAACATGAACATCGTTCGGGACGTCCAGTGGAAGTGACTACTGCCGAAATAATTGACAGAATTCACGACCTGGTTTTAAGTGATCGACGAATCAAAATGCGCGAAATAGTTGAGGCCACAGGCTTATGGCAAGGTATAGTGTTTTCAATTTTGCACGAAAAATTGCGTGTGAAAAAAATTTCGGCTAGATGGGTGCAGCCTTTGCTTTTAGTGGAGAATAAACGCAACGTCGTGTGGTCGACTTTGAGGCTGTTTTGGCGCATTTTCGTCGCAATCCTGATGAGTTTCTGTATCGATACATAACTGTGAACTAAACATGGATACACTACTGAACTCGAGAGACAAAGAAACAATCAAACAGTGGGTTTTTGAAAGCGAACAGGCTCCGAAGAAGGCGAAGACGGTGAAATCGGCCGGCAAGGTTATAGCAACAGTTTTTGGGATACACGCAGAATCATCTACACCGTTTACTTGGAAAAACGAAAAACAATAACTGGATAGTATTATGCGTCATTATTGTACCGGTTGAGTGAAGAAATCAAGAAAAATCATCCTAATTTGAAAAAGAAGAAGATCCTCTTTCATCAAGACAATGCACGGGTACACACCTGTACAGTTTCAATGGCCAAAATCATGGAATTACAGTTCGAAATATTATAACATCCACCATATTCACCGGATTTGGCTCCCAGTATTTTTTCCAAACTTAAAAAATTGGCTCAGCGGACAACGGTTCACATCGAACGAGGAGGTCATCACCAAAACAGATGCCTATTTTGAGGAGCTTCCGAAATGTTACTTTTTAGACGGCTTAAAAAAGTTGGAGAAACGCTTGGAAAAGCATATCGAGCAAAAAGTATTATGTGAAAAATAAAAAATCTATTTAAATTAATTTGTTTTTCTATCTTTTTCTAACGACCCTCGTAATATTCATTGGCCTTCAAAATCAAATCTTTCTGCCATACCAAACCAATACTAAAAGAACCGAGGAACTGACAGTTGTCACATGTGAATTCTCCACAGCACCACCTAAAAGATATTAATTCGTTGTCTACGTGTCTCTCAAAAGATTTCGTTCAGTCACATTTCTGAATAGAAAACCTTTTAAATTAATTTAACTGTACTAAGACCTCGATTTTTGAAATAACACAGTATCGCCATGAAATACACAGAAATTTTAAAATTAATCTAGTTTCACAGTTTTACTATTTTTTAATTCTACAGTATATTATCTTAAAATATATGAATGGGATTTCTTTCTTTATATAAGGTGAATTTTATTCAGTAAAGACAACGTTTTAATTTGAGGAATGTTGGTTTGCTTGCACTAGAAGATTCTAAGAACTGGCAGACGTCATCGCATGTTAATTCGTGATATATATCTTTTTCAAAAGACATAGCTCTCTCACATTTCTGAATAGAAAACCTTTTAAATCAATTTAACTATACTAAAACCTTGATTTTTGAAATAACACAGTATCGCCATGAAATACATAAAAATTTCAAAAATTAATCTAATTTCACAGTTTTACTATTTTTTAATTCTACAGTATATTATCTTAAAATATATGAATGGGATTTCTTTCTTTATATAAGGTGAATTTTATTCAGTAAAGACAACGTTTTAATTTGAGGAATGTTGGTTTGCTTGCACTAGAAGATTCTAAGAACTGGCAGACGTCATCGCATGTTAATTCGTGATATATATCTTTTTCAAAAGACATAGCTCTCTCACATTTCTGAATAGAAAACCTTTTAAATCAATTTAACTATACTAAAACCTCGATTTTTGAAATAACACAGTATCGCCATGAAATACATAAAAATTTCAAAAATTAATCTAATTTCACAGTTTTACTATTTTTTAATTCTACAGTATATTATCTTAAAATATATGAATGGGATTTCTTTCTTTATATAAGGTGAATTTTATTCAGTAAAGACAACGTTTTAATTTGAGGAATGTTGGTTTGCTTGCACTAGAAGATTCTAAGAACTGGCAGACGTCATCGCATGTTAATTCGTGATATATATCTTTTTCAAAAGACATAGCTCTCTCACATTTCTGAATAGAAAACCTTTTAAATCAATTTAACTATACTAAAACCTCGATTTTTGAAATAACACAGTATCGCCATGAAATACATAAAAATTTCAAAAATTAATCTAATTTCACAGTTTTACTATTTTTTAATTCTACAGTATATTATCTTAAAATATATGAATGGGATTTCTTTCTTTATATAAGGTGAATTTTATTCAGTAAAGACAACGTTTTAATTTGAGGAATGTTGGTTTGCTTGCACTAGAAGATTCTAAGAACTGGCAGACGTCATCGCATGTTAATTCGTGATATATATCTTTTTCAAAAGACATAGCTCTCTCACATTTCTGAATAGAAAACCTTTTAAATCAATTTAACTATACTAAAACCTTGATTTTTGAAATAACACAGTATCGCCATGAAATACATAAAAATTTCAAAAATTAATCTAATTTCATAGTTTTACATTTTTTTTTTAATTTTGCAGAATACTATCTTTAAATATATGGATGGGATTCCATTCATTTTAAATGTAAAATAAAACCAACAATTCGAGAAAAATAGCATGCTTAGCACCAATAACTTGCTTGCTTCAGGTCAGTAATCTCAGAGTAAGACCCTGGATTGTTGAAATTGACTTTGTCCTTGAAGAAGCCCAACAGGAAAAAGTCGAGGGGTTAGATCGCATTATCTTGCGGGTCACTGAATATCACCATTTCAAGAAATGATGCGACCAGAAAAACGTATCCGAAATAAATGCAAAATTTATATGAATGACGCGTGGCACCGTCGTGAAAGGACCTACTGCTCAGGTGCATATTATCCAATTGGAGCCATAGTTTGTTAACATATTGCGGTAGCATTCGCCTTAGACATTTAGAGGAAAGGAAGCTAATTTGGAATACTTTTAAGGCTTTTAAGAAAAATTATAATAACGTTAATTTCAGGTATATTAAAATAAAGACTACGTATAATGCAAAATTATAACATTTTACGATTTATTAATAAAGTTCTAGCTAGTTCTTCTTTAATTACAATAAATAAATATTTTTAAGTCACATAGCTGCGTGGTTTGGCCAATATGAATAGAATTTGGAATATTCTAAATTATATTCATATTTAAATAACCATCTGTTTGTACTCCCACACATACATCTAACACAAATTTTGTAATTATTTGCAATAATCACCGACATACCAACCGGTGTCATAGCCAGCGCGTTCGCTGTGCATCCAGACTTCGCACATAAAACATTACACCTACTCACAATATTTTCGATTGCAAAAGGAACAATTACAATTCTCTTCGGTATGTTGTCTTAAACCATCACGGTAAGATAGTTCCTCTTCTGATTTGTCAGAAATAAGTAGCCTCATTATCAGAGTCGGTGTTGTTTTCACGTAGAACCTGTCTTTTAGCATCCTTGGCTTTGCGTTTATCTTTTTTCTTAACACTCTCTTCATCTTTCCTTTTATATTTCACCTTATCTTTTCCCATACCTTTCCTCTTACTTGTCTCTTTGCCTTTTTCCTTGCGTTTCTCTTTGTCCTTGTCTGCATTTAGGTCTATTCTTTTCAGTTTCTCAAACTTTCTTCTTCTTGTAGCTCTTTTTTGTAGGGTGAACTGGATATAATTGATTTGCTGACTTGCGACCTGGATATGGTGCTCGTTTTCTGGACATTGGAATTGGCGAGATATGAAATGGTCTTATAAAGGGACTGAGACAAGAAAGACCTGGAGTTACTCGGGTAGCTTTTAATTGTAAAGACGATTCAAATTCTCCTGGAATCTCTCTGTCATTTTTTGATTTTAATAATGGTGCTGTTGGATTTGGTTGAAGACTTGCAGATTATTCCTGTGTTTCTCAGACATTTAGGTCGGATTGATCCTGTTCAAGTAATTCTTCTGTAATATCAACTGACGATTTTTGAGCTGCAGCAAGATAATCTGATTCCATAAAAACATCTCTCTGGAATGAATATATATTACCAACAATGAACACTTTGGCTGCGGTTTCTCCAGTCTGGCATTTGTGATATTCGTTTTCTAATAATTCTGCAATGTCGTAATCTATTAGTAGTTTATTATTTACACACAACAATATACCAAATTTGTTCACTGTAATGGGTCTTAAGGAGACCCATGACGAATTTGTCCATCCACGATATCAATATTCTTCGTGCGACTGAAGTGGCCATCTAATAAAATAAGGACTGGTGAGGTTTCAGTTGCTTTTACATAGTCAATGAAATGCTGAAGTCACTATGTGAACGAATGTGTTTTAATTCAGCCAGAAGGATGCGGTCATTCGATTACTCCCACAGGAGTGCTTTTCATTAAAATTTCGCCCGTTTTTCTGAGTAAAAATCATTATTGGCAGCACAAAAATACCGGCTCATACAGGTGACGATAGTAATGAGAGACCAGACCATCTTTCAGTACATGTCATGTGGCTAATTTGCTTTTTGCCACGGCGGGAAATAATTTTTGGATACTTGAATTGAACAATAGACAGCTCCTTTTCATCTACATTAAAAATCCGGTTAGTCGTAAATAGTTATTCATTGTAAACTTTTTCAAAGTTATCATAAAACTCATCCATTCTTGTTTTTGTAAATCCATTTGCTCGAGCAAAATACGTTTCAGTTGGATGTCGTATCGTCAAAACGTGCTTGTGCCTTGAGAGAAAACCTTTCAACCAATATCTGCCATCTCGTTCGTCATGAAATGGATGGGCCATATTATTTTTAGCGGCGAATTGGTATGCTAGTCTTCTCATGTCCATTTGGGTCAATCCACATAAATTTTCTTCCATAACAAGAGTGTATTTCACCAGATTATAATCTCCTCATAAGCTTTTATAAAGACTGGCTAACGACCAATCTTTTTGATGAGTAGATTTTCTGTTGACGGAAATGCCCCATTATGTTATCTCTAACTGCAACTACCGCAGCAGCGATATCTTCTTTACTCTACCTTTTTCGTTTTTTTGTATGTATTGGCTGAAGATGTCATATCTAAAATAAATTATAACAAATATATCACAGTGTATGTAATTTAGAACATCCCAAATTCACTTCACATGTCGCATTCCAAATAGGAAACATACCCACACTTAATCTTAAACCTGTTATCAACTATTTATATAGATAATTGAAAATAGACTACCTCATACTTGTGTTTTTTTAATAGATAACGTTGCTGAACTAATTTTTTTATTGCACTTCTTTTCAATTTACCAACAGTATTTCAAATTAGCTGTTACCACACCACACTGTAACTGGAGGTAAATGTAAATGTTCATCTGCAATCACACGAGGATTTTTGCTTCCCTAAATCCTACAATTTTGCTTGTTCCTGTCAAGTGGGAATTGAACAACGCATTAAAATTGTTGAATTATTTTATGAAAATAGGCGTTCAATGGAAAACGTTTTTAGAAAATTATGTGATATTTACGGTTTACACAATCGTCATTCTGAAATCTCTATCAATCGAATTATTCAAATATTTCAAGAAAATGGTTGGTTCACTCGAGGATTTTTGCTTCCCTAAATCCTACAATTTTGCTTGTTCGCATAATCTGTCAAGTGGGAATCAGCTTCGTCGGAAAGCATAATTTTATTGCAAAATTCTGCACTATTTCTAACTTCATCAAAGATAAAATTAGCACGGCGATGCTAATTCTAGGGGCTTTAACTCTTCAGTTAGTTGAATTTTATACGCGTACAAGGCCAGATCTTTGTTCAAAATTTGATGCAGAGACTTTTTTTTGTATTCAACTGTTGAGATCGATGACGAACTGAGATTCTGGGATTTTCGCCAAAATGGTCAACATGTTCAATACTCGTGCAATATTTTCATTGGATGAATACTACGTGGATGCTCTGGCACCTTTAAATTAAGAACTGATCCGAAGAACTCAAATTTTCGAATAAGATTGCGAAATGCGTTATCACTTAGAACATTATTACGCTTAAATATTATACGAAGTTTACAAATTGTTTTCACACAAGAAAAGGAATTTTCGTAGTAAGTTTGCATAATTCTAACGCTTTCTTCCGTCATAAAATCATAATTAAATCCATAATTTAATTGCCGGGTCTCTAGATGGCAAATGCGAGATGTAAAATTTCTAGATTAAGTCATTGAAAAGTGGCGCTAAATTTAAATCCCGAAGTACTTATTGGGACATATTTTATAAGTACCCTTCGCAATAATGGGTTAATCCAATATAAGTTAAAAGATCTAATAAATAGATAAATCAAACCATCAACGAGCTTTAATTACACAAAAAAAGCCAGAACAAACAGAATATAGATAAGATAAGGAAAGCGTGGAAAAGGAGGAATTAATACTACAATTTATGTTATTTTTTTAATTTACGACTTAAATCTCGAAACTAATGGGCGTGTTCTGTTGTAAACTTTCTTTAAATATACTATCCAAGTTGTAAAGTAGATAAACATTACGATTTTCCAAGGATTTCAATGAAGAAACTATATTTTGCCTCGATTTATAATATATAATTAAGCTTAAGGAAAAAGTAAATCTTAGTTCAAAACTTGTAAAGTTTCGTATTTTCCATTGTTTTTGGTTTCATCATAATTCAATAAGATAATTGTTTCTTTGCAAATAAAGCTGGCTCTAGTTCTCTAGTAAAATATACCGCATGTGAATTGTAATAAAGGGTCTTTTAAATCGACCAGCTTTTTTAATTCTTGAATAAAACATAGATGGCTTTGTGAATTTTCCTAGGTCTAGTCTCATTTCAGAAGTATAATATATGACATAGGCGTTCAAACGGCGTTCAATGAAAAATGTTTTTAGACAATTACGTGATATTTACAGTTTGCACAATCGTCATTCTGAAAGGTCTGTCAATCGAATTGTTCAAATATTTCAAGAAAATGGTTGGGTGGAATATAAAAGAATAGCAATATAGAGACGTAGTGGTCGTTCACAAGAGCATATTGATTTGCTACGTGAAAGTGTTGCTGAAAACCCAGAAATTTCCATTTGTGGACGTTTACAACAATTTGACCATGTTTTGAATCCACAACATGGCGTATCTACGAAAGCATTTAGCTCTAAAAGTATATAAGGTTTAAATAACACAGGAACTAAAGCGACTGGATCATCGAAATCTTCGTGCATTGATCAATTGGATCCAAGAACAAACAGATTATTTTTCTCAGATATGTATGTCGATATAGTGAGATAATAACTGGATTTTTGTTGGTTGAATTGAATTATATTGATCTTGACGATATGCGGTTCTAACAGGATGGTGCTGCGCCTGACTCTGCTAAGAAAAACATTTTCTGGGCGAGTTATTGCAAGAAACGGTGATGTTAATTGTCCACCATGATCATGTGATTTGACACCGTTGGACTATTTTCTTGGGGGTTACGTGAAAAGCCAGGTCTATTAGAATAATCCACAATCGATTCATCTCCGTTGGTGAGATAGAGCCACGCTTATGCCAAAATGTTTGATAACATTTTAAGGAATAGCGTGGAAGTCTGTGGAGCTGCATGAGGTAGTCATTTGGCAGATTGTCTTTCGTGTTTAAATGTCATACAATATGCTTCAATTATCGATAAAAAATGTTTTGAAATCAAGGCCAATTTACGTGTTTTATCCAAGAATGAAAAAGCCGCGAACCTGTTATATGACTGCACAAAGTGAAACTTGGTAATCAGTTTCGCGTACCACGATAAATGTTTGCTGATCTTTATTTATTAGTTAGTTTTTTTTAGATTATGATTATTATTATAAACGAATTGGCTACTCTGGCCATTTAGCATCTGTTTTTCCCAGTATTTCATAAAGCTCCATTAAAGTTGGGTAGACTGTAAAGGATTTCCATACCCATCCTAGGATTCGAGCCTGAGATCGTTGGATTGTCAGAGGAGTTTAGCCCTTCTGACCACTACGGTTGGATATTTGTTAGTGATCGGTATTAGTTTACTTCGGGGGAGGATTAATTATAAATTTTATTAGACTCGAAGAGACTTCACGATACTGGTTAGAAACGTTTCGTTAGTTAACGAACATGGTTAGAGAAACGCGCATCGAGAAGTTTAAAAAAGTGATTTGGTGTTTAGTGGTAAATCACTTCTAGTATAGTGTTTCACACCGAAGGTACCAATGAAATTTATCAATGTCGAAACATTTTGCACTTCTGTTATTTCACATTAGGAGCATTTCTTTGGATACTTGTTTGTTTAAATCGAAATGCCACGTACATCACAAGAGGTTTTTGCTAATGGACTTATTTTTGGAATATATTTATACCAATCTAGTGCGAGAAAGAAAAGGATTTTTTCAATGGGATTCGTTCTTTGTTATACGAAGGATGAGGGTTGTTCGAAAAGTTCCCGGTCTGACAAAGATTCTAGAAATTATTTTTTAACTTAGCCACCTTAGAAATGCAATACATTTACGATACAAACTTTTTAATACGGTAGATAATATGCGACAAATTAGCAAAATATGCGGTTATATCACTTTCGATCCCATTATTTGAAATTAATCTTCCAGTGAGCCATTTCTTTAGATTTGAGAAGAAGCAATAGCGGTGAGCTAAATCTGGTGAATATGATATATGAGGAAATAATTCGAAGCATAGGTTATGGAGTTTACCACGTGCGGCGGTTAATAATTCTCCTTTTCTTCTTAGAAAAAAAACACGTTTAATTTGGAAGAAAGGTAAAAATGGCTTATTCAAAGTATGCACCATCGCTAGCTGCACATTTTTCTCATCTCTCTGACAATTTATGCATGTCCTCCCAGAAAAACCGTGCATCTTTTGAGATGATCCAGTCATCAAGCAATTTTTCGACATCTCCGTAATTGTTGAAGTATTTCATAGAAAGTGTTTAAAATATCGATGGAAACAAGTGGTGATTGGAAGGAGCCAAGTCTGGTGAGTACATGTAACCAGGTGGCCGGAAGGCCCAAGAGTTCCCAGCTATGTGCAAAAATGATCTCTGGCCGCTTTCGCTGTGTGATGGGGCATTGTCATGCTGCAGAATGACTTTCCGGTAACTTGTAGCCCATTCTGGTCGCTTTTTAAATCAAAGAATAGTTTAAATCGATCATTTGTTAAAGGTAGTGAACGGTATTAACTGTTTCATCTGGTTACAGAAGCTACCAAATGCACAGCAGTGCCTTATTTCCAAAGGTATTAGGATTTACGGTCCATGTTGATAATTTTCCTGGGTCAATCCACGACTTTTTGCGTTTTGGTTTCTTTTAATTATCCTTGTCATTAAAATAAACAACTAAGAGAGCTCATTTTCATTTTCTTTTGCTTCCTACAGACTCGAAATTTATCCATTTTTCGTTTCCGGATACGATCAGATGAAAACAAGTATTTCTTTTATTCCAAGAGCGTAAAACTTCGCACACCGTTTTTCGCTTTTCTATTTATCTGTCATTCAGCTGATGTTGTACCGATTTTCCTGCTCTCTGGATCTTCGCAATGACATGCAGATGACCACAAATGGTTTGACGACCAACATTTAACATCTTTGCTATTTGTTGTTAGGTTTGCATATTGTCTTCTTCCAACAATGCTTTCAATTCGGCGTCCTCAAATTTTTTCGGTTGACCTGGGCGTTCTTTGCCTTTCAAGGCAAAATCACCACTTTTGAATTGTCTAAACCAACGCTCATAAGCGTCTTATATTGGGACATTGTCACCGTAAGTTTCCACAAGTATACTATACTCACACTCGCGTTTTTCTACCATACATACAAAACATACATACAACCATAAATACAAAATTAATACACCCAAAACAACATAAATTAGCAACCTATCATGGCCTTATACAGAAACTGACCAATATTCCTTTATCTCATGAAGATTTTGTTAACGAACTAAACACCATTAAACTATAAACTTAAAACTTTACCACTAAACACCGAATCACTTTTTTAAAGTTCTCGAGCCACATTTTGTTAACCATTTTAGCATCATCAGGAGATGACTTATCAGAGATGATTTTATCAGAGATACCGAACTCATGAATCAAATATAAACCGAAATATTACAATTATTTTTCTCAGCCAGTCACTTGGATTGTTACTGTAAGTCATTGCAATGCAATGTATTAGGAGTGTAGGAAATGCTCGGTGAACTGTTTCACTCAGTTCTTTTGTCAGTGCAGCCATGAGGGAGCAACGGCTTCCACCGTCAAGTTTGGTGACCAAGTTTTTAACCAAGGAAGACGTTAAACCATCCAAAATATTAACTCAGTTGAAGGTTCAATATGGGGACGATACCCTGTCTAAGACCCAAGTGTTTGTTTGGGCCAAGAAGTTTAAGAGTAGACGAGAAAGTGTGATAAATGTAAGTCATAATCGACGTCCCAGGTCGTGTCACTGTGTTGTCACTGCTGATAACATTGTTGGTTCGCGACCTTATCGAAGTTGACTGGTAGACACTATCAACGAAATTACTTTAAAAGTGAGTATTAGCTTTGGAAGTGCTCAAATATTAATCAGAAATTATCTTGGCTTCAATTAAATCTGTGCCCAAGTTGTTGGTGTCAGTTGTAAGGTCTCTATATATATTTTGAATCGATTTCGGGGGGAAGGAGATATTTTTGGAAGTGTATCGTGATATGAAAGGTGGGTGTATTATTACATTCCAGAATCAAAAATGGCGAAGGAAAGACGAAACCTGCTCTGTAAAAGCTAAAACCCGTCTCGCAGCCGTTAAGTTTCTCCCGACCGTTTCTTTCGATTGAAAGGAAGTTTTGCTGATTGATTGTCTACATGATCGACGTACGGTTAATGCTGCCGACTACTGCCCACTGTTGGAGGCAACAAAATCCACTTACAGGAGTAAAACACGGTGCCTCCATCAGAGGCGTCTTCCTTCTCCATGACAACGCCAGGCCACACACAGCGGTTTTGACGAAGAAAAAACTTGAAAATATGCATTGAGAAACCCAACATTGAACACCCTCCATACAGCCCAGATTTGTCACTCTGAGGTCATTTCTTGTTTGCATTCTTGAAAGATGTACTCAGAGGGATACGATTCGACAACGACAAGATATTGATGACCCTAATTTAACAGTTCTACCAGCAATGAATTCACAAGCTTCCAAACCGCTGAGAAAATCTGTAGAGAGTGGAATTTATAAATAATAAATATGTATAAAACAATTTCGGTTTATATTTTATTTACCATCGTAAAAATAATGCAAAAACTATCCTTTAAAACAAATAACAGTCTATGAAAATTTATTAAAAATTGCAAAGCAAAAACAAACAAAAAATATAAAATGGGGGTATGTCAACTATATTGTGGGTCATATTCGATAACATATATAGGACAACAGGCAGATATTTCAAGAAAATAATTAAAGAACATGAAGGAAATTTTCTCTGTTAGAAACATAATTCTTATTACCGCTCACATATATTAAATGAAAGTCATTTTTCAGTGATTTCAAAACATTACATCTACAAAAAAAAAGCAAAAAATGAATCAACCTAGAAAGTTTAGAAACTAACCCTCGGGAAGGATGCGAAAACCCTTGTGAATGACCAAATTTCCCTGAACAAATCGCCTTTATTGAATACGTACTGACAAGAAATAGCATCAATATGGATAACTTAAAAACATGTAATTTATTATAGAAACTTTTTGCATTTATACCCATTTTAACATTGAAAGTACTCAATTCTGAAGAAGCTACAGTGCTAGCGAAAAGTGTCAGACAGTAACGACAAAGTGGATTTTTTTACAACAAAATTTTTTATTACACATTTATCATAAATTTACACCAAGTAGAAGACAACACAATTCAAGAATTTACAAGTATTATGTTACAAAAAATGTGATTTGGTGTTGAGTGGTAAATCTCTTCGAGTTCTAACTTAGACTGAAAATACTAGATTCTACCCGAATGAAACCTACATGACCTCTTCACCCACTGCAGCCCTACCTGCATACGTCAGCCTAGAAACTTTTTGATTCACCCACGTAGATTTTTCATAATCTATTTTAATCAACTGGTATTAACAGTCCTGATGAAAATAAAACATCGGAAACTGAGACCCCCCGTGGTTAAGCCCAATTCGCATCACTCGATAATAAAATCGAATCGACTTTACTTTAACGCAGTCGTTAAAATTCCACTTAATATCGCACCTGATTCGTTGGGGTCTCGTTCTACCCGCCAGAAATAACTTTATTTCGTTTGTGAACGTTCGAGTGTTTCGTTTTGGGAAGCGACCCGTCAAGAAGCTGTAAACAGACGATGTAATTAAGTTTTACGTCCGGTTTTGCGACGAAATTAGGACCGTTTTCGGGTCGGTTTATTGTCGTAGAAAACGTTTATTGTCTTTGATGGTGTGGATGTATTGCCTTCGAGGTTCTTATCATTCTTTTTCTCGTCTGGTCTGGAATATCTGTGTTTATTTTGTCGGTTGCTTTTCTGTCATCAAAAGTTATATCTGGTTGTACTAAAATAAAAAATAAAAACATAATTCTTGCTATTTTTTTATAAAAAAAAAATAAGGATATAGGAAGTATGATTTGTGCAAAAACGATGTTACCCTAAGTTTGCGAGTTGAAATAGCATTTGTTATCTGTATCAACGTGAGTATTTTTTATAAAATATCGAGTTAAAAAAAACTAAAGTTTATGTAGCCGAATTTTACCGAATTGACTGCTAAGTGTGAAATATTGGTTCGAAGGTAACGTACTTTGCCGCGGTGGATCTGGAAATATATTGCTTGTTTTGGCTGAACATGTCCTTATCTCTCACTGCTACACCAGAGCGGGGAGAGGGGACGGATTTAGTAGTAAGTCAAGGCATAAAAACGTGTAACTTCGTTTTCCCGATTTCGGTCATATTCTTTCTGCGATTAAAGTTCTGTGCTTTTGCTCATAATTTGTCGTATTAGTATTTAAATTTAACTCAATTCGTTTTTTAAGGTATCTATCAAAAAAAATAGTTAATTATCAATCTTTCAGGTAAGTCAACCAATGGATTAGTACGTTTGCTTATATATATATATATATATATATATATATATATATATATATATATATATATATATATATATATATATATATATATACATGAACATTGGTTAGTTGCTTGTTAATCTTTATACCATGGCAGTTCCAGGGGTAAGATTGGCAATGTCTCTATTCAACATCAGCTTGACATTTTGATGGTAAAGCTCATAATTTGTCGTATTAGTATTTAACTTTAACTCAATTCGTTTTTTAAGGTATCTATCAAAAAAAATAGTTAATTATCAATCTTTCAGGTAAGTCAACCAATGGATTAGTACGTTTGCTTATATATATATATATATATATATATATATATATATATATATATATATATATATATATATATATATATATATATATATATATACATGAACATTGGTTAGTTGCTTGTTAATCTTTATACCATGGCAGTTCCAGGGGTAAGATTGGCAATGTCTCTATTCAACATCAGCTTGACATTTTGATGGTAAACCCAAACACATACAATATGTGTTCCAGAATCGCCGGCAAGAATACATCGTTTGGGTCTTAGGGTAAAACATTTTTTTAGATCTATCTAAACATTAGGATATTCACCTTTAACTTGTGATAAAGTTCGTTAATGTTGCATATTAGAAGTTGTTTTTGGATTTGTATTCCTTTTCCATCATGTAATTTCAGGGATACAAAATCTTTTTTACCATGTGACTAATGTCTTCTCGGAGATAAAAGGATTTTATCAAGTTTAGGAACTGATAAAATGCCGAACTGATCTACTAATTGCTTTACTTTTCTCGCTTGTCGTCTGGAAGTTTTAAATTCTTCTGCAAGTTTATTCTCACTCCAAGATTTAGGTGCTACAATCAGTATTATTGTCTTCATAGAAGCAGATGTAGACGGATCATAAAATTTCTCCATCAACTGCTTCAAAATTTCTTGGTCTTGGTCAGTTTGGGTAGAATTATCTATATACTTATTTCGGAAACGTAGGTACATTTCGGGAGTTTTGTGACGTTTAGAGTGGAGTTTAGAGTGGCGTTTAGAGTGGAAACGAGATACGAATAAATTAAAGACAACCACATATCCGGCTGATAGAGTTGTTATATTGCAAATTTTCCTTTTTGCCCTAGTAAAATTAAACTTGGTCAGTTTATGGGGTTAATAGAGGGGTAAGTTTTAATTATTTTTTTTATACAAGAAATCTGTCTTTTAAGATGAGATCTGTTACAACAATATACAAAGACGAGATACGAAATCACACACACAATACGAAATCCGATAGTGTTGCCAGAGTGAATATGCGATTCCAAACACCTACAGGTGTTATAACTGAAATGAAACTATTTTGTTAACGCAAGCATTAACGAGGCTGATTTTGGGTTCTATAATGTTTAAAAGGGAATTTTTATTGAATGTTGGTATTATTATATCTAAAAAGGTGGGTTTTCATAAATATCAAATTCTAATTTAATGACATTCTTTATTATACATAGACCTAAGCAGTTAATGGTATCATATTTTCTATTTCTGCTTTAAATATAATCTTCCGGAGTGTGTTGTTAATGTAATTTATGTGTATTTGTCGATCTGTGTTGTCTCGAGTACCATATATCAAAATATCACCCATGCACTTAATCTAAAAAAGAATGTTCCTTGCACTATTAGTATTTAGAAAGCTCTCTATTTGAAAATATTATTGTTGAAGTGAAACTAATCTTTACTAACGCATAAATTAAAAAGGTGAAGGATTTCATCCTGTAATTATCTTACTTAATGTATTAGTTGTTGACATTTTTTCATTTAAGTTACTTTTTTCGATTAAGCTAATATAGCTTAACTAGAACCAATATATAATTTTTAGAACTATTTGAACTGGGACACAAACCTAGTCACTAAGCAACTATAAAAGCCAAGCCTCCTATATCAATTTAATAGATATTTTTGAAATATTGATTGTATTAACTTTTTAGGCTTATATTTATCTAGAAGAATTAACTACGTATTTTGCAATCCATATATGCTATTTCTAGCCCTACTTTTTGAATTTGAATAAATTGTTAATCAGATGCTAGTTTATTGTGTTATATGCTATATGCTTTATTGGAGGTCTCCATGTGATTTTTAAAGTTGTAGGGTATAATTCGAAGCTTATTTATAGAAGGAACTGTTTTTCACAGAAGATTTCTAGTACGAACTTTGTTAAGTATCTGCAGCATTTGACGTCTTTTAACCTTATATCTAGATGAAGCTATGATCATGAAAAATAACTTGTAATATCTTTCCTTAAAATTTCTGTTAAATCCCAGTTTATTAGAATTTATGATCCCTCAACTTTATTCAACATTTGATGTGATAAAAACCGTTATTGTCATGTTACCCAGCGGTATCCTCCTTTTATTCTTAGGACTACTTTGAAGCTTCGGCCTTGTTTTAGTTGGTATGAATGGAACTTAGGTTTAAAGAAAACTACTAACGCCATCTATTGAAACAAAATGCATAATCTGAAAGCCGTAAATCGCTATAAAATGAGACCGTCATTAGAATCGATCAACGGATTGTCAAGTTATAGAGCTTAAAGTGACAGTATCTTTAGTCACCTCGTCACCAAAACACGATGGAACAAAGAGCTAATATCAAATTTTGTTTCAAGTTCGCTAATACTTTTATAGAGACATTTGAATTGATGAAAAAAGTTTATTGTGATGATTGCTTATACCTTGCACGTGTATTCGAGTGATATAAGTGATTCCAGAACGGTCGTCATGCTTCAAAAGGGGACTCAAAGCCAGACGACCACAAACCAAAATCGCGATGAGTTGGTGGAAAAAGTGCGTGAAATGATCGCCTACGGGTGTGAGGTAGATAATGGAGGAATTAAATACGACCAAATACACGATTCACGAAATTTTGACAAAGGGTTTAAATAGACGGAAAGTCTGTGCTCGACTTGTTCCTCACGCCTTAAATGAAGACCAAGAAATTGCTCGCCTTGAACATTGCAAGAATTTTATTGATATAGCCAGATGGAACTGCATATTCTTGAAATCGATTGTAACTGGGGACGAAACGTGGTTCTTCAAGTATGATCCTGAAAGCTTCAAAATGCTACGTGGAAGTCCCCAGGCTCTCCGAAACTGAAAATATTGCGTATCCAGAAGTCACGAGAGAAGACAATGTTGATCTGTTTTTACACAGAGCTAAAATATAGTTGGCAAATATTATCTGGGTGTTTGTGATAGAGCTGTGTTGTTATAGAGCATCTGTGGAAGAGGTTCGTTTGAGTGAGTACTAAATATCGAGATCCAAGGAGTTGATTTGCGGTAATGCACCTCACAGGACCGTCGCTGTTTATTTTTGGCTTCAGTATCCTCCGTAGTTGCCTGATTTATCTCCGTGTGATTATTTCCTTTTCCCGAAACTCAAACTGGCCGTAAAAGGAACGTTTTATGACAATGTTACACAAGTCCAAAATGCCATAACAAGGTCATTAGTTGTTCATGCGATGTTGTAAAACGTCATAAAAACTTTATATTAGCATTGTGTGAACATGTCCAGCGGTGTATTGATGCGGAAGGCATGTATTTTGAATAAAAAGAAATAATTTTGGCATAATAAGTAATTTTTTTTAATTAAAAAGTTGCGTTACTTTTCCGACATACTTGTATTTACATTTCAACGTTTCAACATTTATTGTTTCTTATTTTTAATGGTAATATATTTGCATAAATAACAACTAGACAGATTGTAATTACTTGTCAATGTAAAAATTGTATCAAAAAATACTTCATAAGCGTTCAAAAATTAGAATCATTTTAAACTCATTCCATAAAGATATAAAAAAAAACAATATTTTGAGTCGTTTAAAAAATTTAAAATATCGGGTGAGATGTAAAAATTGTAATAATACATCGACATCAATGAATCCATTCCATGTTCTCCAGTTTGTTATTTATGCGATAAAATTACATTTCAAACATTTTTTTGATTACCAGTAACGGGTTTCCTTTATCAAATTGAGTGACCTCGCCTTGCAAACATTATATCATCAGTTTTTATGTCATTAGTTAGAGCTTAAAGTGACAGTATCTTTAGTCACCTCGTCACCAAAACACGATGGAACAAAGAGCTAATATCAAATTTTGTTTCAAGTTCGCTAATACTTTTATAGAGACATTTGAATTGATGAAAAAAGTTTATTGTGATGATTGCTTATACCTTGCACGTGTATTCGAGTGATATAAGTGATTCCAGAACGGTCGTCATGCTTCAAAAGGGGACTCAAAGCCAGACGACCACAAACCAAAATCGCGATGAGTTGGTGGAAAAAGTGCGTGAAATGATCGCCTACGGGTGTGAGGTAGATAATGGAGGAATTAAATACGACCAAATACACGATTCACGAAATTTTGACAAAGGGTTTAAATAGACGGAAAGTCTGTGCTCGACTTGTTCCTCACGCCTTAAATGAAGACCAAGAAATTGCTCGCCTTGAACATTGCAAGAATTTTATTGATATAGCCAGATGGAACTGCATATTCTTGAAATCGATTGTAACTGGGGACGAAACGTGGTTCTTCAAGTATGATCCTGAAAGCTTCAAAATGCTACGTGGAAGTCCCCAGGCTCTCCGAAACTGAAAATATTGCGTATCCAGAAGTCACGAGAGAAGACAATGTTGATCTGTTTTTACACAGAGCTAAAATATAGTTGGCAAATATTATCTGGGTGTTTGTGATAGAGCTGTGTTGTTATAGAGCATCTGTGGAAGAGGTTCGTTTGAGTGAGTACTAAATATCGAGATCCAAGGAGTTGATTTGCGGTAATGCACCTCACAGGACCGTCGCTGTTTATTTTTGGCTTCAGTATCCTCCGTAGTTGCCTGATTTATCTCCGTGTGATTATTTCCTTTTCCCGAAACTCAAACTGGCCGTAAAAGGAACGTTTTATGACAATGTTACACAAGTCCAAAATGCCATAACAAGGTCATTAGTTGTTCATGCGATGTTGTAAAACGTCATAAAAACTTTATATTAGCATTGTGTGAACATGTCCAGCGGTGTATTGATGCGGAAGGCATGTATTTTGAATAAAAAGAAATAATTTTGGCATAATAAGTAATTTTTTTTAATTAAAAAGTTGCGTTACTTTTCCGACATACTTGTATTTACATTTCAACGTTTCAACATTTATTGTTTCTTATTTATAATGGTAATATATTTGCATAAATAACAACTAGACAGATTGTAATCACTTGTCAAGGTAAAAATTGTATCAAAAAATACTTCATAAGCGTTCAAAAATTAGAATCATTTTAAACTCATTCCATAAAGATATAAAAAAAACAATATTTTGAGTCGTTTAAAAAATTTAAAATATCGGGTGAGATGTAAAAATTGTAATAATACATCGACATCAATGAATCCATTCCATGTTCTCCAGTTTGTTACTTATGCGATAAAATTACATTTCAAACATTTACTTTGATTACCAGTAACGGGTTTCCTTTATCAAATTGAGTGACCTCGCCTTGCAAACATTATATCATCAGTTTTTATGTCATTAGTTATAGTGTCATATATTCTGTTATATTGATGATGTTATATTTTTTTATATTTGTATTGTAAATGTTTTGATACGTACATATCAATTTAAATTAACCATATTGGCCGTTTTCTAAGAAAGCGTCCTAACTGACAAAAATGTGGGAACTATTTTTAGATCTTATGTCTTATAACCCTATGTCTTATAATCTATGCAATATACACCACAATTTCCTCGACCTAGTTTCAAAAGCAAAATTAACTGGTCATTTACAAATCAGTTAGATCACTTCGTGAAAAAGGCAATCTGTTTGACATATATGTAAGATGGCGTCACTTACGAAAAATGCTCACCAGTGGTCGATTGTGCTAACCTTCAAATATATGTGTCAAAATTTCATAACAATCTGTCTACTAGTTTCTGACTGTTATTTTCAAAAGAATAAAAAAAATAATTTCATATGTTGATTAAGCATTTCTTTTAATACTGTTTAATACTGTTGAAACAAAACAGTGGCTTAGTAAACATTACCCGGACTCTGCCTCTGGAAAATCAATTATAATTTATTGATATGCTAAATTCAAACGTGACCGTACAAGCACCGATGACGCTTTAGATGTTCAAATGAGGTGGTTGCACCATCAGAAAAAATTACAAAATTATTTCGAAAAACCGTAAATTAAAACTACAAGAGATAGCTGATATGAAGATGTTGAAAGGAAGTGCTTACACCATTTTGCATACTTTTGAACTTTTGGGAATGCGTATATTGCTGTCGAAATGGTTACGGCAATTACTCATAGTGGACCAAAAACAACAATGTATTAATCATTCTGAGCAATGTTTGGAGCTGTTCAAACGAAATAAAAATATTTTTTTTATGTGATATGCGATAATGGATGAAACACAGATGCATAACCACACTTCGAAATCAAAATGGCATTCAGCTGAGCGGACATCAGGCAGTGAAAGCAGTCTAAAGAGACCAAAAACACAACTATCGGCAGGCAAAGATATGGCCTCTGTATTTTGGGATACGCATGGGATATTGTTCATCGATTATCTCGAGAATGGTGAAACTAGCGAAGATTACATATTGTTATTGATGCGTTTGAAAAATGAGATCGCAAAATCGCTCCAAATGAATAAAAAAAGTACTGTTACAACAAGACAATGTACCGTGTCATAAATCGTTGTCAGCGAGGGCTAAATTACATGAATTGCACTTCGGATTGCTTCCATATAGTTCTCAGATGTCAAAAAAATGTTCACTGAAAAGAAATTTCGCTCCAGTGAACAGGTAATTGCCGAAACTGAATTATATTTTGGCAAAGAGAAAGGCGAAGTTCTATTAAAAAAGGTGTAGAAATGTTAAAAAAGCATTAGAATGATGGTGTTACTCTTCAAGGAAAATATATTAATGGATAAAATCGAAATTTGCAAAAAAAAATGTGTTTTATTTGTCAGACCGTGGACTTATTGACAGACGTGTAACTTGTATTTTAGTTATCAACTACAAAAGATTTGTTCAAAGTGTATTTTTTTACTATCATGAGTTCAATCTAATAACCGGCTTTACAAAAATAGTTCAGGTGCTGTATAACACCAGAGACTTTTCACTCAATTTTTTTATTGTAATGTTTTTGCTTAAAAAGATTTTGATTTTTTTTAATTTTACAAGAAACACATTTTATTACTGTTTATAGCATATACAATTTATAATATTTACAAGCACTACATAATAATAAAATAAACAATTTTTCAAGAACAATTCTAAAACATAAATATCAGAGTACCAAAACTGCAACGTAAGGTTTGTCACATAAGAATTTATATTGGTTGTGTTGCGCGATTGTCGGATCTCGTCTTTGTTAATAATCAGACACCTAAACTTGAAGAGATTTACCACTAAACACCAAATCACTTTTTTTGAACTGCTCGACGCACGTTTCGCTAACCATGTTAGCATCATCAGGATATGATTTAATCTATTAAAGATAAAATCATCCAGATCAATCATCATAAAGATCTCATAAATCATCGTGAAGATCATCATAAAGATCAATCTATCAGATTAAATAATCTCCTGATGATGCTAACATGGTTAGCGAAACGTGCGTCGAGCAGTTCAGAAAAAGTGATACGGTGTTTAGTGGTAAATCTTTTCAAGTTTAGTGTTTTACACCAAAGGTTCCAATAGAAGAATTAATCAGACACCTGTTTAGTAATGATGTTGGCACCACCTATAATGATATACTGAAACCTCAATGGTATAAAAGATAAAAAAAATGTGAAATTTGAGCTCCAACAAAAAAATTCATCAGAATTCGTTTTAGAACGCACTGATTCGAATGGTAACGATATATACGCGAATAAACGCCATCCAGGAAGTCGGCGAAAGCATGGATTGTTGGTTATGGATAGGGTCTCACTATTCTTGATGGTATGGTATATATCGGTGCCCTGAAGAGGCTAAACATCAAGAGACGAAACATATGTGTGTCGGTGCAATGTGTTTTGTTGACTCCGCACTTTGGTACATTGAATGGTGTTTGGATCTTTGAAGTTGTTTTGCTTTGTTTCGTGTTTTTTTAGGAATGTTTTCCATATTGCAGGTTTTTGAAGGGTATCATACAAAATTGGACAAATATTTGGCTGCTAGAAGCGGTCTCTCTGGTTATCCTTGCCCGTAAATACACCTAACCCCTTCGCAATTTTGGAAAGTAAGAGTTTTTCTTCGCAAATACAAAGTCAAAATAGAACTTAAACCCACGCATGTATTTACACTGAAATAATTTTTCTCGCAATATTGAAATAACATTGTTTGTGACATTGACGCATCGATAATGACTGATATATAATGTGATTCTTAAATAAAAAATTGTTTTAACAATGTTCATTAGTTTTTTTTGTACTTTATTTGTTAAGTTACAAAATCATTGGAACAACCTTTTGGCATTTCGAGATTTGTGGGAACACAAGAATATGCATACACAGGAGATATTACACGCTTTATTTTGGTATTCCCTTATGTCAACAGATCACGTCGTGGTCGCCACTTTGGTGTTTCGGGCTTTGTGGGAACACAATAGTACACATATACCGGAGTTATTATACAATTTATTTATTATTCCTAACTAGTTTTATGAAGGTCCATGGCCGCTATTCAACCGTCTGGAACCCTTAGTTATTTTATAAGACTACAAATATTTTGTCTGGAAAATTCCAATTATATTCCTTTCGAGTAATAAACCATCTGCAGGTCTAAGCCGACATCACGTACTTCGATGGCTGTTATTGAAAGCCGATAATGTTTGGAATTTTTCTCAGGGTCGAAGACGGTTGTAAAGAGCAAGCAAAGAAGATCTTTAGTTCAGTTTAGTTCACACTTCACTTCAGTTCATTTCAGTTAACACTTCAGTTCAGTGCAGTCCTTTTAATAGTCAAGTCAAGCTCTATACCGTGAACAGTCGACAACACTCTCTTGTATTCCGTAATCACTTTTCAATTTCATTTTTAAGCTGTGATTATAAAAGTTTTCTCCAGCATATAGATAAACTGTGTAATATCTCCTATGTATGTGTATTCTTGTGTTCCTACAAAACTCGAAATGCCAAAATCTAAAGGCTATCAATGAATTAGCTGAATTAGCAATTAATTAGCTTTAGTATTTAGATTAAGATTTATCAAAGAACACTTAATGGCCACTAACGATTAACGCAAACCAACTCTTAATTAACTGGTTCACTTACCTGAAAGATTGATCATTTACTATTTTTTCATACCTTAACACTGGAAATCAGTTAAATTTAATTACCAATCATCTAATTATTTATTTAAAATTCTTTGAAAAAACTAATTATTGCAATTAAAAAAAAATTATAGAATAACTCATAGATTCTGAAAACTATTTAGACTATCCTTATAATGGCTAATGAAAACTGTATCGTAACCTTACATTTTTAATTAAAGAGAAAAACCCACGACGATGAAAACTCCCAAACTTAATAAAACAAAACGCTACATTCAGATGCTATAAAAATACATCATCACCTACCTTTATTGTTGGGTAGCTATTTTTCTCCATCTCCCAAACCGTCTGGTAATAGTTAGTAATGAAAATTTCATGACGACGTTCGAACGTTCCTGTACTCTAAATTTAACCCTCGACTTATTGCGTATATAAATTTTCTCATTCTGCTGGATATAAATTATCCGCAGCAGTTTATACATTGAGAATTTTTAATTTCTGCTACCCAATAAATCTTCAGATCATGAACTACCGCTGTTTGTTCTGGTCCTGTTTGTAAATATATGTACCTTGACTTGTAAGTGCAGATGAAACATTGTTTGGCTGTCGTGGTATGGTCGAGATAACTAGCAATATATAAACAGTGGTTGACGTAACTGGAACATTACTACGAAAAAATATGTTCCGAAGAGTTATTTGTGGTGTGGTGTTGACATGTACATCAATATTATTTACCTGTGTTAGTGCAGAGTTTCTTTATAAAGGGTGTCCCAAATATAATGCACAGTTTATTGCATGCAAATATTACTTTTATTTTATTTCAAAGTAGATGAGTTTTCATTTACTAGGACAAACTGTTTAAGTGATACATATCAGGTGTAGCATTTAATAATTCTTATTTAAAAAAAACACGTTTAATTTCAGAGAATGGTAAAAAATGGTTTATTCAAAGTTTCGCCTCTCCCAGAAAAACAATACATATTTTGAATTGGTACAGTCATCAAGTCATTTTTTGACATTTCCGTAATTGTTAAAGTGTTGCATGGAAAGGCGTGAGGCAGCAATGAAAACAAGTGAAAGTCAGAAGGGGCCAAGTCTGGTGAGTAAAGTGCGTTTCAAAATATATCGTTGACCGATTGGCCGCAATAAACTCTTTACAACCCATGCCGTAACGAAACCCGGCAAAGTTGCAAGAAAGGTAAACAGGGCCGGGCCTAATAAAACAACAGGTATTTTTTTTTCTATTGGAACCTTCGGTGTGAAACACAGATTTACCACGAAACACCGAATCACTTTTTTAAAGTTCTCGGCGCACGTTTCGCTAACTAGGTTAGCATCATCAGGAGATGATTCAGGAGATCATCATCAGATTAAACCAGGTTTTAGGTTTTACACCTTCCCTCGTATTACTGTATTTTTAATCCAATTGAGCATATGTGGCAACAGGTAAAATCCAATGTTTAAGGCAGAAAACATTTCTACGAGTCAAAGTGCAAGCGCTGCAACATTAATTAGGCAGGTAGTAGATAATATTACGAAAGAAAGTTTTATAAATTCGATTAACTGTGTTATTAAAATAGAAGATTCCTATGTATCTTTGACTAATAATATAGAACCAAAGTGACAGTGACGGCGAAACCTAATTAAATGTATAATTAAAATTTAAGTTATAATTATTATTCTACTAATAGATACATTTATTTATGTATTTATTTTTATTGTACTTATAAATTCAAAATACACAAACCAATAAACAATGTTTTATTCATACATAATATTAATAACAATAATTTAATCATAATTTAACAATATTTTATTTTTCCCAAAATTATTCAGAAGTTAAACCACTCCCGGCTCTGGCGCCTTTTGAGAAACTAGGAATTTTTTTTTTTGAGATTTATTGGGACAATTAACACAACGAAATATTAAACTTGAAGAGATTTACCACTAAACACCAAAACGCTTTTTTTTAACTGCTCGACGCACGTTTCGCTAACCATGTTAGCATCATCAGGAGATGATTTAATCTCATTCTAATCAATCTAATCAGATTAAATAATTTAATCTCAATCTAATCAGATTAAATCATCTCCTGATGATGCTAACATGGTTAGCGAAAAGTGCGTCGAGCAGTTCAAAAAAAGCGTTTTGGTGTTTAGTGGTAAATCTCTTCAAGCTTAGTGCTTCACACCAAAGGTTCCAATAGAAGAATTGAACAACGAAATATCTTGAAACCGACTATACATAGCACTCTATACTGCCATGTGCAGTAATGGTGTCTCTCACCGCTTTAGCTGTATATAATGGGGCGTTATCGTGCTGAAAAATCACGTTTTCGTGTCTTGAAGCCCATTCTGGTCGCTTTTCGATTTATACATGATTCAAATTGATCATTTGTTGGCGGCAACGAAAGGTATTAACTATTTCACCTTGTTTCAGATGCTCATATACTATAAGTATCTGGTATATGAGCATGAACGGTGTCATAAAGCATGATACCGTTCTGATCCTACCAAATGCGCAGCATTGTCTTATTTCCGAAGCTATTCAGTCTTGCGGTTGATGGTGATGGTTATCCTATGCCAACCCATGATTTTCTGCGTTTTGAGTTCTAGAAATATATCCATTTTTCGTCTCCAATCACGATCCGATGCAAACAAAGTCTTTCTTTCATGCCAACAAAGCAAAACTTCGTACACTGTCTGTCGTTCAGCTGTTCTGATACCCATTTTCCTGCCTTCTGATTCTTTGTCATGGCATTCAGACAATCACAAATGGTTCAACAACTAAAATTTAATCTATCTACCATTTGTTGTTAAGTTTGCATGTCGTCTTCTTCCAACAATGCTTACAATTCGGCATCTTATTTTTTTTCAGTTGAGCTGAGCGTTCTTAGTCATTGAAGTCGGAATCACCACTTTTGAATCATCTAAACCAAAGGTCACCAACCTTTTTAATTTGTTGAGCTACTTTAATAATATTCAAACATAGAGAGCTATCATAAATATGCAATGGCTATCTAAATATGGAGACACATTTTCGACGTACAAGGTACCTAAATTGGTATACCAAGTTTCCGAAATTGTCCACGCCAGCTACTGGTAGCTCGCGATCGACGGGTTGGCGACCCCTAGTCTAAACCAGAGGCCAGAGATATTGTCACGGTAAGTCTCCACAAGTGTTTTAATCGCGTTTTTCTTTTGATTGATTCTTTATTTGGCTCGAAATTCGACATGTTTACAACACGAAAAAAATATGACACTAACTCGAAATCGTTTAAACATCAGTGACTTTTTGAAAGATACTGAACCGTATTGGAATGTTCTGGGGTTGGTGAAGCAGAAAGACGATGAGTAATTTAAAGCAGTTAGTCGTTTATTACTGAAAAAGTGGAGTGTCTATTATAATAAATAAAAAACTGAACTGTTACAACAGTCAAAATCTCTGTAATACTATCGATGTTCCTTGATGCTTTCTAGGGGGCGCTACTGGTACACCATACAGAACCGGAGTGAGAGTTATTAACTGTGCATTATAGTCCGAAACAGGTTCTGTTATAGTAACAAAATGACATAACAGACTAGACTGTGAACCGACTCTTGTTTCCAGTGCTATCTCTTAAAAAAAAATATTAATCGCCACTCCTAGTATATCGATGGACTGCCGAACATGATTACTATTATTACACAGGCCAACAGTTGGTTTTGGTGCTGGGGAATTTGGAGCTGATTTCATACGAATTTTATGCCCTAAATTCAAATATGGCATTAATTTTTACCTAGGAGCTCAAATTTCTAAGATATAACATTTTAGAGAAATATACATTACACTATTTTAAATTAAACTCATGGATGAAATAAAAAAAAACTAAACACGGAATATTATTATATGCAAATATAGAGGAAACGCCATCGATGAAACTAATTAGTCACTGAACACTTTCGAACCTTCTTTTCCGCGACATTCTTGAATGTATTTTGGAACAGAACCTTTTTAAACTCCAACACATAACTGCCATGATGTGTGTATCCCATTTTTCTTGGTAGCGGTCCTGCATAGTTTTAATATCCTGGTGAAATCTTTTACCTTGTTCCTCACTGTTGTCTCATAAATCATGAGGAAAACGTTCTAAGTAGCTGTATAAATAGTGGCCCTTAATGCTCATGTTACACCGAAGGGATCTAAAACTGTTGAGCATTTTGTTTACTTGTTCAACATAGTTTTCAGCTTTGCGTTTTCCCAAAAATGTCCGATAACTTCAACAAATGAAGTCCAGGCGGCTTTCGCTCAACCTCATTCATTGAATTTATGAAGGCAGAATCCATAATGAGTTGTCTCACTTGTGGGCCGACATATATATATATATATATATATATATATATATATATATATATATATATATATATATATATATATATATATATATATATATACCCTTACTATAATTTTTTCCGTACTCAACTGAGGCATTTTTTTCTTTATATATGCAAAATATGACCCATTTTTATCAAGTCTTTACTAACTGCTTCATCAGGCCCAGTTTGATATGCAGTGGAGGAAAGATGATTTTCTCTCGGCCAACTAAAGGATCTTTAATGACATTCTTTGCCCCAACGTCCATATTTTCTCTCTTAGGCCACTCTTTTCTAACCCAGTAGTGTATTTTTTTTGCAATTATCGAAACGCATACCCTCTATTTCTTTTTAATATACTTAAATACAAAATTTTTACTTCCTAGATTAATGTTAAACCGTGCCGACAGGTCCCCAACAATTACGTAAACTGCTGTTTTTGAACACTTATTTATGTATAGGTAAGTCGTCGCAAGTATGCATATCTTACGTCACTATTAATGTAAAGACAAGTTTAAGTAATGGATTTATCCATATTGACAAACAAAATAATACAACTATTCAGTATACTTCATTCTATGCTCTTGCACACAATAATAGGAACTGTTTTTGTTCTTCTTCTGCAGTAATCAAACCATGGAAATCTGGCATTAATTTCACAGCTCTTTCAGCTGTATCATTTACTGCTTTTAAGCTATAAACCTGCTTTTTAACTCACATGAGCTAATTTTTTTCCCACGAACATATGTTTTCTTATGGGAAACTGCTATCAAATTTTAATCGCGAAAACAAATTTTTGCTCTTGATGGAGACTGAAGAAGATGAATTAGAAATTAATATCACAATTAAATTGATAATTCAATTGAAATAACAGTGAAATTAAAACAGATCAAACAAAATTTTCACCATATAACGACAGACATATCTTCTTTCGATGGAACATATCTCTTCCCAAAATCATATATACTTTCATTTTGTAAGTTAGCTACAATATTGCCCTTAGTTTGTTGATCAGATTCTTCATCAAAGGGTGAGAATACGACTATTTCCTCTGATAAATACCACAAATGTTGACTGAACTTGCTCAGGGCCACTTTAGAAATCGATTTGTCAATTGTTTCATAGTCTTTCAACGCCTTCACTGCCAAACTACATCCAAGCCAAATCTTTGCATAAACTGCCACAATGAATAAACAAACATATTGCAGCGCCTGTTTGTCTTTTACGCTCATTTCAAACTGAGACTGTTTAAACTGAAAGATATTTTCAAAGTGTAAATAGCTTTTGCCGTCCATCGTGCTTGATGCATCGCGCCAGGAGATCTAATTTCAATTTTTCTTACATTATCTCCTCCCAAAAAAATAATCGATAATCGTCACGTACGATGGATTTTTGCAGTTCATGAGTAAAAAATGTCACCAATTCGTTAAGTTTCGTGTCACAAAGATGCTGTTTGACAATATCAATGCTTGTTTCGATAGCCTTAGGATCAATGTTCTTCCAGTGCTCTCTAAATTTACTGAATCGTGAAATATCGGAGATTGCTAGTGACTTGGTGAATCTTTGATTCAAACACACTTTTAAGAATCAACTCATAAACATGATGGCGACAAGCAAAAAGTAACATTTCTTGTTCCAGTTTTTTTTTTGTAAAATTACGCAATCAGTCAATTATCACAGCACATTATTTGTACTTTATGACTTAGGTTCCAGTTATACAGTGCATTTGAAACTGCTTTGACTTGATCTTTGCCAGAAGAATTCTCTAGTTTAGGTACTGCAAGAAGTTGCTCCTTCTCTTCAAATGAAATAACTGACTTTCTTCACAGTTGGTAGATTCACCTTGAGATGGTATACAATCATGTAAAGTAAAAGATGACAATAAGCTTTCTGAAGACATCTGCGTAGCTCTCTTTTTTTCTTCGTCTAGTTTTCTCTGCCTCGCTCTTTCTTCTTTTTCAGCTAACTTATCAAGAGCATCAGTGTGTGCGATATAAAATAAATTATCCAAACCATTTTGGAAATCCTTCTCGCAGCGTCTGTAAACATCCTATGTTTTTTTGTAGTTTTTTTGCAGCTCTCGCCAGAATTGATAAAGATCCACAAGCTTCTTCCCGCAGTTAGGTACAGCTTTGGTAGGTATTCTAGCCTTTTCCCATAGTATAATACACTCCCGAATGACATGATTTGCAATTTCGATACACAAAGTTAGCATATTAGTGAAATTAGTAAAACGTTTTTATGGCATGAATGCATAACGTTAGAAAGAGGATAAACCAAAGATTTTTTTAAGAATTCGAAGACCATGCTCGTTTTTAGTTTTTTTTTTAATGCAATTCAAAATTGAGCTTTAAATTTATTTTTACTTCTTCCAAAAACTTTGCGAGTCTCTAAAAAAAAGTTGATAATGTTTTAATAATGCTTTATGGAGGCTGAGGAGATAGCAAAAGATCCCTTCTATCGGCCATTTTAATTTGGCAAACGATGCACCAAACACCCTGTCTATTATATTATGGATATTATCCAATGGCATTCGCACTCCCTCGACGGAGAACATTCACTTATTCCAAATATCTTAGATAGTAAAATAATTAAAGCTTTGTGTGGGTGTAACGGGTAAAGGCAAAATCTCTACGCCAGCCTAAATGTCAACTTCATCAATTCGAGTGGTGGTATATACCATCCGGTGCACCCTACTGGATAACAGACGAGTTTCTGGCGGCTGGGTCAAGGCTGTATAACCATTCCATCAAATATTAAGGAAATGTAATACTTAGACATGAGGAAGGTAATGGGAACCCTCCTCAGTATTATCCCATGAGCACAAATAATGGATTCTCTCAGAATTAAAAATTCAGGAGGTAAAAATATATCCTCGGGGGTCTCCTGGAATCCCCATTCGGATTTCCAGGGAGCATTGCCTTGATATACGTAGGTGGTGGAAACATAGTGTGGACATAGTGGAAATGGAACTTGAGCGGTACCGGACTGGTTTATCCGAGACTCATTGGAGAGGGTCTGGTTTACTTTACAATACAATATTATTTTAAGATCACGACAATTTGAGCCGAAGCTGAGCGAAATTTGAACGAAAATATGAAATAACAGTTATAGAATAATAGATCGTTAAATAACGACCCACGTCTAGCTGATATAGCTTCAATAGTAAATATCTAAAAAGTTTTCCTCTGACGCTCGTATATATCTTCGCGATTATAATTCTCCCTTCGGTTTTAATTGGATCTTTTTATTTTTGACTGACACATCCAGTCAATTTATTTTAATAAGCGACAGAACTGACCTTTATCTTCGCCAGTTCGAGTTCATTAAAGTCGTGTTTGTCCGTTGTCAAAATAAATACCACAAAGCACCGTGCATACGTAATAAGCACGAAAGCTTTTTCGCCGTTCATATTTTTCGACAGCCGTCCGTGTAATCGCCCGCTTCTCGTATTTGCTACAGTTATTAAACTAATTGGTCTTTTGTTTCGTATTTGTTTACGTTTTAGCGACTTTTTTTTTAATAATATCATGCCTGTTTATTTTCGAGTTGACATAAATGTGGGGGTTCTTTTTGAAATATCGGTATTTTATTATTGTTTAACCAATGTAACACCGCGTCGCTGAACAACTGTCACTTAAAAATATACTGTGTAAACTTAGCAGTTAGTCGATGGAGATTTGTAATACGAGGGTCGTTCCAAAAATTCTCAGTCTGACTCAGAGATGGTGTAAGTTTAACCAAATGCCCATTATATTTTAGTGTCATTCGTTAGATGGCGCCATGTACAATTTCGGATGCGTGTGATTAGTTGCTTGTTTGTGGCGATCGAATAAAACAAACAAGTTTTGACGTTTCCCGAAAAATGGATAAAATAGAGTTCGAGCTGTAGAATATCGGGTTTTTCCATAAGTTCCCGCCGTTTTTATATTAAAAAGTTTTATTGAAAAAAGCACCAATTATAACAATAAATTTTAATCAATGATGTATTCTCCGTCATTGTTCACGACCTGCTTCCATCTCTCGACAAATTTATTGATCCCGTTTCGCCAGAAATCGCTGGGCCGGGACTCGAAGAAGATGTCAAGCTAATTTTTGAGGTCCTTATCGTCGGAAAAGGTTACGCTTCTCATTTGATTAGACAGCGAGCGGAAGAGGCGATAATCGGTTCACGCAAAATTTGGAGAATACGGCGGAAGATGCGGAAGAACCTCGTATTTCAAATACTTCGGTTGGATTAGTAGAAGTTACAATTCCCGACTTCTGCGATTTTCTTTTTCGTGTGTTTTGTTTATAGTCAGCTCTTGGCAGAATCAAAATATTGGAAATCAAGTTCATCTTTTTTTCTAGTGGAGTAACGTTGTCTTGATTTATAGTTATTGGATTAGTTTTTTCCCTACATAATAGTCTTTGGTGCCTCCTTGACGATAATTGTTGTGTAAGATAGTGCATTGTCGTGGAGCAAGATTGCTTGACCTTGTCAATCGGATTGTTTCAGTTGAATTACCTTATTTACATGATGCAGCTGATCAAGGATCATTCCGTTTCGACCGTCTTGTTCTTCTCAAGCATTTCCTAGTACATGAGACCCGTACAGTTCCCCAAACGCAGATCATGGTCTTCTAGGGATGGAGATCTTGCTTACCTCTAGGCTTTGCTTCGTATTAACGTAGATACACCATTTCTGATCTCCCGTAACGATTATGTACAAGAATCGTTGGTTATGAACTCGAGTTGCTCGATGTCAGCTATATCAAAATGATTAGATCCCACTTTAAATTATTACTTTCCTTCGTTTTCGTTTTAACGTTGCCCTGCATCCGCTAAAGATGGTGAACCTAAAACCGCTTCGATGTATAAAACTGTTACTAAAATTCATAATATCGTATTAAGTAATCATCAACTGAAATGAGTGCTTGTTAACATTTGTAAGTATCTGATAGACCATGTCCAGAACATTTTACACGGTGTTTTGGATATGAAAGAACTTTCCGCCCGATGAGTGCCGCGTTTATTCATAGTCAACCAAAGACTCATTCGAATGAACACTTCTGAAGAGTATTTACATGTATTTAAAGGCTAAGAGAGTTTCTTTAACGTTTTATAACAATGAACGAAACTTGCTTCGATGTATAAAACTGTTACTAAAATTCATAATATCGTATTAAGTAATCATCAACTGAAATGAGTGCTTGTTAACATTTGTAAGTATCTGATAGACCATGTTCAGTACATTTTACACGGTGTTTTGGATATGAAAGAACTTTCCGCCCGATGAGTGCCGCGTTTATTCATAGTCAACCAAAGACTCATTCGAATGAACACTTCTGAAGAGTATTTACATGTATTTAAAAACTAAGAGAGTTTCTTTAACGTTTTATAACAATGAACGAAACTTGGATTAACGATTATACGCTAGTGGTCCAAATAGTTTGTGGGAACATGTGAACGTGCACCAAAAGCATTGAAAATCGTTTCACTAATAGAAAAAGTCATGGCTACGGGTTTCTGGGATTCTTGGGTTGCTTCATTACTCGACCGATTGAAGGGTGCTAAAAATTCACATCTCGTCAAGAACAAACTGATCTTTCAGCGCCTGAATAAATGGCTGGCTGGACGAAGATTCACTTCAAAGAATGAGGTCAAAACTCAGTCTAAGGTAATGAGGATGTACCTCATAAGTTAATAACTATCATGAGGTAAAAGTCAGTTGATCAAAGCCGACAAAGTTGGACAAATCGCGTTATAATGTGGATATTAAAAACTTGGGAGTTTTGTTAGTCTACATGTAGGGGAGGCTCGGGTAGCGCCAATTACCTTACATTGAACTATTATAAAACACTTAAACTTACAAAAAATCGGTTTTGCCCGGTACCCCTGGGTAAAACCGATCATGTATTAGGGTAACATCGATTAGGATTTGCCAAATACATTAGAATATTTTTTTTTACAAATCAAACAATAAATTAACATAAAAAAATATAACGATTATAAAATGAAAAAAAACTTTATTATTGTAAAAGAAAAAAAAAATGTTCCTTCTCATTCATGTAGTGGAAATACTTCAGTTGGGTTAATATCAATGTCTTTAGTCTTTAGCTGACTTAAGATAAATAAGCGTTTGCTTAATATTTTTCGTCTATATTGATTGTTTGTTTTTTTTTTTAATTATTGGCTCATCGCCTATGCTTATTTTTTTTGTAACGGTCTGTTTTAAAGAGTTAAAGTATTTTCTTTTTGTGCAGTTTCTCCTTTTACTGGAGCAGAAGTTAAAATTTCCGACTTTCGTGATTTTCTGTTCATGTGTTTTGTTTATAATCAGCGCATTTGGCAGAATCAAAATATTGGAAATCAAGATGATCTTTTTTTCTTGTGGAGTAACGTCAGTAACATCAGTTCTTAAAGAGGTGGTATTTATAGGAGTTTCCATTGAATCTACTTGGTTGATATCGGTCACAAATGAGGGTTCGAAGTCGAGATCTGTAAAAATGGTAATGTCACAATTTGTGATTCCAGTTTTTTTTAAATCTACTAATAGCATTATTGGGAGTAGTGCTATTTAAGTAGGCTTCTCCGAATATTTAGCCTACATCAAAAAAGGTTACCCTTTGGGCCGAATGGGCTTTTTTTCATTTGTCGAGCGTCCTTTCCAAATGGGTCATAAACAGCAACATCAAGTAGTTAGAGCTTGTGGGTTGGGTTGGGAGATACTAACAAAATGACGACATGGTTTTCTGATGCAAAATCTAAAACCTTTAAGGATCGATGGGACACGAGCTTGTTTAGAATCAAAAGACATTTGTACTCTGCCGTTGATCTTACACTCGCTACAAAAAACTTAAGCCATTCCAAAAAGCTTCAGAAATAATGCAACAATTTTCCGTGACCAGCATTAACCAAATGACCATTATAACCCCAGCAGCATTAATGTTCCAGGGGCGTCTTTTTCTTTTCTTCTTTCGGGGAACATCTCAGGTTGGAGAAATAAATTTTCCGGTCACTGAAAGACAAAATAATGATGTTATCAAAATACCACGTTCAGATGATGAAATTGAGCTAACCTGCTTTTTGCCTATTACAGGTAAAACTTTCGGCGGTTTCATGGCTGACGTCTGGATCCCCGTCTCGTCGACATTATATATATTGTCCATAGTAATATGGTGTTTTTTCAGGATTTGCTTTTTTGGATTTTGTTGAATCCATAAGCTCGTAGGACGATGGTTGGTTCTGGAGTCCTTGAACTTAGCTCTTGGTTTCGCAGTATAAAATTGGCATACCACTGCTCACCTGCTTGATTATTATTAAGGGGGTATTCTAGTCTAGAAATTTGAAAAAATCGTTTTTTTTCCATATTTCAATAGTTTAGATATTCAAGAATATCTCCCTAAAAGGATTTTTCAAGATTCGAATTATTTTTAATGTTATAGTCATTTTAGTGACGTAGCACCAAGACCGGTTTGGGTGGAGCGGCTGTAACAATAGACTATTGCAGCTACCTGAATATGAATAGCTCTCTCTCCTTTTTTTCATTATATGCTGAAAATCAGCAATATGAAGTAGAAGAAGGCCCGATGTATGTAGCTGGGATGGCTGATTAAGAGAATGTAAGTTATATGTACGCATCTATCAGTTACACTGCCTGACGTAAAATTTAAAAACGCGTTTTTATCGAAACTACTTTTTTCGATGCGGTTGACATAATATCTCAAGTTCTAGTCGACCGATTTACTTAAAATTTGACATGAATATTATTTATATTATCCTCTATCGTATGAATCAATAAAACCTTTAAATTTTATATTTTTAATATTTTTAAAAAATTCGGGAAATTTAAAAAATTAGTGGGAAAATCGATCTCAATTTTTGAGTAGCCACCATTTTGCGAAAAAAGTTTTTCCCCCCTCTACTTCAACGACGCATAACTTGCTAAAATTTTTATATATATATTTTTTATGTACTCTCGAAATATGAATAAATAAGCCATAAAAAAATGTATAGTAAAAATATCAATTGCTTTTTTTATGAACCTTAAAAAACGCTCGAAATTCGGGCTTCTAGACTAGAATACCCCCTTAAATGAATGTAGCCTTGATATAAATCCTTTTTAGTTAATCCGTAAAATCGCTAATCTAATTATATCAGGTAATTTACCAACTCCTTTTCTTCTTCTTTGGAAAAAACTATAGAATATCTCCCTAACTTCTTCTTTGAAGAGTTGGAGTTTTATGTACAACAAGAATAGAATAGAACCCATCTAACAGATATTTTTCCTTGATGTTTGCCATTTAGTGCTAAGGACATTGTTTCTGCATTATATCATTCGCTTCTGGCAGATTTTCGCTGATACTTGAAAAACCATTTTAGATGCTGCAAAATAAAACAGAAGCATTATGAAACATAGAAATAAATGACGATTTTTTATTTTACCTCAATATTACCAAACATTTAGTAATACAATAATATAAGGTAGGTAAAAGCTACAAACCACATTTTTGTAATTAGGGCAAAATCGATCATGGTCGGTTTTGCCTGATCAGTCTTACCCAAAACATACTAAATATACACATTTTATTTAGTACATGGCAAGAATGCTTTCGGGTTGACATTTTTTAAGGTTACGTGTGCAAGAAACCAAACATCTTTCGATTAAAGGATTACATCCTGCAGTTATGTGTTTAAATAAAAAAAAAAGTTTGCCTGCGTTTTACAGTCTAGGAATACCAGTTTTACACTAGCAATGTTGTAAGATTTCTTTCCTATTCGCGTTAGAAATATCTTACTAATCGTTATTGCCCGGTGGATTTTGTTCGAATCTACCCTATCTAGTTATTTGTTTTCTTTATTTGGTCGAGTATTTTTCGAATGGCATTCATATTAACCATAAATAACTGATACTGCATTTCGATATTTGAGTCGTCAGAATACATGAGATTCCATATCTTATAACAATCATGTACTACGGCGTAACAGAAGTATTTTTGGGGTATTTAGTTATTCACCGTTTAAAAAAATTATACCTGGTCGTTATTCTTCGAAATATAGACCATTGTTTTCAATGTCCTCAACCAATCTTTGATCCAGTAATTCTATTCTTCTTGGATGTTACGACGAGTTATTGGAAGTGTAAAATTTGACGCAGCCAGTTCTTCAATTTTGAATTCTCTGCAAGTGAGCCGTGTACCGAAAAATGCAATAATCTGATGGAGCGAGGTCGAGGCTGCATGCTGAGCGAGGGAGAAGTTCAAAGTCCAATTCGGCTGCAACTCTTTGGTGATAATTTTTCGCCCGAAGCTGCACAGCTCTGTATGTATCTTCATGCCATTTGGATTTGTCGATTGCCGTCTTTTCACATTCAGACACACTTAATATGGGGTTCTTTAGAGACGATTTTATGACGACTTTGTATCTTCTTTTTAGACCGCCTAGATTTCTCTCCTTGTTCTCTAATTACGCAGCCATCTGGACGGTCTAGATTTTTTTACCCATTGCCATTTTTTGCCCCTAGGAACGAGGTCAAGGGAAAACTACTTCTAATGTTCTTTATGAGCATCTTCAAGGGGTAGTCTTGGATTTTTCCCACGAAGCTGCACAGCTCTCAGCAGACAAGCTTAATATGGGGTTCTTTAGAGACGATTTTATGACGTCTTTGTATCTTGTTTTTAGACCTCCTTGATTTCTCTCCTTGTTCTTTAATTTCTCCATAGAGAAACTGCTTTGACATCCTGATGTCCTGCATCGTTTAACAGGAAAATCTTCCGGAGGCAGCGTTTACAAAAATCTCTTGAATGGTTTTATTTGCATCCTATTCAGGTCCTGGGAATCAGCTCCAACAAAATAGTGGGAATTATTGTGATATTGTAAACACTGATTTTAGTATGTTCCTTTAAGTCTCGGTTACTAAATACCTTTCTCATTAGACATCCAAAATAGGCACCAGCCCACTTTATTCTATTTATAACCTCTTCTTATGTGTCGAGAGAGTAGGAAATTTCACGTCCAAATACGGGAAGCATCCTACTTCTTCCAGTGGTTGACCATTCACAACAATATCATTAATTAATTTTAAGTCCGAACGCACCGTAGATCTCACTTAGTAAGTCCAGCATTTGCAACCTAACCTCCTATCCTTTGTTTTTGAGTTGGATTTAAGTCGTGTCAGGTTGAATAGACCTTCATCCATTCTAGGTTATTATACATCCTAGTATATTATATCAGTATCATCATTATAATATATTTTTGATTGCTCATGTCTGATACATAAATTGGAAACTCCGTTTTGATAGAAAAATAGCACGTTATACATACAACATATTTTGTCAGAGTTTTCGTCTCATGCTGAGGGCGCTTCAGCAAATTTATGCCCACTCACCGTGATAACCACCGGGCGAATGTCAAATGCCTCCGGAGAGATTATTGTGGACGAACTTCCCGAGAAAATGCAAAGTTAAATACAAACCAAGGGTTTATAACACGTGGGGTAGTACCAACCACGGTGCAGTACCCTTATAAAATAATCCACTAAGCCTCTAATTTTACATCTTTTTCCAATGCACTCGCAGTTAAATAATAATGATTGTGATTAAATAAATCACGAAATAATTAAAGATGAGAGCCGAAGTTAAGACGAGGGAATTAAATTAAGAAAAAATCCATTGTGAGAGAGTGGTCCGTAAAAAGCCCACGACAAAAACTGCCCGAAAAACACTAAATAGCACCGTAACGACCGTCGAACAAGAGACCGAATGGAGAAACTGTCGTTGTATCTTCGATAATAAAGCGAGAGCCATAAAGGCGAAGTGCGTGTTTCATTAAAAAACCGACTTTTATACTTCCGCCATTGTGCGGTTGACGTCTTGGAGTGGTCTTAGGATAATTGCGGGAGGTCAAAGGACCTGGGGGACCTTCCTCTGACTTGTTCCTTGTCCTCGACGACGACTTTGGGCCGATTAAATCGGGTTTTTGCCTTTCGGGATATCCCCATTGTCAGATTGTAGTTTTTATTTCAGGCTGGGGAGAATTTGGGGATTGATTTATTTTTTGTATAGCAGGAAATGCAACTCCCTTTGGGAGTTTATTGGTTTCCTGAGCTTGAACAAGCTAGGGCCAGAGTTTTTTATAGGACCCTTTCAACAAGAATTTTTTGGCAGCTTATTTACTGCAGATTAGATATAAAATTCTTCTTTCCATATGATTCATGCCTTCTTGTATCTTCAGTTACCTTTTTTAATTACTTTTGAATTTGAAAATTCGAACCTTTGTACATTTTTCTGCCATAACTGTGCTCTCAGACTTTTACCATGATGTTTAGATCTGAGGACCCTACTAACCAATGTAATATGCGGATATTCTCCCGTTGAAAATACTTATTAACAAGCCGTATGCATGAGAGCATTGTCTTGTTGAAATATAAAATTATCATTTGTCGTTGTTTCCAAATAATTCTCTATTTTTGTGTGAATCACCTTTAAGTAGACCTGCCTGTTAATTGCATTAGATATGAAAGTGATCAGTTTTATTTTTATAACGGATGCCTGCCCAAACATGACGCGATAACCACTCGTCGTTGAGACGATCACCACGTCACGTTGAGAAAAAATGTTCTTCTTTTCTCAACTCATGGAAGTAGTAAGTGCAGCCGTCCGGATAGTCTACATTTTTTTGCCCATTGCCATTCTTTGCCCCAAGGAACGAGGTCACGGGAAAACTGCTTCTAATGTTCTTTATGAGCATGTCCAAGGGGCAGGGTAGTCTTCATTTTCTTCCTTTGAATATATCAAGCTGATAAAATCCATAATCAAATTTTATCCTGAACAATCATGCCAGTGTATATGTATGGCAAGGTAATATGTAATTAATTAAAAGAACTGGGACTGGGAAAAAAAAATGTATAACGATTGTTTCAACATAAGATGCCTTTATCAAATAGCGAACTACAATATTAATATTTACAGTAAGAAAATGTAATTGATAGTAATTACTATTATATATTGTTGCGTAATAAAATGTGCTGGTGGCAATTTTGGACGTCTAATGAACAGAGTGTTGGTAATCAAGACTTAAAAGAACGTACTAAAATCAGTTCCAATGCCATTATCATTCTCACTCTGTATGAAGCTAAATCGTTGGTCCTGTATCCAACGCAAGTAAAACAACTCGAGATATTTCGTAGGCTGCCTTCGGAAAATATTGAGAATAAGATGGCAAGACTATCGGACGAATTTGGAGATATTTGAAAGAACCAACCGTCATACTCAAATGATGCAAGACACTAACATGTCGAAGCCGATCCTCTATAACGAATTAAAGAACAAGAAACTATGAGTAATAAGACGCTATAAAAGTCTCCGATATCTCCCAATATTACACCCTTCGATTTCTATTTTTGGGGAATGATCAAAAATAAAGTTTATAAAACAAGGTTCAGAAATCGAAATAAACTTTGTGCCAGAATAAGGTTAGCCTGTCAAGAAATCAGCATTCCGGAACTTAGACGAGTAGCTAAACAGAATCGTAAAAGAATCGAAAAATGTATTCGTATAGATGGACTTCAAAAAGCTAGTTTTTTTCAACCTGTTAACAGCAACCGAAAACAGCTGTTTACGAGCTGCTTTTGCTTCGAAAAAACTCCTCCGTTTGTCTCATTACTTGCGCCTTATCGGTGGTCTCGGCGAAAACTTTTGCATAAGTTTAGTTCACTATACACACAAATACACTTTTATTATTTCTTGTACTTTATCCGAAACTTTCTCCCTTTTTATCAGTAAATTGATTACCTTGATAATGTTTTTTGTAGAATTTTTTCGAGCGGTATTATATAAGAACATAAAAAAGATATGTGAAATAATATAAAAAGGACTGGAATGTCTGCATATCGTAGTAAAACAATCATTTTATATATTCAGAAAAGAAAAGTAAAAAATTAGACCTACTAGAAATATTGGAAATAAAAATATCGTTAAGAAATGGTCATATATAACCACAAATGACCAGCTAAATTTCCTAAACACCTCGGTGGGAGATAAGATCATATTGTAATTAAACAGCCCGGTTTTTAACTGCCGATAATTGCAGCTCAGCATCTAAGGTTTGGATGCGCAGTAGCCTAACGGCCTAACACCTCAAAGCCGATTCGAAGCAGTGCATCAATTTTGCTAAAATCGGTTAAATACTGTACTTTGAAAAATCTATTTAAGTTTAATTTTGAACAGGATCGTACTAATTATTTTTTTAATTAATTAGTAGCAAAATCATATAACCGCTACTGTCTGCTTGTAGAACTCAATGTTTTTTCAGATTATGGCTACTGGAAGACTGATGATGTGTATTAAATTTGGTTACAATACCTTTGTTTATGAGGAAGATATAAATTAAAAAAGAAAACAAAAAGAAATTTTCAACCCCCTGCATCTCGAACAAGGATTTTCGGATTTATGTTCTTTTGACATTTTTGTGTTATTTTGTAACATAGAATTTGCCAAAATAGTCTGGCAGAGTATTTCATTAACACCCTGAATATATGTTATGTTGCTGTAAATAACTTATTTTAACGTTTTTGATAAAACCCTCAACTGAATATTTCACAGTGGAATTCACTTTGATACTGAAGAAGAAATGTTCATATGTACATTGTCGGAGCAAGACATTAAAGTTGGATTATACCTCGGAGAAGTCAAGTATGATCCTTTCCTTATAAACAAAGAAAATAAATGCAAATGCTTTTGTTACACCCAAATATGAAGTAATGAAATAAAGTAATATCAAAATAATAGTAATATAATTATAAAATAAATTTATATATCCCTAAATAACTATAATCATTGACATCGCAACTAACGGTTTACTATACTAAGTTATCCAGTCCAAATAAATTTGCATATGAGTTACGTTCCTAATTTCACACAAATAAATGTTTATTTTCGAGAAAATGGTATAAAACTTAATTTTGAATCTAATAATTCAACTTGAACCACATCCGCATTTTCGTAATAAAAATAACTTCTTCCACACCATCTCACGGTGACGTCTGATCGGAAACCAATATCCGTTTCGATGACAACGCAAACTATTGAACATTCTCTCCCCGAGAAATTCCTAAAGAAAATTTATGCTTTAATATTGGTCGGTTTTTCTACGTCAACATCTGTCCTAACACATGTTCACTTTTCCGAAGTGTTTCCGCGCTAAGTAAACGATATTACGAGACTTTCTTAGTTATTAAATCAGTTTTTCCACACCGCAACCTGATTGGAAAATGTTTCGTCACGAGGAAAATAACGAAGAAAAAACGATCGAAAAGTTAGTTTGAAGGAAATTTTTCCCGGTGATTATTGTGGCTAGACGAAAACGTATAACGAACAAAGTACGTAGCAAGTGCGGTGGCAGTACAAAAACGAGAAAAGTTTTATATTTCCGCGTATGGAATTGAATTTTTTCTTGTAGAGAACTTTGTAGAACCTAACCTAAAAAAAATATTTTTTACTTTATTTTACTTTGGGGCAAAAGTTTAAACTTTTTTATTTTCAAATATCATGTTACTGAAAAATTCATGCTCACTTTTTTCCATTAAAAATTAAGTATTTAAAAAAAAAATTTTTGTTAATGACTTTATACAATGTGATGACTCTATGAGGATATTCAAAAAGTTGTCCGCTTGACAAAGATGGCATAAGCTTTATATTTTTTAACGTATAGTACGGTTCAAGATATATCGTTGACCGATTGGTTGCAATAAACTGTTAACGACCCCTGTCGTAACGGAACCCGGCAAAGTTGCAAGAAACGTTAACAAGGCCGGGCCTAATAAAATAACAGGCAACAAATTTTATACCTGATTTAGTAGTAATATTTTAGTTTATTTCGCATTGCTTTCATAAACGGTGCACTTCTATAATTTCGATCGTATTTTTTCTTATTTCAAACGTGCTAAAAATGTGGCGTTCTTGGCAAGATAAGGATCATTGCGCGTCCGGTAGTGCTAATTTTAAAAGAAAATTTATGTGCTAATCAATGATGCTAAGTAAATTGTTTAAAATGTGTATGTTTTTTATTGAATACGGGGCTTAATGTAAATGCAGCCGCAGCAGAAACGTCTTTATTGAGGAAAACTCCGTTGTCTACCGTTGAAGATATTATGACGAAGCCAATTTAAGCCAAAAAATCTGTAGTGATTCTGGCAAGCACAAATGTGTTGATAAAAGCGACAAAGACTTAATTTGAAACAAAATTTATGCTATGTATGAAAAGTAAACTATGTCTACATTGCATTCAGTGCAACAGCGGCTAAGGAAAGATTAAATCAACATTCTTTGCAGCAGAACTACTCTCAGGAGAATATTATCTCAAATGGGTTTTGCATATCTGACCATTAATAAAAAACAAATATTAATGGAATCACAAAGATTACGACGATGACAGTTTGACTACTTAACCTCTATAAGAAAAAAATACAGATTAGAAAATCGTCCCATTATCTACCTTGATGAACTAAGGTTCGATGCACAAGAGACGTCAGCAAAAGAATAGGTAGATACATTAACAAAAATGTCAAACCAATGTTTCGTCACGAGGAAAATAACGAAGAAAAAACGATCGAAAAGTTAGTTTGAAGGAAATTTTTCCCGGTGATTATTGTGGCTAGACGAAAACGTATAACGAACAAAGTACGTAGCAAGTGCGGTGGCAGTACAAAAACGAGAAAAGTTTTATATTTCCGCGTATGGAATTGAATTTTTTCTTGTAGAGAACTTTGTAGAACCTAACCTAAAAAAATATTTTTTACTTTATTTTACTTTGGGGCAAAAGTTTAAACTTTTTTATTTTCAAATATCATGTTACTGAAAAATTCATGCTCACTTTTTTCCATTAAAAATTAAGTATTTAAAAAAAAAAAAAATTTGTTAATGACTTTATACAATGTGATGACTCTATGAGGATATTCAAAAAGTTCTCCGCTTGACAAAGATGGCATAAGCTTTATATTTTTTAACGTATAGTACGGTTCAAGATATATCGTTGACCGATTGGTTGCAATAAACTGTTAACGACCCCTGTCGTAACGGAACCCGGCAAAGTTGCAAGAAACGTTAACAAGGCCGGGCCTAATAAAATAACAGGCAACAAATTTTATACCTGATTTAGTAGTAATATTTTAGTTTATTTCGCATTGCTTTCATAAACGGTGCAGTTCTATAATTTCGATCGTATTTTTTCTTATTTCAAACGTGCTAAAAATGTGGCGTTCTTGGTAAGATAAGGATCATTGCGCGTCCGGTAGTGCTAATTTTAAAAGAAAATGTATGTGCTAATCAATGATGCTAAGTAAATTGTTTAAAATGTGTATGTTTTTTATTGAATAGGGGGCTTAATGTAAATGCAGCCGCAGCAGAAACGTCTTTATTGTCGAAAACTCCGTTGTCTACAGTTGAAGATATTATGACGAAGCCAATTAAAGCCAAAAAATCCGTAGTGATTCTGGCAAGCACAAATGTGTTGATAAAAGCGACAAAGACTTAATTTGAAACAAAATTTATGCTATGTATGAGGAGTAAACTGTGTCTACATTGCATTCAGTGCAACAGCGACTAAGGAAAGATTAAATCAACATTCTTTGCAGCAGAACTACTCTCAGGAGAATATTATCTCAAATGGGTTTTGCATATCTGACCATTAATAAAAAACAAATATTAATGGAATCACAAAGATTACGACGATGACAGTTTGACTACTTAACCTCTATAAGAAAAAAATACAGATTAGAAAATCGTCCCATTATCTACCTTGATGAACTATGGTTCGGTGCACAAGAGACGTCAGCAAAAGAATGGGTAGATACATTAACAAAAATGTCAAACCAAGGCCCCAGCGCACAAGGGACAAATAATTACAATTTTACATGCTGGTTCGAAGGATGGAGGGGTTTCAAATTGTCTACGGTTGTCCTAATTAATAAAAAATAATAAACCTAAAATATAAAAAAAAAGCCTAAATAATAAACATTCATCTTTGGACTATCGTGATGACATCACAGCAGAACTTTTTGAAGATTGGTTCAAAATAGTATTTTGCCCAATGTGCCTAAGGAAAGCGTAATTGTAGTGGACAATGCTAGTTATCATAACCGGCAAAAAAATTAAGTTCCTAATTTAAATAACACTATATTGGAAATTCAGAACTTAGACATTTAATATTAAAAAGGAATATGTAACACATGGGCTGAAAAGTCCCGGGCCTAACAAAGAAAACACAGTTTTTTTGGTTCAAAATTAGCTTTATTCATCAACGTAATCTCCATCAAGAGCAACGCAATCATTCTAGCGCCGCTCTAACATTTCAATACCACTTTTGTAGAATGATTTATCTTTTGCCTCAAAATAGGCCTCAGTTTCAGCGATAACCTCTTCATTCGTGCGAAATTTCTTACCGGCGAGCATTTTTTTCAGGTCTGCGAACAGCCAGTAGTCGCTGGGAGCCAAATCTGGCGAATACGGTGGATGTGGGAGCAATTCGAAGTTCAATTCATGTAGTTTTGCCATTGTTTTGATTGACTTGTGACACGGTGCGTTGTCTTGATGAAACAAATTTTTTTTCTTTGCCATATGCGGTCGTTTCTTTGCAATTTCGGCCTTCAAACGCTCCAATAACGCTATATAATATTCACTGTTAATGGTATTTCCTTTCTCAAGATAGTCGATGAATATTACACCACGCACATCCCAAAATACCGAGGCCATAACCTTTCCAGCCGATTGTTGTGCTTTCGGGCGCTTTGGACGAGGTTCACCAGTTGCTGTCCACTCAGATGACGATCGTTTTGATTCCGGAGTGAAGTGATGGATCCATGTTTCATCCATTGTCACATATCGACACAAAAATTCCGGTTTGTTACGTTTAAACATGGCCAAACACTGCTCAGAATCATCAACACGTTCTCGTTTTTGGTCAACAGTGAGCAAACGCGGCACCCACTTTGAACAGAGCTTTCTCATAGTCAAATGCTTATGCAATATAAAGCCAACACGTTCTTTTGATATCTCTACGATGTCAGCTAACTCACGCAACTTCACTTTTCGATTATTCAAAACGATTTTGTGGATTTTTTTATGTTTTCTGGTGTTACCGCCTCATTTGAACGTCCACTGCGTTCTGCATCATCGGTGTCTCTACGACCACGTTTGAAGTCAGCACACCAACGTTTTATTGTTGTTTCTGATGGAGCGGAGTCCCCATAACACTTTTCAAGCCATTGCTTCGCTTGAACGGTATTTTTTCCCATCAAGAAGCAGTGTAAAATTAAAACACGAAATTGTAAGTAGCGTCACTCTTAGCACAATAACTCACAAACTAATGAATAGAATATCACGAAATTTTAAGAGCTGTCTTTTGAAGGTTAGTATTAACTGAAAAAAAGGTGACTGCAATAAAACTAGCGCCATCTATGTGTTAGGGCCGGGACTTTTCAGCACATGTGTTTTGTGATACCATTGCAGCCGATATGGGACATACGGTTTTACGCCTTCCCCCGTATTATTCTATTTTTTACCCAATTAAGCATATGTAGCATCAGGTAAAATCCAAAGTTAGAGCAGAAAATATTTATCCAACTCTAAGTGCAAGTGCTGCAACATTAATTAGGAAGGTTGTAGATATCCCAAAGTAGTATTCCCAAAGAAAGTTGGATAAATTCGATTAACCATTTTATTAAAATAGAAGATTCTTATGAATTATTTACTAATAATATAGAACCACTTATTAATTATGTAGATCAAAATGACACTGAGAATGAAACCTAAACATTTATCTACTTTGAAGACTTAAAAAATCATCTGGGTATGTTCTTTAGCCAGAAACGTCACATCTGTTATAAATAGAGATAGAAAAAGGTCATTGAACAAAAAAGGCCACACACTAATTGAAAAATTCGCGGAGCGGCACCTATAGAGCAGTAAAAGAATTATAATAAGTTTACTACTACGTTTGAAGTTCCACCCTTCATATGAATATATTTGAAAGTCTTAAAGTATACGTATCAGTGTTAGATGGAAAATATTGAAAATCTGACTGATTCTTTATAAAAAATGGTTTAAAGACAATGGAAATTCATAGTTAAACGGCAAATGTATTAAGGGAGTCTGCTCCTTCAAAAATAATGGTTTGTAAGTGAACAGGTTAGTTTCAACGTGGTCGTATAATCTTGGATGATGATTCTCGTTCTGGACGTCCAATAAGTGCCACTACTGAACAAGTAATTAATTTTATACATGATATGGTCATGGATGACAGACAATTAACTTTGAGTGAAATAGATAAGGCCATGGACATCTTAACTGAACGGGTGTTTCATATTTAAAAAAAAGGAATTGGGTTTGAAAGAGTTATGTACAAAGTGGGTGCCGCATTTGTTAAATTCTGATCAAAAACGACGTCAACTAAAACTTTCTAACCAACATTTGGATCTTTTTTGAAAGAATAAGATATTTTAAACATCATTTTGTAACTATGGATGAGACCACTATGATCCTGAAGTGCGACAACAAACCGCAAAGTGGACTGAACCCGAAACAAGTGGTTAAAATCGATCAAAAAGGTTATGGCATCAATTGTTTGGGATGCAAAAGGCATTTTCTTATTGATTACCTTTAAACCGGTAAAACAATAACAGAACAGTATTACTTAAACTTTTTGTATCAATTGGATGCAAACATTGAGAAAAGAACTGGTTTAGCGAAAAAAAAAACAAGATAATGCACCAGCTTACAGAGGTGTTCTTGCAATGGCCAAATTGAAGAAGTTACACAACGAATTATTGAAGCATCCACCATATTTACTAGATCTGGCCCCCCCTGACAGTCATTTGTTCCCAAATCTAAAAAAAAACTCTTACGTGGCAAGCGTTTTTCATCAAATAAAGAAGTTATAGACAGGCGTGTTTTTGCAATGGTCAAATTGAAGGAGTTACACAATGAATTGTTGGAGCATCCACCATATTCACCAGATCTTGCCACCTCTGACTTTCATCTATTCTTAAACCTCAAAACATTCCTACGTGGCAAGCGTTTTTCATAAAATGAAGAAGTTATAACAGCCGTAGATGAGTCTTATGAAGGACTTTCACAAAATCACTTCAGATATGGAATAAATGAATTTCAGAACCGCTGGAAAAAATACATTGAGCTTAAGGGAGAATATACGGAAGAATAAAGGAATTTTTTCAACTATAAACTTGTTTATCATTTTCGCTCCGCGGAATAGCCTAGTACTATACTGATTAATTATAATTTTTAGTAAGTAAAATAAATTGTATCTTCAATTTTTCTCAAAAAATATGACGAAGGCGGGGATTTACGAAATTTGTTGTCAAGACTGTGATCGAAGGTATAATGGGCAAACAAAAAGATCCATATTGACAAGATATAAAGAACATATTAGATATGGGATAAATGAAAAATCTTGTGTTGCCCAACATGCAATCGAACATGACCACAGTATAGATATTAGTAATTTAAGACTAATTAAAAGTGTTAATAACAATAGGGCTTTGGATGCATATGAAAGCATTCAAATAGAAAAATGTAAGAAAATCATGAACCGAGATAAAGGACCGATTCCTTTCAGTCAACTTTTTCAATTATTACTGTAAGGCTTAGTACACTTCACGGTTCATGATTCTTACACGCTTCGTTAGGTATGGTTTTCATATAAATAGAACATAGTTTAGTTTTAGAATTAGATTAAATCATCTCCTGATGATGCTAACATGGTTAGCGAAAGGTGCGTCGAGCAGTTCAAAAAAAGTGTTTTGGTGTTTAGTGGTAAATCTCTTCCAATTTAGTATGTCACACCAAAGGTTCCAATAGAAGAATTGAACCATTATTTAATGTTAAATTAAAATTTTTACTTATTACTTTTGATCTTTACTTACATATGTTATCAATTGTTATTAAATTTGCTTTTGTTTCAGGTAAATTATCAACTTTAATATATTTGTATATATTTGAAACAATATATTTCCTTGGTAAGTACAAAATTTATCATATAAATCTTATATAGATCGGATGATATATCATTTATAATCCAAATGTTTACTGTTCGTAATGTAAACTAAATTTTTTTTTGCTTAATCAACAATTAAAATCTGAATTAAATCGTTTCAATGTTAATTTACTGTTCGATTGTGATTATTTGATTTCGATTATTGAATTGATTATAATTGATATTTGATTATTTCAATTTAGGATTATTTAATATTCCATTACCTTTTGTTCGCATTAATATTAAATAAACTCAATTTCAAAATATCTTCCACAAAACACATACATACATGTATTAGAATGGGAATATTGGACTTAAGCGTAACATTTGTTATCAGTAAATGTCATTCTTGTATTAGTTCCATTTTCCCATAAGTTAATACAAGTTAAAATTGCAGTGCAATTCTCATTATAAATACATTTCGTATGTTGAATCTGTTGTGGTCGCAGCACTGAATGAAGTAGTAAAACAGAAGATATACAGATTATTGAAATTCTAATTGTTCCTAAATCGAGTCTATTTTTGATTATAAACAAGTATTTATAATAATGAAGTAGCATAGGAGTTCATTTAGTTCTTTCAATTTTATGAGATATAATTTATTTTATGCACGATATAAAATGTTCTCAATTATATATTACACATTGCTTTTTAGTGATTCTTGATATTTTTAAAATCTATATATGTATTAAAAATCTATACAAAATCTAACCGAACTGCGCCACAGAATTATGCACAAAGCAGAAGAAATAAATTTCAGGAGATTCGCACGACTGGTGAAAAGATCTTTCCTGAGGCGATGCAGAGCATCGCTTTAGTTTAAGAAAAAAATATTGTGATAAATAGAAGTATTACAATAATTCCTTTTATTTCATTATGATTAAGTTTTATCTTAATAAAATGCTGGCGAATAAGCTCATGGAAAGAGTGCAGAGAGTGTTGAAAAGAGAAGAATGAAGGAATGTTACTGAGAAGGCAACGACCCATCAGAGCTCTAGCACCACGAGGAAGAGAGAGAGAGAGAGAGACCGCCATTAAACAGTTTTGTACTATTTCGGAAATTATTCGATAGTATGAATTATACATAAAAAAAAGTAGAAGCATGAGAATAAATAATCACTGAATCGTTAGAAGTTCCGTACAAATAAATCGCATTTATTTAAAATAGAAACAATTCCTGAAGTGCGGAAAGTTTTCCGGAATTAATCTAGAAGAGCAATTAACGCCTCCAGTAATGATACTTCCTCCGTTGCCGGCTTCGTCTCGGCCCGCGTACCTCTCCTCTTTGTTCTGCTTTTGGCTTAATAGCGACTAATTATCAAAGCTTAATCCAATTTACTTAGTCGCGCGACCCTTTCGAACAATTCGGATCGATCACGACGAAAAGACGTCCAACTCTCAAGACTTCCATTCGCTTTTATTGTTCCAGTGGAACTTAACCTCTATAAAGCACTTTCTATATAAGTAAAATTAGTTTAATTTTACTCGGTTATATCATTAACTCTTATCGCTACTTCTTAAATCAAAATATATCTAGCCTATTCCTATTTTTTATAGGGAAGAGTTCTCGGCCTAACACAAGATGATTCCTTATACATTTTCTCACACGTTGTCAAGTGTGATTCATTCTTAATGTGATTCATATTCTTAAATAGCGTTCTGCCGAATTTCAGACGTATGGGTTTGTAACGATCGCGTAAGACAAGCAAGTTTTGGCATACTTTAAAAAATAAACTTCGAACCGTTATACTAGGTTAATTGAAAAGTTCGCGGAGCGACACCTATAGAGCAGGAAAAGAACTGTATAATATATTACATTTTGAAGTTTCATCTTTCATATGAACATATGTGAAGTTTAAAGTCGATCTGACCATTCATTTGTACAAAAACAGTAGCTTAAAAACATAAACGCCTCAATGTTATTTTTTTAAATGAAAAATAATGAAAATCGTACTGTAATTAAATTCTTTGTAAAAAACAAGGTTTAAAGGCAATGAAAATTCATAGTGAAATGGTAAATCTATTAGGGATTAGGTCCTTCACAAACGATGGTTTGTAGGTGGGTAGGTGCGTTTCAACGTGGTCGTACAAACCTGGAAGATCTTCATTCTGGACATCCAATAAGTGCAACTACTGAACAAAAAATTAATTCTATACATGATATGGTTACGGATGACAGACAATTGACTTTGAGTGCAATTGCTAAGGCCATGGAGATCTCCACTGAATGGGTGTTTCATATTTTGAAAAATGAATTGGGCTTGAAAACGCTGTGTGCAAGATGGGTGCTGCATTTGTTAAATTCTGATCATAAACGACTTCGAATAAAACTTTCTAACCAACATTTGGATCTTTTTGCAAAGAATAAAGTAGATGTTAAACGTCGTTTTGTAACTATGGATGAGATTTGGGTTTACCACTCTGATCCTGAACTGCGACAACAAACCGCAGAGTGGAATGAGCCCGGTTGTTCAGCTCCGAAGCAAAGTGGCCAAAATCGACCAAAAATGTTATGGTATCAATTTCTTGGGATGCAAATGGCATTTTGTTAATTGATTGCCTTCAAACCGGTAAAACAATAACAGGACAGTATTACTTAAACCTTTTGAATCAATTAGATGCAAAAATTCGTAAGAAAAGACCTGATTTAGTGAAAAAAAAATCATCAAGACATTGCACCCGCTCACAGACGTGTTTTTGAAGGAAATTGAAGGAGTTACACAATGAATTGTTGGAGCATCCACCATATTCACCAGATCTGGCCACCTCTCACTTTCGTCTGTTCTCAAACCTCAAAACATTCCTACGTGGCAAGTGTTTTTCGTCAAATGAAGAAGTTATAACAGTCGTAGATGAGTCTTTTGAATGACTTCCAAAAAATCACTTCAGAGATGGAATAAATGAATTGGAGAACCACTGGAAAAAATATATTGAGCTTAAAAGAGAATATACGGAAAAATAAAGTCATTTTTTCTACTATGAACTTGTTTTATCATTTCCGCTCCGCAAACTTTTCAATTAGCCTAGTAGAGTACTTTATTTTGAAGAATTTAACTCCGCCCAACATACAAAATCATAGTTTCACTTCACCGGATTCTTTCACTTCGTATTGAATGACAGAAACATGGGCTGCTAAATTTAAACGTGGCCTTATATCCATTGAAGATTATGAACGCTCAAGACCCGCAAAAACTGTTACGATCGACAAAATCCCCAGAGAATCTTCAAAAATATCCAGAACATCGTATTACACATGGTACACATCGTATTACACATCGTATTACAGAATGGTTTCAGTCCGACGCTAACTAGGTTTGCTTGTTGAAGAAGAACTGAACAAGAAGTTGATGGAGAGGAAACAAGTTTCTTGTTGATGGAGAACCAACGGTTGAAACATTGATTTAACATCATACCAGGTGTACGGTTAATGGTTCTTCATTTTTTCTTTAAACAAATACGTTTAATTTGGGATAAAGGTAAACAAATTTGTTTATTCAAAGTATGTGCCATCGCTAACTGCACATTTTTCCTATCTGTCTGGCAACTTGTGGATACCCTCTCAGTAAAACTGTACAGCTTTTGAGGTGATTCAATCATCAAGCCATTTTTCGACATCTTCGTAATTGCTGTAGTGTTTCATAGAAAGTGCGTGAGACATCGATGAAAACAAGGAAGGGGTCAAGTCTGGTGAGTTCGGTGGGTGGGGCACGATTTTCCAACCATTTGGAGAAATGGCGTCTTTGGCCGCTTTCGCTGTGTGTGATGGGACGATGTCGTGCTGCAAAATCACCTAGTTTCTGTGTTACCCATTTTCCTACCTTCTAGACCTTTCCCATGGCATACAGACGAGCACAAACGATTCGGCGACTAACATTTAACCTCTCTGCAATTTGTTGTTGAGTTTGCATATTGTCTTCCAACATTACATGCAATTCGGCATCTTCAATTTGTTTCGGTTGACCTGGTCGTTTTTATCAATTTTTGATTCGTCTAAACCAACGCCCACAAAAGTCTTGCGTTGGGACATTGTCAACGTAAGTTTCTACAAGTATACGACGGCTTTCACTTGCTTTTTTCTCTTGACTGGACAGGAAAAGCAATACATGCCCCAAATAATCTTTATTTGCCTTGAAACTTGACATGTTAGTCTGTGACAGACTCGACAAATTAAACTGTGAACCGACCCTTGTTTCCAACGCGAACTCTTAAAAAAAAACAATTATTAATGATGCACAATTCTGAGACGCAGCAGTCCAATGGGTGAAAGTACGCAAAAAAAGCGATAACGGTTCCATCTACAGGAAAATTCATGGCCTCAGTTTTCTGAGATTCTTATTGTATGCTCAGGTACCACCTGAAAAGGCAGGACCACTCCCGGGGAATATTTCTCCTTACTACTGGACCAGTTGAAGAGCGCTGTTTGAGCTAAAAACGAAAATGCTTTGGCATCACGAGAATGTGCCTTAACGAATGTCGTAGGTTGTTTCTGCAAAATTCTTTGAGCAACGCTTCGAAATGTTTACACATACGCTTTATTCGGCGAAGATTTGCTTCTAAGCGATTACATTATTTTTCCAAACCATTTAAAAAAATAAGAAATAACAAGGCTGAAACAACTTTTGTTTTTGTAGAACTGGACATAAGAGTGCAATGTCGTTGGACTAAATATATTGAATCGCAAGATACCTACTTGAAAAATGAATATTTGCAAGATTGAGAAGTTTTCGAACGACCCCTGTAATTTTAATTCGTAAGTTACGTATGTGTAAAGAAATATCTAACTTAGGATTTATTTTGTTTAAAAATAATTTCGTTTCAGAACGAACATTTTTTTTGTTCGCCAATATAAATTATTAATTAAAAGGGCAACATTAATAGTTTTATACTAAAAAAAAATGCTAGGAGCAAGTCATGGGAAGGTACCAGTCATAAATAACATTCAGAAACCGTATTGAAAAAAAAATCGACTATTAGTAGAACGTGTTGGCTTTAAAAACGTAAAAAAAATGCCATAGGAATAAATCAGAATGAGTTCGTGGGCGTGGTGGACACGAACCTATGCCGAGTAATAGATCAGCCGGAAAAAAACTTAATGAACGACGATTGAAAATGGTAAAGCGGTCAACACCACTGTCATCTAACCAACTTCCCATTCCAGGATGTCTAATATAGTACTGCATTTAAAATACGAGTTATTTGTTGTAAAACGATGGAATGTTGGGTTAAAATAGTTATGATGATGATGATGAATTTGGGGTTTATCGCCTCGTCGACCTGTCCTTCATTAATGGCAGGAAAACGTTTACTACACAGTAAATGAGAAAATAATAGAATGAGTAGATAAATAGATAGATATAGAGAATGTAGAGAAGATAATAGAATGAGTATATGATATAAATAAAAGGTCTCAATATACCAGGTGTGTAAATAATGTAATGAAATTGTTTTTAATAATTTTTATATTCAATTGAACTTACAATTCTACGTTGGTTCTTTCAAAGTACTTATCGTTGGGAAATTACACAGCGCATGAGATTGTTTGTTTATTCTTCATAGATGTGCTGGAACTCAGATACTGGAATAGGCTTTAGCTGCTCGGTTACGGCCATTTCAATGTTCTCCAATGTCTCAAAGCGATATATTTTGAAGTGAATTTTCAATCTTGGGAAAAGGAAATAGTCACAAGGACTCAAGTCTGGTGAATAACAGAGTGATGTTTTTACTTGCGAAAAGCTGTTTAAATGAAATCGCTGATAAGGCGCATTGTTATAATACAGCACCCAGATATCCTTCACCCACAAATAGTTGTTCTTAACGACCTAAAACAAAAATCATTTTTTTTGTAAGTGATAACTAAAAATCACACGAGGTTATATTTGGGGAATACGATGGTTGGTCGATGATATCTGTTGAATTTTCGGTCAAACATTCACAAGAGTTCAGCTATCAAGTCCAAAATAAATTCGAAGAGAGTATTTTAATGCTCGTGCTGAAAATTCTCTAAACATCAAATTACTTTATTTGACTTGTCGACGCGTGTTTCGCTAACCATTTTAGCATCATCAGGATATGATTCAACCAAGCTTGAATAATCTCCTAATGATGTTAACATGGTTAGCGAAACGTGCGTCGAGGAGTTAAGTAAAGTGGTTTGGAACTTAGTGGTAAATCTCATTGAGTTTAGTATTAATCTATCCAAATAATAATGATGGTGCTCAAGCACCATCCTTATAGTTAAACGATCATTAAAAAGCATAATCTTATTGATTTTTTTTCTATCGTAGACGTTAAAGAGTGGCCAAAACCAGTTGCAGCTGGTGGGTTTTTAAAGTGGGAGGGCTTAGAAGAAAATAGTGCTGCTGAAGATTTTTTTGTTTTCCCCTTCCTCCTTTTTACTTTTCGTGCTATTGAAACCCTAAACAGGAGGTGAACCAGAAAGATGAGTTAAAGGAGAGAAAATGAACGGAAATAAAATATGGTATTTTGCTCTGAAAAATTGTTTATTGTGATAAATGCTGGAAGGGCGGCGCCCCAACGCTCCTCACGTTCTGAGGGCTACTGACCAAAATGAAACAAATACTCGTTTATAAATCTTATAATGGTTATTCAGTCATTTCTCTGCCTTTTATGAATATTGTCCTTTCGAGAAACATGACTTATAAGAAATTTTTAGCAGTCCTAATGCTTCCGCACAAGAAATTTCTTACAACTGAAGCATATAACGAGTAGAGTAATTGTCACGCTACTATTTTGTATTGACAACATTTTTATGGTGTTGTTTGCGACAGTTTGGTTATAAGTTTATAACACAAAAGAAATCAAGAAAATTAAACCTATTACAAATTACACCGAATACAGTTTTTTTAAGAGATTTGTCAACTTTACAGATTGCAATTTCACTAGTGAAATATAATATAAAGCACAAAGATAATGAACGTAATAGAGAACACCTTGGAGTAGAGTGCGAACTCGTTCTATCAAATTCAGACATTTCACAAATGCAGCTAGTGGCTCATAGAATCAAAAGTCTTTCATTTAAAAATTAGGAAAAAATCAGATCGATGAATAACCATATAGCGAAAAGGATTAATAAGAAAATCAAAGAAAACAACATCATAATGACAAGAGCGGATAAGGGCCCATTGCTGCGATGTCTAGAGATAATTATATATCAAAAACCAACATTTTTTTTAAATCAGGGAAATTTAATAGAATTAATTCCAATCCTACCAATACCTTTCAAAAAAGAATAAAACAAATAATAAATGAATCGTCTATTTTTCACGATTACGAGAAACAACAATTAATAATGATGATTCCTCAGGCACCAAAATTATACTCACTTATAAAATTACATAAAAGACCACTAGTTTTATTTGTTACAGCTCGTTCAAACAAATTATCAAATAAGTTTATTAAAATCATTTTACTATATACGATTTTTAAACGAAAATATGCCATTCTAAATACCTATGATGTTATAAATAAAATAAAATAAAATATATTAATTTACTCAAAAAATCCAAACTAATTTCTTTCTGTACAAAATATATTCCCGAGTATACCACTAAACGAAGTCATAGAATTAGTTGACAAATTACTTATTAAAAATAAAACTAATTTAATAATATAACAAGAAATGTTAGGGCTGTTGTCAATTACGTTAGATCAGAGTTATTTTGAATTTGGATGTTTAATTTCACACGAATGATTCTTTTCCGAAGATTTTAAAAAACCTCTCTGTAAAAAAATAGTTATCAGATCATTATTACTCATTATTTTATTTTTGTGCCTAATACATAATCTATTATATAAACTAATACATATATTTGGGGCTTTATATATCGTCGTGTCAACTGTAAAGTCGACTAATATCGTCGTGTTAACTACGTCGTTTTAATATCGTCGTGTCAACTAATAATATTTTATATATTGTGCGCATCGCCCCTGAAGCAACTTTGCTCGTATCGCTTCTGTCAGCAATAGCAAGTGATGAAAGTGAAAATTCCGTTTTTTCACTTTCACGATATTATACATATATATATATATATATATATATATATATATATATATATATATATATATATATATATATATATATGAACACTTTTGTTGGTGTTGGTTGCTTGACCGGGAAGGAGCCCCACCTATCCCTTCAACTGGATGACATATATTTCGTCTCTCGAGGTGTTGGGTTCCACAATATCATGTGGAACACACAACAACCTGCGTCTCCGCCTAAATGAACACTTTTGTTGGTGCTTGACCGGAAAGGAGCCCCACCTATCCCTTCAACTTATGTCATCCAGTTGAAGGGATAGGTGAAGGGATAGGGATAGGTCATCCAACTTTGAACATATATCTCTTAAGTATTTCCACCTATTTTTGATCTTTGCCACACATTTTCAGTAGTCCATCTATTCGTTTCAAGTCGTCTAGTTGTTCCGTGTTATCTAGGGTTTACCTCTCGTTCTAATCCCCCAACCGTGGTCTCCATTACACTTTTAGGTTATTCCATCTGTAATATTTCAGTTTTGTATTGTAGTGTAGCCAGTGTATTTTGCAGGGTAGTTCTTTCACACCCTTAATTTTCGCTTTGCTTCGGATCCAGTAATTTCGTTTTCGGTTTGACATTTTAACTCCTAACATAGCTCTCTTTCTACTGATCTGTGTGTTCTTCTTTTTGTTTTTGTCCATATTAATCCATGTTTATCTTTACAAGTGTCCATGTCTGGGAGCTGTACTTTAGAATATGAAGGATGCATTAATCGTTCAATCTGGTCTTCAATTATTGGGACATCCTGTTTTGTTTTTTGGCACCCCTTAAGTCTCCTACGTCATTATGTTCTTATTCTGGTTAATTATTTATGCTGTTCGGTTCTTTCAAGTTGCCTTTACTGTCTTCTCAAGAAACACATACTCTTTTACTGTTTTTAGATTGCAGTTGTCAACAGCAACATTTCGAAGACCCCCATAATGTATTCGTTGTTATTGATTGATTTGTCCGTTACTTTGTGATAGTACATTTTTTAAAAAGGAATAGGTTTTATTCCTTTTTTGTATTCGTTATTATTTTTGTTTTATTGATGTTGATAGTGATACCTACTTTTTCTTCAAAATCATTTGATTTGGTTTAGTAGAATTATTAATATATTAAAAAAGAACATTGAATGTTATTTTCGTTATATCAATTGCACATATGTCATATTGAGAATAAAATTTAATCGATCGTAAGGAAAGATATCCTATTTCCAACGGTTCTGATTTAATTTTAACATCATATCGTTATTATTGGCAAACCCTTTTTACGTATGGAGAGCTAAACGTATACATAAAAAACAGGAGGGAAGGATTAAAATAAATATATTGTGGTTGATGTTTTTACATGTTGGATTAATGTAGGGTCTTTCAATATAGGTTTTTTATTTTTTAATTTTAAATTAAACATTTTTTTTATTAATTCTACAGTGGATGGTTGAGGGGTTTATCTTTGAAAAATAATATCACTAGACTGGCTACTATTTCACTTATTACCCAAGAGAAATATTGGGCCGAATCTATATACAGTGTGTCCAGGATAAGAACTTACCACCCCCAGAAATTTTTATTTGTGGACTAATTTCTATAAATTTGCTTTTGTTAAATCGATCTCGGAAAACGGCATTAAAAAAGTGTATCACATGTTTTTTTGCTAATATCATGGCTAACTGCGTCAACTTATGGCTCTCATTTTCGAGAAGTACTATTAGGGCTTTTAAGAGAAAAACTAACAACGGATTTTTTACAAGCACCACCTTAAACTAAAATGTACCGATTTCTATGGTTCTAAATTACTGGGTGTCCTTGACATTATTTTATGATGTTTTTACAATAATAATTAATATTTTTTTTAACAATTACAGGCTATTCATCCCGTCATTTTCTATCAAGCAGTATTCAATATGTCGCTGGGTATTGTTCACTACTTTTCTCAATTGTTGTTTGGTAATGCTACGGCCGGTAAGCCTGCCTAATACGATCATAAAGATCGTCTCTAGTTTAGAGCCTCGAAACATAAACCTTATTTTTAATTGTCCCCCAGAGAATAAAATCAAAAGGCTTTAGGTTAGGTCCGAGGATTTCGGCGGCCAATTAATTAATGGATTGTTTCACCCAATCCAACGATTTGGAAAATTATTATTTAACCAGTTTCTTACGTTAATTGCACGATGAATGGGTGCCCCGTCAAATTGTAAGTGTAAATTGTACCGATAATTAAGAGGCAACGAACGTATCAATTTCATCTTCAAACTCATTCTGTAAAAATCAGAAAAATCTAGCTGCATTTAAATTTCCATAAAAAAATATGGTCCAATACGACCACTTTAGTAGAATATTGTCTCTTACATTATATGGGTTAGCTTAAGCCCATTATCTAATATTTTGTGATAATACGATACCATTTGTCGTAAATGTGGCTTCATCTGTGTACAAAACATTTTTTAGAAATGTAGGATCTTGAATGTACATGCCTTGTAGCCATAAACAGCATTCCATTCTTCTTTCAGTGTCACCAACCTCAAGCGTTTGAAGAAAGTTTGGTTTAAAAAGTTTTTTGTTTTTTTTTTTCAACCATAACCACATAGTGTTTTTCGGGATATTTAAAATTCTACTAGCGTCCCTAACGTTTGAGTGTGGATTCTCATTAAAATAATCAAGAACTAATTGAGTTGCTCGAAATTCACGAAAACGATGCTGATTAGAAAGTTTTTTAACAGTTCCGTTTTGATCAATATATTGGTTTATTTAAGGAACTGTAATATGATTGATGTTCTGTTTTGTATGTCTTCTATTAAATTCTTTTGCTGCTTCACGAAAAGTTCGCGTATCATCACCAACTAATCTTAAAATTTCTACATTTTCTTTTAAAGAATAAATCATTATTGCCGTTTGAAATCACTATAACACAAATCAATCAGTCAAAGTGACATTTGTTAGTTAGTTTACAATTTTTGATTTCCATGACATACAGAGTTTTAATAACAGAAAGTACATATGATTATTAAAAAAAATATAATATAAATATCACAAATATCTGGGACACCCAGTAATTTAGAACCATAAAAATCGGTACAGTTTGGTTTAAGGTGGTGCTGGTCAAGGATCCGTTTTTAGTTTTTCTGTAAAGAAATCCTAATAGTACTTCTCGTACGTTGGAGACATAAAAGTTGACGCAGCTGGCCATGATATTAGCAAAAAAAAGGGGTTATACACTTTCTTAATGCCGTTTTCCGAGATTTATCCAACAAAAGAACGTTTATGAAAATCGATCCAGAAATAAAAATTTTAAAGGGGTGGTAAGTCCTTATCCTGGACACACTGTATATGTAATGCAATGCTTCAATACAATGCTACAGTGTAATGCTGTAATGCAATACTATCGCCAAAAACGAGACTAACTTTTCCATGTATTATTTCAGATATAGATGATGCGCTATCAGATCCCATAAAAGTATTGTGATGATGGAAAAGTTTGTCCCGTTTTTGGCGTTAGAATTGTATTGCAGCATTACACTGCAACATTGCATTGCAGAGTTCCATTGCAACATTGCAGCGCAGCATTGCAGTGCAACATTACAGTGCAGTATTGCAGTGCAGCATTGCATTGCAGCATTGCATCGCAAAACTGAAGTGTTACTTACTACACGCGTATAAAGTTTTGATGTTATTTAACGGAAGGAATTTCAACCAATTAGGCTTTTTATTTTGGAACAGGGAAGAATGCTTGCAACACCCAAGATATGTGCCGTGTATGGTTAGTGAGTCGTTGACACAAGCGTTGAAAACAAGCTTAATTTCATGTTCTGGACAACCCCTGGTCGCAACGAAATCAACCAGACAACAGAGTTAACGGAGAAACAGTTGATAAGGTACAGTCCGATTCACGAAACCTGACGATTACGTCACAAACAAAATCTATCCGAACTAAGAATTGTACGTATGTCTGAGTTAGAGCCATCCAGATTATGAGCGAGGCCAACGAGAAAGACTTTCGCGGATCGCCGAGCCACCAATCAGATGCCAGCTCTCTAGTTCGTAAATCAGTCAGTAGAAGGCCTATTTGTAGATTATGTAGTTTTAAATAACAATAATAATTTAACACGAATAAAATATAATAACATTTATTAAGATTCTTGTTAATTATACGTCCACCCAGCATCGAAACGCCATTATATATCGATTTTCGATTATTTTATATATCGAAAATATTTTGGTTATATATATATATATATATATATATATATATATATATATATATATATATATATATATATATATATATATATATATATCTTATCTATGAGTTTGGTTCTGTACATCTGACATGTTTTTTTGTTTTGCTTTGTCAGGAATACGTTAAGACCTATATTTTTACCGATTTTTTATTAGAAGTTGTAACTATTTTAACACTGCTTTCTTTGTAAAATAGGTGCTATACGTCATTTTATAAATATAAAGGGAGCATAACTCTACATGTTCAAACTGCATGAAGATATTGACCTATAAAAAAAATTACAAGAACATTTGCTGAACTCTTGTTATGAAGATAAAATCAAATCTAAAATGTGGTCTCCAAGAAGTTAAGTTCAAGTGCAAGGAGAAAAGTTGTCATTCAAGTCTTAAAGGCAGATTTTTCAAGTACTTAATTATGCCCATAGTATTACTTTTGTTGTTCTTTTACATTCCCCAAATTACATCGTGAATATTACTTGTTTTTAAATAGTATAATAATATATGGCAACTTTTAATTACACATTTTAAAGAACAGAATCAAGAAATTGAGGAGAAGGCTTCCTTTTATATAAAAGTTGTGTGTCATTCCAACTGTCATAGATCCAGGCCTTATAATAGTGAATCAACTAAAAAAGAGGAATAACAAGCCAAGTAACCAACACAATTGATTCATTCAGCACATCCTCAATGGTGAACTTTTTTAATTAATAATAAAATTGCCTAATCTAAAGAATTTGCATAAAGTTGGAAACCAGCAAACTCTAAAAGGTTTTTATACATTAAAATAATAACCGTTTCAGTAAATAACCTTTATTTTTTATTTTAGATTACATACATTATTTATTTTTTAGATATACTTATGGATTATATTGTTTAATACAATGATACAATAAAAGGCCTATGTAAACAGTATGTTTGCATTATTTTGAAAATAGGGAAAATTGAACCACCAATTATATTAATCAATAAACCTATAGAAACCAACATGTATATCATTCATCAGGGTTTCTTAAAATATAAGAATACATGTACTAAACTCATGTAAATATAGTTTACTGCCCTGTTCTCCACGAACCTCCTGAATTTAAATTCTTCAATAAGCATAAAATTCCACATTCCATTTGGTTCAATTCCCCATGTTAATTCTGCTATATATGATGCTAAGAAATTCATGTTTGGCTTCTTCTTTTTCTATTTCCCCACTTCACAGAGCTCCACATTCTTCTTCTAGGATAAAATTAAATAGAAAAACTGTTAAATTAATTTTCTGCATCAGAATCACTGCTAGAGTCGGTATCTTCTCCATCATTAATGGTAATAATTAAGGGTGTCACTTCTGTAATTATTGTTTTTTTGGAGCAGTCTAGTATGATTCTATTTGTATGGTCTATACACTTCTTCCATTTTTCTGGGGTAATTTGGTTTAAGGCTTCTTGCCACAAAGCTAAAATATTGTTGTTATCACTAAGCCCATCCCTCCCAATATGTTTGTCATAATATTGTTTTGCATTGGCCCATATTAACTCTAAGGCGTTACATTCGCACAGGTAAGGTGTTGTACGAAGCACTTCATGCCCATGGAACTGAATTTCCTCATCTACTATATACCTTCTTTCAGTTCTATACTTTTTTGCAATTTGTAATAATTCTAACTTTGTTAGGTTCCTTTGAAAATCGATATTATTTTTTTCCAACCATTCCATAATGTCCTGTTTTCTGAAACTTAGGTCTCCCATTTTTTCACTTAATGCACTATGATATGGAGCATTATCCACATTATTATAAGACATGGTTCCTCTAAATTGCACAAAAGCTTATTTCTCAACCATTGCAGAAATAAGTCGTTCTTCATTTCCCCATGATAATCACTACTTTTATTCTTTGAAGAAAATACCAGGCCTGCATTTGGAATAAAGCCATTCTCAGAACATGCATCTACTACAATAAATCCTTCAAAACCCAATGGACGTTTTACACTTTTTACAGAAGTTTCAAGATTGCCAAGATTTTCTAGGATTTCATTTTGAAAATATCCAAGTTTCATCTCGGAAAACGACTAATTTTTTTACATACATTCTCAAAAATTTTGTACGTTGTGCAACAATAGTGGCTTTTTCAATCAAATATCTCCTGCTGTTATCCTTTTTGTATTTGAAACCAACAGATGGTAGAACCCTTTGCAGAGAACTATTACTTATGGACATGACTGATTTTTCTGCAAGTTCATGATTTAAACTGATAGCTTGATGTGCTTTTCTAAAAGAGGAAAAATAATAAATACATAATAATATTAATAATTTAAATAAAATCTTCTTAAAATAATGTTATCAATTTTGTAAATACTTACTCTCATCAATTTTGTAAATACTTAGTCTGCTATCAGACAAATCAAATGTTTTTGCTTTTTTTCGGGGCCGTGTCTTTTGTGGAGATTTTACTACATTATTATTTTGGAGTAAATGCTTTCGGATTCTGGTCACAGTACTCATGGATATATCTAATGCTTGAGCTACACGCTGCATCAAATAAAAGAAATTCAAATAAAACAGTTGTCCTAATATATAATAATAAAATATTTAAACAATAAAAACTTCAAGCTGCCAGTAAAAAATTAAAAATTCTATCAGGCCCAATGCACATAACAAAATTACAAGAATTTCTTTGATACATTTTAACCCATATTCCTCGTATAACTTGCAATTTTAACATTTTATTTCGATTTCTGCAGTTGTTACTTTATACTTACTTCTTGAATTGCTGACAGCGGTATTAGGAGACCCCCAGTAGATTTCTCTTTTTCAAAATAGTTCAACAAATCAATTACTAGTAGTTGAGACTGAGAATTGAGTGGTTTTGCCCTTCATGGCGATAAAATTATAAACTATACAATATATAATGAAAATATCCTTATTTTATCACTTAAACTGTAGTGTAAATGTTGAAAAACGCTACAATACAATTATACGATACAACTTTTTAGCTAAACAAACGGCAGAAAACGTCAACAATGTTAGGTTATATATCTTATCTATGATACGAGGTGACCAATGGGAACTACACACGAAATTACACGATATAGCTAGGATAACCGGTTTTGTTGCTCTCTCTTTCTAATTTGAAATAAGGATTTCCTAACTTTCAGCTTACTATTCTAACGTAATCGTCAGGTTTCGTGAATCGGACTGTAGATAGTTACAGGTGATGAAAAATGGATTTTATATAATGCGCGCGATAATAAGCGTAAGAGATCATGGCGCAAGTGCGGAGTGTACAACAACGAGTTTACATTCGAAGTAGGTTATGCTGAGCATTTGGTGGGTCTGGAAGGAAATAATATATATATATATATATATATATATATATATATATATATATATATATATATATATATATATATATATATATATATATATATATATACATATATATATATATATATATATATATATATATATATATATATATATATATATATATATATAAATCCACTCATAGATAATGTTCCTTCAGTTTTACATAAAGGGTGTCTCCGAATGTTTTTTGCTTTTGATACCACCATCCGCATCTTCACACTCATTTAGGCTGGAAAAGAAATTTTAAATCACTCGCTTGAGTATCGCTCTTCGAATCGCGTGGATATCGTCTGTTATTCTTTGCTTTAAGATATTTAAGTTGGGTGGTATTAGGTTGAAAACCTTACTTTTTAATAAATCTGGTCTCCTCAAGGGAACTCTTTCAGAGAATAAATCATGAAGAGATCTACATCTTGTTGGAAAAATGCGTTGCGGTTGTAGCCAATAGAGTTTTGCATTTCTGGAGCCAAAAAAGTCCGGATCATATGGCAATAACGATCGGAATTAACAGTCTGAGCGCGGCCACGGTTATCCTCAAAAAAGGAAGGGCCGATAATTCCTTTGCTTTATATGGCAGCTCAAACGACAACCTTAGCCCAGTGTAAGGGTTTCTGGTGCAGTTCTAGCGGATTGTTGGTAGCCCAATATCTGCAATTTTGTTCATTCACGAGGCCTTTGATGTGAAAATTTGATTAATCAGAAAACCATGTTATTGAAGCTTTTAAAACAATTTTTCATTGTCCTGCAGAATCGGGCTTCATCTCTTGCACAATAACAATTTTGTAGGGGTGAAATCGTGGATCTGTACAAATGTAGAGACGCTGTGCCGAGTCATAGACACTATCGTGGATGGTTTCTAACAGACTGGCGAAATGGGTCAACATTCGTGCTTGTTTTTGATGTCCTTTTTGATTTGTCCGGAATTGTGTTTCCAATCTCGTCAAACTTGCACACCCAATGCTTATTTAAATTCACACTTGGCACATTTCTGATGGTCGCTAATAAAATCGTTGTTTTTATAAAATGCTCGCACGCAAAATGCTAAACTTAAAAAGCCCGTCAAGCGTTACACACCACTCCCCCCTCGCCGCTATCTGCGTTTGGCGAGTAACAGTCAAAACAAAAACAAAAAACATCTAAGACACCCATTACATAGCAGCAAAAAGTTTAAAATGATCATTTCACCATTTGAAAACAAAATACATGATAATTTCTGCGGAACCTGTTAGATATAAATTGAGGGAATTTGAGGATATAAACTTAAGGAATGAACAATTTTTGCGACGAGCACGGATCAATTTTCCATGTTTTAAAAAAATTTTAATGTTCCCCACGGGCCATCTATACAACTTTTCATAAAGACTTTTAAGACAGAACTTATATTTTATTGAACTATTTCAAGTGATGTACCAGGTGTGACGATTAATATAATTATTTATTTCTTTTAAGAGATGGCTTTGGAAATAATGGTCGGCTCATAATCTAATCTCTTATGTCATTTGTTGCTACGACAGTACCATTCAAAATACCATTGATGTTTAAATGATTTCAAATAAGCATTTGCGGCACGTACTACTTATTTACTCACGTATTTACTTATTCAATCAAATGAAAAACACAAGTGAAAGTCATCGTATACTTGTGGAAACTTACGCTGACAATATCCCAACACAAGATGCTTGTGGGCTTTGGTTTAGACCAGGGGTCTCCAACTTTCCAGCCTTAGGGCCATACTGATTACTCCAGTAAGTTCCAAGGGCCAAAACCATTTTAATTTTCCTGTCATTATCTATAATTTCTAAATTAATCGCCGAGTACGCGTCCAACACGAGCATACGCTTGCTAAGTTCGCTAGTCGCGGGCCGGATTGATAACACTGGCGGGCCGGATTTGCCCGCGGGCTGTAGTTTGGTGCCCTTTTGTTTAGACGATTCAAAACCGGCGATTTCGACTTGAAAGGTAAAGAACGGCCAGGAATAAATTTGAAAGTGCCGAATTGCAAGTATTGTTTTAATAAGATGAGTTGCAAACTCAACAACCAATGGGAGAGAGGTTAGATGTTGGTCGCCAAACCATTTGTGATCGTCTGTGTGTCATGGGAAAGATCTAGAAGGCAGGAAAATGGGTACCACATCAGCTGAATGACAGACAGATGGAAAAGCTATAAACGGTGTGCAAAGGTTTTGCTTTCTTGGCATGAAAAAAATACTTTTTTACATTGTATCGTGACTGGAGACGAACACTGACCCAGCCTATGGAAAAATGCTGAAGTGATTCTTCTTCATAAGAAAGGAGCACAGGGAGATTTAAAAAACGACTGCTCAATAATCCTCCTATCAGTAATATACAAAGTTTTCACAAAGATAGTATCTAAAAAATATTAAGAATACTGAATAACGCTCACCCAAGAGAGCAGACAGGATTTAAAAGTGGATTCAGTACAATGGATCATATCCAGGTTATCCAATAGACCATAGAAAGGCTCAATGAATACACCATGCCATTGTGCTTGGCGTTTATTGACTATGAAAATGCATTTGACTCAATATCAAAGCAAGCCATAATGGATGCACTGCTTAACCAAGAGATAGACAGAGCCTATGTGAACCTACTGGGATCCACGTATGATGAAGCTACAGTTCACATGGATGACCTTGAAGTTAATCAACGTAAAACAGATTGTATAGTAGGGCGACTTAATATCGCCTGTTCTTTTCTCAGCCCGCCTTGAAGAGGTATTCCGTAATCTGGATTGGGAACAGGAGGGAATAAAAATCAATGGTTCATACTTAAGCCATCTTAGATTCGCAGATGATATTGTTCTCGTCTCACAAGACCCAGATAAGAATAAACCAAACAAAGAGTTAGGTTATGTTCAACAAATTTGCTGGAAACAAAAAAAACTCTATTATAGGAAGCGATTTAGAAGTTGTGGACCACTACATATATCTTGGGCAAAGGATTTCAATGGAGGGTAATACTGCACGGGAAGTGGAACGGCGTGTTAAGTGGGGCTGGCAGGCATTTGGCAGGCTCAATATAGTGTTTTAAGAGCAAACTCCCACTAAAGAACGGCCAGGAATAAATTTGAAAGTGCAGAATTGCAAGCATTGTTTAAACAAGATGATATGCAAACTCAACAACAACTGAAAGACAGGTTAGATGTTGATCGCCAAACCATTTGTGATCGTCTGGGTGTCATGGGAAAGATCTAGAAGGCAGGAAAATGGGTACCACATCAGCTGAATGACAGACAGATGGAAAAGCGATAAACGGTGTGCAAAGATTTTGCTTTCTTGACATGAAAGAAATACTTTTTTACATTGTTTCGTGACTGGAGACGAAAACTGGATATATTTCGAGAACCAAAAACGCAGGAAATCATCGGTTTGGTGACATCTATCAACACAAACCGCAATACCGAATCGCTTTGGAAAGAAGATAATGCTGTACATTTGGAAGGATGAGAAGGGTGTCTTGTATCCTGATCTTCTGAAACTAAATGAAACAGTTAATAGCATTCGTCGCCATTAACAAATGATTACTTTGAAATATGCATTGATCGGAAAGCAATCAGAATGGGCTACAAGACATGGAAAAATTATTTTGCAACACGAAAACGCTCCATCACACACAACGAAAGTACTTAGAGACTCTCACTCAGAGGCACTCAGAGTTAGACACCCGTCATACTCCAGACCCCTTTCGACTACCGTTTGTTTTTATCGATGTCTCACGCACTTTCCATGAAACACTTCAACAATTACCGAGATATTGAAAAATGGCCTGATGACTGGACCAGCTCAAAAGATATACGGTTTTCTGGGAAGGCATCCACAAATTGCCAGAGAGATGGGAAAACTGTGCCGGTATCAATGCCGCATATTTTGAATAAAGCATTTTTTACCTTTCTCCTAAATTTAACGTGTTTTATTTAAGAAATTAATAAATAAATTATTTACTGCCACGTCTGGTATTACGAACTATATTTCCTTAGTATTTTGCTGCACCACAAAAATGCTTATTTAAATTAAGTGGTATACTTATTTTCAGTTCGTCTGGTCGATCCAGGAATAGAAACGCAAAAAAAACAACGCTTCCAAGTCAGTTTTGTCACGATTAGCAAGAGATAAATTAAGAGTCGTAGGAAATACGTTTCTGGCAGTCGGCTTTTCTAAATCATATCGGATGCGACAGCGAACGACGTCGAAGTCGCTACGAATTTATTGTTTAAGACGAACAGTTTGTTAGTGTAGTCAGAGCGTGACTGTTATCGTAAATCACGATTAATGTTCGATGGATTATTCGTTTTCCAACTTGGAAACCGAATGTTTTCATCATCGTTGACATGGTGAGGTTTAAACGACGCGTATTAAAGTCAGTATGGGGATGTCACGATGTTTATTTTGTTTTCTTTATCGAGATGAGGTGTAGAAAAGTGATTAAAAATGAGTTTAGTCAAGTTTTTGTTGAGGAAATACACTATACCTCGAAACATGAAGACCACCTCAAGGTGCGACTTTGTTATTTGAAGAAGAGCTTTATAATTACCTAAAATCTATAAAATTTTAACTTTATAATCTCATATTCAATAAATATGAAAGAAATGCCAACACAAATTATTAGTATTTGTGAAACATGTCTTGTAAGAACAAAATAAACTCTGTACGACGGTAGAGTAAAAAGATTAATAATCCAATTATTTTTTTACGTATTATTCTTTTAGCTCCATGCAACCTTCTACAAATTACGATCAAATTATCAGTTTACATAAAATCGATTATCTGATGATATGATGCCACCATGCGATATCACGTTTCTCTCCGGACCGGTTTCTAGAATTTCAGCCGTCATCAGCCGAGCTCCAAATGAACGCAAGGAAAGCAGATGGGAGAGACGATCAGAGCCAGGCCATGTTAACTGGCCATTTTGATGGTGGGTCGTAATAGTACACAACTCACACCATTATACGGCAAATGCTCGTAGCAGTCAGGACTGCTTTTAACATACTGCCTGAAACCTCGGGTATAATATCAGGTATGCCCACAAGATAACTTTACGAGGCCGTGGAGTGGAATATTACAGAAATTTCTCCACATGGTGCCAGCGATTGCCTTGGCCCAACTGCCACCATGCGATATCACGTATCTCTCAACTGCTTTCTTTGCGTTAATTTAGAGCTTGGCTGATGACGGCTGAAAGGCTAGAAACCGGTCCCGAGAGATACGTGATGTCGCATGGCGGCAGTTGGGCGAAGGCGATCGGTGGTACCACGTGGAGAAAGGGTGAAAGAGTGCAGAATATATATATATATATATATATATATATATATATATATATATATATATATATATATATATATATATATATATATATATAATAGGTATGCATTTGCGTAAAGAAGGAAATTCCTTGGGCCGATGTATTAAAAATGTTAATAAAACGTCACGGTAGTGAAGTTATGTCAACAAAAATACAAAAAAGTGATACATGGACTTTAGTGATGGTAGAGAATTAGTTGAAGACGAACCTTATTCAAAAAGATCTTCTACGAGGGTTGCTATTTGTGTGTCTGTGTCACCATCTGACATAAATATCATAAAGTTTGATATTGTTGACTGCATACGCAGAATGCAGAATGTTTGAATGTTTTGTCAGAATGTTTTGTCATACGGATGCTATTTCTATTGTTTAGTGACTTGACAATTTCATCTCGGTCATAAAATTGACTTAACTCGTGAGAATTTTGATGCGATAATTTATTACGACTTTCGACGTGGATTATTTCAATAGCAGTGCATCGATCAACTCACTTCGCTTCTAGCAACTTGTATCGAAGAAGCACCATTTAACTGTGTATATCACTGGTTTAGTGAATTCAGTATTAGTCATGGCCCATTCACGGACAAATTTAAAGAAGATCGTCCAAAATAGGTTGTTGTGCCAGCAAACCTCGATACTGGGCGCGATACTGATAAAGCAAGATTGTCATGTGACATACCGTGAGATTAGGGCATCCCTGGGCATTAGTATGGCAAGCATACATAAAATCTTACATGAACATTTATCCGTGAAAAAGATTTGTGCGCGTTGGATTCCGCATAATTTGACAATCGCTCAAAAAAGACTCGATTGGTACAAAGGAATGCCCAAAAAATATAATCGTGTTGCGTCAAAAGCCGGTTATAACATCTACATATGTTGTTGGTGCAAGAAGCATTTCGAAGAAATTGGTCGCCTGTTTTTGGGATACATGAGAATGTGGCTACTGTACCACTAGAGAATCGTTGAACGGTCAATTCTGAATGATACAAAACTATTTGTTTGCCAGGAATCTTTGAAGAAATAAGAAAAAAACAACCAATGACGTAGGATCATTCTGAATAACGACAACGCGAGCTCTCATCTCACTCAATACTTGACCAATCTCATCGGACTCAATACTTGACCAATCAAAACATTGAATTGATGAATCATCTGTATCTGAAGAATAAACTACATAGTCAACGATTTTTGGCGCCAAAAGAAGCGGTTGATGCATTCAAAATACATGTTTTGGAGATACTTCAATCAGAATGGAAAACGTGCTATGAAAATGTATGCAAAATGTATCGATTATTGCGGAGAATATTTTGAAAATCAGTAAAACCATTTTTAATGATAAATATTTGTTTTTATTTATTATTTCGGATACATAAACAGCACCCCTCTATTATGTACATCTTTTTTCTTGTACTATATAATCACCGTTTAAGAGTAACGCAGCACCCCAATAATTATTGGTTAATTTTTCGCTAAAAAATCAAACAAATACCGTTCCCCAACCACCATACTATCCAAATATAACATGGTGTGGATTTTCCTATTCCCCGATTGAAGAAACTAGCCCGCCGACCATGGAATATTCATTTGATTTTTCGAACAAAATCTTCTTCGAATTCAAATACTTCTTCGAAAACGAAGAAGGAATGACTTAAAGTCAATTCTGAGCGCTATAATCGTATCATAACCGAATATTTTTGCCCAGAAATTGCAGGTTTCGGTCTGAGCGATATATGGTTCCAACCGGACGGTATCACAATTCACACAACACGACCCATTTTGGCTTTATTGCGCAAGATGTTCCCAGGCCCAAGAGATTTGGTGATGTTAATTGGCGCCGAGATCATGCGATTTGACGGCGTTGGGCTTATTTTTTGTGGGGCTACGCGAAAGATCGTGTTTTACGTAGATAATCCTCAAAGTTGAATCCTCAAGAAGTTGAAAACCAACATTCGTCAAGCCATGGACGAGATACCAGCCGAAATGTGCGGAAAAGTAATCGAAAATTACCTTAAATGGATTGAGTCTTGAAAGCGGTCACGTGGTGAACATTTAAATGATGTTATTCCACACTTAATGGCAAAGTCCAATAAAATGAAAAAATAATCTTCGAAATCTCAAATCTTTGCGTACGTTTTAATTTTACTTTCTGAAGCACAAAATGGATATCCCTTTATTATATCATCTCTTTTAATAATCGCCGGTCGCGTTGGTGCGGACGGTAAGAGCAGCAGCTTGCTGCTGCTATTGCCGAAACCGCACTGGAGCGGTAGTTAGTTCGATTCCAGCGCTCGGATGGTTGTTTTTCTTTCTTTCTTCTGTCTGTTTACTGCCTAGATTTCCTGATAGACTTATGGGTAAGCACATAACCAAGGGTTTATAGCCCGAGGGGGGTGCTGGCCTGGGTTTGTTGGAAGCTGATGACCGTGGTTCGGAACCCACGTTAAGCTGTAGGTCCAGTCGCTAAATAGCCTGGTTGCTGATGCGCCTCTAACCCTAACACTTTACCTTTTTATCTTTTAATACTACTTCTCCAAATTGAAAATTTTTCCCCATAATCATATTTACTTCTCGAGATATATTAACAAAAACAATAATATTACGCAAAATTTTTAAAAATTACAAATAAAAGTCTTAGTAATGCTAGTGTTATATTTTATAAATCAGCCAGTCCTATAACATAACACTTATATTTTTGTTTAGTCTTGCCTTCGAGAACTGTAATTTATTATCACCTTTATTTTGTTTAGACCTCTTAGAACCCTTTGAGAACCATAATCTAGTTTTCCATTAGATTAATCACCAAGAACTGTTTACTTTAATTTTATATAAAATCATGTAACCGGTCCTTCAGGCACACTTTCTAGTTGATTTTCGTTGTATACGCAGTCATTTTAGTTAAGTCAAAAGCTCTTTCATGATTGTTAAATTTCGTTTTTGTGAAATAAATATATTTTTAAACTGATTTTGCGAATCGAATTATTTAACTGGCGCAGTCGGTAGGATCTCAGAAGACTTATATCAGAGTTTGGACAGAAGTTTGACCTTTTTTCTGAAGTTCAGTATAGTCGTCAGTTCCAACTGTTTGTTGAGATCTGAACCATACATCCCACTGGCAGGAAAACTCACAGTTGCAGAAGAAAATCTTACTGTAAGTGATATTTTCCTTTCCATGCCTATTAGATATAATTATAATTGTATGTATATTCATTCTTATCTATTTTTGCAAAATTTATTTTCGTTTTCGTAGTAAAATTTGCTTAAAAATAGTTTTGAATGATAAACATCGAATCGTTATCTGAAATATTAGTAAGATTAAGTATTGGAGAAAACCTAAAAAATCAAACCAATACAGTCAATATGTCTTTATTAGCAGCAAAAGCAATCGCATATACCTTGGAACCTTTTTCCGGATGTAGTGACCATATTGAGCATTTTATAAACTCTGTAGATTCCTTTTATAATAGATATGCGCTAAACACAACAGACGAAAGCTTAAAAGAATACGTTTTTGCAATGATTAATTCTAAAATAATCGATTAAGCAGGAGATTTTATTTTATGTAGACCCGACCTAAAAACTTGGGCCAGTATTAAAAATGCAAAAGACTAAAATTTAGAGACAAAACGGAGAGACACGTACTTTTGCAACAATTACATTTTTTATGCAAATAAAAAAATAAAACGGCATTAGAATTTATAGATTGACTAAAACTATTACTCTCAAAAATTTCTATTAAAACACAGGCTCATATAACATTAATACAAGCAACAAAAACAGCCTTAATTTCCCAGGCTGAATCAGCAGCGATAACAGTTTAATTATGTAATGTATCTAGTGAACTAAGACGATCTTAATGATTCGTAATCTAAAAACATTAGAAGATGCTAATAGTCTTGTTTTCAACCATAGTTTAGTAGAAGAGCAAATCAATTCTAGATATAATGCACACCAACCTTCAAATTCATATACAAAAATCCGATAAATGACTTTAGGCCCATTCTAAGCTATCAAGCTTATTTTTACACAAACCCACCATTTCAACAAAATTTTAATAATCAACCGAATTTTACATCTCATTTAAGATTCCCCAGTCAATGTATCAATACTAACTGCCCGATTAACAAACAAGTTTTTGGAAAATCCCAAAACGTTTTCTAAACATAAACCCTATGAAAAACCGACCCCAATGTCGACAATAAGTAGGAACCCTCTTTACAAACACAAAACACCAAAACACTAATACAAACGAACTCATCCCCACCTGATCATTATACAAATCCTATAATATTTGAAGAACTCATGTATATAAATGATGGATTTTTCTTCGAATACCCTATATATAATCAAAATAATTCCCAAACATACGATGAGGTTCAAAATAACTATCGTACTTATGAATATTCTGAACCATCAATAAACAATTACGATAATCAATATATGGAACCAGAAAATTCTGGCGAACTAGAACACTAACAAAAACAGTCAACTGATGTTGAAAACAACAGAAATCAGTCAGCGATAAGTTTGAATAAGCGATAAGTTTCAAATCAACTCTTTACCATATATAGAAATATCAGAACCACCGTTAAAATTGCTGATGGATACAAGAAGTCGTAGTTCTCTCCTAAGACCCACCATTGTCGAACAAAAGTTTCCCAATCAGAAATTCGATGCCAATCACACATTAGTTATTTGTACGGGAGAAGCAAAAACAAAATGCAAAGCCCGAATACCCTTGTTAGCAGAATTCAATCTTAAAGAAAATCTAGAATTTATTATTTACGATTTTCATGACTATTTTGACGGCATCATTGGAGTGATCTCAGTAAATTAAAAATAAATATCGACCACAATGATCAATGTCTAATAAATGACACGTGTAGAATACCACTGAATTACCGCAATGATCTTGAATCAAAGAGAATAGAAATCCCACTTAATTCAGTAGTATTAAAACAGATCATCACCAATCTAAAAGAGAATATCCAAATTTTAATGCCACAGATAAATAAAAGAGTATCAAAGTATTACCGGGTATTTTACCCGTCAAACATGGTACAATTCCATTAGAAATAAAAAATCTAACAAACAAAACTGTAATAATACATTTTCACTGCGCATTAATCAGACTCAAATTGGAACAGTATGATTATGAAATGATTCCTAAAAAGGACAAGAACAAGACTATATTCGTAAGACAGATGATCAGAATTTAATACTAATACCATGCAAGAAGACGATACTTTCTCAATTTTTCCCAACCAGAACGCATAAAAAGAAAAACTTTTAACAAACTAAGAACTTACTTAATTTTTATGACCCGACAGAAGACATTTGCAAAATTTATATATATATATATATATATATATATATATATATATATATATATATATATATATATATATATATATATATATATGAAAAATACTTTAAAATCGGATCATTTATTTATATTTTATTATTAACGGATTATTATTTCTGAAATTTTTTGGAAGACATTTGAGAATTAGATAACCAACTGGAAAAGATAAAATTTTACCATGCCACTAAAACTTCTCATAGAGGAAAAACAGAAAATATGGCATCTTTCAAGAAAATATTCTATTTGTCAAACCTAAAGAATGGCGTAAAAACGTCATCCCATGCGAAATATTACATTGTACTCTACAAGAAACAAAAAGAAAAAGGAAAACTCGATGTTCGAAATCCGGTAAAATTCAGCGAAGAATTAGTAATAACTAATTATATGTAAAAACACTCGGAAAATATATAAATTATTAACAAACAAATTCGCGAATATCGGATTTGCTAACAAACCCCTATTTTTTAAATAAGCGTAATGAAAACAGACAAGAAACGATACCTATTGACCTAGAAAAACTATTCTATAAAAAAGGGTTTTCTCAAGATATAAAAAAAAACAAATATGAAAAAATCGACACCTCTGTAAAACATTTAGAAAATATTATTTCTTTAGATAATGATAGGAAAATTCATAAGAAAAATTTAAAACCCCAACAGTTTTCCGTTTTAGATAACAGATAAAAACCAATTAACTTAAATAAATCAATATTTATTAATCTTAAGTTATAAGTAATAATTCTAATAATTTTAAATATACATATTAGTTATTAACCCGACACAGTTGATATTGTATTAAATATACATTCTTTCTATCCTAAACCAGACTATTACTTTACCCAAACCTTACATATTACTTACGGAAGATATCCAATGGTCAACAACAGAAGAATTTTATATACAACTTACAAAGAACTTCGGAAAATTCGACAAACCTCATTTTCCGAACTCACGGAGGGAGGAGTTATATTTTATATTCTAACGAGGCCTCTAACATAACACTTATATTTATATTTAGTCTATCCCTTCGAGAACTGTTATTTATTATCACCTTTAGTTTGTTTAAACCTCTTAGAACCCTTTGAGAGCCGTAATCCCATTAGACTAATCACCAAGAACTGTTTACTTTAATTTTATATAAAATCATGTAACCGGCCCTTCAGACACACTTTCTAGTTGATTTTCGTTGTATACGCAGTCATTTTAGTTAAGTCAAAAGCTCTTTCATATAAAATAAATGTTTTTTAAACTGATTTTACGAATCGAATTATTTAACTCTAGCAGTAAATGTTTCTTCGGCATAATTATAACATCCTATTTAACCAAACAGGTCCCGACCCTCTAATTTAGTGATAGACGAACTAAACTAACAGTGAACATTTACTCAAACATTCATATACGTCCAGATACATTCATAATATCTTAGGAATAATTCGAGACACTCAACGATGAAACACACGCTAACTAAAATAGAAAAACAAACCACACCATCTTTGTTGGTCGTTAGTTTCATGTTTTAACAGTTTATTTACTTGGTATCGTTAAAGACCTGCTTTAGGCATTCTTCTTTTTCTTATTCCTGCTGCTGTCATATTGAAATATGGACTTAAATGATCTCCTATGTCATAGATAGTTGTTAATGTTCAAGCACTAACCGCCAAAGGCTGTATTAACGGTTCTCATTTCGTCACTCATCGTCAGGATCATTTTTCACTCCATTATCGTGACTGAGTATTAAATTTAAATAAAGAGTTGTATTTAAATCGACTCGCAAAAGCCATCGTTAGAATCGCGTCACTTTGTACACTCTGGTTCAAAAAATATTCCGTGAGACTCTTTTTCATGTGTACACTCGTGGTCAAATTTAACTGTACATTTTGCTCATACATTATAAAAATACATAAAATATCTAGGTTTAAAAATTTCAATTATTTATTTAAAATTGATATGAATAATAGTTATCTAACGATTTATAATATTTTTAACAGATTTTGACAACCTCAAAGATTAAACTCTGGGAGATTTAATAATTTTTCGATACGCGTTTCTCTAAACATGTTAGCATCATCGGGATATGATCCAGTTTTTATTTGTCGATTCTTCATATATAATATTTGTTGTCCAATAACAGTGTCAGCAGTTTAAACTAAGGCACAATAATAACTATATGTGATAATTCGGTAGTTTTTATTTTATCTTGAAGGACAAATAATGGCATGTGTTTTGAGAATAATGTCGTTCAAATGTCTTTCTCAGCTTCGTCTGGTGGAATGCATTCTGAAGACCCAAATTTGAATTATTCTTTCACACATATCGCGTGGTATATTTTCAACAGTGGTTTGAATGTTTCGTTTAAGATCAAGACATGTTCGGGGTTTATTTTTGCAAACCGGGGCTTTAACAGAACTACACAAAAAATAAAGCAAGTGTGTAAGATCGCATGATATTGATGGCAATTTGACATTACCATTTTGGGAAATAACACATCCAGGAAACTTTTATTACAATACATCGATTGACTGATGAGATATATGACAAGTCTTGTTCAATAAAAATATTGTTTATATAGTGCAGGCCAAATATATTATGTTATTCTGTGTCAGTTATATTCTGATATTTTTTATTGATTATTGATTTCCATCATCATGTTCAAAAAAATTAGGTCCTGCCATTTCTTCAACCCAAAAGCTTCACCAAAAGGTTGTTCAACTTTTGGTCGTCAAGATGCATGCATCTGTTCAAAGGTTAGACACATACGGTATTGAACGAGGGGCATGCAAAGATGCAAGGAAAAATCATAAGGCACGAGGAGACGCAAAGGTAGCACACCGACTACCACCCATGTTGGGTATCTTGAGCTTTCGCTTTCAACTTATAATCTGATATAATCTGCAAGGTTTTGAAACAGTTCACAAATTTAATTTAAAGTTAAGTACAACTTTGCTCCCGCCATTTTTTTTTAATTTCAAGGCTTTATTGTAAAAAACTGGTTATACATTTATGATTCAAAGTATTGTCCATCATTGGCCACTACTTTATCCCAGACAGCATTCGAATCTCGCGTTGAAAAAACTGGTTATATTTTGAAGCGATTCACGAATCGATCCAATTTTTGACTTCTTCATAAGTCCCAAAGTGCGGGCCAGCCAGACCGCGTACTATCAATCGAAAGAGGTGATTTTCAGAGCGAGCAACGCCTGGAAAATACAACAGGTGGAGTAGAATTTCCCATTTCAACATTTCCAAGTATGTTTTGATCACTTTCGCAACATGGGGCTGAGCATTGTCATGCTGCAAAATAATTTTATCTTTCTTTCGCTCTATTGCGGTCATTTGTCTTTGAATATTCGGCTCAAACGCATTAATTACATTCGATAACGATCCTAATAAACCAATTTTTATCTTCAGTCACAATGCGATGCAGAAATCCCTTCCCTGGGTAATCCAAAGGATAAAGCAGAGCAACATGAAAAGTCGGGGATTTACGAAATTAGCTGTCAAGACTGTGATCGAAGGTATATTTGGCAAACAAAAAGATCCATAATGACAAGATATAAAGAACATATTGCCCACATTAGATATGGGAGAAATGAAAAATCTTATGTTGCCCAACATGCAATAGAACATGACCACAGTATAGATATTAGTAATTTAAGACTAATTAAAAGTGTTAATAATAATAGGGTTTTGGATGCATATGAAAGCATTCAAATAGAAAAATGTAAGAAAATCATGAACCGAGATAAAAGACCGATTCCTTTCAGTCAACTTTTTCAATTATTAATATAAGGCTTAGAACACTTTACGTGTCATGATTTTTACACGCTTCGTTAGGTATGGTTTTCATATAAATAAAACATAATTTAGTTTTAGAATTAGATTAAATCATCTCCTGATGCTAACATGGTTAATGAAACGTGCGTCGAGCAGTTCAAAAAAGCGTTTTGGTATTTAGTGGTAAATCTCTTCAAGTTTAGTATTTCACACCAAAGGTTCCAACAGAAGAATTGATTTCAAGCAACTGTTTACAAGCAAACAAACGGCCTACAACATCTCTCGGGTTCACCTCGCATGGCACCCAATATCTTTGAGTCTGGGTAATTCCCAGGTCTTTGAGGCGTTTTGAAATTGCTTGTTGAGTTACTCCCAATGATCTTGCTAACTCTTCTTGACTTTAACACGAGTCTTCATTAAGCAACGCCCCTAAATATTCATCTACAAAAACTTACGTATTTCTACTGAACTATGAATCAGTAAAATACCGTCAATAATTTTTTCTAATGAACTATTTAATATCGGAGACAATACAGCGTTTCCAGCCATTATTACACAAAACAGTATGAAACTTTTGAATTGCTGTTTTTTCAATATGGCGGTTGCGCTTGCGCTTACCAGCTCGTGAAAAGGCCTATTCCACCAGACGAAGCCGAGGGGGACATTTAACGACAATATTTTCAGAATATAGTGCTATTATTTGTTCTTCAAGATAAAATAAAAATTTGCAGATTATCACTTGTAGTTATCATTATGCCTAATTTTAAAATTTTGACTATCTTATTTCTTACTTCCACGTAATTAATTTGATCTTAGTTCTTTTGTACTTTTATATTTTCTATATTTGTAAAAAATTCTTATTGCTATATTTTATTTCATTATAAAAATATTCGCCATTTAAATCGGTCAGTTTATATTTGCTCACCTTGTATACTTTCCAATCTTTTGAAAGACATTCTTTGATATGTATTTATTATGTAATCAATTCGCTCAAAATTGTTTCTTTTTTGCGTGTAATTCTATCTGGAAAATACTTCCACAACCACTTCACATTGTTTACTGCCGTGTCATTTTCACAAGAATCTCAAATTTATTTGCTTGTCATCGACCTTCGTTTGGTTTGTCGTGTTTGTTCGTTACGCTGCATCACTTACAACAAATATTTACTGTATCCAAATAGTCCCAAATTGAATCCTGAAGGATGTCCACGAACGGCACCGTAGGGAGAGTATTCCATTTGTAAATTATATTTATTCAGAGTGAGTAGACGTCTGAATTCGTTTTTCTTGTTCCTTTAAAGTTATTTCTTTATTTTTATTTTGTTCAACAGAAAGTGTACAAACCTACCTTTTGTTTATATATATATATATATATATATATATATATATATATATATATATATATATATATATATATATATACATATATATATATATATATATATATACATCCAAGGTTATAGGAAGAATATATCTCGTAGTTCCGACTGCTGCGAACATTTACCTTAGGATGGCGCGAGGTGCATTAAAATTGCGACCCGCCATCAATTTGGCCAGTTGATTTGGTCTTGCTCTGTTCGTTTCTATTCAGCTGTCTTCTTGCGTTAGACTAGAACCCTGCCAACGACTGCTATGAGGCCAAAAACCGGTCCTTGGGGGTACTTGTCTCGGCATGATGGCGGCGGCTGATTTGAAACAAACAGAGGTACGTGGAAGTACGGATGTAAGATTTCTGTCTAGTTGATTTACTCCGAGGCCTCAATCTGCCTACTCCCCAGAGTTCACAACTAGAAAAGAACGTGGATGGCGCGACCTCTTAATTATTCATATTAATAGGTGATGTTGTAGGTGGGTCGCTCGGTTGAGGGGTGGGGGTGAGACGGGAGTTTGACTGGAAGGTTTTCGGATGGGCAATTTGGAAATAAGCGGTTTCCATGTATTTGGAACTCGTAAGACCGTCGTCCCTCTTGTTTAAGCAGCCTGGACTTTTTCGATCTCAATTGCTTCACGTATTATGAGGGGTTTGTAGGAATATATAGGTGAGATTACTTTGGCCTTGTCGAAATTTATTTTGAGACTCGTTTGGATATGAAGTTCTGCTAAAGTCAAGGAGAGATCCAATTTTGGAACGGCGAGAGAATGCTCGTATATGCGATTTTGGATACCTCTATTAGTTTGGCCGGTATATGATTGAGAGCAGCCAGAACAAGAAATCTCTTAGACACCATGTGACTCTTATGGAATATTATCCTTTACTGGTCTAAGGAAACTGGATATATTTCTTTCTGTTATAAATATCGTTTTATGGAGCGTTTTACCAGACAACAACGTACTTTCAGTATTTTCGCTTATTATCAAAACAACAATTCGCTTATAACGGCTCGTCATCTTTATAGGGCCGAGTATAATTTACACGATATAAACGAGGCACCAAATGTTAATTTAGTAAATAAATGGTTTAAAAAGCTTACAGGATCAACTCTAAATTTATCGTCAACGGATCATCCAACGTCAAGTAGAGATGCTAACAACTTTGAATGCGTGCGTGAGTCGGTTAGAGAAAATTCATCCGTACGGAAGCGAACTAGCCAAGTACACATTAAGAAATCTTCACTGCATGTCATTTAAAAAAAAGATCTTCATCTTCATCCCTATAAAATTCAAAATATGCAAGAAATTAAAAAAACTATAGAAATTATTCCTCAGAAAAGTGAAACATAAATTGATCTCCAAAAAGTCCAGATTTAACTCCGCTTGATTTTTTTTGTGGGGTTATGTCAAGAGCAAAGTTTATGAAAATAACATATTACACCTAAAGGGAATATTGTTCATGAGATGCACTTCATATCCAGACATATGTGCGGCGGGGTGATAGTAAATTTTCTATTATGCCTTCGAGAATGCCAGCGCCGCGAAGGCCGCCATGTCGACAGTATTATTTTTGGCAAATAATTTTCCTAACACTGTACCATAATGCTGTAATAACAAAATTATTATACTTTAAATCGACTTATATAGCTGGGTCCACACCAATAAAATTTTGCATGTGTGTTAAATTTATTGGAACAATTTGTTTGAATGATCTGGTAGACAACTACTACCCTCGAAGCATACTACCTACCTAATGAGGCGTGTAAAAAAAAGGATACAAGAAAAAATAAAAAAGAGAAAAAGGGGAAAAAAGAGAACAAAAGAAAAAAAATGAACCATGTAGTTTTTTGACCTTTACATTAATAATTGAATTGATTGAAATTTTTTCAATTATTAATGTAAAATTCAAAAAACGTCACGGTTCATTTTTTTCTTTCTTTTATTCTATTTTCCCCTTTTTTCTTTTTTTCTTTTCTTATTTTTTCTTTGTATCCTTTTTTTACACGCTTCATTAGGTAGGCAGTATGCTTCGTAGATAGTAGTTTAGCAATTAGGGTTCTTATATAAATAGAACGTAGTTTAGGTTTGGAATTAGAGTAAATCATCTCCTGATGATGCTAACATGGTTAGCGAAACGTACGCCGAGTGCTTTAAAAAAAGCGATTCGGTGTTTAGTGGTAAATCTATTTGAGTTTAGTATATAACTGCACTGTTTAAGAAAAGAATGCGAAATAAACTAAAATATTTCGAAATTACTAAACCAGGTATAAAATTAATTTTATCTTTTTACATGTCATTTTATTAGGGTCGGCCCTGTTTACGTTTCTTGCAGCTTTGCCGGGTTTCGTTACGGCAGGGTTTGTTAAGAGTTTATTGCAGCCAGTCGGTCAACGATATATCTTGTACCGCACTTTACACGACACCCTTCTGATCCCACCCAATGCACAGCATTGTCATTTTCAAAGCGATTCGGTCGATTTTGATGGTGATCCTGGGTCTACCCATGATTTTCTGAGTTTTGGGTTCTCAAAATATATCCACTTTTCGTTCCCAGACGCCATCCGATGTAAAAGTTTTTTTTTTCATGGCGAAAAAGCAAAACTTTGCAAACTGTTTTTCGCTTTGCCATCTGTCCGTCGTTCAGCTGATATGGTTTCCATTTTCCTTCCTTCTGGATCTTTCTCTTGGCATGTAGACGATCACAAATGGTTCGGCGACCAACATTTAACATCTCTACTATTTGTTGTTGAATTTGCTTATCGTCTTCTTCCAACAATGCTTGCAATTAGGTACATTTGGCATATAATCACCACTTTTGAATCATCTAAGCCAACGCCCCTGAACGCTTTACATTGGAACATTATGACCGTATATAAGAAAAGTTGTACATGCTATAAATATTCTTTATTTGGGTCGAAACTTAACATGTTTACTACTGTGAACCTACGCTTATTTCCTGTACCACCTCTTAAAAAAAAAGGAGAATTATTAACCGCCACATCGTGTATTTTACTATAAATATCATATAATGCGAATTAAAAGTACGGAAAAAACAATATGTCTTGAACACCTTCAACTTTTTCTGGTTTCAAAACTTTCGAACGTCATGGTAAGTGAAGTAAAAATGAAAAACTACTCTTTTACGTCGTAAATTATAGGTGTTAAACTTCGATTTGATTAATGACAAGTGTTACAAAGCGTGATTTTTATCGTTCGACGTATAACTGCCGTATCCGTCCTACGCCATTAAGAATCAGGTTGGTAATTACCAGGTGAGACGTTGCCACGCCCCATTTCCCCCGTTTACCATAATTTTACAATCAAATAAACTGGTCTCCCTCGCTAATTAATTGGAAACGATTTTCTGGCAATTATAACGCCACCGATATCGGAATCGTCGACTTTTTAATCCTCGTTCCACGTCATTTAAACTATTTAATTTTTTTCTTTTTTCTTTCGAACAAAACGTCATTGGCTGAAAATTGGAAAAATGTTTTGGACTGATGGTTTTTCATTTATAGAGTTCTGCCTTTTTTTTACGTTTCTAGTTAGCCGATTTATTCACGTGGAAAATTGTCATAGATTTTTCTTTCATTACTCGACAGGTTTCTAGCGCCTAAAGCAGAATGTTTTTTTGTATAATTACAGATCCCTATCTGTTTGCTTTTATTCTAGTTTTAATTTGAACTACCACAGTATTATTTTTCTCTCTTCTCTATTTTAGACTTTTTCATGAAAATCCCTAGGCTAGAATGCTTTTCTGTCATCATGCTTTCTTCTTGGTCTTGCTTGCATCTTTTTGCTTACTAGTTCTCTAGTCAGTATTATTGTTGTAATCCTCTCTCTGCTCAACATCTGATCATATCCCAACCGCCTTATTTTCTGAGTTTCGATGAAGGTAATTAAATATTGTTCATTAGTAATTTCCTCCATCTCCAAGTGTGTTCTTCGTTTCCAACCTATCTCTGAATTTACTTCTCCGTAAATTAATCTTAACATCATCCTCTTCCACTAGTAATTTATTTTTATTTATGTTCTTTTATTGTGCATAATTCACAAGAGGGTGCGGGTGCCCATGTTTCACAATTATAACCAAATCTTGTAGAGAATATTTCAATCGGCATTTCCTTTTTAAATAAAACCAACAATTTCAGGAAAATAATATTATAATATAATATCATCATCATTCAGCCATTGCCGATCCACTGCAGGATGAAGGCCTCCCCAGCATACTTCCAACTCGCGCGGTCCTGAGCTTTCCTCCGCCATTCGGGTCCAGTATACTTGATGATATCATCCGGCCATCCATTCCAGGATTACTTTGGTCCATCTGTCGTCAGATCGCCCAGCTATATGGCCTGCCCTCTTCCATTTCAATTCTTTCACCCTTCCAATGACGTCACATACCTTCGTTGGTTCTCTAATCTATACGCAGATCTTTCTGTTCCGCTTTGTAATGCAAGCATACACCTTTCCATACCCCGCTTTGCTACCTGAATCTTTTGGACTGATTATGATGTTAGTGTCCATGTTTCACTCACGCACGCACGCACTAATTAAAAACATTTCTCTTCAGACAAAGTGGGAGTTTGTTCTAAAACACTATATCGAGCTTGCCAAATGCCTGCCAGCTACACTTAACACGCCGTTGCACTTCCCGGGCAGTATCACCCTCCATTGAAATTCTTTGCCCAAGATATATGTAGTGGTCTACAATCTCTAAGTCGCTTCCTTTAATAAAAATTCTTCTATTGACAGCAAATTTTTTAAACATAACCATACGCTTTTTTAGGTTTATTTTCAAACCAAATGGTTCTCCCGCCCTTTGCAGTTCTTGTTTTTTGTTTTTGTAGCTCATCTGGATCTTGTGAGAGGAGAACGATATCAACTGAGAATCTAAGATGGGTTAGGTATCCATCATTGATTTTTATTCCATCCTGTTCCCAATCCAGATTACGAAATACCTCTTAAAGGCAGGCTGAGAAAATAATAGGCGATATTGACTCACTCTACCATACATTCCGTTGTACGTTGATTTTAACTTCAAGGTCATCCATGTGTACTGTAGATGCTCTCTTCCTTATACATGGATCGCCGTAGGTTCACATAGGATCTGTCTATCCCCTGGTTAAGCCATGCATTCATTATGGCTTGCGTTGATATTGAATCAAATGCATTTTCATAGTTAATAAAAGCCAAGCATAGTGGTATGGTTTATTCATAGTGCCTTTCTATTGGCTGTTGGATAACCTGGATACGATATATTGTCTGCCTGCCTTGATATAATTCTGCCTGCTTTCTTGGTTGGTGTTGGTGTGCGTTGTCATTCAGCGTTCTTAATATTCTTTTAGATATTATCTTGGTGAAAACTTTGTATATTATTGATAGGAGGCTTATTGGGCGGTAGTTTTTTTAAATCTTTCTGCGCTCCTTTCTAATGAAGAAGAATCACTTCAACATTTTTCCATAGACTGGGTATTTTTTGATCTTTGAAGTATTTTGAGTACAATTTTGCCAGTATTTTATGTAAAGTTCACCCTCCTGCTTTTAACATTTCAACCGTTACATTGTCGTTTTCTGGAGCCATTCCATTCTTCATGGCTTCTATGGCATTTATAACTTCCTCCAACAGGATATCTGGCATTTTCTATTACGTGGGCATTTCTGTATTTAACTGATTTTCATATAGTTTTGCAATGCTCAACGAACTCGACCCTACCAAAAGGACTGCGGGCATTCTTCATTAAATCAATGGTCTCATTGGAGATTTTTGACTGTCTGAAACTATTTTCTGCTGGTGCTATTGCAGCAGCCATTTCAAGCACATTGTCGATGATTTTATCATACTAAACTGTTATTTCAAACTCTTCTGCAATCTCAAAATCACTGCCGCTCTGCAGCAGCTTCCCAGAATTCACTTAGCTTTTCTTCGATCTTACCATTCTTGTACGCTCTCTTCGACAGTTTATCTTAACCTTTGCTCGTGCTATTCTATGGTCACTTCCAACATCAAAACTGTTAACGTGATGTAATCAATTAGACTTATGAGACCAGATGGACTTTTCCATGTCCATTTTCTGCTGATATTTTTCTTATAGAACGAGTTCATAATGTATAGTTTTTGTCCTTCAGCAAAATCAACCAGTCTGTCACCTCTTTTGTCCCGCTCACCACTTCCATATGGGCTAGTTGCAGTTCACCAGTTCTTGCTTTTCCAGTTCTGGCATTAAAGTCACCCATCAAGATTTTGTGCATGCATTTCTCGTTGTCTAAACGCTTGGCCACATTATCATAAAATATCTAAATTTCCTCATCACCATATCTTATTGTCGGTGTATAAGCTTGGACGATTTGAAACCTAAACATTTTATTCACCTGAATGACGCATTGGGCTAGTCGGTCAGATATACCTTCAAATTTTATGACACTGTCCTTCAACTTTTTATTAATGAGGAATCCAATTTCACCACATCGCGCATTCTCCGTACCCCGAGTGTAGAGTACGTGACCAGTTGTTTTCAGTTTCATTACCTCTTCGCCTTTTCGTCGGATTTCACATAGCCCTATGATATCACAATGTATGTTGCAAGCTCGTTCAACAGTTCTTGCAGTCGTTTATCCGTTTTCATTGTCCGAATATTTAGAGTTGCAATGTTCAAAGTCCACTGGCAGCCTGATCTAACCTAGCTATTCCTAGCACCTTCTGCCTTGGGGCAAATCTTCCCGCTGCTGTAGGTAGTTGCCCCTTGGTCTCCATGGAATGAGGGCCATGTTTGAAATTGTAAAGCAATGTGGGGGGCTTGGACCTTAATCTGCCAGGCTGGTCCAATGCGGCTTGGCAGATTTTGGATCAAGTTAGTCTGAGATCTCTGCTTTGATCTGTCCACCATGGGTTACTCTTTCAGGAGCATACGCTCCAAACGGCATAGCTCAAAGCTTTATTGACTTAAGGGAGCCTCTTTACCACGTCAAGGTCTGATCCACAAAGAGAAGGAAATAATATAATATAATAAGTAATATTATTATATAAATATTTAATATATAATATTGTATATAATTAAAGTAATTAATTTTATCAAAAATTATAGAAATTGGTGATATATTTCAAAAATAATATTCTCCAAATGTCTTCCTCAGCATTTTCTACATATGATTATTATTTGCGTAAAATTGTCAACAACAATTTGGTACAATTGCGGTTCAATTTCACCAATAACTTGACACGTGTTTTACTTCAGATCATCAGTCATCTTAGGATTTTTAGAATAAACTTTGTTCTTGAGGAAACCCTACAGGAAAATGTCGAAGGGATTAGATTGCTTGATCTTGAAGCCCACTAAACATCAACATTTCGAGAAACGACGCAATCTGGAAAACGTGCCCGTAACAAATCTCACGCTGAGTAACACGTTCCACCGTCTTGTTAAAAAAAAACATACTGTTCAGAAGCATATTATCCAATTAACGTTTACCGTCCCACCATCGTCATTTTCATGAAAAAATGGCCATGTAACCTCTTCAGCCCATCATGCACACCACACTGTTACTCAAAGAATATGTAAATGTTCTTCTGCAATCAGTCGAGGATTTTCACTTCCTCAAATTCTACAATTTTGCTTGTTCACACTGTGATATGGAGTTTCGTGGGAAAAAATAATTTTATTGCAAAATTCTACATATGTCTCTAATTTCATCAAGTTTGCACAATTTTAACACGTTTTTCCGTCGTAAAATGATCCATGATTAAATTGTCGAGTCTCTAGATGCCATATCCTAGATATAAGATGTCTATGTTAATTGGATGAAAAACAACGCTAAATTTAAATTCCGAAGTAGCTATTTGGACACCCTTTATAATATTTTTTTGTATGTTCACACTTTTTTTTCTCGACACATTTTAGTTTCATCAGTGCTTTGAGACTTATGATTGATTTTTTAACTATTCTAGCTTTTGTTTATGCTTTAGTTACAATTTTTATCTTTCATATATATATATACTAATGCCTTTTATATGACTGATGACATCGTTTAGTATATATATATATATATATATATATATATATATATATATATATATATATATATATATATATATATATATATATATATATATATATATATATTAATTTTTTTTAGTACATATATTCTCTTGACCGTTTATTATTATTATTATTATTTTTTTATTTATGGGGACTTTCGGTCAGTAATTAAGTTTTAATTTTTTATTTTTTTTATTAACGTTTCGGTTCAACAATGAACCATTAATAATTAATAGTATTAAAGAAAAATGGGAAATAATTAAAACACTTACAACCATCCCTGAAAACGAATTTATTGAAGCTACAAGAATATGTCTAGAATCTATATTTTTTAAATATGATAACCAATTTTATTCCCAAATTTACGGTGTAGCAATGGGCTCACCAATTTCAGCAACTATTGCTAATCTAGTTATCGAATACGTTGAATCAAAAGTTATCGATACTCTCGATTTTAAACCTTATTTGTTTAAAAGATTTGTAGATGACTGTATATTATATATATGCATACCTAAAAATAAAATCCAATATACCATAAACAAACAAATTCAATATATTCCATAACAAATTAAAATTTACTCATGAAGAAGAAAAATATAAAACAATAAATTTTTTGGATATTAACATCAGGTATGATAAGGATGGTAATATAAAAACAAATTGGTATACAAAACCAATATGGTCTGGAAGATATCTCAATTTTAAATCTTATACACCAAATAAATATAAAAAAAGTGTTATTAATTCTTTAATTGATAGAGCTGTTATTTTAACTAATCCAAACAATAGGCCAAAATATTTAAATAAAATCAAAAAAACACTAGAAGATAATAATTATCCAAAAAAATTTTACGAACTGGTAATTAAAAATAGAATACATAGAATATATAACAATAATAACATAACAAATAAAACTTATAATGAAAATTACATACCTTTACCATACATACCAGAAATAAATAATAAAATAAAAAAAGTTTTTAAACCATATAATATAAATATAGAAGAAATACCCAATAATAATACTAAACAAATATTTACAAAATTAAAACCACAAACACCCAAAATGGAACAAACAAATTTAATTTACAAAATTGGTTGCTTAAACTGCCCAAACTCATATATTGGGCAAACTAAACAATATTTAAAAAACAGAATTAATGAACATAAAAAAATCATTAGAACCTTAGAACCAAACATAACTGCCCTTTCAAGGCATGCTATAGATAATGAACACAACTTTAATTTTAACGACATAAAAATCCTAGATTTTGAAAAACAATATAAAAAAAGAAATATAAAAGAAATGATTTATATAACAAAAACAAATAATACCATTAATTTCAGATATGATACACATAATTTAAGTTGTATATATAATAACATTATTAAATAATAAATTTTCATATTTTTTTATTTTTGCATCTAATATCATTCCACATAACATATTCAAAACAATTAGGTTATAATAAAAAACAAAAATTTAAGGGTGAAAGAATTGTGAAATATGTCAAAGTCAAATATGTCATTTAAAAATTTTATACAAAATTATCACATATTAGTTAAAAAAATTTAAAAATTAATTGTTTAATTTAATATTGGTAAGTTTTTAAATGTAAGTTTGTGTTCATCACCATCATCATAATATCATCATCTGTCCTTCTCCATCCATTGCAGAATGATGACCTTTTCACCATGCTTCCAACTTTCGCGATCATGAGTTTTCCTCTGTCACTCGGGTAAAATATACTTAACAATTTTCACCAGTCCATCGTGTTTTCGGTCTCTTTCGTGAATGTTTGCGATCATGCTATATGCAATCCTACCTTGGTCCATCTGTCGTCCCATCGCCTCGCTATATGACCTGCTCATCTCCATGATAATTCTTTTCTCTTCCAATACTAATCGTATATTTTCGTTTGTTCCCTGATCCATGTACATATCTTTCTGTCCCGTCTTGTAATGCCAAGCATACATCTTTCCATTCCCCTCTGTGCTACCCGACGTTTTTAAATTGATTGGGATGTGAGGACATCCTGAGACTGAGTCAAATTATTTTTCGTAGTCGATAAAAGACAAGCACAGTAGCGTGGTATGTAGTATTCATTGTGTCTTTTTATAGCCTTCTGTACAACCTGGATGTAATCCATTATACTGAATCCAGTTCTGGATCCTGGTTGCTCTCTTGGTTATACGTCATTCAGTTTTCTTAATATTCTTTTAGATGTTATCATGGTGAAAACTTTGTACATAACTGATAGGAGGCTTATTGGACAGTAGTTCTTTAAATCCTCCGGTGCACTTTTTTTTATTTAAAAGAATCACTTCTGCATTGCTCCATAATTTAGCTAATTTTTGTTCTTTGAGGCATTTTGAATATAATTTTACCAGTGTTTTATATGAAGTCCGACTACCAGCTTTTGTGTGTGTTCATCTAATATTTTCGCCATCTAACGCCAAAAACTTTGATGCCAATAATTGACATCAAAGTTTACGTTGAATATTATTCCTTTAACTGTTTCAGATCTTTCATCTTTAATTACGAAATTTGTTATAATGTTCATCGTCATATGGCAATCCATTATTGGCTTCCCAGTCTCGTTATTTTTCAATCAGGTTCTCTTTTTTCTGGTAATAATTAGCACACCAATCAACCCTAATCAACCAGTGAGCCAGGCCAACTCATGTTATCGCATATTTTATGATGTTACCGCGAGTTACGATCCACCACCATCAAATCCTTTAGGCGAAACTGATTCGGCCTCTTTGGCCGTTGACTAATGACGATCCGAACCGAGAGCCCGATCTCCGTATCGGCTAATTGCCTTCCGCTCATCGGAAACCAATAAAAATGACGCCGAACATTTTTCTTCGCGTCCTATCTGGTCGGATTTACGTCGCTGACCGATGACCCTTGGTCGGGCGCGTCATTAAATTTAATAAAAAATGCGATTTTTCAGCGGGGTCCTCGTGCTGGGGGAGCCGGAACGAATTTCTTGTTACGGTACGTCGAACGACTCCTCATCGATTTTGTAGGTTCTTCGGTTTTGGTTGTAAGAGATGTCTTTAACGAATCAGTCTTTAGTTTCAGATGATTTTCTACGAAACCAGTGATGCAAAACTTAGATATTTTCAGATATTATTTCACTGATTAATTTTAGATAATAATAATTAATTAATAATTATTTATTAATGAAATTAATTAATTAATGTAAATATTGGGTTGATGCAAAAGTTCGTCGCATTTTTACTTGCATCTAATTAGCTGCAAGCTGCCTGTAAGCGTGCCAGTAAAGGTGAGGTTATCGACATTCCCGCCCAAATTTCCCACCATTTCCCGTCAAACGATGTTAGTAATACCAGGGCGAAATTAGCCAACAACGAGCAAGAAAACTATGATACATTGCGTCTACTGATTCTTGAGCTGAAAACTGAGCTACAGTACGTAAAGTCTGAAATTGACGGAGTGAAGAGAGCTCAACGAAAAATTTGAAGAAGAAAAGCAGCGAAGTAAAGTTATTGTCGATATGGTGGAGGCTGTCCAGAAGGAAAATGTGTACCTGAAAACCCAAATAAAACAAAATACAATCTGTTATGAACGAAATGGATGGTGAAAGGAAGAGATGCAAAATAGTGATAAATGGAGCAATGTAAAAATGAGGACGGCATGGTAAAGGTAAAGGAAAAAACGTTCAAAGTAATTATATACGTCAATGAGAGTACCATCGAGACCGACTCACGCTTTCCTATCGAGGATCTCACGCTTTCCTATCTCACGCAACTATCGACTATTGAGGAAAGCAAAAGAATGAAAAGGTGCATAGAAATGGTAATGTGTATATTAGGAAGACAGAGAATGATGAGGCTATAAGATTGAGGAATGAAGACAATTTGAATGAATTCAATTAGGAGCGGTGGCATATTATGGAAGTTGTGGGAAGATTAAAATCGACAATAGCATATAAAGAGCATACACAATCGTGGGACACCACAAAACTGGATGTGGGTGATATAATTTGTGATCCATTTAGAAACTCCAATGTGCTGAAATTTCATCAAATGTGCGATGGTATTTCTTTTATCAATTTTAATTGTAGGAGTCTGAGAAGGAACTTTGATTCCCTGGTGCTGTACCTTAATTATCTTATAAAAAAGCCGGATATAATACTTTTAACTGAAACGTGGATATATGATGAGGAGCTATATATATTTGTATAGCATTGGGGGTTTTCAGAGTTTTTTCTACTGCAACTCTGAGAGTAGATCGAGTGGGTTAGCCATTTATGTTGGTGATTCACTGACATGTGAGATGCAAGATATTGGTATATCAACTAAAACTTTTGGTCATATTTCCTTAAACATTGTAAGAAGCAAAGTATGTTACCATATTTTAGGAATTTATAGGTATAATAAGTATAGTGTAGAGTTGTTTAATAAGGAACTCATTTCAATGTTAGACTTGGTTGATTGCAACAAGACCATCTTGATGGAATCTGAACATTGATCCGTTTAGGCAGGATTATGATGTTGATGAATACAGGTGCATCATGTTCGAAAGAGGCTTCTCGAAAAGGGGGGGGGGGGGGAGTGTGGGAGGCATTTTCTAAGTATTTCGATGGTGTACCTGGGGCTGTTATAAAGCAAGTCGGGCAAGAACAGCAATACATAAAATCCGAGATATCTTCTCTGCTGCATACGGTGAAGTCATTTGCAGTCATTCCTGTTGATCACGATACTGTGAATGTGATCAACTAATTAGATGCAAGTAAAAGTACGGGGTATGATGAGCTTGGAACTGAAATGCTAAAAAATATTAAAAATCAGATTGCTCCAATGGTGACGTATATGTTTAATGTATCAATTTCAACAGGAGAATATCCCACTCAATTTAAAAAAGCTGAGCTTGTGTTAATTTTTAAAGGCGCTAACAGTTCGATCTGTAAGAGTTATCGGCCTATTGCAATTTTGCCGGTGATATCAAAAGATTTAGAAAAATTAATGGTACAGCATTTAAATAATTACTTAGACAAAATGAAGTTCCTTGCAGAAACTCAGTACGGTTTTAGGAAGGGTCTGGGAACGAATCCAGCCTTGTTTCGGCTTACAAGTTGCTTGTATAAAAACCTTAATGAAAGGAATATACAAGTGGAGTATTTTTAGATATTAGTAAGGCGTTTGATACTATGTCACATTGTATTTTATTAGAAAAGCTGGAAGCAATAGGAATAAGGGGAACTATCGGCAAGTGGTTCCATGGTTATTTATCTGGAAGAACTCAGATTGTTAAAATGAATGGGCATAAAAGCACATGAAGATCAGTGTTATGTGCAGTCCCTCAGGGTACTGTGTTAGGCCGAATACTATTTATAATTTATATAAGTGACCTTAATTCCTTAAGAATAAATGGCCACATTTTTACATTGCTGATGACACAGTCCGGCTATACGCAGGGGATACAAAATTAAAAGTGCTGGAAAATACACAAAGCGATTTGAAAATATTGAAAAGTTGGTTTGTGGAAATAAAATGCTCGTTAACATGGGTAAGACTAGTATGCTTAATTTTGCACTTCAGAATCCGATGAGCTCACTTCGATGAGCCTATTAAATTGATTGTGTAGAGGTGAAACAGTCTGCTGCAGTCAAGTACCTTGGTGTTACTTTGGATGAGCTACTTTCTTGGAAACCTCATATACTTAATTTAAATAAAATGCTCGTGATTGTGATGGCCCAATTTAGGAAAGCATCAGGGTGTATGTCATTTGATATATTAAAACATATATACTACGCTCTTGCCAATACTATTTTGACATATGGAATTGCTGCCTGGGGTGGCACATAAAACAGCCACCTTGAGTCGATTGAGAGAATGCAAAAAATATTTCTAAGGATAATGTGCAGAAAACCTAGGGACCACCTGAGTAGTTTTTATTATGACGGGAATTCTTCCTTTGAAATGCCAATATTATGTGGCGATGCTGTTCTCCTATCTTGGCTCTCTGGGGTATATATATATATATATATATATATATATATATATATATATATATATAGATATATATATATATATATTTATATATATATATATATATATATATATATATATATATATATATATATATATATATATATATATATATATATATATATGAAGACTTAAGTTTTACGGACACATAAAATGGATGAATCCTAGTAGGTTAACTAGACAAATAGTCGAATTTTATGAAAATAGGAGTAAAGCTAAAGTGGAAATAATTAAATGGATTGCTGCAATTAAAGAGGACCTAAGATCAGCAAATATTACATAAAGTGAAATTCAGGATAGAGGCTGTTTCAGACACAAGGTTAACGTTTGGAAGGTTGGCCAGAGAGAAAAATGTAGGAAGACTGGAACAACTTGGTCTGACGAAAGGAAACAAGCTCATAGCGAAAGAATGAAATCAGTATGGGCACAAAGGAAGGCTAACAAACGCCTCTAATTGTACTTATAATAATATATATATATATATATATATATATATATATATATATATATATATATATATATATATATATATATATATATATATATATATATATATATATATATATAAGCAACAAGTTCACCATGACACAAGAGCTGGTGGTGCGACTGTTCTAAATATTCACTTCACTAACGGAACTAGAGCGAGAAAGTGTTCTTACGTCTTGACTCCTCGATTATTTAACCTTTATATATCCAGGTGATCACGTCAACTTCGAGTTTCTTTTCAAATTTCTGCTTGATTGCGTTGACGCAGTGGCTAAGCGGGATCGACTCCCGTGCTCTATCGGAAAAAAAGGGGAAAAGACCGCACCGAGTTGATAAACAATTTTCGGGCGCGGTTAATACCCATAACGTCATGGGCCTAAAATGGTCTGTATAGGGTATCGAAAAAAAAAATCTGCTTGCGATTATGTGTTAAAAAGCAACAAAATTAAATATGTTTGTCATTATGAGCTGTTACTTGAAAACCAGACAATTCATTTGGAGAAAACTGTTCATAACTCGATGGATTACATCCAGCAATCAACTAGAGACAGCTTGAATTACATTACAACAGATAGGCATTACGTTAATTCCAGACATTGTTAGACCATCAGACGCAAGTCTTTACAACTTCACTGGGATGTTTTGGCCCATCCACCGTACTTTCCCGACTTTACGCCTTCCGACTATCATTTATTTAGATTCTCCCAAAACAGCTTAGATAGTAATAACATAATTTTCTTGAAAGACTTTAAAAATCACCTGGATCACTTCTTTAGCCAAAAACCTCAGAACTTTATGAAAATGGATTTATGCAACTAAAGGAGAGAAGAAAGGTCATTCGAATAGATGCCCTTTCGTGAGCATGTTCAACTTTTTTCTCCTTGTTACTGTTTTTCTACGTGCTGGAGCAAAATAGGTATCCCGTTTGAAATGCAAACAAAAATAAGAAAACTAATGTAAAGGTTTATCATCAAACTTATAGTTTCTAGTACAGCAATACCTCGAGCTTACGCGATAAGTGGGACCGAATGATTACCGTGTAAATCGAATTCGCGTAAATCAGGGTACAATTTCGTATATAAATGCATACAAATTTTGTTTAACTGGGACCAAGGGCTAAAGAAAACATTACTTTATAAGAAAATTGTTTATTCAAATCTTAGATAATTAAATAATTTATAATATTTTAATGCAAAAATATAAACTGAAGTTATTTTGATGTAAAAGGCTTCAAAAAAGTCAAAGTCTGACGGGTCAAAGATTATTTATTATTTTTTTGCTAAACAAAATTTCTTCATAGTACGATAATTTTAACATTACTTTTATACTTCTTGTTTTGTAACTGAATCGTGAACTTTTGAGTCTATCTACTTTGAGTCTATGTTTTCTAAAATTCTAACCCTTTTTCTTCAGATTGAACTAGATCAAAAAAATCAGGCTCTTCAATGTTTTGCGCATGCAATTCTATGAGCTCATCAACTGGCAGCTCTTGATTATGTGAATCTAGCAGTTCTTGTACATCCTAACTATCCACTTTTATTTGGGTGATCATTTTTACACCCAGGTTTTTCAGAACCTTCGGGATCACTCCGTCCTCGCCAGGTGCTTTAAATGGCCTCATTCTGCCTATAATTTGTTTAATTTTGTGTGGCGAGGGGAATGATTAAATTTTATTGTTTAGCAAGATCAACGTCTTCAATAACATGATCAATTTGATCAGGTTTTGACGCTGATTCCGATAAAGTTTCAAACGCCGAAGTTTAGTGGAAAAGAATGGACATGATTTTTTTCAGACACGATTTAAAGTTTTTTGTGAAATTTCATTCCAAGATTTCCCAATGATGTTCACGGCATTTAAAACATTAAATTGTTTCCAAAAGTCTATAACAGAGAGCTCATTGTTTTGCTTCATTGGTTCATGGAGATGTGTTAAATGTTTTGATAACGTGTTCCATCGGTTGAAGCAAGCTGGTTGTATTTGGTAGCAAAAATAAAAGTTGCACACGTTGGTCGAAATTAGTCGAGAATAGCAGGAGGATGGCCTGGTACATTGTCGATTAATAGCATCACCTTAAATGGGATTTGTTTTGATTGAAATTAACGTTCGACTTCGGGTATGAAGTGATGATCAAACCAATCCTCAAAAAGATACCCAAACTTTAGGATTTGACTTCGAAATCACGGGCCAACCAACTTTAGACTTATTTTTTAATGCTCTTAGATTGGCGATAAGCTAAGAGCGGGTTTAACTTACAGTCACCAGCTGCATGCCCGCCAATCATCTCTATCAATCGATCTTTGGAGACCTTAAAATCGGGAAAGATTTTTTCTTCACGTGCGATAAAAGTTCTTTTAGGCATATTCTTCCAGAACAATCCAGGCTCATCGACCTTAAATACGACTGCTATAGCCACCTTCTTCTATCATAGCTTGAGTTTCTCTGAATAGACAGACGAAGTCTCTTTATCAGCACTCGCCGCCTTTCCACTTTCCCCGATGCTATTCCCGTTACAGCAACTTTCGAATCGACCACCCGTTACTGGGTTTAAAGATTTCATCTTTGGATGCCTCTCCAGTTTCTTCTTTTAATCTCTCAAAAACCAGTTTAGCTTGAAAGCACACCGTGTTCTGAACAACAGGACAGTTTTCTTACTCTTACTTGATTATTATACCATAATTTCAGCATTATTTCCACCTGAGCGATAATACCATGACGTTTACGAATGATATTTGTATTGAAAGAATGGAAGAACTGTCGATTCTGGTAGATCAAATTTCTTTGCCAATTTACAAACTTTTAGTTTTGTATCGAAATCCTTGATAATGTTTAGTCTAAAATATACAAAGTCGATATATAGTCGTCTACAAAGATAATATTTTTCTTTTCTTATCTGAGGCAAAAGAATCAGTTTTACTTCGTTTAGATAACGTAGTTGATTTTTGTCGTCGTCTCGACTTTGCGTCGAGTCCACACGAAGCATGTCCATGCATACGGGCGGTTTGTTGGGCCGTCTGATTCAAAAATCGCGTATCTCCGAATTCGTGTAAGACGGGGTAGCGTAAGTCGGGGTATTACTGTATTTTGAATCAATGACTTTCAGAAAATAATATCTGTTGTAAAAAAAAATAATATCCAAGTTGATGCTCTTTATACTAAAGCCGGTCGCGATGGTCTGGTGGGTTAGTCGCCTGCCTGGCAATCCAAAGGTAGCTGGTTCGATTCCAGCGCTCGGATGGGTGTTTTTCTTTAATTCTTCTGTCCGTCTTACTTCCTACCCCACACACGCACTTATATACACTTACATATACACGCACACGCCCACACATATCCACACCTAAATTGTATGTGATTGTTTCTAGCAGAGCAAGAGTGTAAAATCCGACAACGAATTACCCCTCAGTCACGCCAGTTAAAGGCTGGGTAAAGCCAGATGCCTTCTGAGAAGTGTTCTACATTGGTCACTTGCCAGTCGGTAGGCTTCCTGATAGACTTATGAGTAGGCACATAACCAAGGGTTGAGAGCCTGAGGGGGGTGCTGGCCTGGGTTTGTCGGTGATGACCGTGGTTCGGAACCCTCGTTAAGCTATAGGTCCAGTCGCTAAATAGCCTTTGATGCTGATGCGCTTCTAACCGTAAATCCTTTCCTTTCCTTTCTTTATACTAAAACAAATTTTACACAAATTGATGCTCTTTTTACAAGATTCTCCGTTAAGTTGGTTATTTTTTCTTGTCATATTCCCCTCATTTCTCGCTGAATTTTGTCTTTGAGGCAACCCCAAAGAAAGATGTCAGGGATGGTGAAATCCAAATATCTTGGGGTCCAATTCAGATCTCCATTTTCAGAGATTAATTGTTTATTTGAAATTTTGGGCTGTTAGGCTGTTACACAATCTTGCTGAAAACAATTGACCTAAGCGATTTCCAATTGAGTCAAGTAAAAGTTTTCAAAAATATGCCTAAAACGCTCGACATTAATAATTTCTACCTGCCTTTCTTCATGTTCAAAACAGATAGGTTCAATAATACTTTGTGCCAAAACTGCACACCATATTCAGACTTTGTCACTATGGAAAGTAACTTTTCTGTGTCTCAGTAGCGTGACAGATTCATTTGGGTTAACAGGAAAGTAAAAATTACACTAGAAAAGTATTTCATTAGAAATCTAAGATATTTAAATTTTAAATGGGGGAAATTTCATTTTTGAAATGATGTGAAATGAATACAATGAAATGTCTGTGTAAAACCCAAATTGAAGTAATAAAGCTAGTAGTAGTAGTAATGCTCGCAAACGTCGCTGTAAAACGTCTAAATTTGTGGTAAAACATTTCATGGGTTTTCCATCATGCCGGTCGCGTTGGTGCGGACGGTAAGAGCAGCGGCCCGCCGCTGCTATGCCGAATCCGCGCTGGAGCGGTAGCTGGTTCGATTCCAGGGCTCGGATGGTTATTTTTCTTTCTTCTGTCCGTTTATCTTTCCTAAATGTTTGTGATTGTTTCTAGGCAAGAGTGTAAAATCCGACTACGAATTACCCCTCAGTCACGCCAGTTAAAGGCTGGGTAAGGCCGGATGCCTTCTGAGAAGTGTTCTACGTTGGTCACTCGCCAGTCGGTAGGTTTCCTGATAGACTTATGGATAGGCACATAACCAAGGGTCTATAGCCCGAGGGGGGTGCTGACCTGAGTTTGTCGGAAGCTGATGACCGTGGTTCGGAACCCACGTTAAGCTGTAGGTTCAGTCGCTAAATAGCCTAGTTGCTGATGCGCCTCTAACCCTAACCTTTACTTTTACTTTTTTACTTATGGGTAGGCACATAACCAAGAGTTCATAGCCCGAGGGGGGTGCTGGCCTGGGTTTATCGGAAGCTGATGACCGTGGTTCCGAACCCACGTCAATTTTCCGCTTAAAATCAAACAAATACGGTTCCACAAGCACCATATTCACCAAATATGGCACAGTGTGACTTTTTCCTGTTTTCTCGATTGGAAAAAGCACTTCGTGGTAGTCATTTTGAGTGGATCGCTAGACGCATTAAAGAAAATACAGCTTACGTTTGACAAGGCTGATGAATATGGTTTTAGCCTTGGCTTTTCCTTCAGCTGCTTTCTGAACGTTCAGCTAGAGCCCAACTGATGACGGTTTAAAGCCAGAAACTGGTCTTCGGAGACAGTTGCTGACGTTTTTGTGGTGGCTGGGAAATATTTTCGTGGAGCATCGATAAATTTTCCTTTGTTTTTGAATATTTTTAACGGTTTTGTAAAACCCAACTTGAACTAACAAGGTAATTAAGGTCAGCACTTTGTGAAAGGAGGTTCGCATCATTGTAAAGTAATAAAAAGAGTAGCTAGACAACAAGACTCTTATTCGTCTTTTCTGATTAACGATTTCGATTATAATAATAAATAATTCCTGTTTAATAACTGTTTTGCATGGCAAATTCAATAAACTAATGGTTTGGTTAATAACCGTTAATAACTGTTTTATTAAATTTCAAATGGGAAACAAAATGCGATCAAACAAAACTTTTTTCCCCAAGTCATAGTAAGTAAACAAGTCAATTTTATGATTAATGATACTGCTTGGTCATGACGTTTGACTGAGCGTCTCAAAAAGTATGTAAAAGTGAAAAAAATAATCAGCCTACAATAATTCACTGTTAATTTTTTAAACTACACTCAGGGTCAGGGTCAGTGTTCGATACACTATGAAATTTCAAAAAATTTTAATAAAATGTATGATTATTATTCTTAGTATTTTTATTATGTTTCGCTCCTTTTTTATGAATCATTTTTCTTTTTAATGTACGACCTCTTTTTGTCTATAACACAATTAGTTCGCATAAATACTACGATGTTTGCTGGTCAAAATTTCCTATTTTATAAAAATTGCTGCTGAATATATTATTTTGTTGTTCTTCACTACATTTTTGGTAGCACAAATTCTTGCAGCATTTATTGATATGTTGGTGTGTTTTAGCTGTAATTGTTATATTTTATTTAATTTTTATATTCCATTCCCATATTCCGCATTGTTTTCCTTACATTACGAGCCCAATTATTTTCATTACCTTTTCTTTTTTTGATTTTGTTAGCAGATTCAGCAACGGAATTTGTTAACTGGTTAGTAGAATCTTGTAGAGGCTCACTTGAGTTAGCAGTTTCAAGAGGTAAAAATGCTATTTCTTTATTTTTTTCTTGTTCATCCACAGTCGGAATGAACTCGAAATTACTTTCTGAACTCACGTCTCCATTCTCTGATAAATCACTTCCTAAAAGATCTGGAAAATATTATTAGTAAGGTATTGTAATTAACAAATTTGAATAAAATAATGATAAAAATAAAAACCAAATTGATTCAAAGATTCTTACCATTTAATAGCTTGTCCACTTTTGGGTCCATAATAATAAAATAATTACAAAAAGTTCTATGTCAAATTGAATCTTGAACCACCAATGTCAAAAGCAAAAATAACAATGAAATTATAAACAAGAGGAAAAGGTTAGTGTAGCGCCATCCGACGAAAAGTCGGCGAAAAATATGGGTTGTTAACTGTGGATGGGAGCACATGTCGGTGCTCTGAAGAGTCTAAATATCAAGAGACGAAACGTGCCCTCCAATGGAAGGTGTGGGTAGGGCCCGTTTCCAGTCAAGCAATCAACAAAATGTATATATATATATATATATATATATATATATATATATATATATATATATATATATATATATATATATATTTATATATATATATATATATATATATATATATATATATGTAAATATATATATGTAAATATATATATATATATATATATATATATATATATATATATATATATATATATATATATATATATATATATATGTGTAAATATATATATGTAAATATATATATATATATATATATATATATATATATATATATATATATATATATATATATATATATATATTTCTAAAACAGTGTTTATTGGTTTGTGTATTTTGAATTTATTAGTGCAATAAAAATAAGTAAATAAATTTATCAATTAGTACAATAAAAATTATAACTTAAATTTAATTATACATTTAATTCAGTTTCGTTCTCACTGTCACTTTGATCTACATTAATAATAAGTGGTGCTATATTATTAGTAAATGATACATAGGAATATTCTATTTTAATAGCATGGTTAATCGAATTTATCCAACTTTCTTTAGGCATACTATCTACAACCTCTCTAATTAATGTTGCAGCACTTGCACTTAGAGTCGGATAAATGTTTTCTGCACTAACTTTGGATTTTATCTGACGCTACATATGCTCAATTGGATTAAAAATACAGTAATATGAGGGAACGCGTAAAACCGTATGTCCTTTATTGGCAGCAATGGTATCATTTTAATATTAAATGTCTTCAATATTTCTAGATCACATTTTTTATATATATTTTCGAAGTATATATCGCTTTTTAACAGATATTTCTGAATGTCTAATTTAATGTTATTTGCATTAGGAACTTTATTTTTCGGCGGTTACTAGCATTGTCCATTACGCTTTCCTTAGGCACATTGGACAAAAGGCTATTTTTAAATCAATTTTCAGAAAGTTGTGCTGTGGTGTTGTCATGGTAGTCCAAAGATGAATGTTTAATATTTTTAAAGGCCAACCATAAACAATTTGGAACCCATCCATCCTAGGAACCGGCATGTAAAATTATAATTATTTTTCCCTGATTGGCTGGGGCTTTGGTTTGGCATTTTCTTGATGTCCTTTCTTTTTGTTGGTGCTTGATGTTCTTTTTTTCATTAAGGTTAGTTTAAGTTTTATAAGTATTAGTTTAAGTTTTATTAAGGTAGATAATGGGACGATTTCCTAATCTGTCTTTTTTATAAAGTTTAAGTAGCCAAACCGCCATCGTCGCAATCGTTGTGATTCTATTAATATTTGTCGTTTATTAAAGGTTTGATATGCAAAACCCATTTGAGATAATATTCTCTAGAGGCTAGTTCTGCTGCAAATAATGTTGGTTTCATCTTTCCTTAGTCGCTGTTGTAATGAATACAATGAACACACAGTTTGCTCTTCATACATAGCATAATTTGTGCTTCGAATTAAGTCTTTGTGGCCTTCGTCACTACGGACTTTTTATGGCTTTAATATCTTTGACTGTATACAATGGACTTTTTGTTAATGAAAACGTTTCTGCTGCAGCTGCAATTACATTAAGCCCCCTATTCGACAAAGAAACATACACATTTTTAACAATTTTATACACAAATACTGCATCGGGGGATAAATGTTTTGTTTTAAAATTAGCACTACCGGAGGCACAATGATCATTATCTTGCCAAGAACGCCATATTTTTAGCACGTTTGGAATAACAAAAAATACGATCGAAATTGTAGAACTGCACTGTTTAAGAAAAGAATGCGAACTAAACTAAAATATTTCGAAACTACTAAACCAGGTATAAAATTAATTTTATATTTTTACGTGTTATTTTATTAGGCCTCGCCCTCTTTACGTTTCTTGCAACCTTGCCGGGTTTCGTTACGGCAGAGGTTGTTAGGAGTTTATTTCAGCCAATCGGTCAACGATATATCTTGAAATGCACTATAGCTAAAGGCTAAATATGACTAGCAAATTTATAGTAACCATAAAAACCGTTACATTTTTTCTCAACTACAATAAATAAATCAATTTTACCTGTTAATGAGGCCGCTTGGTCCTGGCGTTTGAGTGAAAGCTACAAAATAAATACAAAAATGAAAAATAAAATTGACGAACGATAATTCGATTTGAGTTTTTTGGAGCTTAAATAAAGGAATGAGTATACAAAACGACGAATAAAATTATTTTGTTATTGACAGTTAATTAAACGAAGCGATATCAATCAATGATGATGCGTATCGCGTTATTTGCTCTCAGCTAATTAGTTAATAACTCTGGTTTAGCTTTATCGAGATATAAACACGCGAAATTTCCGAACAAATGTACAGAGTGCTGTATTGTATTGACGGATCGACAGTGGAGGAAAAAAGTATTTGAACAAAACAACTTTCTTTGTTTTGTTTATTTTATTAGGTTGATACAAAAGTTCGTCTCGTTTTTGAAACTAACACATCGGTCAATAAGTCAATAAGTCAATATTCTCCTTGAAAAGGCATACAATCATTTTTTTGAGGTCTGAGAACAGGAAATAGTCGCTGAGGGCGAGATCTGGAGAATACGGTGGATAAGGAAGCAATTCGAAGTGCAATTCATGAAATTTAGCCATCTTTGCCAAAGATTTGTGACACGGTGCATTTTCTTGGTGATACAGCACTTTTGTGGTTCATTTGGGGCCTTAGTTTGCAATCTCACCCTTCAAACGTACCAATAACGTTATGTAATACTCGCTATTGATGGTTTTACCTTTTTCGAGATAATCGACGAACAATATCCCATGGGCATCCCAGAATACATAGGCCATAACTTTGCCTACAGAGAGTTGTGTTTTTGCTCGCTTTGGACGACTTTTACCTGCTGCTGTCCACTCACTTGACTGCCGATTTGACTCTGCAGTATACTGATGGATCCACGTTTCATCCATTGTTACGTACCGCATGAAAAAAATCCTTTTAATTTCGTTTAAACAGCTCCAAACATTGCTCAGTGCATTATCAACCCGTTATTGTTTTTGGTGCACTGTGAACAAACGGGGTACCCATTTCGATGAATAGTTTACGAGACTTTTCGATGTAGGTTTCGCTAACTATGTTAATATCATCTATAGAGTCTCCTGATTTAATCCAATTTTAATGATTTCCAGATGATGTTAGCATAAAAAAGTTATTTGGTGTTTAGTTGTAAATCTCTTCGAGTTTACTGTTTCGCACTGAAGATTCCAGTAGAAGAATTGATCTACTAAACATGTAAAGATTTGATTTTCTTTGGCAGAAGGAAGTTCAGCGAGTATTTGTGTTATTTAGTAATGTTTTTTAGAGTTTGTTAAGTATTAAAAATGACAGAATATAACGATCATTTTCAACATATACATCTTTATTTCCGAAAAGATAGAATGCAAAAGATAGACGCAGAAGAAGATACAAGCTGTATTGTACGCTGAGCCGTTGATGATTCTATTTGCCGTAAGTGGTTCAGAATGTTTCGTAAAAACAGTTTTAATTTTAGGCATTATGAGCTTCTACTCCACCGACCGACGCTAATGGCAGCGAAATATTGACGCTATTTGGTATAGAATAACTAAAAAAATCGGGGAAATTCTTGGAGTCAACGAGTTAACAGTTCAATTCTTCCTCTTGGAACCTTCGGTCTGCAACTCTTAACTCGAAGAGATTTATCACTAAACACCAAATCACTTTTTTAAACTTCTCGACGCACGTTCCGCTAACCATGTTATCATCATCAGAAGATGATTTAATCTTAGATTAAATCATCTCCGGATTAATCCACTTCAGATTAAATCATCGATAGTAGTGAACAGTATCACGACGAGTGCGCTAACTTAGAAGGATTAACTATTAAAGCGCAGTGAAACCGATCCATTTTTAACACGCTTTTATTAGCTTTACCTGTATCTCTATGTAACGGAATATTTGAACGTCCTTTTCACACACTTCAAAACGTCAGATTAATTTGAAACTTTGCACACTTATCAAGGACCGATGACAATACAATAATTTAATTAGTTTGTCCCATTATCCTGAACAGGATCGTCAGGATCAAGGATTTGCTCTCGGAGAGGCAGCCTGAGATATGGTTACAACGCTCAAAGAAGGTAGTAGGCGCGCAAATTACCCACTCCCGCCACGGGTAATAAATAATAGTTAAAAAAAAAACAAAAAAAAACACGCTTTTCTAGCAGATCGAACTAAAAAATGAAAAATAAATTATAGTTAAAATAAACTAAAAAACACGCTTTAATGGTAAAACGAACTAAAAAGTAAAAAGTAATTTTTAGTATAAGAATAAAGTGATGAACGAGAAAATTAATATGTTATTGTAAAAAAGCGTGGGGAGGTTTGCACCATATTTTCCTACTAACTCTATTTATAAAAACGGTACTGATGGAATATTTATAACAAGTGATATCGAGCACTCCACGCTTTTTTCACAATGACCAATTAATTTTCTCGTTCATCACTTTATTCTTATACTAAAAATTATTTTTTACTTTTTAGTTCGGTTTACCATTAAAGCGTGTTTTTTAGTTTTTTTAAACTATAATTTAGTAGAGCGTATAATTATAGATGATGAAAAATGAATTGTATATTATAATACTAAGCATAAGATATTATAATGTAGACGCGGAGATAACTAGAATCAGTTTACCTCCGAACAAGGTTATGCTATGCAGTTAGTGGAACTGGAAGAGAATAATTTATTATCGACTGTTACCTAAAACACTGCCCTATGCCCCCACTGCCTTCATTATAACTGCCATCCATTTTTCTATATTCCCTGCAATTTCTCTCTAGTTCTCACAGTCTCATGTGGAACACACAACAACATGCGTCTCCGTCTCAAAGAACACTTTTGTTGGTTGATTGACCGGGAAGGAGCCCCACCTATCCCCACCACATGAGATTGTGGAACCCAACGGTTGGGTATCTGATGACACTCAACTATTGCCATCTCATTGGACGCAGTCCAAGAAAATCTAACACTACATATATATGCCATCCGACGGGAGGTCGGCGAAAAACATGGGTTGTTGGCTGTGGATGGGGTCTCCCTATTCCTGATGGTATGGTATATGTCGGCTCCCTGACGAGTCTGAACCTCGAGAGACGAAACATATGTCATCCAGTTGAAGGGATAGGTGGGGCTCCTTCCCGGTCAATCAACCAACAAAAGTGTTCATTTAGGCGGAGACGCAGGTTGTTGTGTGTTCCACATGAGATTGTGGAACCCAACTACTGCTGTCTCATTGGACGCAGTCCAAGAAAATCTAACACTACATATATATATATATATATATATATATATATATATATATATATATATATATATATATATATATATATATATTAAACGGTTACCTGAAAACAATGCCATTAATTCGAAGAAATACTGTTTACAACTGAGTGGATTAAACAAGCAATCGACCAGTAGCGACCTGAATTTGCGTTCCGTGCGTTCCATTAAGATATTGTTAGGCCACACGTGTCTTTGACCAACTGATACAAACTTTTACAATTTCACTGTGATGTTTTGGTATCATACAGGCAAGTTGTGCAATCCAAATATCTCGAAGACTAAGCAACTTGCAACAAAAGTGTAAGTGTTGAAAAGATGTTTTGGAGAAAAAGGGTTATGGGGAGAGAAATGCATAGCGCGAATGTCAATTGCTGTCCGGTGCTCCGATAAAATAAGGAGAACGCTTTGTTTTTTTTTTTTCGGCGTAAAATAATATTTTAGGTCATCATAACATTTCTCCTATAGTCGTATCAAAACACTTAATATGGACACAATATGGACCACGTAAGTATTTAAAGATTACTTAATTATTGTTCTCTCGATCATAGATGGTTATTTATTTTTAACTCTTATAATTTTTTATAACCAAATTTTTATTTATTACCACAACTGGAGATAGTTGAGCAACGCGCGTTCAATGCTTGCTCAACTAGCCCCACTAGATGTTCATAGTAGAAAATCAAAATTTTCTTTAATAAATAAATAACCATCAACTTATTTGTGCATGTGATGATTCTGCACAAAGTTTGCTAATTAAAATTACTTATATTGATAATTGTATTAATGATTATTATTACATTTTAGGATGCCTACATATAAAAGAAAAACCTCAAATGGTTTAGCTACTAGTCAACAATTGAGTAATGCAGCAAAAGCTGTAGAGGAGGAAAAAATTAGTGTAAATGCTGCAGCTAAACAATTTAGTATTAACAGGATCACTTTAAAGAGATATGTTTGTGTTAATTCTGATAGAGGCAAAGATGATTAATAATTTGGGAATATTTATCATCTAGCAATATTCTTGATCTCATAATTGGTTACTACTTTAATTTAATATTGATTTGCGTTACAATAATTCTTAAATATATAATTTTAAATATAAAAAGTGTAATAATAATCCAAAGATTGAAAATATTTAATTTTGTTTGATTTTAAGTTTATTTTTCCAGATATAATAATAATATGATTATGTAATAATCATAATAAATAAATATATGCTTGTTGATTACAATTGTACTCAGATCATTCTATACCGTCATCAAGTCCATTTTAACCATTACTCAACTAGCGCCATACCTATACTCAACTAGCCCCACTAGTGGGGCACGTTGAGCAATTTGGAGTGCTCTCGCATTTCCGACAATAACTTTTAAACTTGTACTCGGATCGTTTTTATACCGCTAAACGTTTTGGAGAAAAAGTAAATTACGAACCTAACAGAGTAAGGATCAATTAAATCCGATGCATATTCCTAAAGTTATGGGAGATCAGGCGTAAAGTTGCTCAACTAGCCTCGCTCTGGTCTACTCTCCCGAACCACTGCGCCCTGCGACTACCATTTATTTAGATCGCTTCAAAATAGCTTATATGGTAAAATCTTTACTTCCTTGGAAAACTTGAAAAATCACCTGAATAAGTACTTGAGAACTTTGAGAACTTTATCAGCACGGGATGATAAAATTACCGGGGAGATGGAGAACTCACAAAACGACGTACACTATATTGATAAAATGTAATTCTTAGAAAATTAACTTTTTCCTCAGTTTTTCTAAAAAATAATGGGACGAATTTTTACATCAACCCAATTTTTAATGGTGAATTAAGATTTTGTCTGTTTTCTTTTGATTTTCACTTTTATCTTTTAGTAACTCTTACTAAAGATGGTTTTTTGTTTCAGGTAAATAACCAACTTCAATATATTAGTATGTATTTGACATAATGTGTATCCTTGGTAAGTACAAAATATATTTTTTTAAACCAGATGTTATATCATCATATAAATCGGATGTTCTATCATAATATAATCTTTTAATATAATATAATATTCTAACAGTTAATGAAGTACAAATTTTTAATGGGAAAAATTATTTGAACAGTTGGTTTTGTTGTTTTAATGGAGATAACAAATAATTTCCATACAAAAAAAAACAAATTTAATCCATTTTAACCTGTTATAGAATGAGAGTCGAATATTAATGTTCTAATAATACTGGCTGGAAAAAGTCTAGAGCTGCCTTTAGAGATACGTGAGGAAATTGTGAATTTGAAGAGAAATATCATAATATTCCAGCAAATTGTCAGAAATGTTATACCTAATTTATCTAGACATAGTACATAGTGAAAAACATGAATAAACTGTGTTGCTTACATTTTATTAATGATTTCGAAAATTTGTTGCCTGATTTGACGGTCCAAAGTATTAAACTCAATATTGTTTAGTCTACGGGTTGATTTACTGTGTATCTCTTGTTATATTTTATTATATGTTGTTATATGTTTTGTTATATAAGAATTCTTCTATCTTCAAATAGCCATTACTTTAAACTCTGTTGTTGTCCTTTCCTTGCTGACTCCGTCCTGTTGTTAGTTTTCAGGTACATGTAGTTTGGATAAACATCTGATTAGTAACATTAGTTTAAATACCAGATATTTTGTATACAAATCTTACTTACTCTTACTATTTAAAAAATGCTCTATTTTAAGTTCAATGATATTGTTTTTTGAAAATTGCTATAATTTTGGATGCAGGTAGATGCGTCTGAAAAAAATATTTTATCAGAAAAACTTTCTAATAACAAAACTTTCTGAAACGGAAAAAAGACTTCAGTTCGCTAAAAAAATATGGAAATTACCCGTTAGATTTGCCATTTATCAGTTATTTTTAGTGACAAAAGTCAATTTTGTTTATCTGTTTCCGATAACTATAAAACCGTGTCGAGGAAAAATAAGACTGCACTAACAGTGCAGTTCGAAAGCGCTTCAAAATTAAGTACCAGGGGTGTCTTCAGATTCCAACAGGACAACAAACTGAAGTACTTAGCGGGAGTTAAGTCCACTCTACCATTTCATTTGATTACACCTCCTCAATCAGCGGATATTAAGCTTGTTGAAAATGTGCATTTAGTGAATCAAAGAGCGAGAAAAACCAAATGGGCATTTATAAATTATTTAAAAGCTTTCTTACAGTCAGAATGGATAAATATTTTAAATGATATAACAAAAGATTAGCAGAGTCAATGCAGAGACGGTTGCACGTTAACATTGATAATAATGGATACGGTACAAAATACCGAAAGCCGTAAAATAAGAAAAACTTTCTTTGCCCAATTTTAGAATTTTTTTATTTGTATAATCTAAAAGTCCTTTATACCGTTAAGTGTAGGACTGACAGTTTACATTACAGCTTGATGGTATTTCATGAATTTTTATTTTCCATTAATTCATGTCCAGTGCTAATCTTCTAGCCCCATTTCAATGAATTCTTCGTTCTTCTGCCCCTTGTCGAACTTGTTCTTCCCATCTGTCTTGAACGCCCAACTTTGTTTTTTTCCTTATGTTGTCGCTTCATTGATTTGTTTTCCTAATCTCTCTTCATTGATTCTGTGGATGTGTCCTAGCTAGCTCGTACAAAAAAAACCTTATTCAAAGTTAGAAACCAAATGTGGAACCTCGCACTATGGGATATTCAGAAACGTCATCAAACAGTGATACATCAGAATTAGATAGGACAAAAACGCGGATCCGCGTCCACTGGGTTGGCTGAAGGGTTCAGTAGGACGCGGATCCGCGTACTGTGGCACTGAACGTATTAATAACGGATTAGACGGACTCCAAGAAGGTTCGGCAATGTACTAAACAAAGTAAGCAATTGTAACTGTATCTCTAAAAACATTAATTATGGCCCCAATTTTTTTCATTGAATTTTAGAAATTCACTAACGGGCATCATTTCAAGCATCGATAATCTCATTTGAACCAATTAGGAATTACTCACATTAATAATGATAATAATTAAAACACTTGGTATTTGTTTCACAATATATTCAAGATATTCTCTAACATGTTTCGGCCTCGCGACCATTCTCAAAGAGAGTTATGTATAAACTAAACTAAAGTTTCAAAGTGCTGTCTAATGGAAGTCGGTTTTTTCATCTCGATAAATTTATTACACTATCAATAATTGGAGTATTTCCGAAGTCTAGCTGGGTGTTTGTTAGGTTTTTGCCGTCGTATATGGCTTTTTTAATTTCGAAAATTTCCAGGTAATTTAACAGCCTGCTTTTATTGCAGCTATGTATTAATTTGGTATTATTAATGTTAAAAAAATGGTTCTGGTCTATACTATGTTCGGCAAAGCCCGTCTTTCTCTGATTGTGTAAAATTGAATATTTATGTTCTTTTAGCCTATCATTGAGCGATCGGCCCGTTTGGCCTATATAAATAGCGTCACACATATTACATTTAATTTCGTATACTCCAGATTTGTCACAAAATTTTGCTCTTTCTTTGTTATTGTTTAACATCGATGTAAAATTATTCTTATTAACAGAGATAATATTAATATTTTCGTTCTTTAACTGATTTGTGATTCTTGAACTTAATTTGTGAATATAGTTTATAGCATGCCAATTTTTAGAATCTTTTTCGGGTGTTGCGGCATAAAAATGTTAAATGTAATATGTGTGACGCTATTTATATAGGCCAAACGGGCCGATCGCTCAATGATAGGCTAAAAGAACATAAATATTCAATTTTACACAATCAGAGAAAGACGGGCTTTGCCGAACATTGTATAGACCAGAACCAATTTTTTTAACATTAATAATACCAAATTAATACATAGCTGCAATAAAAGCAGGCTGTTAAATTACCTGGAAATTTTCGAAATTAAAAAAGCCATATACGACGGCAAAAACCTAACAAACACCCAGCTAGACTTCGGAAATACTCCAATTATTGATAGTGTAATAAATTTAACGAGATGAAAAAACCGACTTCCATTAGACAGCACTTTGAAACTTTAGTTTAGTTTATACATAACTCTCTTTGAGAATGGTCGCGAGGCCGAAACATGTTAGAGAATATCTTGAATATATTGTGAAACAAATACCAAGTGTTTTAATTATTATCATTGTTACTATGTTTCACCAAGAGCCAACCGCGCAATCAATCAAAACTACATTAATAATTATCGGAACGCGTCTCATTAGCATAAAAAATTACTGATTAACAATTTATTATTTTGAACAGCACAGTTTCGAATATCAATCCTTAACGATGGCTTATAGATTATTCATTAAGAAAACGGAGAAACACAAAAAAAAAACGTAAAGGAAGTGTTTTTGACTAGAATGGAAATTTTTCATTAATTAAAAGCTTAAAGGGGGAACAAGAAAAATTAGATTTTAAAACGATCCTCTCAAATTAAGATTAATTAACTTAATTATTATAACGGATTGCCGGAGAAAAAACGGGAAACAGATTTTTCTCTTCCTGATTATTCGCTCGTTAAGTTTAGCAGAATGCGTCAGCTTGAAACCTATCTACTAAAGATAGGTCGTATAAAAACTATCTCGTGTTTTATAGATGGGTTTTTGAATAAAAAATACATATCGAATTTTTTACTTTATTTTAAAACCTTATCATAAATAATATTGATGATAATCGATGCGAAAATTAGGAATGAATTCAAATTTATATATTTTTTTTTTAAATCACATGCCTACAAATGCACCGCAATTGGCTGCCATATTTGTGGCGTCATTCTGCTAAAGTGTTCAGTACTCGTCAGTACTGCCGCAGTACGCGTCAGTACTGTCAACGGCTTCTACTGTCAAAAACTGTCAAACTTCTACTGTCAAAAATACTGTCAAAAACATTGTTAGTTAAGTGCAAAATAAAATATTGTTGTTTACTAATTTAGTTCATTAATGTGTGACAAAGGGTTCATAGAGGCTAATTCTGATAATATAACTGATGTGGATATTTTTGTGGTCACAGATTTATAATATTAAACTATATTTTTATTATAATAACTTGATGTTAACTTACAAAAAAAAACATTAAGTAAATTTGTTTTTTTAACGTAATTAGTTATTAATTTTTTAAAATGAATATTAATATATTTATGTTGATATTATAGGTGATTGTAAAATCACTAATGCTACAGTGATGATATTAATATAGCCTGTATAGGGCAACATATTATTATTAATAGCTGCGTGAGGTTTGAGAAAATCAAACTCTCGTATTCTTCAATGACGCGTTCGATTTAAATACGTAGAGCAATAATTAACTGAAGGCGGTTTAATTTATTCTATATTTTTATCTTCAAGAAGCGAAACAATGTTTTTGAATACACTGTTAAATATATATCATATAATAAAACTTTCCCCAACTAGGATAATATGGATAATATATTACGGTAGATTATGGTATGTAAACTACATAAATAATGAATTCAGAATAAATACAATCACTACCCAAAATTATATACATATTTGTTTTTATAATAGTTTGATTGTTTTCATTGAAGTTTGCAATAGTTTTAAAACCACACCGGTTCTCCAAACCACCACTCTTATAATAATATTTTCAAAAAAAATCCACCCATACTACATTATTGCTTTAATTAAGGTTTTCAGTATATTTAAAACGATGGCGAATTTTCGCCTCACATGTTTTACAAACCACCACATTAGACTTAATAATATTTGCAAATATAAATAAATCCAGCTGCTAACTATCTTAATACATGACTAGCTAGAAATTTCCCAAATAAAAGAAGGCACCTAAACCATTTTTTTTAAGTGAAAAGCTTTTATAGTCACACAAATTTCTGTATTCTTCGACCATCTACAAATTTGATTATTCAGTAAAACTTGCATAAGTATAAGATTTTTCATATACGGCTATCTTCCAAATTAGTAGTCGAATTTTGTTCTTGTCGATTCACCCTTTCTCTCGGTTGTTTTGCTACATGTAGATTCTTTGCGGACATGCTGGAGGAATATTCCTTCCTAAAAATTTGTTTTCCCTACATGAATTAAATAATATAAATAAAAGTTAAAATAATATAAATTAAATAATATAATTAAAATTATAAAAACGAATGCAAAAAACAAAAGGAACCCTAATCTAATTTGAATATTTCATTCTGAACTTGCCCTTGTGCCTCCATATCTTTATATAAAGATACATGCGTATAACGTTGAAAACAGCATCGAGAGCCTAAATAAAAATTAAAACCAAGTATATTTTCAAATCGCTAGCAAACCAACAAATGTAGTCAAAGATATAGGTTAAGCCTATATAACAATGATTAAGATCGATAAATTGTTTTATTTGCACAGTACTCCGATTCTTTCCGAACGTCCTTTCGGAAACGGCGCGAAAATAAATTTTCGAATTGTTCCGGGCCGACCCGATATTGGCGATATTGGCGTTCGTTTTAATAACTGTCGGCGCGTCATCGGTACTAGGTTTGAAAATTTATTTTCAATTTGATATAACTTTTTAATAACAAGGAAAAAAGTAAAAATAAAAATAGTTTTGTTATAAAACTAATATATTATCTTTGCATTTACGACAAAAAAATGTTGATCAAAACCCCAATTAATGACGTTTGTTAAGGAATTTAAATATACCACTGAACTTTTAAATATACCACTGAAAATTTTTTAAAGGTTTAATTAGGTTTCTACATTTTTTCCGATAAATAAACATTTCTTCTTCAGTACTAAAATGATTTCACCCCGAAATATTCAGCTGACGGTTTTTAACAAAGACGTTAACATGAGTGAAATTAAGGCAATTTTAAGACATTATTTTAAAAAAGGTCTCAAAGTAACTGACTGCCACTCATGAGATTTGCGAGATAGTCATATAGATAAAGTATAGTGTATAGAGTAGTGTCATATAACCCGCACGAAGATAGAGGGTCAGGTTGTCTACGTTCTCTCGATGCCCACGTTATAAGAGCAGCTGTAGCTGCAGATCCTAGGACGAGTACAGAAAACTTTCAAGGGAACTAAGAGTATCCCACATTAACGTTAACTGGCTTTTGCGAGGCACATGAATGGTGCCAGAATACAGTAGAAACATAACTAAGAACCATAAAAGCGCACATACTTTTGTCACACACTGTATAAGGTATACGAATAAGGCGTTTTGATTTTAAATCATGAATTAAGAAAATGGTTTATTCTGTTATTTTTTGCTATTCTGTTAATTCGGAAGCCGAGTTCTAGCTTTGATAATTGTAGTCTGGACTGCGTAAGTGAAGGAATAAGGCGAATCGGGATGCTTGAATCTGCAAAACTCAGAATATAAAAAAAACCAAAGGGTATCTGAAAAGTTTCCAGCCTCAACATGAAAATGGCGTTACTCGTCAAATATATTCTGGTAATATAATTTCGCATGCGTTGAAAGATAATCTTGAAAATTTCAGCCATATTAGATGTTCAGTTGTTGTTTAACGGTCATTTGTGTCAGTCGATGTTAGTGTTTCTGTAATACAATACGCCTACGCAAATTAACGTTCGGCTTTAATTTGCATGTATGAGTATCAAACGTGATGTCCGGTACTTAATGTACACGTATGAGTCGGAAACATGGACCCTAAATGCCGGTTTGCAGCATTTGCAAAAACAGATCCTTGCTAGGAATTCCTTGAGCAATCCACCGCATAAATTATTCCACCATAAGGCAATTAAATATGAACTTACACAAAAAACTCGACAATTCAGCGGCTTCTACTTAACATTTTCGGCAACCAGCAACCGTCATCCGGTATGATGGTATAGAGAAAGTATACATTCAGAGAAAAGTTGACGGAAAATAAAAAAGTGGAAGACCCTCAGCAATTTAACAGTTGCAGAAAATATGAAAACAGCAGCGAACTGGGACCAGTGGTGGTTTCTAGCTTCCGGCAGAGTCTAAATATGGTCGCGACGCCAAAAAATGAGCTACGAGAAAACAGCAGTATTCTTATGGTTCTGATAAAAATGCTAAAATCCCACTAGTTTCTGAACCTCATCGTTTCACATATCCATTTATCTGAATTTGAGAGCAGGATTATATTTTCGTGGAATAATGCAATAATTGGATATTATGGTCGTCTTCTAAAAGGTTAATAGCGGGTTTTGCACATACAGTTCGTACATTTCGCCAATCTGAAAGCTCTATCTATCGAATAGTTCAAAAATGTCAAGAAACTGATTCGGTGGAGGATAAATAAAGAGCAATATATAGATATAGTGTCCTTTCATAAAAACATATTGATTTGGTACATCAAATTGTTGCTGAAGACGCAGAAGTTTCCATTAGTCGACGTTAACAACAATTTGGACTCAATCAATCCATAACATGAGGCATTTTACGAGGTATGAGGCATTTTACGAGGTATAGGTATTTAGGTTTGGTTTGGTTTTATAGGTATATAGGTATTTAGCAGTATTTAGGTAGTATTTAGGTATATAGTATTTGGTTGTATAGGTATTTAGCTCTGAAGGCATATAAGGTTTAAATAACAAATCCACTGGATCATTCAAATCGTCATGCATTTGTCAATTGGATGAAAGTACAAACAGATGATTTTTCTCAAAAAATCATCTTTTCAGATGAAGCAGATTTAGAAATTGGTGGCTATGTTAATAAACAAAATTGTCGCGTTTGGGATGAGAAAAATCCACGATTGATTCATGAGAAACCTTTACATCCTAAGCGGCTCACCGTTTAATGTACATCATGGCAAGGAGATATAATTGGGCCGTATTTATTTCATAATACTACTGGTGAAGCTGTGTAAATGGTGTTTGATACCGTTAGATGATTTCCATTAATTAAAAGCTTAAAAATAATAACTGGATTTTTTTAGGGCTAAATTGAATAATATTGATCTGGAGGATATGGGGTTCCAACAGGATGGCGCTACACCTCAATATAAATTTTGCGCATTTTTTTTTATTTTGCAGTTGGTCATTGGGGATTATATATAGTTTAATTTACACTTATAGTTATATTCAATGATTCTTCTGATTAGAAAACTATTACTAATTTAGTGAGAATTTTGTGGAGACGGTACAAAAACTTTGTAAAATTATTGGTCGAAAGCGGGCATCAAGCTGTTCGAAGATTGATTCAAACGTGAGAAATCGTGAGTAATCCGAAATAATCGATCCGACACCGTGCGCAGTAATTAAAGATTTGAAGAAGCTCTCTTCAGAGTATACTCGCTAAGTGGCTCTATCTTTATATATACGAACTTCAACTGATGTAAAAGCTACAGCTTTCTGACAACTCAACTCCTACAGTTCGCCAATTGGTTTTTAGAGCATCATAAAATGGATCTTTAATTTGATCGAAAAATGCATTCACCGGATTTATGTGAAACTTAGACACCATCTTACAATCCAATGGTTGTATTAATACGTAAAGCGCACGATTTTTAAAAATAAAGTTGCCGTACTTTTAAGTCATTATAGTAAAAAGAATAACCAGGCTCCTATCGGTTGAAAATATGAATGTGATCTTGCTGCTTTGGAAATGGTCAAAATTAAAATCAGTTGGTCATTACAAAATTTATATTCCAGTAAGATCGAACCTCTAACTGCACCATTCCTTAAAAAGTAGTGAAGCACCTTGGGTGTGAAACACTAAACTCAAAAAGATTTATCACTAAACACGAATTCGCTTATTTTAATTTAACGACGCTCGTTTCGCTAGCCATGTTAGCATCATCAAGAAATGACTCAATCTAGATTAAATAGGAAATGGAATCGATCGAAATAATAAAACAGCTTATTGCTAGCTACAAAAAATATTTAATAACTAATTGAAAAGTTAATATAATATATAGGGTGTCCGAAAATAACGTCGAAATATTTTGGAATGTGACTATAGGGATTAAAACTTAAAAAAAATCTTATTAACATACCCCAAAAATTGTTTCTTAAAGGGACTAGAGCCCCTTAAAGGAGGAGCTCTGAAGATGTTTTTTTCGCAATATTTTCGAAACGATTTATGCTAAAGTCGTGAAATTTGGCATACTTCAATAAGTTGGAATGAAAAAATGTTTTTGTGGTATTAATTGAATATTTTAGTCAAGGGCGCCTCATTAGTAAATGTTGCCATAACTTTTTGTTTGTATTATTTTTTAAAAATTTTTAAATCAAATTATTGAATCGCAAATATTTTTAGGTAAAAAAGATCCTCTTATTTCTTCTCGTTAGGTTAGACCGATTTCCAGAAAACTGACTTTTTCTAAATCGATGCACGATTACATGGATATCGAAATGCATTTTAATAATTAAGTTGGCACCCTTGTACGAAAATATATATTTAGTAGCAAACAATAACAAGACAAATTACTATTAAGGATGTAAAACTTATTCACGATAGATGTTGAAAATGACCTCCATTCATCTCAATACACCTTCTAATTCTTTTCTTCGTAGAACATCTTACCCCGCCGAAAATACCAGGCCTATTTTTGATATAATCACAAGCAGTAAATATATAAAGATGAAGAAGAAAAATACATGAGAAATGAGGCGGAGCCCCATCGTGCATAAAAACATGCCATATTTGAACTGATATTGAACTGATATCTTTCATTAGGTCCAGCAAATGATTTTCCAAGAAGTTCAAATACTATTATCCATTTAAACGGTTGGGAAGCACAAACGGTCCTATCAAAAAGTTACCTAATATGCCTGCCCAGATATTGGGGGATATTCCTGGGTTTTCTGCTACATTTTCTAAAACTTCATTTTCTACAGTTCTGGTGCTCCGACTTTTTTCACAGTTATGTTTGGAAGACATGAAAGATCCTTTTTCGCATAATTTTCTATGCAGGTTTGTAAATGTTTCTGTTTAAGGAAGTACTCTTCAGGAAAAAGCATCTGCATATAATCTTCTCCCTTCACACGCGTTCCCATTCGCCTTCCCGTACATAAAATGCATATTCGCCATTTCTTTGAAGGAATAATGGGCCATTTTGCAGTTTAAAGATGCAGTTAACAATTATAGACTTCATTACATAAATAGTCCAGTTTTACGAAACGTCAAAGACAAAGATTAACATTAACAGCCGCCTACTTAATTATTAAGATTCGTTTAAGAAATAAGTTATGGCAGCATTTACCAAGGAGACGCCCCTGTATGTGGCGCTCCTTACTAAAATATTCAATTATTAATCAAAAGAGACGTTTTGTCATTATGACTTATTGAAGTATACCGAGTTTCACGACTTTAGCATAAACCGTTTCGGAAATATTGCGAAAAAACCATCTTAAGAGTTCCCTCTTTAAGATATAATTTATGGCGTATGTTTTAGGAACTTTTTTTATGTTTTAATCCATAAAGTCACCTCCTAAAGTATTTCGACGTTATTTCCGGACATCCTGTATATAATATGTACATTCATTATAACAAATATACTGAGTGTCAAAATGTTGTAACTTATTTGACAAATTATATTTTAAAGACTTTTCAGAATAACATATTAATACGAAAACTGCAATAAATTGATTTTTTACTCATCTTAAATGATGTTAACAGAACTGAACTTAAATTGAACCGAAGACAAAATGTTTCTCTAGAAAAAAAAACTTAATGTTTATAATTTGATGTTGGATTTTAGATGCGTCAAAAAGATGTAAAAATGGCACAAAATGGCACACCCTCATTTTTATAGGAAGAAGGAAGGAAAAGAGGAAAACATAAACAAATAACCTTTTAATAATTTGTGGTCTATTAACTACCTTTTATTAAATCGAAAATTATTTTTGGTAATAAATCAGCTCTTTTATTATTTGTTGTAGAATTTCTTCTCATGAAGCCTGAATAACACTTTTCAACTCTTCTGTGTTAGTAAATTGTCTTGATTCACCATAAACTCATCTTGAAAGCATCCTCCAACATTTTTAATGATATTCAATTCTGTCGGGGCCAGTCCAATTTTTGTATCTTAATTTGCTCAAACCAATCCGTTAGAATTATTGCCGAATACCAGGTCTGTAAATATGAAACCAGAATTTGCCCACAGATAGCCCAAGATGTCAATGCAGTTACCGTCAAACCGTATCATTGGCGCCATTTCCTTGTTGACATCTGACAAAGATTTTCAATCTACAACAATATACGTATCATACAACAGTATAGTTTGTTATAGCGCTGAGCTTTGAGAATTTTATGACTGAAAACTACGATTTGGGGACAGCATTAATTTTCTGTTAGCATTTGAAGAAAACTGCTGCAGAAGTGCATCGAATGCTTGTCGAAGCTCACAGTGAGCATTTTCTTGGGGTAAAGCACAGTGCTCTGAGTAGTTTAAAAAATTCAAAAGTGGCAATTTTGACGTTTAAAATGAAGAACGTGGAAGTGTAACGGTGGAGGTGTAACGTGGCAGCGGTTTAGTGTACTTGACATATATATATATATATATATATATATATATATATATATATATATATATATATATATATATATATATATATATATAGGAGAAATACCATTGACTCACTGACTCATAACGAAATCTCTGAAACTATAAGATCTACACATTTAAAATTTAGCAGACATGTTTATTTTGCTACGTGGGGGTCAGCATTAAGCATTAAAACACTCTCATTTTTTACTTTTTGGACTATATGTAAAATAGGCTTGATACTTGACAGAAATATCTGAATGATTGTGGCATGTTCATATATTTTTTTTCTTTATTTTGGTTTTTCACCACAATCTAAAATTCAAAAAATATAAACAAAAAAGGAAAAAAAAACCAAACGGAGGCAAATTTCTCAGTGATACTTTTGTTTGTAATAAATTTGCGAACAAATTTTAACAGCAAAACTAATAGCAAAACTAACGAACAAAATTTTAAAAATATAAAAATGTTCTAAAAAAATATACAAACTATTAATAAACTAAAGATAGTATCACTCACTTTTCGCGAATTTTCCGAAACTTTAAGACCTACAAACTTATGTTCGCTAGGGATATAAGGCATAAAAGGTAAATATTTGACTGTTTTTGAAATTTAAGTTCCACAGACTTGAAATTTGGCAGTTCTTCATGCGTCGTAGATGTTCGCTAAGGAAGAGAGTTCATAAAAATCAACTCGTAAGGGGGTTTGCGGGGGCGTCAAGATAAATATACTCAGCAATTTAAAATTTGTGATTGTATCTTTTTGAATCCCTCGCAATTTTGTCTTCGTGAAATTCATAGAAAAAAATTGTCAAATAGCAGATAAAAGCTTTGGACTTCGAAAAGTAATTTTAATCATAAAAAAATCAATTACTGAAGTTTCAGTTTCTTTTACGCCCATCGAAGCGGGCGGGTAACAGCATATACATATATATATATATATATATATATATATATATATATATATATATATATATATATATATATATATATATATATATGTATATATGTATATATATACATATATATATATATATATATATATATATATATATATATATATATATATATATATATATATATATATATATATATATATATATATATGTATATATATATATATATATATATATATATATATATATATATATATATATATATATATATATATATATATATATATATATATAATATAATACATTTACAGTACCAGTAGTATTTTGCTGGTAATTATCAAACCACTTAGCAGTCTAATTAACTCGAAATTGCTTTGAACTGAACGTACATTCTGCTGTAATTAGCTCCCTAAACACCATTTACAGCGTAGTTAAAACTAGCGACAATTTTCTTCCACATACCCCATCAGCCATCCTTTTTCAGCATCCTCCTTCAGACCTGTCCTGTTCGTATTAAGCAACATCCCCTACCGAAGTAATTAGAAGGGGTGCATTAGTGAAAGCTGTGATGGCACGCCAATTTATGATACTAGGGGCAATTTTCATCGGCGCAGAACATGACGTATACGGCCTCAGACTTACTCTTCGTTAATTTTCGTTAGCGATGGTGTGTTTTTTTTTTCTTGCACCCCCCAGCTAATTGAGATGTTGCTCCCTCTATGTATAGTCAGCAAAAATGAGAGCGAAATCTTTTTCAATATTTTTTCTATTTAAGTTACACACAGTATACGGAGTGTACAAATGTTAATATGCCAAACTTCCAACGTTTCTTCTAACCAAAGAGGTATATACACTGTGTCTAATGGAAAATGTAACTGATTGTTATTTTGTGCAGGCAGCAACGCAAGAGTGGATACAAGCATTAGACTTAAGCTTTTACCACCACAAGTCGAAAATGTCGACATTATGTTTTAGCTTGAACTGGGGGAATGGGCTACAGCAACTTTTGAAATAATTGAAACTGGTTATGATAGTGATGAAATAGGCTGTAAAGTTGTATTTTGTAATATTTCGTAACGAATAAGAGAGCTTTGAGAAAGATCGGCAGCCAGGTCCATTGTTGAAATTCTTCAGAATGATTGTTGTGTGCCTGTCAGACACATTGAGGAACTTACTAGTATTCTTAAACCAACTGTAAATCTTATTATTATGAACTAAAGGGAAGGCCGAGGAAGGCATGCAATAGCATAAAAGCAGAATGTTTGGCGAAAAAGGAACTAGACTGAAAATAATTGACGAATAATTGCAAGACAGAAGAAAAGCTGTGATTCTGAAAAGCAAGATTTCTGCATGGCCGTGTTGTAAAAGAATTTTTATCAATTATACTGATGATAATATTCGAACTGGATTTATTTGAATTTCTGTTAATAATTCCAGGAAATATCGTACAAAATCTGAATACATACAACAGCTCTACAGGCCTGGTAGACCCTTGCCTTAATTAACTATTTATCGCATTGTTTTTAGTAAGTTTCCTTTTCCCTTCAAAATGTTTCATACTCTGTAGATCTTTCTGTGACTAGTCCGCCCATATTGATCTCGGCCTGCCTCTTCTCTCCAAGCCTCCTATATTATTTGTCAGTATTTTTTTGGGAATTTGATCCTCCTGCATTCTAAAAATATGTCCAAGCTATCTCAATCTTTGGAATTTCGCAATTTCTATGATCTGCTTCCTTAAAAAGCTAAGTTAACAGTTTCAAAAACACTGAAAAGATTCAATGATACAGGCAGCATTAAAGGTCGTCCAAAATTAGGAAGGCAAAATACAAAAACTAATGATGAAAATTGATTTTGTTTTTTAAAACAAAAAATTTGTTTTAATTGATGTAGTAGACAATGGCAAGGTTTACGTGCTGCAGTTAGTTTTAAATCATAACATGTGTAGACACTCAGCTCAAAAAATTAAAAAAACATTTTTATTCTTATAAAATACAATTACTACAAGAATTAAGTAAAGATGATTTTGAAGGAGAGCTGAGTTTTGCAAAGGTATGATGGAAAAAATATGAAAATATGAATAAATTTCTATTCAGATGTACTTCATTAAATACTCGACAAACTTTAACATTTTCTGTAGGCATTTTCTGTCATTGATTCCAACAATTGTTAGTATTTCAATTATTTCTATTTCAGTTAAATATATATTAATTCCATATAAAAACTGAAAGGAATATAACATTCACAAATTGACGTTAATAATCGTCAAGTGTAATCAAATACTTCATCTGTCATCCATTGTTTCATAGCCTACTAAATGAAAAATACATTTACCCTAAAACAGACCGAAACATTTATTATTATTCACGTATTTTTTTTCCCTTTTTCCCTTTCGTCAGACCAAGTTGTTCCAGTCTTCCTACATTTTTCTCTCTGGTCAACCTCCCAGACGTTAACCTTGTCTCTGAAACAGTTTTTATCCTGAATCTCACTTTGTGTAATATTTGTTGATCTTGCATCCTCTTTTTTCCTCTTTAATTGCAGCAATCCATTTAATTGTTTTTATTTTAGCTCTACTCCTATTTCCATAAAATTCTACTATTTGTCTAGTTAGCCTACTCCGATTCATTCGTTTTATGTGTCCGTAAAACTTAAGTCTTTTTTTTCTCATATCGCTATATATCTGTGTAATGTTTGATTTCTTGGTTTTCTCGAAGTCTGTAAGTTGTGCTATTTATTTGTTTGGAGATTTGTTGGAAGATTTTTCTTCCTTTCTTTTCAATCTCGTCAATGTCTTTCTTTCTATTCATAATGAGCGTTTCTGTGCAATATACACATTCTGGCTTAATAACTGTGTTGTAATGTCTCAATTTTGTGTTTTTAGATATGCATATTTTGTGTAAGTCTCAATGCAGTTTCCATTTTTTGACATCTACCCTTATCTGTTGCAGGTCATGTATTGTGTCTTTTTAAAGGAAGTTCTGCCTTTTCTGCTGTTTCTTTTAGGATTTCAATCTATTTTTGTAGCGTTAATATATCTTGAGCTAAAATAGCTAGATCATCAACAAACGCCAGACAATCTATTTTGATGTTGGTTCTCCCCAGTTTAACGGGCTGGTCAATATTCAGAGCCGATTGTTTTACACGCCACTTCTGCATTACTTTTGTTAGAACACAGTTAAATAAGAGTGGTGAGAGTCCATCCCCTTGCCTCACTCCAGTTTTAATTTCGAAGGGCTCGGAGATGTCACCCATGAATTTAACTTTTGACCTTGTGATATTTAGTGTTGCTTTAATAATTGCCAGCGTTTTCAGATCTAATCCTTGTTCTTTCAAGATTTGGAGGAAAGATTCGCCGTCAATAGAATCATATGCTTTTTTGAAACTATACGAATGTACAGACGAGATTTTTATTGTACAGTTTTTGATGTCTTAGGATCAACTTTAAATTCAGGATCCCTTTCCAGCAGGATCTGCCCTGGTCGAAAAACTGTTTGTTATTAACCAATTTTTGTTTCTAACTGTCCCTGTGGTCTATCTAGTAGACATTTAGATAGCATTTTGTAACAAACTGGGAGAAGAGATATGTTTACATCCGTTCTATCTCCTTTCTTATGTAGTGGATTGATTAGAGCATCTTACCAATCTTCTGGAATCTGTTCGGTTGGCCAAACTTCTTGTAGAATTTTGGTTATTTCCTTGATTGTATCTGGACCAGCGGATTTCAAAAGTTCAGCAGTGATTCCATCTTCACCAGAAGCTTTGTTATTTTAAAGTCGTTTGATTTGCCTAATTATTTCATTTTCATTTGGTGGTAATGAATCTGGATTTGTTTGTTTAGGGTTTAGTGTTGGTAATCTGTTTAAGAGATCAGGACAGTTTAGTAGTTGTTCAAAATATTTTGTAAGTTCTTTGCAACTGTCTTGGTTATTTAGAGCCAATTGTCCGTTTTCCTTTTGGAAGCAAAGACTTTGGGGTTGATAGTCTGTTGATTTAGTTGTAAATGTTTTGTAAAAATTTCAGATGTTATTTTTTTGGAAATCTTTTTCTATTTCATTAAGTTGATTGTTTTTCATATTTTCTTTTAGTTTGTCTAATTAGCTTCGATGTTACTTTTCTTGCTTCAAAAAAGATGTAGTTTATTTCCGTTTTTTGACTGTTCCATTCTACGAATGCTTTATTTCGACTTAATACTGCTTGCTCGCAAACTTCATCCCACCACGGATGTTTTCTACGTTTTTGTAAAGAGACCAACTTTAAGGCTGTTTTAATATTTTTTGTTTCAGTTCTTGCCAGTTCTGTGCTGGTTGTTTATCAAGCTCTTCTATTAGGGATGGTTTTATTTTCGTCGGCTCGAACTTTGGAATTAGCAGTCTCTTTTGAATAAGATTTCGAGGTTTTCAGTTAAGTATGATTCTAGTCAAATAGTGATCCGTGTCTCTGTTAGGTCCTTTCCTGACTTGAATATTCAAAATCTCTTTATAATCGGGATACGAAATGGTAGCATTGTCAATTTGAAATACACCCATGTACGTGTTTGGGCACTTCCAGATCTATTGTTTTGTTATTTTTTTTTAAATGGGTTGACATTATTTTCAGATTAAACTGCGAACATAGTTGAACTAATCTTCTGCCATTATGGTTAGTCCATTTATGGGCGAGAAAACTGCCGACTGTTTTCCTGTATTTTCTTTATTTTCCCAGTTGGGCGTTCAAATCACCCAATAGGATTTTTACATGGTTAGAGGGAATTTTCGAAATAGCTTTTTCCAGAATTTCCCAGGACTTATATCAGACCAGGGCCTATCAGACACCTAACTGTTGGGTTCCACAATCTCATGTGGAACACACAACAACCTGCGTCACCGCCTAAATGAACGAGCCCCACCCATCCCTTCCATTGGAGGACATATGTTTCGTCTCTTGATATTTAAATATTGTTTGTATTGAAATCATTGTAATTATATTTATTATATTTTTTAATTTCAATTTTATTTTTGTAGTAAAATATTCCATCGTTGAAAAATCTTGGAAATGAGCCTTCTAATCGTAAGTTTAAAAGATTGAAGACAGTTAGTTGAAATTTTTGTTAGTTACAGGATCTTTGATAGTATGGGATGAAAAGAAATACAGGTTTTCCATTTTTCTGTTCACCATTCTTAACGTAAAAGACTCAGTCGAACGTCATCTTCTTCATTATAAAACTATTTTAAAACTAATTTAACTGTATCAGATAGTGTGTTTCTTTCGTCGTCACAAGCTCTTGAACGCGCAATTAATTTTGTCTAGTTGGGCGCTATAACACGCCTGTGGTGTCCATTCAATGAAGTTTTGTTTAAAGCATGTTAAGACAATTGATATGGCGTGTTGTGCGTCAACGTGAGGTTTAGATTATTAATAGAGGATTTCGTTCCTCGAAATTGAGGCTATTAATTATGGACGAGAGTAGATTTGATCGTTGGGTTTATTATCGTTGGGTTAAATGTAATAACAAGAAAAAGGACGGGACAAAACAAGCTTTAAATCTCGCAAGACTAATACCAACATCGCCGGAAGAATGGCTATGCACAAAGAGAACATAAAATTAGCATTTATGATGTTAAGTCATTGAAAGAGATTTTTATCATTAGATGCCGGTGTTTTATTTAGATATTATTAGAAATATTTCCATTTAAAAAAGAATATTGGAGCTAATAAAATGATTAATACCATGTGTGGCGGTTAATAATGCTTTATTTTAAGAGATGACGCTCGAAACAACATTCGGTTCACAGTCTAATCTGTGTAAGTGAAAGTCATCGATTACTTGTGTAAACTTACGGTGACAATGTCCCAACGCAAGACGCTTATGTGCATTGGTTTAGACGATTTAAAAGTGGTGATTTTGACTTGAGGAACCAGGTCATCCGAAAAAATTCAAAGATGGTGAATGGCAAGCATTGAAAAAGACGATATGCTAACTCAACAACCAACGGGAGAGAGAAAGGCAAGAAAGGCAGAGAAATGGATATCACTGAATATCAGCTGAATGACAGACAGATGGAAAAGCCAAAAACGGTGTGCGTGTGCGAGTTTTGTTTTCTCAGCATGAAAGAAAGTGTTTTTGCATCGGATCGTGACTGTGGACGAAAAATGGATATATTTCGAGAACCCAAAACGCAGAAAATCATGGGTTGATCCTGGACGATCATCAACATCGACCGCAAGACCGGAAGGAGAGACCAGAAGACAATGCTGTGAATTTGATAGAATTAGAGTTATGTCGTGTACCATAACCTTCTGAGACCAGGTAATATAGTTAGTACCGTTCGCTACGGTCAACAAATAATCAATTTGAACCATACATTCATTAATCGAAAAGATACCAGAAATGGCTATCAGACACGGAAAAGTGATTTTGCAGCACGACAACGCTCCATCTCACACAGTGAAAGTGGTTAGAGATATCATTTCTGCACTTAGCTGGGCACTCTTGCCCCACCCGCAGTACTCACCAGACTTGGCCCCTTCCAACTGCCACTTGTTTTCAGCGATGTCTCACGCACTTTCCGTGAAACATTTTAACAGATATGGAGATGTCGAAAATATGGCTTGAGGACTGGACCACGGTACAGGTTTTCCGGGAGGGAATCCAAAAATTGCCAGAGAAATGGAGAACATGGCGGTGGCGCTGCACAAAATTATTAAAATACAGGATAAAACGTCTTTAATTTGCTTAAACTTACATCCAAAAAAAAGGAGAACTTTTGGCAAATCATTATTTTCAGTAATGAAAGTAAATTCCATTTATTCGAATTAGAGAGGAAGCGTTTCGTGTGGCGTAAATCCAAAACGGCTCTTCCAATTCAAAACATCATCCAAACCGTAAAGTACGGTTAAGGGGCGTGATGTACCCCCATCCCAGCAACTGGGATGGGAAATTTAGAAGTTATTGGGGGGACCATGAGTGCAGAAAAATATGAGGGCGTGTTGCACTATAATTTGTCTAGTATTATTTTTTTCCGACAAGGCAATGATCCCAAGCATACGGCCAAAAATGATTGAGTGGTTGCTGTATAATCTATATAAATAAAAATGTAAAGATTCGTTTGTTCAAAATCTTAAATCTCCGAAAGTTCCGAAAACTGGGATTATATCGGCAGATTTTTAATTTTTCGAAACAATTACTAATAATTATACTTTTTATTTAATGTTCACATGCCACTTGCAACTCTTTTGATTTAGCCATTCTAACAAAAAGTACGTGCTATTGATACTAAAATTATAAAATCACTAAAACAACCATGCCAAAGTTACTCCCGGATTTGGGGTGTCATTGGCAGCTGAACACAAATGCACATTTATAATTAACTTTGACTAGATAACTTAAAATAATGGGTGTAAAAGTAAACAATATTAAGTACTAAACATATCTTTATTACAACAAGTCTTAAAAGTAAAAAGTTTAGTGAAAAAGAAACAAAAAATTAATCATCATCTTCACAGAATGCACATACAAAATATGGATCTTTACTCTATGACAGATACCACAATCACATTTCTTGCATGTAATCCACTTTAACCAGTCTACTCCCTTATATGTACTCCATTTTGTTTTACAATAGAGCATACATCGTCATCTTCTTTTTTCTTCCTTGATTGAGAAGGTTTAGGTTCAAGAGACTCAACTGACTGCGTCGGTTCTTCGACAGACAGATGCATCACTTGACCTGGACTAATGTTTTTACCACGCTTACGAATTCGTTCATTCGTCACATCCCGATTTTCTCGTAAGAGATGCATCTAAAACACGTACGTGAAACGAAGATGTGCTTACTGTATTAGTCAATTTTCAACAATGACTTTTATGACTTCAATGACATTGAGTTTTTTTAGTACTTCATCTGGTGGGAACGGGTGAAGATCTGTAGCTGAAATCAAATTCTCCTTAGACCCCTCTAGGCCAGATCATAAACGATGAACAAATCCAGGGGAATGTCCTTTTTGGATTGACCCTTTTAGACGTGATTCGCTACGTATGTAGAATTTCACGCCACTTTTTTTTCATCGGTGCAAAAAATGACACGAGGATTTTATTACAGTTGTAAAAAAATGAAATACTAAATTATCGCTAATTACAATTGTAGTACTACCGGTCACATTAATTTTTTTAATGTGTGGAACTAAACAATGAAAAAACCACTTCTCACGTAAATTTATGTCGAACCACCCACTTAGACTGTTTGCATAGATTGTTCCTGTAGGTCCCCCAGAAGTCCAATTATCATATAAGTTCATGGCTTTGTATACAATCATTGGTGGAAGGAGGTCGCCGTTAACATTGCCACAAACCATGATGCTAATAGCTGTACGAGAATGTTCTTGCACTCTTTCAACCCTCTTGGTACCTCGAGGTTTCTACTTCCAGAGTCATCAGTTATGTTGGTTTCGTCATAATTATACACAGAGGAACTAGTGGCATTCAAGAGGTGAGGTTTAATGTTTTCAAAAAACTTTGTTATTTGCGGACGGCCAACAGAAGCTCTAGATTATTTGATGTTAGATGCTGTTCTGATAGAGAGATTATTCCGACGAATGAGATTCACGATATAACCGGGTCCTGGTAATTTTTTTTTTATTTTTTAATAGTTCTACCTTGTTTATCCAGATATTTTTGTATTATTACACCCAAACTCAATAGGGAAATCCCATATTGCAACTTCACGTAAAGTGTCCGCAATCAAAGTTTATTCTTCGGGATTTAATGCAAGAGGATGGCCAACTTTTTTATTATGTGTGTCATTTAATCTATTTTGAATAGTGCCACGAGGTATTTTCCACTTTTTACTTGCTTTGGCTTGAGACATACCCTTTTTAATAAATAAGATAATATATAAAAAATCGTAACACAAGAAACAACCTCTCGTAATAAAACCCAAGGCTCGGTGCCAATGTCACCCCAATTTACGGTTTTTCACCGATTGCTTTGAAATTCTAATACGCGCATGTTTTTATATACCTATTATATAGATGTCACACCTGTGACAGGTAAAAATATGCTTTTTTTTAAACAAGGCCATCTGTTGGACGCAATAGCAACACACGTAATAATAAATATTTTACGGTAATGGGAGCCCCATCTATTGAGGGTAACAGCAATGTTACCAGCAATTGTTCATGCAGGACAGCGTGCTTCTTGAATGCTGCTGTCACTTAACATTTTCAATGTTTTCTATTGCATTTTTAATTGAATTTTCATAGATTTCGATTTATTTTCATTTTGATTAAATTATTTAACCAGACTGAGGAACGGTAACGCGTTGCCGAGTACAGCTAGTGTTAAATAAAAACGCTTGGCACTCTTCGCCTGAGCTAACCTTATAGAAAATATGTGTCATTTGTTGAACTAAAGGGTCAGAAAACGGTATTTCCAATAAAATAACTGTTTGTTTATTCTATGCTTCTTAGACAAAAAGCAAAAATTATAGATGCACGTGGTGTACGTGCCAAATATAGAAAATTTGTGCATTTTCATTTTTTGGTCAATAATTATGGAATATATTTATATCATGTTCAAATACTTATTTGGGCTAGTTTTTTTTTATTGATTGATTTGTCCGTTACTTTGCGATAATTCATTTTTTAAATCGAATAAAATAATATTTACTTTGTTATCTGTCATTTTTACAATTTTCTACTTTGTTATCATTATTATATAAAAGTGGTAGATAACAAAGAATTTTTTTTTTCGTTTAGTTTTTTTAAAAATTATTCGTTTAATTTTCGTTTAGTTTTTTTAATCCCCTCCAATCCCCATTGAGTGGAAATCCTTTTGATATTCACAACATTATGACATTATGTTTATAATGTGAGCAACTTGAAATAATTCCAGTCGGCGATCAATGTATCATTTTGAATTTTTATGACGCTCTTTGCCGTCGTAGCGATTTTTGGCCGTCCTTAGGGTTAATCGCCTTCAATGCATATACGACAACGATTAAATTCAACAACTTTGTACTATGAACTAAGGGGATGAATCATTCAAAATAGTATTTCATATAATAGTATTCACTTTTCTTATATATCTTCTGGGACTAAAACACGATAAACAAATTACTTCATAACAGCTCGAACTCCAATTTTATCCATTTTCCAGAAAATATCAAAAGTTATTACCTTACGCATTCGCCACAAATAAGCAATTAAATACAAACTACAAAATTAAATGCAAATAGACATAGTCATTTCGACATGTTTACACCATCTGCGTCGAAACTTTTCAAATTACCCCCTTATTATTACTATTCAAAGACCACTCAGTTAATTTTGTTCTATTTTTGTGGTATAGTTGATAGTATATTAATATAACGGAGAATAGGTCTAATTAAACTAATAGCAATCAGTTTAATGCAATTTGTTCTTAGTGCATTAATGAGTTTGTAGATATTTTATTCATTAAAGTCCGAACACGTTTCACCGCAAGTTAATTGCAATTCTACAAGCGATTTTCGATCTATATAATAAATTAATACTTCCCTAAAGCCCCCTTCTTGTTATTATCCATATCAAAAAATGATTCGTTCACTTTTTTAAAACATCAGCTCAGAAAAATTTAAAATAGGATATTTTATTTTTTAAAAGTACATAAACGTAAGTGAAAATCAACAGGAAGCTTTAATAGTTTAATAACGATGCATATTCAGTCTGGTTTCCAATCTCCCAGTTTAGTTTTTTTAATAAATAGATAAAAATTAAATATGACTTCTTTTCCTTTGTACCCCTTTCCATTCATCATTTTCTACTATCTCAATTTCAGCATTATTTGTCTTATTTTCCTTTCCTCTCTCGTCGGTTTATTGTACTTACCTACTTACCCTAGACGTTTTGTATATTTAGGTATCGAGGTGTTCGGCTTTACAGAACTTTTCTCATTCCTTGTCTATTCTTTGGTCAACTTAATTTCAAGGTATTCCTCTTGCCTTTAGAAGTAATCCAATTTCCAGGTTCAGGTTTTTTTCTCGGTCTCCCTCTCCCTATCTTCCTATTTCATTCTGAATCCTATATTTCATTTACTGCATACTCCTCCTTCATTCGATATTAGGTACCCAAATCAACTAAGGAAAACAGGAGGAACAAAGGAAACATGGAAAGGGACAAAGGAAAGACCCATATGGTCCACCGCTATTTAATTTTGGGCTCATACGCATAAATCCAAGATTCGTTATATATGTCTGATGTTATACATGATGTCTGATATGATGTTATACATGTCTTTTAACTCACCACGATGTTATTTTTGAGCATTTCGTTGCACCAATCAACACAAGCGATTGTCAAATTATGCGGAACCTAACGCGCGCACATCTTTTTTACGGCTAAATCTTCATGTACAATCTTGTGTATGCTTGTCACACTAATGCCCAGGGATGCATCAATCTCACGGTATGTCACATGACGATCTTGCTTTATCAGTTCGCGCACAGTGTGGATGTTTTCTGGCATAACAACCCATTTTGGACCACCTTCCTTAAATTCGTCTGAATTATTGAATTCAATTTGAATTCATTCAATTCGTTTGAATTATTCGTTAATTATAATTAAATTTACTAAATCAGTGATATAAATACAGTGGTTTTAGATGGTGCTTCATCGCCAAAAGTCGAAATGAGTTGATCAATGTACTGTTGTTCAGATAATCCACGTCGAAAGTCGTGATAAATCATCGCACGAAAACTCTCATGAGTAAATGCCATTTTTTGATTGTGATGAAACTTTTTAAGTCACTAAACAACACAAATAGCGTCCGTATAACAAAACGTTCTGAGTCCGTATACAACCAACAGTGTGGATATTTTACTATGTATATGTCTGATGGTGCCTAGCAATACCATTGTGATCAATTCCAGATACATAAATAGCAACCCTCGTAATAGTTTGCACTTTTCAATTCACCATTTTCCGAGATATTAACGAATAAGTTCAGCGTCGTATGTCATTTACCTCTTCATTATAAAAAGCTTTTAAAGGTAATTAGAACTAGCGAGATGGTATGGATTTCCTTCACTCTCAAAAGCTTTTATTTGCTTAATTTTGTATTGCTTTGCTTGTAGTAGCACGTCTGTATTTTAACTGTAACCGAGTCATGTTTGGTATATGTTTAAGCAGTACGTAAATTGCCTTGACGTATCGTGTGTCAACGTAAAGATTCGTTTCCTTTTTAATGAAGAATTTGTTCCATGTAAATGTTATTATTAACTGTTGACGAGAGGGGATTTCATTTTAAAGTTGTGAAAAGAGAAAACAAGAAAAGCTATAAAATAGAAACAAGTAAAAATGTACGGCTGATGTTTAGACCGTTGAAATATAGAAAGCGATGAAAGGCAGCACACGTTGAAGAAATAAATGTTGCCCATTAGAGGTCAGTATTTTATTAAAATATATTCACTGTTATTTTCTTCTTTTTTCTTCTTTTCTTCATGTCAAATGTTAATTTTAATTTGCTCAATATTTATACTTACAATATACAATTACACAAAAAAAAATCTAGCATGTTTAGTTAACATACAATTCCTGAGAAAGTAAAACATCAAACAAATTTTAATAAAGAGTATGATCTCCACAGTAGTTAATAACAGCTCTACACCTATTGTTCATAGATAAAATAATGTTATCTATATCTTCTTGGGTTAAACGTGTCAGTTCTCTTGGTAGAAGCTCCCTAAATCTAAAAGCATTTGGAATGTTGGCCATGTGTGGGGTAATTCTTCTTTGAAGCATGTCCTATACATGCTCGATTGGATTCAGTTCCGGAGATTGAGCTGATCATGGTCATACGTCAATTCACTGGTTGATTAATCGGTTTGTCGCAACACGGGCGGTATGTTGACGAGCACTGTCGTGCATGAGATGGAAGCTTTCACCAACAATCCCAGCAAATAGACGCACAATGGGTTGGAGAATACCATCCAAATATTGCTGAGCTGTCAAAAATCAATTTGGCAAAAATGACCTCAGTTCTAGCGCCATTAATGATTCCACCTCATAGCACAACAATACCACCTCTTTAAGTATACACTTCCTGGACATGCCTCAAAAAATCGAAATCTCCAAATCGTCTCCACGCTCTTATTCGACGATAATTGGGATGCAATCTAAATCGGGACTCATCAGTGAACAAAACTGTGGACCAATCAGTTTCATCCTAATTTTACCAGTCTAATCTTGCGCCGCGATTGGCTGTTGAAAGAAATGGGGATCTGAGCGGTCGTCGAAAATAGAGATTGGCTTCATGAAGACGATTTCTTACAGAATCTCTGCTAACAATTAAATTATGCGTCCGATGTAACTCTGTAACCAACTCGGGTGCAGTTATTGTAGGTTGTATTCTTGCAGTTGGATATTGCGTCCTGGATATTGTTCAGCCGGACTGCCTCTTTCTCTAAAACGTCTCCATAGTTGACTGATGACACTTTGTGAAACACCTATCCGCTCAGGTACTTCGACTTGCCGCATGCCAACTTCAAGAAGGCCTACTAGTCGAATCATATAATGCTGTCGTTTTGTTATAAAACACAATATTGGCCATGTGGTTTATAAGGAAAAGAAGGGCGGAATAAATTTAAAAAAAAAAAATTTAAACAGTTGTTGGATACGGTAGCAGGAAACGTAAACAGGTCGCAAAATGCTGAAATTTGTCGAGTCAGAGTGTCACACAATTACTAAGATCTATATATATATATATATATATATATATATATATATATATATATATATATATATATATATATATATATATATATATATATATATTAGATTTTCTTGGACTGCGTCCAATGAGACAGCAGTAGCTGAGTGTCATCCCACACCCAACCGTTAGGTTCCACAATCTCATGTGGAACATACAACAACCTGCGTCTAGAAGCATTGGTTCTGTTCTGCGAAAACATGGGTTGTTGGCTGTGGATAGGGCCTCCCTATTCTTGATGGTATGGTATATGTCGGTGACCTGAAGAGTCTGAACCTCGAGAGACGAAACATATGTCATCCAGTTGAAGGCATAGGTGGGGCTCCTTCCAGGTTAAGCAACAAAAATGTTCATATATATATATATATATATATATATATATATATATATATATATATATATATATATATATGTATATATATATATATGTATATATACATGTGTATGTATGTATGTTGAAGGAGCAAATTCACACTTTGCCTGAAAAAATGGGGTCGAAGTCTTCTGAAGAAATCGACCGAAATCTTCGATCAGTAAGTTCTGTCTATTATGCCATATGGAAGAGAAACCTGGAAGTGATCTGGATCGTGACTGGAAACGAAAAATGGATATATTTCGAGAACTCAAAGCGCAGAAAATCCTGGGTTCTCCCAGAACAACCATCATCGCTGGGGAATCGCTGGGGGAAGCTTCATCACGAGCTTCTGAAATCAGGTGAAACAGTTAATACCATTCGCTACCATCAACAAATGGTCAACTTGAACTATACGTTGATCTAAAAGCGACCAGAATTGGCTACAAGACACGGAAAAATGATTTTGCAGCACAACAATACCCCTTCACACACAGCGAAAGCGGTTAGAGACACATTGCACTTGGCTGGGAACTCTTGCTCTACCCACCGTACTTACCAGGCCTGGCTCCTTTCAACTACTACTTATTTTCATCGATATCTCCATAAAACAACTTCAACATTTACGAAGATGCCGAAAAATGTCTTGATGACTGGACCACCTCAAAAATGTACGATTTTTCTTAGAGGGCATCCACAAAAAGCTAGAAAAATCCAAGAAAATTATGAACAGGGATAAAGGACCTATTCCGTTCGGTCAACTTTTTCAATTATTAATGTATGGGTCAGTAAACTTCACGGTTCATTTTAGTTTTCTTTCTTTTGTTCTGTTTTTTCCCTTTTTTTCTTGTATCCTTTTTTACACGCTTCATTATGTAGGTAGTATGCTTCGTGGGTAGTAGGTTAGCAATTAGGGTACATATTAAATCATCTCCTGATGATGCTAACATGGTTAGCGAAACGTGCGTCGACACTTTTAAAAAGGTGATTAGGTGTTTAGTGGTAAATCTCTTTGAGTTTAGTACAAGTTTATTGGTCAATTTGAACTATACATTGATCTAAAAGCGACCAGAATTGGTTACAAGACAAGAAAAAATGATTTTGCAGCACGCCAATACCCCTTCACACACAGCGAAAGAGGTCAGAGACACACTGCACTTGGCTAGGAACTCTTGCTCTACCCAATGTACTCACCAGGCCGGTCTCCTTTCAACTACCACTTATTTTCATCGATGTCTCACGTACTTTCCATAAAACAACTTCAACATTTACGAAGATGCCGAAAAATGTCTTGATGACTGGACCACCTCAAAAATTTACAATTTTTCTGGGAGGGCATTCACAAATTGCTAGGGAGAAGGGAAAATGTGGAGTTTACGAGGGCGCATACTGTGAATAAACTATTTTTTTTATCTTTCTCAAATTAAATGTGTTTTTTAAAGAAAAATTTAAGAATCATTAACTGCCACACCTGGTATTTCATTTAAATATATCATCTGACTTTTCACATTATTCTCGTATATTCATACATTAATTTCTCAAGTTCAATGCAGTGCTTTAGATGTCAGTGTTTCATTTATATGTTTTCAATAATGTTTGTCTCGAATTATATTTTCGTTTAATTCTTTTTTTATTATTATCCACATGATTGTATGGACACTAAATTAGTGTATCGTCTGCTGGTTTTTCTTTTAGCCATGATCCCATTGGTTGTATTCTTTTTTTAGATTTGTTTGGGGCTTACACCTTTTCTTGTTTCCACCTTTCACGTTTCATAGTAAGATCTAATTTTATTCAAAATTAATAATCGCAATTTCATGGACAAATTTTGATATCAATACTGAGGGCTAAACGTTCATACGAAATGCTGTGAAGATCAATTAAGTATAGAAAAGCTTTTGGCAGTAAAATAAATCCATATCATCTCATCAAGTTTAAATTCAAATTAGATTTAAAAGTTTTTATAATAAACCGGTTCGAGAGATAAAAATAACAAAGATATCGATTTTACTGGTTAACATCCCGAAACATGATGAATTGAAAAACATAAAATAGATAACAAAAGGTATTTTTCGATTTTCTCCCATAACACAAACAGAAAAGACAAAACAGAGAATAAGTATGTTTATCCTCTTATATATTTTGAACTCGGTCTCTGAATCAAGCTTGATTTAAAGAATAACTTATATATTTTATCGGAGATTTTTGTGAGCTGAGGTTTTATAAAGATAAGTGGGAGATTCTTAATATATACAGTGGTGGCCAGAGAAATAGAACCGTTAAAATAAAATACACTGTTTGGCAAATAAAGTTGTAATAGCATACATAATTAGTACAAAAACTGTATGATATAAACATTTAAAAAAAGGAAATAGTAATACCAAATTAAGTTTTCAAAAATACTGTAAACATAATATTTAACAAAAATTTAGAAAAAAGAACATGAAAATGTGGTGATAAAAATAGAGCCAACCAAGAAACAAGCACAATACATACTATTTAACAGTTAACAAAAATACTAAACAACACATAAATATTTTCTGAAAATTTAATACTTAATTTTATGACCTTTGTATTATTTCGGCATATATTTTGGGTATAGAGTTTACAAGTCTTTGACACATTTTTAATGGTATAGCCTCCCATTCTTTTTTAATCACCGCCCGAAGTTCAAGTTTGTGTTTCATTGTATGTTTACGTACGTCATTCTTGAGGTAAGTCCACAAGTTCACAATGGGATTGAGGTTGGGCTATTGGGAAGGCCACAGCAGTAAATCTACTTTATTGTCACTAAGAAATTGTTTCGTTTTCCTAGCAGTATGTTTCGAATCATTATTCGAACATTATATTTGATAGAAATATCAACATTGCATACCAGAGGCATATTTTCTCCTGCAAAAGGCATCATCGCTCCCTGAAGAATGTGAATGTATTAATGGCAGTACATTGGTCCTACACCATACCATGAAAAAGTTGCATACAGTTTTATATTATCGCTTTCATGCTTTATAATTTTACTAGTATTTTTTGATAATAATAGATCGCCTACCATTAGAACCTATTAAATTTATTTTTCTTTCATCGCTTCATAAAATATTGTACCATATCTTGATAGCCTGTTCAAGTGAAGCCTGTTCACTATACCAATTTAATTGATCGTGTGCAAACTTTAAACGTTGTTTTACATTCTTGACACATAAGAAAGACACTTTTCTGGCTGCTCTACCGTGTAGGTTACTTGCCTGCAGCCTTCTTCGAATAATTTTTGAACTTATTTCTAGCCCCAGTTCACTTTTAATTTCTCTAGACAAATAAATAGCATGCGAGCATGCAATTATGCACGGCAACACAATTTAAAACTGGCCAAAAGTGTAAATAACAATAGGGCTTTGGAAAAGCATTTAAAATGGAAAAATGCAAGAAAATTATGAACAGGGATTAAGGACCTATTCCGTTCAGTCAACTTTTTCAATTATTAATGTATGGGTCAGTAAACTTCACGGTTTCTTTTAGTTTTCTTTCTTTTGTTCTCTTTTTTCCCTTTTTTTCTTTTTTTTTTCTTGTATCCTATATCTTGTATTCATGTGTAGGTAGTATGCTTCGTGGGTAGTAGGTTAGCAATTAGAGTTCAGATTAAATCATCTCCTGATGATGCTAACATGGTTAGCGAAACGTGCGTCGAGAATTTTAAAAATGTGATTCGGTGTTTAGTGGTAAATTTCTTTGAGTTTAGTACAAGTTTATTTGCCAAACAGTGTATTTTAATGTAACTAGAATTTTAATGATCTAGCTTCAGAACTGAGATTCTGAACTTCTGTTTAGTGCATTACCTATTACTTGTTCCAGTTTTATTTCGTTACTTGTTTCTAATTTCGATGGCTTTATAATCAAACTAAGTCGTATCCATAATTAATTACCCCAATATCGTGGTTCAACATACCATAAAACTTTATAAAAATGGGGACACAAGAGCGCTACTAAACTGCATCGACTTGTCGACGATGTCGACTGCATCGACAAAAATAATTAGCCGTATAATCTGAAATAAATCCACACCATTTTTCTAGTTGTAATTACTCGTCAAACTTTTTGATAATGAAGCGTTTCGCAAAAAAAAACAGAAGGGGGATATACGGCACTAAAATTGCTTTTTGATCCCTCGAAAAATGTTGAAAGGGAAGGCAAAAAAAAAAAGAAAACAAACCTTATCCTTTGTTTCTTGCTCTTTCTTTATATACAAAAAAGAAACTAATCTGAGCTTACGAGGTGTGTAAACAGGTGGGACTGATTTTTATATACTTTTTATTCAGTATAAATTACAATTCTACATTTGAATATGCCGAATGAGGAACCTGCATTATTTTCGAAATTGGAGTAATCGATTTTTGAAATTAAAAAAAAAAAAAAAAATATATATATATATATATATATATATATATATATATATATATATATATATATATATATATATATATATATATATAATATATATATATATATATATATATATATATATATATATATATATATATATATATATATATATATATATATATATATATATATATATTATTATTATTATATTATTAAGTTATCCAGAAGTAGTATCACTATCACTCAAGGGCATCAAAACGGGTTTTTTTTTAATCTAATTTAACTATTGAAATATAAAAAAATTATTCAATTTCCCCATTATGTACCAGAAGAAGACTTTTTGCGAGGAAGTTTAATAATATTCTTTTATTTGAAGAAAACTGTTGCTGAAAGTTATCGATTGTTGGATGAAGCTTATGGTGAACATGCTCTAACTCAAAAAACTTGTGAACGGTGCTTTAAACGCTTTAAAAGTCGTATTTTTGATATAATAGACAATGAGCGTCCAGGACAGCCGAAAACATTTGGAGATGCAGATTTGCAAGCACTATTACATTAAAAAAAAATAGACAGAAGCATTGAATGTTCCCCAATCCACCATTTCCGAATGTCTACATGCATTAGGAAAGATCCAGAAGGAAGGAAAATGGGTTTTTCAGACAGACACAAAAGAAATGTTTTTTATATTAACTTGTGACAGATGAGAAATTGATGAGATGATGTCATTTTCAATTGGCCTCAAAAAGTTAAGACATGTTTCTCTACTGTTGTTCTGTTTATTCTGCCGAAGATTTTTCGAAACTATTTTCGCGCCACATTTTCTTCAAGCTTAAAATCCAATGAACGGTTGTGTAAATCACATTCAACTCTTCCCCGATCATTCTGACCATCAACCGATGACCAGACCGCAGAAGATTCTGGATTCTGTGGATATCACTTCTTGAAGTTGAAGATCTTCCGCTGCGAGGTTCATATTCAATCGAGCCTTCTGAGAATGCCTTACATCACTTGAAAACCTGGGTCTTTGACTTGACAAAACGCTATTTCGATAGGCCTGTTGAAATGTTGCTAAAGTTTTCGTCACACTATGTCCAAGTTTCAAACAATACTTGATAGGACACCGTTGCTCGAAATTGTTGTTACTCATTTTCAGAATGCACTAGAAAAATCCGGTTCATGAAAAGAATTGCTACTGACCAACAAATTACTCCCTAAAGTAATTCAAACTAGTACTGCAGTCGCATCATATGTTGACATGACCCCCCCCCCCCCCTTCCTATTGTTCGTTTTAGTTCAAATACGTTTGTATAAGACAACTTAATTGCAATCTTTCTAGAAACCTCCAAACTATATATTAAATTAGTACTTTACAAAAGTCTCGCTAACATCCAGTTTTCCAGAACATTTAATTTTTTTAAATCCACCAAGGATAAACTAAGACTAGACATGGGGATTTCATGATTTAATAAAGAAATATATTCCCAGTATAGTTTTTTTTATATATATGAAAGAAAAGAAAAGCTTTGTTTTCTTTTTCACTTTTTACGTTTCCATTTATCATTTTCCGATGTATCAAAGATGAAGTTCAACAACGTTTGTCCTCTTTTTTTCAACTGTTCAAATGCTCCATTATAAAAAGCTTTTATGGTTAATTACAACTCATCATTTTGTATGAATTTCTTTCATTGTCAAAACACTCTTTATGCCTAATTGATTTTGTCGACTTGGTCGTAATAACACACCTGTGCTTTCGGTTCAGTGAAGTTCTGTTTGAGGCTGGTTTACACGATGCGTAAATTGCCATGGCGTGTCGCGCGCCAACGTAGTTTGGATTATGAATGGTGAATTTCATTCCTAGGAATTGTTCGTATTAATTGTAGATGAAATAAAATTTGATTATCATTTGATCAACGCTATATATTTTATTGGATTAATTTCATAATTTTGTAATAATAAAAGGAATCAAGAAATTCGACTTACATTTGATACAAAAAAAATATAATAGGTGCTTCACCATAGTTACTATAAGAAATAAATAAGCAAGATTAATATCTAAAATTTCCGCTATATTTAAAATTGTATGTATAATAATTGTTTCGACACACAGTGCCTTTTTCAAATACAAACTATGTTGAAATAATGAAACTAAGTAATAATAATACCATAAAAGATGATTTGCAGGAAATCCATTTTTTCAGCGTCTAGGAAAGCAATATAAGTTTAATACCAATGAATCATTTAAGTCCAGCTGGGCATTTAGCAATATATCCAAATATTTCCTTTGTTAATTTCTAAGCTCTCTAAAAGATTAAATTTTTTAGATTTATTTTCATTATATAATATTTTAAAATTATCAATGAAAGTGTGATTTAGTATAATCAGAATTATTTTGTTGTTTAGTATAACTTATTTTATACTCATCGAACCTAGTAGAGAAAGATCTTCTGTTTGTCTAACATAGACTTCTGGACACGACCCGCACTCAATTAAATAAATTTCTGGTTTATAGAGTTTATTTGTTTTTAATGAGGCGTCCAGGACTATTGTTTGTTTTGAAAGCAATATTTATATAATTTGTTTTGGATAAATGTTTAGAAAATAATTTGGAAACTAATTTGGTAACTTTTCCTGTAAATGTGATTATTTTGTACGTTGCATTCTTGATATTATTGATACAGTATATTAAATTAATGGTTTTATTAATTGTCTTATTTCTAACGTTTGGGTCGTATTCGTTATTTACTTCGATCTGTTGATATTTAATAATCTATGTATAAATGAGTTAAATGTTGCCGTTCTTTGTGAATAAGGATGTCAACATTTATTTTATATAACTAAACCGATTTTTAAAAATTTCAAAATCATGTTTATTGTCTTTTCTAGTCGAAAAAGTTAAAACTATTATGTTGCTCTTCTTCAACTGCGAATTTAATGTTCTTATGTAAAGATCTTATATAAGTTAAAAATTGATTTAATTGTCTATCAGAATCTGTAAAATAAATTAGAGTGTCATCACACACATCACTACAACCAGTAGACTGATAATTTAAACAACTAGTCTTGATTTATCTTATTTTATAATGTGCCCTTAAAAATTTCCAGGTAAAATTTTAAGGTCCAAATTTCTTCAGTAAAGGATTTAAAGGCTTCCCCATTATCAAACCGTCATTCGAGACATAAAACATACGAATACCTTTTAGTACATAGTTTATATTTGAAAAAGGCACTGTGTGTCGAAATAACTGTTATTGTATGTTATACATAAAATTTTAAATATAGTAGAAATTTTTGATTATTTATTTAAAATAAATTTTCTTCCAGTATCGGCTACTTCAGGTAAATTTGTTACTATAAGATTCTATAGAGCCTTTATTTCATCCTGTAACCCACTTGACTAATTTTATAATTTATTTAAACTTAGGAACATTCATTTTCTTTGATAAATTATTTAAAGGTGGTATTATTTGTCATCAAAAATATTAAAAAATTTCCTCTAGGTTTATTATAATAAAATAACATGGAAGATATAATAAGCTTCTTTAGCAAAAAAAGATATTTTAAAAAGCAACTCTTAAGCACATTTAATTATTTAAAATAAATAATTTTCGTTGTTTGCATTTTATCAAGAATATTTTCTAAAGAAATCTACAACATGCGCTTCGCTTCTTCTTTTTTCTTTCCGTGGTATTTGTTCGGATGCAGATATGAAAGTTTACAAAACACGAACCGAACTAGATGATCTATGTGTTCTTGTGGTAAATATCCAAGGCACAAGTGTCGCTATCGAAGACTCTTCTAAAAATTATACTACTAACCGGCTGTATGCGATTTGGCATTAGTTTGCTCAAAGTTCGGATTTGGAAGAGCTTGCAGATGCGGCTGAACCTTTGAACCGTAACGTTAAAATTTTGCAATCTAACTGCAACGTGGGTATGACAAACATCTATTGATGAACCAAGTACACTTTGTTTTTTTATTTTTAGGATGAAAAATCAATTTTTTATATGAACAAATTGCGTTTTTCAATAACAAAAACATTATTCAAATATAATAAAAGCTTCGTTTATTTTTTAAGTTTACAATAGTTAACAATTTCACTTAAAAATATTGACTTTGGTCATACAAGACGTCTTTTTGTTCACAAAAAACAATAAAAGTTCAGATTTATAAAAACTATAATTATATATATAAATTAAGTTAATAATTTTTCATTTTAGAAACATTAAATCATATAAATTAAACTAATAATTTTTCTCTTTAGAAACATTAAGTTAAACGTATATTTTATCAGTTTTTTATAAATAAAAATATTAAAAATAACTTATTGAGTTTCAACAATACTTTTCAAAATTTAATAATAAAATAATAATTTACTTACTAAAATAAACACTAATTATTTTCATGTTAACTATATAGCTTGGTCCACATCAATACAAATTTATGTTGTGCGGGCTGTATGTGTTGTATGTGATGTGCGTGTGTAACAATGTAGACGCTTTGACAATGTCATACACAAATATTTTCGCCGCATAGCACGCACAGGAATCATCTGTTGTCGGTCTTCTCGCGAACGTCAAAGAAATTTGCGGCGCATAGAATTTGTATGTGGACGCGTTGTTGAAGTAAAATTTATGTTTTAGTTTCAAATAGATACATACATGTCGTGGCTATATTGAAATTTATTATTATTATGATGAAGTAGTGTACTGCATTCAAAATAATGAATAATTTAATCAAGAAAAAGGAAAAAAAAATCGCAAAAAGGTGGAATTAGATGAAGCGTTTGTACCAAAACAGAAAAGTACAAACTACAGAAAATAAGTATAATCACTGAAAAATATAAGCAACTTTTGACGCTTGTTGGAAAGACCAAAATCAAACATAATTTACTAATACCCCACTGCACACACAGATGGAGCGGGGCGTACAGCGCACAGAACACATATATTTATTGACTGTGTGTGGTAATTTTGCGTCGTAAATATTTTCGCCGCACATTAAATTCAAAGTGTGTTGAATTGCGTGTGCGCAAATTTTTATTGATGTGGATCCGGTTTAAGACTACAAGTTAGGTTATAAACGCTAAACATATTGGCAACGTAACTGAGATGCGCAGAAAAAAAGTTACGGTTAGAGTAATCTCTATTCTGTAAGTAATCTAATACTCTAAGCGGTCTGTCAGACCGCTGAGGTTTAAAAATATATAATAGGCATTCTAAATCGATGGGCATCGACTAGTTAGGAAGCTACTAAAAAGTTGAAATCGATTACGTAAAATCAAAAAAAAAATTAATAATTTTAAAATTGAATAACGATCTGTGGGACCGAGATTACGGTTTACAGATTAAGGACACGATACAATATGTCGCTTACATAACGGAATTGATTTAAACTTTTTCTTATGGTTACTATTGCTTCCCATAATATAGTCCCATACCATATGATGTAGAATTTACTTCCAAACATCATACCATAAGCACTTCCACCCTCCCTTAAAATGTTTAACCCTTCTATGACTACTAAAAGAAAATCTACATTCATCACTAAAGTAAACAGATTTTCATTCAATTCCAGCTCGGCACCATTATAAGTGCAGTATAAGAAGGAACACCCAAAAACGACTTTAAGCGGGCACCTCCATCGCCAGTAAAGGTCGGTTAATATTTATTCTTAAAACAGTCCTTCCTATCTGTAGCTCGAAGATGTCGAAGATGACGACTTTGAACTGTTCTTGAATGTTCTTAAACTGACAACTGTTCTAATACTGACAGACATGTGATTGGTCTGTAGTTATTGGGTTGCCTAACGTCCCCTTTTTTTTACAGTAGATATGTATTGTCCTCCATTAGGAAGTTGGAGAAAGTGTCTGGATTTATTAAAACTTCCTTAAATGCATTTGCAAGTACAGGATAAGCGGCTGTAAAGCTTTTAATCCAAAAGTTATGCATATTATTATTATTACTATTATTATTTATGACTAAAACATTGTTTATTGGTTTGTGTATTTTGAATTTGTTAGTACAATAGAAATATATAAATAAATAAATAAATAAATTTATCTATTAGCACAATAATAATTATAACTTAAATTTAATTATACATTTAATTCGGTTTCGCTTTCACTATCACTTTGATCTAATATCATATCATTATTAGTAGGTGGTTCTATATTATTAGTAAATGATACATAGGAATCTTCTATTTTAATAACATGGTTAATCGAATTTATCCAACTTTCTTTGAGAGTATTATCTGCAACGTTCCTAATTAATATTGCAGCACTTGCACTTAGAGTCGGAGAAATGTTTTTTCCTCTAACATTGGATTTTACATGATGCCACATATGCTCAATTGGATTAAAAATACAGTGATACGGCGGAAGGCATAAAACCGTATGTCCCACATCCGCTGCAATGGTATCGCATACATATTCCTTTTTAATATTAAATATCTTTAATATTTCTTCGGAGGCTAGTTCTGCTGCGAAGAATGTTGGTTTTATCTTTCCTTAGTGGCTGTTGCTATAAATGCAATGTAGGCACACTTTGCTTTGTCGCTTCGTCAACACATTTGCTTTTACCAGAATCACTGCGGAATTTTTTGGCTGTAATTAGCTTTGTCACAGTATCTTTAACCAGTCTAACCGTTTGGTTTTTTGATCAGTGATTCTGGTACTATGAGGACCTACATTGACATGCTGTAGCATATCACCTTGTCGATTAATCAATTTTTGAATCAAAGCTATGTTTAATTTATCAATCAGAACACAATAATATCAGCACATATGGTTTCATTAGGATTCAGAACATTATAATTTCTATTTAATCATACCATATTGATACTGTTTTAGGGTGAATGCCTACAAAGTTTTAGAGAGGAGAAAATTGGGCATGTTTATCATGTTGATGAGTTACCTGGCGAACGTACCCCAAGGTAGGCGAAGACTCGTCAATCGACCGAAAAGGTCATGGCCACAGCATTTTGGAATTCGTAAGGCCTCACCTCCAATGACCATTTAGAAAAAAATACAATCACAGGAGAGTACTATGCTGCATTAGTTAGACAAATAAAACGCCCTCATTTGATGAAGGAGTTCGACAATTCGTCAGATTGATCAATTTGCGCAACGAAATGATTCTGCATCTACCCTGTTCCCCAGATTTAGCCACCTCAGACTTATTTCGCTTTCCAATTATGATGACATGACTGGCTGAAGAGAAATTCAGATCGCAAAGATCACTATTTCACAAAGTTCGACACATCGCACTATTTGGAAGATAAATAATGTCTGAATGATTGTGGGGTGATCATATATTTTTTCTCCTTTATTTGGGTTTTTCGCCACTGTCTAAAGCTCAAAAAATATAAAAAATACCTGTTCTTCTGTTCTAAAATGTTCTAAAATCTGTTCTAAAATGTTATAAAAAAATTTTACAAACTTTTAACGTTAACGTTTCGGAGGGTAATCTCCCCCCGTTTTCAAAACTGAACTAAAAAATAAATTATATTAATTTGTAATATATAAAGTAACGAGTGAAAGTAAATATATTTTTTGTATGTCAACGATACTTATATTGACAAGATTTGGAAGATATCCAAAAGTTAGAAGATCATTAGGCGAAGTGTATCGAGTTAAAAGGAGACTGTGTTGACTAAAAAATCTATTTTCGATCAAAACAAATTAATATTTGATTTAAAAAGTATCTGAGTTTTCACTCAACCCTCGTATTGAAGCAAATATTTATTCCAATAATAATTTCACAGTCTAATATCTTATTTTGATGGAGTTTTCCTAGTATATTAGGGAATTGGTATCAGATAATTAATTCTTCATAATCAGATCATCCAAACTAAAAACAACATAAATAATACAGTAGTTAAGCCAAAAATAAAACTGTCTGTATTATAAGACTTTTTCATGTATCTCTTAATACTTGAGCTTCAGTGAGAAACATCCACTATAAAACATTAAACTTATTTTTATAAATCAGGCTTGAACTTGAGCTCAAAATATATCAGGGAATGAAAATATTCAGTCCTAGTTTTGTTTTCTTTATTGGCATTATTCTTTTTTCTCTGGAACCGTTTCATTATAAAGGCTTTTAAGGTTAATTAGAACTGGCGAGATAGTACGGATTTCTTCCGCTGTCAAAAGCTTTTATACGCTTAATTGATTTTGTCGACTTGGTCGTTACAACGCACCTGTGTTTTCCGTTCACTGAAGAATTTGTTTGGTGCATGGGTGCGGGATGCGTAAATTGCCATGGCGTGTCGTGCGTCAACGTGATGTTGACGGACCACGATTATTAATGGGAATTTCGTTCCACGAAATTGTAGCTGTTAATTGTGCACGTGGACAAAATCAAAACAATCCTAAAATGCAACAAGGCCAATAGGAACGTGGCTGGAAGAAAAAGCAGTATACGAAGGAGAATATATATTTAGCATTTGTGATAGAATTTTTTAATATCATTGATTTATTAATATAATTAGGTTTTTGAATAAAAATTAATTATCGATTGTTTTACTTTATTTTAAAACTTTTATCATAAATAATATTAAATCGATGCGACAAACGTTTTAAAAACTTGTTACAATTAATTATAAATGAATTAAAATGTATACAATTTTAAAAAAATCACGTGACTACGAAAGCGCCGCGATTGGCTGCCATGTTTGTGACGTCGGAATATTAGAGTTTTTTCACGTAAGTACTATCAACGGCTTCTCTTCGTATATATACTGTCAAAATGATTGTTGATTTTGTGCAAAATAAAATATTGTTGATTACTAATTTAGTTATCTAATATACCTCTCTAATATCTGCTTCTCTAATATACCTGCTGTGGATATCTTTATGGTCACAGATTTTCTGAAAAATGACATTCGGTTCAATTCAGCTGAAGATCGAGGTGCTATAGCATCGATGTAAGTTTTTAAAAAAATAATAATGTAAATGTAAATAAGAAACAAAATATTTCTATTAAATATAATTAAACTATTTGAAGGGTGCCACGAGAAAGTTACGGTGACGAGGCTATAAGTTTTGTTCAAGTTACCGAAAAAATGATATTTGCACTGTAAAAGGACGTGTATGTCCAAAACATAAAGTTCGGAGTAAAGCTTATACAGTTGCCTTGATGAAAAATTAAGAAAAGTTCAAGACACTCAATATCACGATTGTGCAGCTTCAGCAAATAATAAATACTCAAACAAAACAAATATATTGTTATATAGTTGTAATATTGGTTTTCAAAAATAATGATAAATGTTAAATATTGAATACCCAAAAAATATTTTCTAGTTTTGTAACTATTTTTTGAACGAAAAAACAATATAAATTATAATTAGAAAAACAAAACACATACATACTGTTTAAATCGCTAATTTTATTTCAATAAAAAATACACTGTTAAATATACATAATAAAACTTCCCCCATTTAGGATAATATATTACAGTAGATTATAATATGTAAACTACATTAATAATCAATTCAGAATAAAAACAATCACTATCCAAAATTATATACATATTTGTTTGATTGCTTTCATTGAAGTTTGCAATACTTTTAAACTCACACTGATTCTTTAAAACACCACACAAAACTCTATTAACAATATTTCCAAAAAAAAAAATCCACCCATACTACATTACTGCTTTAATTAAGGTTTTCAGTATTTTAAAATGATGGCGATTTGTCGCCTTCATGTTTTACAAACCATCACATTAGACTCTTGATAATATTTGCAAATATAAATAAATCTGGCTGCCAACTAACTCTAATGGATGACCATCCAGAGTTTTTCCCAAATAAGAGAAGGCACCTTTTTGAGTGGAAAACTTTTATAGTCGAAGGGTGGGACTCTCCTGTTGAGGTCTGCCCACTAGAAAACCACTATGTACCACAACATATCCTCGAACCACTGTGAGCCTACCATCAGTCTTCATTGCCTAAACATACGTTATCATATAAATATGTTCAATTAAAAGATGAAATGTACCAAAATCCTGAAAAATACTAAATATTTTAACTGTTTGGTTTGGTTTAGAATAGAAATATACCATTTTCTCTACCTTTTGTTTGGATAGTAGGTTTGCTTTTCTATTTTTTTTGCATACTCCTTCAGCTGTTTATTTTGATTCCATGGAAAACTGCCTTGCCAGGATAATCTACAAATTAGATTATCCTGTAAAACTTTCATAAGTATAAAACTTTTCATATATGATTATCCAAATTGGTAGTCGAATTTCATTCTTGTCTATTCTTCTCTAATTCTTGAATATTATTCTATCCTACAAAATAGACGATTCTGAAGGGCTTTTCATTGTTACTACCCTCGGTTGTGTTGCTACATAAAAGTTCTTTGGGGACACTCAGGAATATTCCTTCTTAAAAATTTGGCACGTTAATTTGTTTTCCCTACATGAATTACATAATATAAATAAAAGTTATAAAAGTTATAAAAACGAATGCGAAAAACAAAAGGAACTCTAATCTGATTTCTTTCTGAACTTACCTTACCTTACCGAAAACAGCACCGAAAGCCTAAATAACAATTAAAAGCAAGTATATTTTCAAATCGATAGCAAACCAACAAATGCAGTCAAATATACAGGGTGTTAGGTAAACATGCGGCAAAAATTAAAGGGGTTATTCATTGACTTATTCTAAGAATATTTTGTTGTATGATGATTTTTGAAAAACCCCTTTGTTTCGAAGATACAGGGTGAACAAAATTTACGACATTAACAACATTTTATTATCAAAAAGTACATGTAAAGTTGCTCAATCTACAATAAATGTTCGAAATGACCTCCCCCAGCCTTGATACAAGCATTCAATCTTCTAGTCATTGACTGCCGAACTCTTTCAAACACACCAGGGTCATTTCTAATTAAGTTACACCCAGCAATTATCCGATTTCGCAAATCATCCAAATTCTTCAATGGAGTAGCGTACACTAATGACTTCAGATATCCCCAGAAGAAATAATCCGGGGGGTTTAAGTCCGGGGATCGAGCAGGGCATGCGTGTGGCCCACTTCGACCAATCCAGCGATATCCGTATGTTGCGGTTAAAAAATCACGAGCAACCAAACTGAAATGTGGTGGTGCACCATCGTGCATAAACCACATTTCATGCCTTGTTGCCAATGGTACATCTTCCAGAAACTCAGGCAGCGTTGCTTCCAAAAAGTTGCGATACACCTCGCCAGTAAGTCTTTGTGATAGATATACCGGTCCAATTAGATATTCACCTACAATTCCAACAATTCCAATTCAATTTTTAACATTATATTCATTTTAAATTTATTTTATCTATTCCATTTGAGATCAACAATTTTTTTTTCTGTGAAAAATTTAGATTTCGGTTGGAGGTATAAAATAATCATTTGATTAATTTTTTTCTAAGTTTGTATTTTGACAATATAAATTTTTATTATAAAAACAATATACTGAGCCAATACTTTTGTCTACCACTGTAAGTTATTGACCGACATTTTCAATTTGAATCAACATCATTACCTCGGGGGTAACCAAAGTGAATCTGAACGTAATAATTGTAAATATCACAGGAATTAATAATATGTAAATAAACGTTAGTTTAACAATACTTTATAGTAAAAAATTATGAGTGACAGAAAAAAATCTGAGGTTGTTTCCCGTTTTTAAGTTAAACTTTACCAGGTGTGGCGGTTAATATTTCTTATTTTTTTCTTAAAAACAACTCTTTTAATATGAGAGAAAGGTCAATTCTTGTATTGGAATCTTTGGTGTGAAACACTAAACTTGAAGAGATTTACCATTAAACATCAAATCACTTTTTTTCAACTTCTCGACGCACGTTTCGCTAACCATGAGATGATTTAATCTACAGATTTAATCTCTTTTTTTTCCGTTTCTGAACGGAAATGACCAGAATTGTCTGCAGCCAATTTTGGTCATTTTTCGATCAATGCATGGTTCAAATTGATGATTTGTTGACTGTAGCGAACGAACAGCGATTTACTATTTTGTTACAATACTCCCAAATTGGTGACATACAGCTTGTACTTGTACCATACCTGCAAGTTTCAACTTTTTATTTAAACCGTTTCAACATTATTAAGAAATTTTAAATTTTATTTTGGAACTTTACAGGTAGGGTAGAGCGGGGCTAGTTGACCAACTTTTCGCTTGATCTCCCATGAGTTTGAGAATATGCATCGGATTTAATTCATTCTTACTCTGTTAGGTTCGTTTTACTCTTCTCCAAAACGTCTAGCGGTGTAAAAACGATCCGAGTATAAGTTTAAAAGTTATTGTCGGAAATGCGTGAAATTGTCGGAAATGCTCCAAATTGTAATCAACAAGTAAATATTTATTTATTATGATTATTACATTCTCATATTGCTATTATATCTCTGGAAAAATAAAATTAATATCAAACAAAATTAAATCTTTCCAATCTTTGAATTATTATTACATTTTTTATATTTAAAATTATATATTTAAGAACAATTATAACGCAAATAAATATTAAATTAAAGTAGTAACTAATTATGAGATCAAGAATATTGCTAAATGATAACTAATCCCAAATTATTAATCATCTTTGTCTCTAACACAATTAATACAAACATAGGTTAGACCAACGTTCGGCACATATTTAATATGGAATCATTGTTTGCAAATCTTCTCCAGGTATGCTCTTAGAAAATTGCTCATAACAAACCGTACTCGTCCTCTTCTGAATTTAATTGAAAAAATTTAATCCAAAAATGTAATAATAATTATTAATACAATTATCATTATAAGTAGTTTTAATTAGTAAACTTTGTGTAGAATCATCACATGCACAAATTAATTGATGGTTATTAATTTATTAAAAAAAAATTGATTTTCTACAATGAAGATCTAGTGGGGCTAGTTGAGCAAGCATTGAACGCGCGTTGCTCAACAAGCCCAGTTGAGGCAACAAAATACAAATTAGGTTATAAAAAATCAAAATAGTTAAAAATAAATAACCATCTATAATTGAAAGAACAATAATTTAGTAATCTTTAAATACATAATTATTTTCAGTGTTTATTACAGCAATAGATTTTGCGACATACCATTATATAATTTATACTTATTATAAATAATAATTATTTTTTAATGGGTAGTCCCCAGTATAAATTGTTAATTATTACTAATTTTTTTTTCATTTCATACTAATTATCCATGAAATGAATCAGTGTATTTTTAAATCAACCTGATATAATTCCACGTAGTCCCTGGCCTGATCCATGGAATAATTAGGATGAAAATTTGAAGTGAACGCGAATGACGTCGCACGACCGAATTAGTCGTGTTAATGCGGAAGGCCGCAAATGATACCGACCGATGACACAAAAGCCTCTGCAACAGATCCCGGTTCCTGCCGACGCGTTAATGCAATTATAATGGATCGGAGAACGTGACCCAGGAGATTTAATGGAGCCGTTACGATCCTGGAAACCAGTAAATCAACTGGACAGTTTCCAGTTTTGTGACTGGGATCCTGACAAGTTACTTTTCGTGTTTTCGCACTGAATGCACCTGAGTCGAGGCTTAAATATCGAAGGTGAAACTGACGGTTATTTATGAACCGAACAAATTCTGTTTCTTTTTCAGTATCAGAATATCTTCAAATTGTATTTGAAAGAAAAACAGATTTTGTGGGAAAGAAAATATTGCGATTTTTTTTATACACTAAGTTTCAAAATGTTAGACACACTTGAATAGTTATTTTTTATTATTATTATTCACGTATGGGCCCTGGTGGACCACGCGAAGTACAATTAGAGGCGTTTGTTCTTGTTAGCCTTCCTTTGCGCCCATACTAATTTCATTCTTTCGCTATGAGCTTTTTTCCATTCGTCAGACCAAGTTGTTCCAGTCTTCCTACATTTTTCTACTTGGCCAGCCTTCCAAAAGTCAACCTTGTGTCTGAAACAACCTGTGTCCTGAATTTCACTTTGAGTAATATTTGCTGATCTTAGGTCCTCTTTAATTGCAGCAATCCATTTAATTATTTCTATTTTAGCTCTACTCCTATTTTTATAAAATTCGACTATCTGTCTAGTTAGCCTACTCGGATTCATCCGTTTTATGTGTCCGTCAAAGTTAAGTCTTCTTTTTCTCATATCGCTATGTATATCTGTGTATTGTTTGATTTCTTGGTTTTCTCGAAGTCGGTATGTTGTGCTATTTATTTGTTTGGGGCCTAGGATTTTTCTTTCCTTCTTTTCAATGTCCTCGATGTCCCTCTTTCTATTCAAAATGAGCGTTTCTGCCCCATATAGACATTCAGGCTTAATAACGGTGTAGTAATGTCTCAGTGTTGTGTTTTTAGATATGCATTTTTTATTGTAAATATTTTGTGTAAGTCTCAATGCCGTTTCCATTTTTTGATATCTACCCTTATTGGCTGCTTTTTCCAACCCATTTCCCATGATTATTTCACCCAAATATATGAAATTGAGAGACTCGTCTGATGTTACCATATTTTGTTTTTAGAAATGGTGTTCTTAGTCTGTTGCAGGTCATGTATTGTGTCTTTTCAAAGGAAATATTAGATATTTTTTAATAGTTTTTAAAATAACTTTTATATGAAAACTGCAATAAAATTATTCATTTTATTGCAGTTTTATCATTTTAGATTGAACTGAAGGCGATTCCCAAAATATTTCTCAAGAAAAGGAATAAAAATGACTTATTTTTAATGAATTTTAGATTCATCAAAATGTTACGTCATACCCTCAGTTTTATAGGACAGAGGAGAAATAACAATAGGAGAACATAAACAAACAACATTATTATTTTGTGATCTCTCCACCACCTTTCAATAAATAAAATATACTTTTTGGCAATGAATCATACGACTGTTTTATTGTTTGTTCTGGAATTTCTTCCCTTGAAACCTGAATAACACTTTTCAAATCTTCCATATTTGAAAATTGCCTTGATTCACTATAAACTCGGCTTGAATTAACATTCCCCAGATATTTTCAAACCAGTATGGTCATTTTGAAAAATTACTTTATCGTATCTTTCGGCATATTCTGATTGTTTTTTGTTTAATACTCGATTCAGTTTTATCAATTATTGTCGATATCGATCACCAGTAATCGTTTCATCAGGTTTTAATAGTTCGTAATACCCTCACTATCCCACCAAATACAGCGCAAAGCCTTATTTAGATGTATATTGCCATTGGTTGTGACGTTGAAGGCTGACCTGGGTCTACCAATGATTTTTGGGACTTTGAGTTGTCAAAATAGATACACTTTTCATCACATGTTACAGCTCGATGCAAAAACTTTTTCTTTTCTGTCTGGCAAGCTATATTTCACAAGTGGTTTTTCGCCTTTCAATGTATCTTCCCTTCAATTCATGCGGAACCCATTTTCCTTCCTTCTGAATCTTTCCCAATGCGTGTAGACATTCGAAAATGATAGATTGAACAACATTCACTCAGCTTCGCTCATATTGTTATAAGAAAATGTTTGTTATTCTAATAAATTTCAATATTCTTAACAGTTAACTCGATGAGAAAAAAACACTGTTACGTTTTTTTATAACTAACACTCGCCTAAACCATGACACTTCTTTCTTCCTTCGATTTGACGCCTCGATAAAATATTTTCTTTCTTCCTGAGGTCATGAAAGGAAAAACCATTTGGCCCATCTAAATTGATTTTTTCTTTCATCCGAAAAAAATTATGTTCTTCCACTGCTCAGCCTATCGCATGACCATTTCAGCGAAAGCCATTCGAGCTAATTTGTGGAGAGTACTTAATTTTTTTTCTTTCTTTTTAAATTTTGTTTCTTACAAAATTTTCAAACTTTAATAAACTTTGGACATATCGAACTTTTGTTTTCTTTATTGCTTCCTAAGCAATTGCTTTTACAGTCTTACAAAATTCGATCCAATTCTCAGGATGAGCTTTTTTCTCTTCTTGACAGAGCAGGTGGAATATGAGTTCATATGGAATATGTCTCACTGAAGCGAATAAACTTATGTTGGCCACCGATGAAAAACTTCGTTTAAATCGGCGTCTTATGTCCATACAACTCACTTCTTCTGTGTATAACAGAAAAATGAATCGTCTTTGATGACGTCGTCATAATTTTCCGCCAATATATATGGTCGAACCCCTTGGCCAATTCTTCATCTGCTTTCAGACGTTCAATTCGGGCCCGACTAATGACGGCTTATAGTATGAAACTGGTCTTGTAAGACGCTGGGGATGAAGGATGGGGCAATTTTTAAGTGGAGCACGGGAAAAATTTCCTCATTTTTTTAATATTCGCAAATTAAAATTTTTTCTATGTAGATCCACAAAATTAAGCTGATGAATAAATGAATGTAACTGATAAATTGTGATAAAACCTCTAGATTGATTTGGCACTGAGTGTAAATGCGATGTATTTTGGTTTTAAGTTGGATTACAAATATTTAAAGATAGCAACATCATGTAAATTGGATGAATGATTGAGTGTTATATTATATAATTAAAAACTCATTAAAACAAATCGCTGTTTTGAAAGACTTTCCAGCTCGCAACAGTTGCTTTTCAATAGCTACCCTTCACAATATTGGTTTCAAAATGTTTGAACACCATTCGTATTACTAGGCCAATAATTATATCGATCCTGAAATTTTCTTAACTTTTATATTAATATGTACAGTGGAAGACAAAAGTATTGGCATAGCACATGTTGTTTTAAATAAAAATATATATTTCCAAAATACATACGTAAAAAAATGTAGTTCGTTGTTTATTTTATACCTCCAACTAAAATCTAAATTTTATGTAAAAAAAATTGATAAACTGAAGTGAAATATATTTAAAATTAATATATATGTTTGAATACATGTTTGACATTAAATTTGGATGGGATATGTGTATCCTAATTCTGTCGTTTTATATTCGTTTTACTCTTATTGTTTTATATTCGTTTTATATTTCCCCTTAAAATTATTGTATCGAGTCGTTCATATCTTAGGAATGTCCTTTACGTTATTATTTATGTATGTACGTTATTTTAAATAGTGTTTTATTAAAAATCAGTTATTTCTATTAAGTTTTTTGGTAAAAAGTGGTAAAAGTTGTGATAAAGAGTTAACTGAGAAAATGTATGTGTGAAGAAATCGAAAAAGGCGCCTTTTCTAAGGTAGGGTGTCTCATTTTTACAGTGGATCCCAGAAATATTCGGACACCCTTTTTAAAAAATTATTCTAGCACGTCAAATTTACCTCAATTTTTTTTTTCTTCCCGTATATTTACCGTGCTTACCTTCTTTTAAGTTCTTGAATAACAAACATCTGAAATAATCTGTAAAATTCTGTGATTTTAAGAAAAAGACATAAATATTGTTTCTGTACGTCTCAAAATATTCGGACGCGCAAACAAAAAAATAAATCTGGATGAATCATACTAAGGTAATGAATCATTTAAGGTAATCTTCGAATTTGGTTTACTACATATAATAATTGGCAGACTGGTGTCGAAGGAGCATTTTTGGGCCATATACCAAATAAAAAAACACATTAATTTTGAAAATACGCAATTAGTACTATTTTATTATGAAATGGGAAATTTGCACCGAAAAATTGGGCAAATGCTTCAGTTAAGGAAAATTACGGTTGGAGATGTAACGCTACAAAAATTTTCTGAAGAAGCAAACATCCCGTCCGAAATTATTAAATCACAGAGACCAACGCTATTTTAAAAGAAGTGCATAAAAACATTAAAATTAGTGTACCCAAGCTCAGAACATTGGTTTAAAACCATTCCCAAAAAGTAGTTAGCATCGAAACAATACGCCGTTATATAAGAAAACATGGATATCATGGAGGTGTGGCCCGGAAAAAAAAGTTAAAACTCGACTGAATTTTACTAAGAAATACTTTTTGAAGCCTGAAAATTATTAGAACTATTTTCTGTGATGAGTCAAAATTCAACATTTTTGGCTCAGTTAGGCGTCAAATGAAGTGGCGAAAGGTTAATGAAGGGCTCAACACAGAAAATCTTTGCCCAACTGTTAAACACGGTGAGGAATCGGTAATGGTTTGGGGGTATATACGAGGATATAATCAATAAATAACAATTCATACACAACCTTCAACAAACAAGTTACCAACCCCCTTTGAAAGGGGTTGTTTATTGATGGTATAATGAATACAAATATTTTAAGGTAAAACCTGAGACTGAAGTGCGGAGAACATGAACATTACAAACGCATTTTAAATTTTACCAAGACCAGTACCCTAAATATAATGCGGCAATAGTTCGTTAATCCCATTAAAACCCCCCTTTTCATGGGATTAACGCTCTTAATCCCATTAATTAATCCCCTTAATCCCATTGAAAACCTTTGGCATTATTTGGAAACTAATATAAGGAAACATGAAATTACTAATAAAGAAACTTTAAAGAATATGTTATTAGAGGAATCGAATAAAATCAGCGTAAATTATTTTAAAAAATTAGTGGTATCCATGCCAAAATGTTTAGGAAATGTGGGGAAAGGTCAAAGGTGATCATACCAAGTACTAATTATAAACTAAGTTTTTAATACAGTTAATTTTTTTCATGATAATAATTAATGTACGAACATTTTTGTGACTCTAAATTTATAAATTGATCAGGCCGGTCGCGTTGCTGCGGTCTGCCGCTGCTGTGCCTAAACCGCATCGGAGCTGTAGTTGGTTGGATTCCAGCGATGGTTGTGTTTATTTCTTTCCTCTGTCTGTTTACTTCCTAAATGTTTGTGATTGTTTCCAGGAAAGAGTGCAAAATCCGAATATAAACACACATGTCTAAAAGTATGGAATATTCAAATATTTCACGTTTTATTGATATTAAATTTTTCTATTACTCATTTACGTAATCATCATTTTATTACAACTCTCAGTCACTCCAGTTAAAGGCTGGGTAAGGCCGGATGCCTTCTGAGAAGTGTTTTACGTTGGTCACTCGCCAGTCAGTAGGTTTCCTGATAGACTTATGGGTAGGCACATAACCAAGGGTTCATAGCCCGAGGGGGGTGCTGGCCTGGGTTTGTCGGAAGCTGATGACCGTGGTTCGGAACCCACATTAAGCTGTAGGTCCAGTCGCTAAATAGCCCAGTTGCTGATGCGCCTCTAACTCTAACACTTTACGCCGGTCGCGTTGATGCGGACGGTAAAAGCAGCGGCCTGCCGCTGCTGTGCCGAAACCGCATTGGAGCGGTAATTGGTTCGATTCCAGCGTTTGTACTTCTTATAATTGCACTTATAAAATACAAAATAATGGAACAACATTCTTACAATATGTTAGTTTTTAGCCGGTCGCGTTGGTGCGGCGGTAAGAGCGTCTGCTTTGCCGAATCCGCGCTGGAGCGGTAGCTGGTTCGATTCCAGCGCTCGGATGGTTATTTTTCTTTCTTTCTTCTGTCTGTTTACTTCCTAAATGTTTGTGATTGTTTCTATGCAAGAGTGTAAAATCGGACAACGAATTACCCCTCAGTCACGCCAGTTAAAGGCTGGGTAAGGCCGGATGCCTTCTGAGAAGTGTTCTACGTTGGTCACTCGCCAGTCGGTAGGCTTCCTGATAGATTATGGGTAAGCACATAACCAAGGGTTGATAGCCTGAGGGGGGTGCTGGCCTGTGTTGTCGGTGGCTGATGACCGTAGTTCGGAACCCACGTTAAGCTGTACGTCCAGTTGCTAAATAGCCCAGTTGCTGATGCGCCTCTAACCGTAAATCCTTTACTTTCCTAACACTTTACCTTTACCTATAAATTGATCTTTTTTATTGACGTATTTACTATTAATATGGATTTATAATTATTTAATACTTAAATTGTGGATGTGCTAGAATTGTTTATAAATTTTCCTAATATATTATTTTTTATTACATTTTTTTTATAAGCGCACTTATAGCAATATACTTGTCCGAATATTTTTGGGATCCACTGAATATACGTTGTTGATTTGTTCATACCTTAGGAATTTCTTTTTTTTTGACAAAAAATGTCTTTTTATTTCGATAGCTGTATTACGCATTACATTTTAAACTTGTGTTCAGTGCACATGCACGTTATTTTAAATAATGTTTAGTTTAAAATAAGTTATTTCTATTAATTTTTTTAGTAAAAGTGGTCAAGTAATGCCAAAGAGTTAACTAAGAAAAGGTATATGCGTAGAAATCGAAAAATTGCGTCTTTTCCAAGGTAGGAATTTATTTTTCTCCATATATCTATATACTCATTTTATATTAGTCAATAAGATCAAGAACATGTTCATACCTGCAATTGTTCAATAACACAAAAAATTTACTCACAGACATTACAGACACTCAGAAGTGTCTGATAAACGGATTTGTTTCTATTTTCTTTATTTTAATACCTTTAAACTTTTTAAAGTTATATTAATATAAACTGCAACTATAATTGGAAGTTATACTATAATTGGAACAATATAAGGTTTAAGAATTAATAGTTTAATGAATAATGAAATAACAATTTTAAATAGAAAAAAAGATTGATTGATTTGTCCGTTACTTTGTGATATTTCATTTTTTAAATTGAATAAAACAATTTTATACTTTGTTATCTATCACTTTTATTTTTAATAATGTGTCACTATAGTTTCGTAAAACGATTTTACGTTCTCAAACACTACTTTAAAACTAAGGTATTACAGCTGTTTATCTTTTTGCTGTTTACCTAATTTAACACTTCTAGTGAGGTTATTTTTTTACAATATTTTAAATAGTGAGGAATTTCGGAGATCTGTCTGATAGTTTAATAGCTATCTAGACGGGTCTTTATTATATTTATAAATTTCAATAGCTTCTAAAATATTTAATTTTTGCTTTTTGGTGCTGTATGTAAAATTTTTAAATTTGTAATCTCGGGAAATATATATTTCCGGACATATATTTCCCAAGATTACAAATTTAAAAAAATTACATACAGCGCCAAAAAGCAAAAAGGAACATTAAACATTTTCGAAGCTATTGAAATGTATAAATACAAGAAAGACCCGTCTAGACAGCTATTAACCGATCAGACAGAAATCCGAAATTCCCCACTATTTAAAATATTGTAAAAAAAATTAACCCCAATAAAAGTGTAAAATTTTTTAAAGTAGTGTTTGAGTATGTAAAATCGTTTTACGAAACTATAGTCACACAAATTTTAAAAATAAAAGTGATAGATAACAAAGTATAAAATTGTTTTGTTCGATTTAGAAAAAAATGATTTGAACACCCAAAAAGCAGCAGTCTCGACATTGATTCTACTAGTTTTTTGTTATCATTATCATCATCAACAGGCCGTGTCAATCCACTGCATCATCAAGGCCTTCAGCACGCTTCCAACTTTCATGGTCCTGGACTTTCCGCTACCACTCAGGTCCAATATATTTAACGATATCATCAATCCACCGTGCTTTCGGTCTTCTCCGTGAACGCTTGCAGTCAAGCAGTGTCCAGTCCAGGATCGCCTTGGTCCATTTTTCATCCCATCGCCTCAATCCATGGCCTGTACACCTCAATTTCAATTCCTTTATTCTTTCAATGATGTCATTCCCTTTCGTTTGTTCTCTGATCTATGTCCCGGTCTTTCTATCCCACCTTCTTCATCTTTCCATTCCCCTCGGTGCTATCCGAAGTTTTTGAATTTACTGCGATGTGAGTGTCCAGATTTCACTTTCGTATGTCATAACAGGCAGGACACACCGATCAAAGACTTTCCTTTTCAGGCAAAGTGGTAGTTTGTTCTTAAACACTATGTTTAGTCTACCAAATGCCTGACAGCCATATTTAGCGCTTCGTTCCCCCTCCCGGATGGTATCCCCGTCCATTAAAATCCATGTATGGGTCTTGTGAAAAAAGAACGATATAATTTGTGAATTTAAGTTGGTTTAAGTATGCACCATTGATCTTTATTCCGTCTTACTCCCAATCCAGATTACTGAACACTTCTTCCAGGCAGCCTGAGAAAAGAAGAGGCAATATAGCATCAGCCTGCCATATACCCCGCTGTACATTAATTCCAACCTCAAGATTATGAAAGTGGACTGTCGCTGTAGCTTCATCATATATCGATTTTTGCAGGCTTACATAGGCTTTCTCTACACCTTAATTAAGCAATGCATCCATTATGGCCTGTTTTGAGATTGAATCAAATGCTTTTTCATAATCAATAAAAGCCAAGCAGTGCCATAGTGTATTCGTTGTATCTTTCTATGTACCATTGTACATTGTATGTCCATTATACTGAATCCACTTCTGAAACCTGCTTGCTTTTTTGGTTGTGCGTCATTAAGTTTTCTTGATATTCTTTTAGATATCATCTTGGTAAAAACTTTGTACACCACTTATACGGGCCTGAGTGAATGGTAGTTGTTTAAATCTTCCTGTGCTCCTTTGTTATGTAAAAGAATCACTTTTACTTTTTTCTGTAAGTTGACTAGTTTTAGTTCTCTAAGGCATGTTGAGTATAATTTTGCTAGTGTTTTATGTCAAACTCGGCCACCAGCTTTTAACATTTCAACAGTCACTTTGTCACTTCCTCCACCCGGATATCCGGCATTTGTTCTACACTGGGTATTCCTGTTCTTGACTGGTTCTGAGCCTCATATAACTTTGAATAAAATCTTCGGCCAAGATTTCCGTTCGCTCCCTACTTCACATATTAAGGCAAAAATTTGCGTCCTTTTCTTTCTCAGCGACTGTTTAACTTTGATAATTTTCCTGTTTTCTTCCAGAGTTTTTTAATTATTAGTTAGTTGATTGTTAGTTTTTTGTGATATCACTTGATATATTTGTCCATTCTTAAAATAATATAGATTTTAATGAACTTATATTTGTACTTATGTTTGGTTTTTCTTACTTTTTAAATCGAATAGCCCTTATACAAGTGTCAAGAGGTTTCTTGGCTTGCCTATATTAGGACCCATCCAAATCTGAACCGTGATTGACGTTGCTTAACTTCAGTTATTGAGAACTGATACTCGACGCAATGCGGCCCGTCCTTAGGACTTTTTACTCCCTTTTCATCCACTAAATATCATAAGTTCCCAATAGGATTAATATCCGGTAATTGGAGAGAAGTAATCAACTTTCTTTTGACATTTTTGATTCTCTAGTGACCGATTCTCCTATACTCCTCGCCGTGTGTTTCAAATCGTTGTCTTACTGGAATTGAAAGACATCCTTGATGCCTAATTTCGAAGTGCTTTCGAATATATTTTCTTCTTTCCAGCATATCTTCTTCCGAGCATTTAGGATTCAATTAATGATTACTAAATTTCCAGCCCCAGTCCAAGACCACTCTCCCACCATGATATTTCCATCACCGTGTTTTATTGTGGAAACGATGTTTTTAAGAACATTTTTCCTGCAGGTGGATAGATTTCCTGAATTCAGGTCACATTAAGAAACACACCAATGTTCAAAATGTACACATAATTGCTGTAATAGCGATAACTATTTATAGGTTACGGTAAGAAATATTATATTAAATATACTAAAGCGTTACAAGGATATATATATATATATATATATATATATATATATATATATATATATATATATATATATATATATATATATATATATATATATATGAAATATACAGAGATCCTTCATCCAGTTATGTCTTTCTTTTCTTGCGCATATATCCATTGAATTAAAATTGCTTAAAACTACCTAAGTTTTGTATTAAAATTTCATGATATGCCATTTTAAATGCTCATAACTGAATTCTGTTACAAATTTTATTTTCTACTACCAGTACCATATTTAGCAAATCTACTCTTCGAACAAACTACCTGTGATGAAACCTTTGTAAAAAGTTATTTAATAATCGATTTTTTTAACTTAACTTTTCTAAATTTTCTACCCTACAATTAGATCCTTAAAAAGAAATATCTTAAGTTAGACCCTTATTTTACCTGACTTGTAACCGAAACTACAAATTACTAGAACTATCAAAATGTGAAATATTCGTGTGGAAAATGTCAGATTCAAGATTTAGGGTTCTAATAGTTCTTATCACACCAGGTGAATGTATACTCAGCAGAATTCCCCTTTTACTAACAACGACCTCCTGTAGCTTCTCTATGTGCCAGTGCCACTGAGACCACCTGGACGAATTCTTGAAATATAACTCCCTTTAATTTTTCTGTTTCTGTTTGGCCAAATATGAGAACTAAACTGGAAGAGATTTACCATAAAACATCAAATCAATTTGTTTTCAACAAGTTGTTTTAAATAAAAAGGTATATCATGTTTTGTGGTAAATGCTTTTGAATTCACATTTTCAGTGTTACTCTAAAAATTCTAGTATAGGAAATGATCAAATACTTGTGTTGTCTATTTTTGTTTGTAACACATCCTTCAATAAGTCCCCGGTCTGAGATGTATATAGCGTCACTTACGATAAGTACTCAACCTTCAAACATCATGTGTCAAAATTTCATGACAATTTGTTTACTAATTTCTGATTTGTTACGCTTTAAGTAAGACTACTTTTGTTATTTTCAAAACAATGGAAAAAAATTCCTTTGTTGATTAAGCATTGCTTTTTGATGAAGAAAAATGCCGTTGAAGCAAAAGAATGACTTGATAAACATTACCCGGACACTGCGTCAGGAAAATCACCCATAATTGCTAGGTATGCTGAATTCAAACGTGGCCGTACAAGCACCGATGATGATAAACGCTCCGAACGTCCAAAGAAGATGGTTACACCAGGCAACATCAGAAAAATGGACACAAAATCGTAAAATAAAGCTGCAAGAGATAGCAGATATCATGAAGATATCGAAAGGAAGTTTTTACACTATTTTGCATGAATATTTGGGAATGCGTAAATTGCTATCGAAATGGGTAGCGCGTTTGCTCATAGCGGATCAAAAACAACAACTATTGATGATTCTGAGCCGATGAGAGCCGTCCAAATCGCCCAAAAATACAACCATCGGAAGACAAGGTTATAGCTTCTGTATCTGGGAATGCGCATGGGATATTGTTAATCGGTTGTCTCGAGAAATATAGTGTTGTTGGTGCGTTTAAAAAACGAAATCGCCAAAAAGCTCCAAATGAACAAAAAAACGCTGTTTCACCAAAATAATGCTTCTTGCCACAAATAGTTGACAACGACGTTGGAAATTGCATGAATTGTTCCACTGCATTCTCCAGATCTGGCCCTTAGCGATTATTTCCTGTTGTGAGACTTCAAAAAGATGCTCGCTGGAAAGGAATTTCCAATTTCCATTATAAAAAAAGTGTAGAAATGTTAGAAAAGCGTTGGAATGATTTTATTGATCTTCAAGGAGAGTATATGTCGAAATTTGCAAAAAAAAATATGTTTTATTTGTCACAACGTGAACTTATTGACCTATGTGAGCTGTCTCTTCTATGACTTATTTATTATCGTCAGCGTTTCTGAAATATTCAGGTTTCTTTTGTGAGTTCTGGTCTTTTTGTTCAGTTTTTGTTTCCTTGCCGAGCAACATGATCTATCCAGCTCCACTTTCAGCTGTCTTACAAATGATATCCATCATCAATTTCTTCATTTTCGTTAAATGGCTAATTTCGAACATAATTCGTTCATTACATATTTTCATTGCTCTTAATTTATTTGCTCAATGAACGGTAAATGTCGTGGTTTCGTAACTTCGTCCATTTTTAATCAGTTTAGTAAGATACATCTATTGAAAACTTTGATTTCATGTTTGGTTTGGATCCGATAGAACTTTATAAGTTGGTCTCCTATGAATAGTTAGGTGTAACAGGTGTACCGGTTAATAATTCTTAATATTTTAAGAGATGGCGCTGGAAACACGGGTCTGTTCACAGTCTAATCTCTAATGTCATATTATTACTACAACAGTAGCGTTCAAAACGCCATTTAAGTTTAAACGATTTGGAGTTAGCATCGTATTTTTTCATGTAGTAAATATGTCGAGTTTCGAGCCAAATAAAGAGCCTTTACGGCACCTACTGGTTTTCTTGTTTAATCAAAAGAAAAACGCGAGTGAAAACCCAAGTACATGACAGCTTAATAACTTACGGCAACAATGTCCCAACGCAAGACGCTTATGGGCGTTGGTTTAGATGATTCAAAAGTGGTGATTTCGACTTGAAGGAACGCCCGGGCCAATCGAAGAAAATTGAAGATGCCGAATTGCAAGCATTGTTGTTAAAAGAAGACGATATGCAAACCCAACGACAAATGGCAGACAGGTTGAATGTTGGTCGGCGAACCATTTGTGATCGCCTGCTTGCCATGCTAAATATCCTTTTACTTCATTAGCACGAAAGAAAGGCTTTTTTGCATCCGATTGTGACTGGAGACGAAAAAGGGATGTTTTTCGAGAACCCAAAACGCAGAAAATCATGGGTTAAGCCAGGACAACCATCAACATCGACCACAAAACCAAATCGCTTTGGAAAGAAGACAATGCTGTGCATTTGATGGTATCAGAATTGTGTCGTGTAGCATGAGCTTTTGGCACGAAGTGAAACAGTTAATACCATTCGCTGCCGTCAACAAATGGTTAATTAGACCCATGAATTGATCGAAAAGTGACCAGAATGGGTTACAAGATACGGAAAAGAGATTTTACAGCACGACATCAAGACACCATTTCTGAATTTGGCTGAGACCTCTTGCCCTACCTGCCGTACACACCAGACTTGGCCCCTAACCAAACTAAATCATTTTTACCTTTCTCCCAAATTAAATGTATTAAAAAAAATTAAGAATTATTAACCGTCACACCTCGTATCATTTATTAGTCCATTTTTCTCACCTTACACTGTATTGGTACAGATATGTTGCATAATAAATAAAATGTTATTATTAAATGGTATATTAAAATAATATCATATCGTAATACTCTTAAAAAGTCGAAGATATTTGACAATAGAACGCCACAATGAGAAATGTATTAAAATATGTATAATTAAAAGCACCTTTAAGAGTCAGCGCCGAAAAGTTTACAAAGTTTTTAATCATCATTTGTCTGTAAGAAGGGGGCAACTCCAACTGAAAGTCATCATTTTCCATAAAGCTGGTGGAAAAATTGCCCAAATTTAGTCCCAACCTAACTTCCATTTGGAGGTGATTTAAAGCTCCATGGTCCCATTGTTCCCCAAATTGCTTTCGGATCTAGTTAATTTATGCTCCATGGTGACAACTATATTTCTTCAAAACTGGGGTGGTAGGTCGATCCCCCTAGCCAAATTCATCTTGCTTATTTATCGTTCATTTGTACGAGTGGGTTGTACGAAATTAAAAGTTATATTTACGAGAGTGTTCTGAAATGTTTCGACATCAACACGAGGTCAAATGTTGTTTTTCTGAATTGATATACCTTAACTTATTTGTACGAATGAAGCATATATAGAATTGTATTAATTCATATAGTATTTAAGAGTTATTACAGTTAAGAATAATTTCTCTAATAAATTATGATTTTTTTCACGTGGAAAATCTTCCATAGATATGAGAATCTGACGCTACAGAGTCAAGAGAATATGGTGGGTGAGGAAGTATTTCCCAATCTAATTCTTTGTTTTTTCTTGGATGATTCATGCACTAACAGGTCTTGAATTCTTATGCTGTCGAAAAACAAACGAAATGAAAAAGTTTTAATTGGTCGTATTGGAATCAAAGCCATGTTTCCAAGCTGAGCGCAATAATATTCAACAATGATTCTTTTGCAGGCATGAAGGTAGTTGTCCTGGCGTTAGCTATTTTTTTTCTTATGTGGATTGATGAATAAAATCCAATTTTTATCTCCAGTAATAGTTAATTACAAAAACAATCTCCGTTAACCTGGATGAAATTGCACTGCAGATGGTTATACGTTGAACTTTACCTTCAACTGAAAGTTGATACGGCAACCACATCGACCAATTGATCTGTCGATCAAGATTCGAAACTGTCTATAAAGAGAGCAAAAACTTGAAAATGCCGAGTGAGATTTTGACGAAACGTCGTCAAAAATTTGAAAATTCATGAAACGAACTAATTCACACCGGGAAGAATATTTCCGGAATATTTATACATACATTTTAAATAGTAAGGTATATTTGTGTATTTCTATTGCTTCTAAAATGTTTATTTTTTAATTTGTTATCTCAAGAAATTTATGTCCGGTGTCTCTGAAATGGTTCGCAAAATTATTATTTTGTTTCTTTAGAAGGTACGCAGATTGGTATTCTTTAAATCTGGTTTGAAAACTTCGGCCTGTTTATCCTATACAGTAGCTACTGCACTCTACTGCACTCTACTGCACACTACTGCACTCGTTGCTTGTTACCTTAATACATAAATAAGAGGCTTGCTATTTATGTGTCCGGAATAACAAATATTTATCATTGAAAATGGTTTTATTGTTTTTCAAAATTTTCTCCGCGATGGTCGAATTTTTATAGCAGTTTTTCCATTCCAACTGAGATATCTCCAAACATGTATTTTGAACGCATCAACTGCTTCTTCTGGCGTCAAAGATCGTTGACCACGTAGTTTATTATTCACGGACGGAAACAAAAATAAATTATTGGGGGCCAGATCACGACTATTCGGCAGATGGCCCATCAATTCGATGTTTGGACAGGTTAAATATTGAGTTGCTCGATTCAATGTGTGAGAACTCACATTGTCATGGTGAAAATTGATTCTGCGTCGCTTGTTTTAAGACTTCTGGCAAACAAATGGTTGTGTACCATTTGAAACTGACCGTTCTACGGTTCTCTAGTGGCAATGCAGTCATATACCCATTTTTAAAAACAAACAGGCGATCATTTGTTTCGAAGTACTTCTTGGGCGAACAACTTTTGTTGGGTCTGCCTCATTTTGAATGACACATACAGTCAACTGCTGTTGATATATAGATGTTATACACGACTTTTGATGCACGATGATTGTATTTTTTATGCATTTCTTTGAACCAATCGACAAGAGCCTTTTTTTTCGTGATTGTCAAATTAAGCGGAATCCAACGCGCACAAATATTTTTCACGATTAAATATTCATGTAAAATATTGTTTGTACTTGTCATACTAATACCCAGGGATGCCTCAATCTCACTGTATGCCACATGACGATCTTACTTTATCACTTCGAGCACAGCTTCGATGTTTTCTGTCACAACACCGATTTTGGACGACCTTCTTTAAATTCGTCCGTAAGAGAATTACGGCGACAATTGAATTCACTAAACTAGAGATATACAGTGGCTTTGGATGGTGGAAAATGGAAATGATGGAAAAATTTCATGAGTTAATTCCACTTTTTTGACTGAGATGATATTTTCAAATTACTAAATAACACAAATAGCGTCCTTATGATAATACATTCTGAGTACGTATACAGTCAATAATGTCAAACTTGATGATGTATATGTCATATGACGCCTAGCAACACCATTGTTGACAATTCCCGATTAATAACAACCCTGGTATAACATAAATATCAAAAATGAAATAAAATAACAAAATACAAAATTTATTTTATTATAGCAATCTAATTGAATCATCTCCCTATGATACTAATATGGTTTGGTCGATACACCGAACGATACACGCGTCAAAATGTTAAATAAAGTTATTTAGTGTGTAGTGGTAAATCTGCTCGAGTTTATTATTTATAATACTTACAATTTAGTAACTGTTGAAAAATAGTAGAGTTTTTTAGTCAACAAAGTACCTTTTTAACCTTTAAATAAATATTTAAATAAAACTTTAAAACTGGGCAACAAATTTTAATGATGTCTTAATTTAAAATGGATTTAGATTTTTATCATTTTTGTCTGGCAAAGAAAAAGATAAACTTGAAGAAGACGCAGATTGTACCGGTAAAAAAATCTCAAAAATGGTCGAACTCCGAGGTGGGTGCTCCCAAGTGGTCGTAAATAGTAAACTGTCAAAAAAACAATAGGACGTAAATATTTTTCTGACGGTAATTTTATGCTAAAGTCGGTTACTGAATTGTTTAAGAATGGTCAGAGGTGTAACTTATGGTTCCACAAATAAATAAAAAGGGACAATTTTCGATTTTAAAGTGTCTGGTTATTCTCAGGTTCGGCGTTTTTGATGATCGTGGGTTTACAGATGCAATTACAGCGTACGTTTTCGGGATTTCCTTGTATGTCTGTTGAATTAATAAAATTGAGCTAAAAATATGTTAAGAAATAATTCAAAATTTACCAAGTGTGGCGGTTGATAATACAGGTCGACATGATTTTTGTAACATTGATGAGAATGCTCTTTTTGTGTTTCATTTAGGTAGTTATTAAAACATCTTTTCACAGAAATGGCCTAGCATGTCCTATTTTCAAAAACCTAATTCTCTTTTATATCATGGGATAATTGAAATTATTTGTACCTGATTTTGTACTGGATAATGTACATACTGGATACCGTACGGGGGGGGGGGGTATTTCTACAGTATTCTACGAACTTTTAAGGGCAGTTTTATTATTTTCTGTAGTTTAGTTTGTTTCTGTTTCATTTACAGTACAGTCAAATATTTAAGTCGATTTTATATAAAATGGCAAGTTCTAGTCGTCGATTTTGCAAAAATCCAGCGGCTAAATTTTGTTTAGAGGGACAAAAGTTGGGCTTGTCATGTTTGCTGTGCGAGTTGTCACATAAATTTAGTGTAGTGGATGCATTGGAAAGAACATGCAGACGGCAAGAAAAATTCTATGCCGTTTGCTGTGGTGAAGAGAACCTACTGGCCATGTAAGTGATTGCTACTTTAAGTTTATTGGACCTGAAATAAGAAAGCGTGTAGGTGATTTCCGTTTTCAAGAAAAATTAAATGAAAAGACATTAGCGACTTGGAAATGTTTTGTAAGGGTAGTGAAAGGATTTCTGGACAATATGAAAACCTCATTGATGAAATTTTGAAAGCCTATGAAATACTAGACTATCGCATGTCTTTAAAAATACACTTTTTACACTGCCAAGGAGAAGAAGCCAACAGTGTTGCCAGATAGAACTCAACTCTCATTACTTTATTTACACACCTCGTAATTCTTGAGAAATTAATAAACTGTATCAGCTAGACCCATAACATTTCATAAAATGCCATCAATCACGCTACCTCTTTTTCGGACAAAAAGTTTCCTTAAAACATGTATCCAAAATCTAACGATTTCCACAGAAAAAATAATTTTAATTTTCTTCACAAATGCATCGCTTCATCGTCTTATTTGTTTCGATCCATTGAAATCCATTTTTTTTGTGGTCTTAAGGTATTATTTCAAAATAAAATGGAATATTTTAGTAATGCGCTTTTTATTTTCGAATTTATGATTACAAAATACTTCATATACACCTATTTTCATCAATATAACATCAAAAAAACTCAAATTTGTTGACCTGTGTAATTCTAAAAAAAAACACATTTAATTTGGGAGAAAGTCTTATGGTTAAAGGTGTTGAAATGGTTTATTCAAAGTATGCGCCATCATTAGCTGCACATTTTTCCCATCTCTCTGGCAGTTGGATCTCCTCTAAGAAAAACAGTACATCTTTTTAGTTGATCCAGTCATCAAGTAATTTTTCGATATGTCTGTAATTATTGAATGGTTAATGGAAAGTGATTGTCGGAGAGAGAAGTGTAATAAGTAGGGCGGATGGGGTAAGAGTTCTCAGCCATGTGCAGAAATAGTGTCTCTTGCCACTTTCGCTGGGTGTGATGGGGCGTAGTCGTGCTGTAAAATCACTTTTCCGTATGTTGTAGTCCATTCTTGTAGATCTTCAATGAATTTATGGTTCAATTTGATCATTTGTTGACGGTGGCGAACGGTATTTGTACAGTTTCACCTGGTTTCAGAAGCTCATGGTACACCACACACTTCTGATCCCACCAAATGCTCAACATTATCCTCTTTCCAAAACGATTCGGTCTTGCTGATCTTCGGTTGTTCTGGGTCAACCCATGGTTTTCTGCTTTTTGTTTTTTGCCGAGGAAGCAAAACTTCGAACACCGTCTTTCGCTTTTCCATCTGTCTGTTGCTACGGATGCAGACGATCACAAATGGTTCGATTCTGTCGTAGCAACAAAATGACATAGAAGAGATTAGACTCTGAACCAATCTTCGTTTCCAGCACTGTCTTAAAAAAAATAAGAATTATTAACCGGCACACCTGGTATATATATTTAAAAATAAATATTTCTAAATTCTATCGATTTTTATTATATTTACCCGTAAAAATATGCTGTCGATACTTAAAGAACTTTTTCGGCAGACTTTGTTTTTAAAAACTTTATTTCGAAAATGGTTTACAAAATAGGTTTTTTAAACTCAACAGCTTAACTAAGAATTGACAATATTAAATTTGGAGGTAATATTTATACTTAAAAATACGTTTAGGTTGCGTTTCTCACGGGACCATCTGGTGGCGTGATGACTCCCAAGGTGATGCTGACATCGTGGTTCTCATGCGAACGAAATATGTAACTCTACTCTTGAGGTGATGCTGACATCGAGGTTCTCATGTGAGCGGAGTACGTAACTCCTCCCTCCTTAAGATTCGAAAACAACGGTACGTTTTTCCGAATCCACTTTACTCTGGGGGTGGCTTTTCTTGGACCTTCTTCTGACAGCTTGCCAATAGGAATACAACTTTTCCCTTTGCATCATCACTACAAGTATGGTTAGGACAATGCAAATACCTAAAACAATATAATTTGTGGTTTGTCGATGATTAGTGTTATCGAGGTTTATCGGCTTCAATTGATTTGCCATATTCTTCAGATGGTATATTTCGTCAATATTGATTTTGGTAATGTTCGAGGTAATCGAAGTTTTCGTTCCATCTAACTTTGACCATTTTATTTCGGGTAGGATAATTGGTTTTCCTCTCTGAATCTTTAAGTCATTTAGAAATTTCTTTTCCTTAATTTGAACTTCGCAATCTTCTGGGATTTTAATTAGTGAAGATTTCGATATTTCGAAATATTGATCGGTGTTGCATTTGGCAATCATTGTTTCTGGTTTGGTGGGTAAGATTAAAACTAGTTCTCTGGTAATCTGCTCTGTCACTGGTTCCTCAATATTAATTTCGATTGTCGGACAATTTCCAGTTTGATGTCCTGCTATTAGACTGTTCACACATTGGTCATCGGGTAGGAATTCTTCCATGCAGAAATGTATTTTCTCGATAATTGGACATGAATTAGCAATAAATTGTCTTCTCATAGGGGTTTGTGCCAAATAAGGGTATTTTGGTATAAAGATGGTTCGATTTTGGATAATTGGGTAGATGTGATAGAAGGTAAGGGTTTCAGGCCTCAGTATCGGTACATGTATGGCAAATATTACTTTGCTTTCTAAAAATTCTACTTGAATTCCAAAAAATTGATAGTATGACAATAAATTTTTGAATGTTGGAATTTCCGAATTGTTATAGATATTCTTTAAATAGTTTAACATATTTTTTAATTCTAAACTTGACAGTATGCTGCTATGTAGAGCGTTTACTTTGGCAAACATAATAGCGTCTTCCAAGTTATCAAGAAACATTATTAGATTTTGACAATCTAAATTTAATTGCGTTGTAATTCCTTGGAAACTTAGATAATCTTGTATGTTATTGATAGTTTGTTGAACTGGTGAGAGTAATGTATATAAACTTGATTGCAGTGACTCTTGATTTTTACTTAGAGTTGCCACAGTTTCGTTGTAATTATCGATTAGATTTTTTGATAATGAAATCTGTAATTTTAATTCGTCAACTATGGTTTTCTGATTGGACTCTAAAATTGCTATTGCTTCATCATATCGTTTACCGTCATCTGAATCTAGGGTTCCGAATAACCATTTATTAATCTTTCCAATTCCATCAATAAAACCTCGTTTATTTCTAATGTGAGGGTGTAAATTTTCGATTTTATTTGTTGCAATTTCTATTAAGTATTCGGTTCTGAGGAGTAGGTTTTGCGCTAGTGCATGATAAGAGATATTATTCGATGCATTTACTGGTAATAAACTTTCCTTGAGTTTAAGAAAATAAGCCTTAATATTACTTAGTTTATCGATTAAATGTCTTAAATCTACGTAATGAATAAATGTATGTCTATTATAAATAAGTCTGGAATTTCCCAGTTGGATAGGTAATATGGGGTTCTCCAGCGTGGTGATTTGAATGTCAGACCCGTTTGTCAGGTGGATCTGCAGGACCAGGTATAACAGGATCGTCGCTGTTTCCTGCTTCATCCTGAAAAGATTTTCCTCCATTAGGTTTAGGTTTTCTGAGGGTACTTTTATGATATGAAGTTTTGTCTGTTATTATTTTGGTATCAGTTTCATCAATTATTGGTACCTTTTTAAATTTTGGTTTGTCTTTGCTTCTATATTTCGTTTTCACGTAGGCGATCTTTTGATCTTGAAAGTCAGGAGGTTCTTGTCTAGTTTCGTTTATTTTCAATATTACATTTTGTTTGGTTTCTTCATTTATTCTCTTTACTTTCTCATATAGCTTGTTCGATGTTTCTTTATGTGATTGTACATAGCTAGATATGATAGCGTTGTCGTTTAGATCAAAAGGGTTTATAGTATTTACGTGTCCTGTTGTTATTTCGAAGGGCGTAAGTTTGGTCACGCTTTGTATTGAATTATTATAACCCATTACAGCTCTTCTCATCAACTGCTGTATTGTCATGTCTTTGTTTTCTTCTCGTAAACAACGAAAACTTTCAATTATGGTCGAATGAAAACGTTCAACGGGTGAGTTCGAATTACTGTTTTTCGCGGTTGTATAGTGTAGTTCAATTCTATACAATTTACAGAAATCTTCGAGGTCTTTATTTTTGAATTCTGTTCCTTGATCTGCGGTTATTTTTAATGGAAGACCGTGATGTGTTACGAATGTATACAAATTTTCTACTACTTCGGTACCTGTAATACTACGGAGTGGGTAGGCTTGTCCATATCTTGAGAATGAATCTAAAATTGTTACAAAGGCGTCGTAATTTATTCTAAAAGTATCCACGTGTATGTGCTCGAAAGGTCTTGATGCTGTAGGTGTTAAATTAAATTTAATTACGGGTGGATTTCGATCATATTTGTTTCTTTGGCATATCTCGCAATTATTAATGAAATTTTCAATATCATCTGACATCTTTGGCCAATAAAATCTTGTACTGAATGCTGCTTTCATTTCATTCATACCTCTGTGGCATGTTTTGGTGGTGTGGTGTAGAGTAAGTTTTTCCTGTTGCTCATCTCTTGTTCGTATATCTTCTAAGAACGTTGAGCATTGTAATATCTTGTAAGATGAGTTTTTAAAAAGGTTTTGCAAAGTGATTGCAAACTGACGTGCGCATTCTTGGTTATTAAAGTATATAGCGTATAATTGTTTCGGTTTTACATATTCTTTAAGGAATGTGACTATACTGAATGTTGGATCTCTACTTGAAATAGTTAAGTAAAATCTGCTGTTTTCGAACACTCGTTCTTGTCTTAGTTGAAATTTGGTTATATCTCCACTTGTGACAATTATTTGATTTTTATACATGTTTATGGCTCTTTCAGTTATTGGCATTCCGCAAATGGGATCTTCAGCTGAAGAGTGTACTGTTTCAACTCCTTCTTTATTATTCTCATGAATAGTTGGTGGTTTAATTTGAATGTCCGAAATAATATTTATTTTCGGTGGAATAACTTCATCAATTGTAACTTGATCTACGTTTGGTAATTCGCTAGGTGTTAATAGAAATTCTTTTATTATATCATCAGCGTCGCCTGCATTATTACAAACTGATTCGGTTTCTGCTGCATTGACTTCTGCTACATTCCTGGATAGAGCATCAGCTGCTTGGTTGTTTTTCCCTTTTTTATATCTAATTTCGTATTCAAATTCTGCTAATTTTAGTCGCCATCGTACTAAACGAGAATTTGGTTCTTTTAGCGACATTAACCATTGTAAAGGTTTGTGATCGGTGTATATCACAAATTTTGCGCCATATAAATAGGGTCTGTAATATTTACAACTCCACACAATAGCCAATAATTCTTTTTCTGTTGTTGAATAATTGATTTCGGCGGGGTTTAGAGTTCTGGATGCATAGCAAATTGGGTGACCATCTTGAGATAAAATTCCCGAAATTGCATAATTCGATGCATCCGTAGTCAGTTCGAAGGTTTTAGAGAAATCCGGGTATGCTAAGACTGGTTCTGAAATTAATAGATTCTTACAGGTGTTAAAACATTCTACGAATTCTTGTGTGTGTTCGACTTTATTTCCTTTCTTTAAACATAGAGTCATCGGTTTAGTGATTTTGGCAAAATTCTTAATAAACCTACGGTAATAGCCTAACAAGCCTAAAAATGCTTTGATTTCCTTTTGCGTTCTTGGAATGGGATATTTTTGTATAGCAACTATTTTCTTTTTATTAGGTCGGACTCCTTCAGGTGTCACAATATGACCTAGAAATTCAACTTCCTTTCGTAGAAATTCGCACTTGTCAATTTGTATTTTTAAATTAGCTTCTCGCAATTTCTTAAAGATGAGTTTAAGGTTCTGAATATGTTCCGTTAAGCCTGTGCTCACTACTATTATGTCGTCCATAAATACCATACAAATCTTGTCCTGTAGCTCTTTTAAGACTTCGTCCATTATTCTTTGGAACGTAGATGGAGCATTTTTCAGACCGAATGGCATCCTTAAAAATTCATAATGTCCATTTTCAACTGTGAACGCCGTTTTTTCTATGGAGTCTTTTTCTACCTCAATCTGGTGAAAACCAGACGCTAGGTCCAATGTTGAAAAGTACTGGGCTCGTCCTAATTTGTCCAATATATCGGTTATATTTGGAATAGGGTAGCGGTCCGAAATTGTCTTTTCATTGATTTTTCTATAATCAACTACTACTCTCCATTTTTGTCTTTCCGAAGCGTCCATCTTCTTAGGGACGATCCATATCGGTGATGACCATGGACTGGATGATGGTCGTATTATTCCCTTTTCTAACATTTCGCTGATTTGTTTGCACACTTCATTCTTGTGAATGTATGGGTATCTGTATGTCTTTGTGTACACTGGTATATTATCTGTGGTTTTTATTTCGTGTTTAATTTTCGATGTAAATGTTAATTTGTCTCCTGGTTGGTAAAATATATCTTCAAATTCTCTGCACAATGCCGTAATTGCTTTTCCTTCTTCTTGGTTCATATGTTCGGTGCGTATTAGATGATTTAACTGTGCCTTTTTGCTTGGTATTTGTTGAGAACATTTATGATTTACTTGTTCGAAAGTCATACATTCGAATTCTTGCGGTTTAAATAATTGACAAGGAAATGGTTCAGTGAGAGTCAATGTTATATAGTTATTTGTTGGGTTATGAATTTCGATTATAGCATAACCATCGTGAGCATAAGAGAGAATGGATGGAAAGTTCAATTCATCTATTTTTTCGCTGTTGGTGATGATTTCTCCTTCTCGTATATTAACTGGAATTTTCTTTAAAGTTTTTTCTTTGGGATTTATGGTAATAGAAAAATTTGTTTCGGAAGGTCTTCGGTATTTAAAAGGAATTTCGATTTGTTGTCCAATTAGTTTTTTATTTAAAAGATCTATATTCAATCCCATATTAATTAAATCTGTTAGACCGATTACTCCATCAAAATAGTCGTGAAAATCAAAAAGAATAAAATCTATCTCATAATCTAGTTTAAATTCTGAAAATGCTGGAATTTTTGCCTGAAATTGTGTGTTTTCACTACCTATTGCTGTTTTGATGATGTTATTCGCTCGATAGATACAGTTTGGATAACATTTTTCTGCGACAGTTGGTCTTAAAATTGATCTTGAGCTCCCGGTATCTATTAAGAGTTTAATTTTAGGATAGCCAATTTCGATATATGGTAAAGCGTTATTAGAGGAAATGTTTATTTCCGTCAAGGTTGGCCTTCGTTCTGGGCTTGTTCCGTAAAATTTCCAATTTCTTTAAGGTTTTCATTCTCTGAAAATTCTTCGTTTTTTTGTTGTTCATCTTCACCATAGTTATTCACATGATAATCAAGGTGAGTTTCTTCATTCGGTTCGTAGTACGAGTAATCTTGATAATCTTCAACCGGATATCCTTCACACTCGTTGTTGTGAAGTTCTTCGAAAGTAAAATTCGGTTTTTGATTGGGGTATGTGTTTTGGAAATGGTTGAATTGATTACGGATTGGCTGTCTGCTAAATCCGTTACTGTTTCGTACACTAATCGACATGGGTGTTGGTTTACTCATTTGACTAGGTGGAATATTCTTGGGTTTAAACACATTTTTTGGAGGTCCAAAAACTTCCCGGTTTGTAAAGAATTTTTGAGGTGCGAATTGTCTGGGCTGCACATTTATTGGTTGTGATGGCCATTGAAATGGTTTTGCCATTGTCGAATATTGTTGTTGATTAAAATTTGGGTTTCGGTTAAAAGCATTCTGATTAAATTGATTTTGATTGAAAGGGTTTTGATTAGAATAATTTTGATTGTTTGAGAATTTTGGATAATTTGAAAAATTTGTTGGTTTCGGTGCAAATTGATTATTACTGTATTTTTCAGTTGCGTTTAGGTTCCCATATAATTTTTCGAAATTTTCAAATTCAACGACATAAGCCATTGCATCTTCCAATGTGTCGAGTTTTTTCAAATGCATGTTATTTTTCAGGGTTCCCGTACAACCTGCTATGAATGTATTTAACGCCGTTTTCTCATAGTAAGTAATGTGGCAAATTTTCTGTTGTTCACTCAAATTTAAATCGTTACTAATTCTCTGAGCAACATTACTTCGAAGAAGTTGAAGTCTGGTTCCGAAACTTATTAAGTGTTCACCTTTGAATGGTCTGGCTCGTGTTAATTCTTGGACTAAATTGTCCGTATTGCGTCTATCAGAAAAACATTGTTGTAACGCGGCTTTCAGAGCGTCCCAATTTGTCAGCTCTGTTCTATTCCCAACCATTACTTCTGCTTTCTCGATTAATTTTTCCTGAATACAATCGAAAATGTGGGCATCTAATTCCTCACTTTGTAATTGCCTATATATATTTACGAGTTTATCGCATTTGGTAACAAATTTATTTAAAACGTTACTGTCACCATTAAAAGGTTTAATATTTTCTAATCTAGATTTGAATAAATCCCAGTCAATGGGGGTTTGTTTACTTTGTTTCTGCATTTTAGAATCGTTATCGTTAAATGCTAATGCTAATGATGCTATTAAATCGTCAATTTCTGTCATATATTTTTGTTCCTCTTTCTTAACCTAATTTCTAACCCTAATGTGTTCAATACACTGGTTTTTTGTGTGAAATACACTTCCCTAACTATTCCAACTGAGTACCTTAATCAGAGGGTCAGGAGGGTAAAAGGAATTGGCACTAACCTTTGTTGATCTGCTTCTTCCTTCCCGAATTCTCGGCTGTGCTGCTGTCTGCTTCTGGTTCTGTTGATTGCACTGCTGGATTGGCTCCAACTGTTGTGTCTCTTGGTGTCGTCCTCAATTGGCTCGTTCGTGAAACACTTGTGCAATCCTACCGACTGCGCCACTTAAAGAACTTTTTCGGCAGACTTTGTTTTTAAAAACTTTATTTCGAAAATGGTTTACAAAATAGGTTTTTTAAACTCAACAGCTTAACTAAGAATTGACAATATTAAATTTGGAGGTAATATTTATACTTAAAAATACGTTTAGGTTGCGTTTCTCACGGGACCATCTGGTGGCGTGATGACTCCCAAGGTGATGCTGACATCGTGGTTCTCATGCGAACGAAATATGTAACTCTACTCTTGAGGTGATGCTGACATCGAGGTTCTCATGTGAGCGGAGTACGTAACTCGATTCGTTCATATCTTGGGAATTTTTTTTTTGTTGCAAAAAACTTAATCTTTTTACTTCGATAGCTGTAGTATTACGCATCGCAGTTTTAAATTTGCTTTCAGTATACATGCATGTTATTTTAGGTAATGTTTGGTTAAAAATAAGCTATTTCTTTGAATTTTTTTTTGGCAAAAGTGCTCAAGTAATTACAAAACGTTAACTAAGTATATGTATGTGTGGAAAATCGATAAATGGCGTCTTTTCTAAGGTAGGATTTTTTCTTGGGATATCGTTCACTAATACAGCTTTGTTCAAAATTCAATTCAAATATGTATTTGAAAAAGGCACTGTGTGCCGAAATAGTTATAATATACACATATGTCCAAAAGTTTCAAATGAATATTCAAACATTTCACTTTTATTGGTATTAAGATTTTCTTTTACTCGTTTACGTAATCATCATTTTATTACAAGTCTTACTAGTACCAAATACAACTCGAGAACAAATGAGCGATGTGGGTAAAATTGATTTATTATTGTGGAGTCAAAAAATTTCAGTGTACCAATTATTTTCAAAAATAATTTAAAAATATGAACTTTCAATAAAACTAATAAGCAGTACTAATAAGCATGGGCCTCTATGCATGCTTGTAAGCGATTTGGCATGCTGTCAATTAAATGATCAATTTGGGCTTGTGGAATTCTCTCCCATTCTTCACGAGCAGCATCTTTTAATTCTCACAGGATAAAAGGAGGATGTTTAATTTCAGTGTTTTCAGCATGTCCCAAGCATGTTCAGTTATATTCATGTCAGGGGATTTTGCTGGTCACCCTAACTTGGTTATTCCCACCTCTTCAAGAAAATTTAGTACTGCTGCTGTTCGATAAGGAGGTGCGTTGTCATCCATGACAACAAATCCGTCGCCCACTGCGTCTCGACAGACACACAACAGGATTTAAAACTTCCTCGATGTAGGCAGCACCAGTGACTCTTCTCTCCAGGACTAGTAGAGGTATCCATGTATCCCTCATAATACCACCCCAAAACATCACGCTCGCACCTTCAAATGGGATACGTGGTTGAACTGTTTCTAGTCAGGCTTGTCGACCAAGAGCTCTCCAAACTAATGTTTAATGTGAATCAGAAATCAAGCCAATTTTTGTCACATCGGAAAACATCACGTTATTCCAATTAGGTCTATGATCCACTATTTCTCGAGCCCATTGCAATCTTGAATTTTTTTGTTGAAGGGTAGCTGTCAGTTCGAATCTGCAAGTCCCAATATAATTTAATGTGTTGATTTTATAGAACAGGTTTGGGAGCGTATTGATGATATGGTGTGAATATTGTTAGTAATCCATGTTTCAGACATAGAAGTTGGTGAATAACTTTACCCATGGAATCATGTCTTGATAGGTAGCTGGTGGGAGCCAGATAGGTGCAACCCGATATTAAATGTATCGATTCCTCGTCTTTATCACAGTATCTGCATTTGGAGGTTGGTATGTTTTGTTTCATAATGACTCTAACATAATTTCTCGTGGGTACAACCTGATCCTATATTGCCATTATAAATCCTTCTGTTTCTTCAAAGAGATATCCTGAGGTTAGATAGGTACTTGTAGCCTTGGAGTCAACTTGTTCTTGATTGTTTAGAGTAGCATAGTGCCGTCCATGTAAGGCTTTGTTGCGCCACTTGGTTTTCATTATTTCAAATGCACTTTCTGGTTCCGGTTGCTGTGGCTCGGCCAGCCGAAGAGGAGTGTACTTTTTATCCAATACTACAGCTGCTCGATGTATGGGTGAGTGTTTTCTATAAAAATGGTTCTTTAGGCTTTGAGATTCCCTTTCGTAAATCGCTTCCAAACAACCCAGCCCTCTACCGCCTTCCTCTCTTCGTAGATAAAGCCGCTCAATTATAGCATTGGGATGATGCATTCTGGCTCTTGTAAATGCGCTTCGAATTTTTCTGTCTAATCTCTGCTGGTCTGTCTTTGATCATTTGAATGTTCCAAATGTGTATGTGATAGATGGGATAGCCCAAGTGTTAATAGCTATAATTTTGTTTTTTCCTGAGAGGTGTGTATTGAGTACTGCATTTACTCTTTTTAATAATTCTATTTCAGCTTTTTCTTTATTGTCATTTTGTTTGATGTCTAGGCCCTGGGTAATGCCTAGGTATTTATAGTGGCCTTCTGGTTCTAATGTTTTCAGTTCTGTTCCATCAGACAAAGTCAAATTTTTGGTGGAAATTAGTCCAGTATTCCGTCATTTTTTCTTTTGTCGGGATTTTTTTTTAACTACCCATACGCGTCCTTGCCTAAGTTTTTGTAAAAGATTCTTTAAGACTGCGCAAACATTTTGTTTTCTTGATACCTTTTAATTCTTTTGTGATATCGGTGTAGCCTGTTACCCAGAGCCTTTATTTTTTGTTTAAGCTTTTCGAGATGCGTAAGAAATTGCTGTCTACAATCTGGATATGCTTTAATTTTTGCTCGCTTTCTATATAAAGAAGCTTTCTTTTTTACTTTTGTGCTTGGTTATGTCTCATGAAGATAAACATACAATATTCCTATTTCTTTGCGGTACCGGTCTATATTGTTTTAGAGCCGGGTTTCCCATGGGGGCTTTATAGATTTTATTTCCTTGGGCTGTTTCACACATATTTCGCTAACTGCTAGACTCACGCAGTGTATTGAGTGGCAGAGTTCGTTTAGATCTTGAGCATTGTTCAGTTCGACGACCAACTCAACATTTAGCTTTTTTACAATTCCTATATATATAATTTAATAGGGAATAAGTTCCCAATTCAATTAAGAAATATACACATGTTTAACAATTTTCTTCGCATCGGGCGGTAAATGTTTTCTTTTAAATATAGCTCTACCGGAGGGACAATGATCATTATCTTACCAAGAACGTCACATTTTTAGAACGTTTGTATTAACAAAAAATACGGTCGAAATTATAGAACTGCACTGTTTAAGACAAAAATGCGAACTAAAATATTTCGAAAGTACTAAACCTGGTATAAAAGTAATTTTATCTTTTTACCTGTTATTTTATTAGACCAGGCCCTGTTTACGCTTCTTGCAACTTTGCGAGGTTTCGTTACGGCAGGGGTGGGGTTGTTAGTAGTTTATTGCAGCCAATCGGTCAACGATATATCTTGAAACGCACTATAAGCCCACATTTAAATTCAACTGCCCAAAATTTCACGATGGCAAATGATAGTGCAGAGTTCCCGTAAAGAGTATCCGTCTCTGCTTTAATTTGGGTAGGCGTATTGTCTTTCAAATACAAGAATTTAATATTGGTCGGATATTCTCGTTTCTTTTCCATGGTTAAAGAACTAAGGCTAAAGACTGCTAAACAATCGAGCATCTAATGCGGCTGAAATTTTCAAAGTTATCTTTCAACAGATGCACAATTATATTTCCAAAATATTGTTGACGGATAACGCCATCCTCATGTTGAGGCTGGAAACTTTTCAGACTATCCTCGTATTCTTTTGGGCAAAACACTGACCATCCCCGGGGAATATTGAGGATGATATTCGCATTAAACTTTCACATTTGGCCAAAAAGAAACTGTTCTCTCGCTACAATAATGGTTTGCACACATTTCTCAGGTTGTTGCCGCAAAACTCCATGATCTACGCTTAACTGCTCTCATATGTTCGCTAGATTTATCTCCCAGTGATTACTTCCTCTTTCCCACAGAAGCAATGGCTTGCTGGATATAGATTAATTTTAAATCATGAGATCAAATCACATTATACTGAGAGTATATAAGGTTAGAACGTGGTTGTACGTGTATCGCATTGAAATGACTACGTTGAAAAATTAAAAAATCTCAAAAATTTTGCATTTTCGTTTTCATCTAGAACTTTTCAAACCCTCGTAGTACCTAAATAAATTAAATTATGGGAGGTTTAGAGGTTTAATGAGATCTATCAATTCTTGTTGATTTAAATGTTGCTGAGCTTTCTTCCAAGTCACTCTGGCTATCTCCATATGTTTAACATTCTATTTCGTCCGAAGGTAGTGTTTCTGTCTCATTGTCTTCAGGTGTAGGTGGGCTATTGAATGACGAAACGGATATTTGTTCAGAATGCTATATACTGTTGTGGCCAATAAAATGAAAGTGGTTGAAAAAACTTTTTTTCAAGTTTTCTTTCAAGACCTTTGAACATTTTGTTTACACTGTCATCAATACACTGCAAATCAAAGCGTGTTGCAAGCCTTGTTATTTCGACGCGTGTAAGTGTGTTTATTCTTTTTACCGTGTCAAAAATACGATTTTGGTACATAACGTGTCATATCGACACGTGTAATGTGTAATATTGACGGAGATATGTGTTAGTAACAAAACACATTTGGTAGCATAGCAAGAGAATAACACGCTTATCACAAATACCTAGGTAGATGTGTTAAAACAACTCTTGTAATATTATTGTACATTAAGTGTAATTTAATTTGTAGGGCTTCGAATGCATATGAAAGCATTTAAATAGAAAAATGTAAGAAAATCTTGAACCGACATAAAGGACCTATCCCGTTCAGTCAACTTTTTCAATTATTAATGTAAGGCTTAGGAAACTTCGCAGTTCATGATTTTTAGACGCTTCGTTAGGTAGAGTTTTTCATATAAATAGAACATAGTTTAGTTTTAGAATTAGATTAAATCATCTCCTGATGATGATAACATGGTTAGCGAAACGTGCATCGAGCAGTTCAAAAAAAGTGATTTGGTGTTTAGTGGTAAATCTCTTCAAGTTTAGTGAAAACATTCAATTAAGATATTTGCATTCCAGGAGAATAACGAACAAAACAAAAAAATTATCCTATATCGTCAGTTATGATCGAGAGTGTATACAAAAATTACGATTTTTAGTGTTTGTCCGGATTTTCCGACTTTCCTTTGTAATTGTCTCGATTTTTTTTTGAAAACTTTTCCAAGACCATAACGAATGAAACAAATAAAGAGTTCAGAGAAAAAAGCACTTTCAGTTTTTCCAAAATTTTCCAATTATCCGGGCAACTTTTCCAATTTTTCTTCCTCTAAAAACCTTATTAGGACTATTACGAAGCTTAAACAAAATAATTAGCAACATCGGTCCAGTCGTTCTCAAGTGATGATCTTAACATTTCATTTTTATCATGGGAAATAAATTAGAAAAGAAAACTTGGTTTTTAAAAGTTTTTTCTACCACTCTTATTTTATTAGCAACCACTGTACGTCGATCATATGATTAAATTACACCAAAAACTTAAAGATATACACTCACCCAAAACTAAACTATGAAATCTCGATATAGACGCCAGAGTTATTGGTATGTGGAGATTAGAATTTACTTTCGATGGAAATATATCTGAGAATAGATTCATTTGATTCAAATTTTTTTTAAAAATATTGTCATTATTTGATCAAATTCGTCCATTATAAATGCTAAATTTTATCGTACTATATGTCGAAAACCGCAACTTACTACACAAAAATAATTACTACACAAAAATATCGAAAGTCAGTTTTTGTTTCTGCAAAACCGCTACACATTTTTTTGTTAGACTGTATAATTGGTCTAAATCAACACGAAATTTTTTCATTTAGGATTATCCTAATTACCAGTAACAATTTTTTTTTTCGATGCTATTTTGGTCTTTTTCATTATTACTTTTTTTCTTTTCGCCAGACGATAATGATGAAAATTTAAATCGATTTCTAATTAAGAGATCGTTAAAATTTGTTGCACAAAATCGGAAAGTTTTAAAACGTCCCAAAAAAATTACGGGATTTATTTTAACTTTGAAAAGTTAAAAGGTTACTTTATTAATAAATAAAGAGAAGATTATTAAGTATTTTTCAACAGTTAAAAAAACGTTAACAAACAAGTAGGGGCCTTCAAAGATTTGGACGTTAGTTGATTGCCAACACAATAATATTATTAATAAATACAACACACATGTTTACAAATTTATTCTGTGGATAGTCAAACAGAATGAGTTGAAATACGAATTGAATGGAAAAAAAATGCGGAATGACAACATGTTTTGGAATAATGAAATTGAAGATAATATGTATACTTTCGTAGCGGAAGAAAGGAAGTCAAAGAGCTCAATTAATTACATAGTTTATTCAAAGAACCTTGAAGACTATGTCATGATATCAGAATAGAAGGGCAACCAGAATTATCAATGTAAAGGTGAGCAAAATTTAGAGACATCTTAAAAGGGAAACAACAAAAAGTTTGTGTAATCAACTAGTGTGGAACACTAGCTACATGGGTTGCTATTTATCTATCCGGAATAATAAATAAAAACAAATATTTATCATTGAAAATGATTTTATTATTTTTCAAAATATTCTCCGCAATGATCGATACACTTTTGCATACGTTTAAGCCAATTTTCATAACATTTTTTCCATTCCGATTGAGGTATCTCCAAAACATGCATTTTGAACGCATCAAAATTTTCTTCTAGCGTCGATAACCACGCAGTTTATTCTTAACGGACGGGAACAAAAAGAAATCATTGGGTACAAAATCAGGACTGTACGGCGGATGACCCATCACTTCGATGTTTTGACCGCTCAAATATTGAGTTGTTCCGTCCGGTGTGTGAGAGCTCACGTTGTCATGGTAAAGAATGATCCTGAGTCACTCGTTGTTTTTTTATTTCTTCAAAGCCTTCTGGCAAATAAATGGTTGTGTGTCATTCAGAATTGGTCATTCTACGATTATCTAGAGGCACTGAGTCACATGCCCATTTGCTCCAACAAAACAGATCATTTGCTTCGAAGTGCTTCTTGCGCGAACAACTTTTGTTAGGTTTGGCTCATATTGAAAGACCCATACAGTCGACTGCTGTTCGACTTTCGAGTACATACGCATAGATCCAAGATCCGTCACCTGTGTAGATGTTATACATGGATTTGACGCACCACGATTATATTTTTTAAACATTTCTTTGCACCAATCGACACGAGCCTTTTTGAGCGATTGTCAAATTATGCGATATCCGTCACGTACAAATCTTTTTCACGGTTAAATGTTCATGGAAAATCTTATGTATGCTTGTCCTACTAATGCTCAAGGATGCCTCAATCTCACGGCAAGTCACATGATGATCTTGCTTTATCAGTTATCGCACAGTATTGCTGTTGGACGACCTTCTTTAAATTCGTCCATGAGCGAATGTCGGCCAACATTGAATACACTAAACCTGAGATATATAGGTTTTATCGATGCACTGCTGTGAAGATAATCCACATCGAAAGTCGTAGTAAATCATCGCATGAAAATTTAGTTAAGTTAATTCCACTTTTTGACTGAGATGAAATTTTCAAGTAACTAAACAACACAAATAGTGTCGGTATGACAAAACGTTCACGTATACAGTCAATAATGTCGAACTTTGCGATGTATGTATCAAATGGCTCCTGATATCCGAATGCATAGATAGCAACCTTCGTACCAAAGGACCAGATGGTGCAAAGAAGAAGTAAGGGTGAAGGTAAAAAAAAGAATCAACCAAAAATATCTCATAGTCAATAGCGAACGGGATAAATGGAGCATAACAGCCTAACAGTAGCAAAAAACTGCCAAGAAGGCAAAAATAATCATGGGGATGTTTTGGAAAGGAAGTACAGGAAACACTCATAGAGCTTTACTTTACTTTTTAAATATCAAATCACATTTTTAAACGTTTCTGGCTTTAAGCCTTCATCAGTTCGATTCGAGTTGAACGTTCGAAAGCAAATTAGGGAATGGCCAAGGATATGACCGGTCTCCGGAGAGGCTTGATGACGTTTGATAGGGAAAATTTTTTGAATCCAGCATGGAGAAAAATTTCTCTTTTATTGAATGTTTTTAACACTATTCACAAGTCTACTATGCAACTTTTCATGTATACTTGGCACCTAGGTGGGGCATGGACGGGTCACGAACGGTTTCACGCAGTAGTACTCTTGCATACTACAGGATATCGTAAGCTGCATTTGACTACATTGTATATGGTTCATATAGAGCCCGACTGATGACGGCTTAAGGCCAGAAACAGGCCTCGAGAGGCCTCTTTATATGACAACCATATCTACTGAAGCGAGTAAATATTATGAACCGTGATGTTAACTAAGCGTTACATTATTAATAACATAGTAAATGTCCTTTTTCACTGTTTTTTTTAATTGTTATATTTGAATATTTTCATATGAAAGCATTCATTAGATGTAGTTGTCATATAAATAGAACAATATTTTTACAATCAGGTTGAATCAGCTCCTGATGATACTAACATGGTTGGCGAAACGCGCGTCGAGAAGTTTAAAAAAGTGATTTGGTGTTCAGTGGTAAATCCCTTCGAGTTTAGTATTTCACACTAAAGGTTCCACTAGAAGAATTGAATTACAGCAAAGTTATATAACAAATAATAGAAATTTCTGATTTAGAACAAGAGAAATATAGAAAGGAGACAATAAAATTGATTTGGCCACATGAATAGAGTGATCACGAGACTGACAAAAGGAGAATTTAAACTGTAAGATTAACAAAAAGAATTTTAAAAACAAAAATGATACAAAAAACATGGTTTCAACAAATAGATACGGAAGAGAAATGACGTGAAACTTTGGAGATTGGGACAATAACATTAAATAAAAAAATGGAAGATACAAGTGGATGAGGAATTAGAAAATTAACACAAATCTGAAATCCGAAGGATTAAAAGGATGGGAGAGGGAAAAGCAGAAATACTAATATTTAATATCTTCACTTACTTATACTTACTTACTTAATACTTACTAAATTTGGCCCAAATCTATTTTTCGCCTCTAGTGATAATCCGATGCAAATAAGTATTTCTTTCATGCCGAGAAAGCAAAACTTCGCACAATCTTTTTCGCTTTTCTATCTGTCTGTCTTGCTTTAGCTGATGTGGTCACCCATTCTCCTGCTTTCTGGATCTTTCCCATGGCATGCAAACGATCACAAATGGTTCGACGACCAATATTTAATCTCTGTTATTTGTTGTTGAATTTGCATATCGTCTTCTTCCAACAATGCTAGCAATTCGGTATCTTCAAATGTTTTCAGTTGACCTGGCAAGTGGAAATCACCATTTTTAAATCGTCTTAACCACAAGGTTCTTGCGTTGGGACATTGTCACCGTAAATTTCCACAAGTATACGACGGCTTTCACTCGGATTTTTCTGTTGATTGAACAAGAAAAGAAATTGACTCGAAACTAGACATGTTTACCACACGACAAAATATGTCGCTAGCTCGAAATCGTTTTAACTTCAATGGCGTTTTGAAAGGTACTATCGTTAGCAACGAAATGACGTAAGAGATTAGACTGCGAACCGACATTTGTTTCCAGCGCCATCTCTTAAAAAAATTAAGAAACATTAACCGTCACACCTGGTACGTCTTAAACACTTTCCTTCTTTTTGAATTTTGAACAATTTTATATCATTCAAAATAATCTAATTCGATCAAACTAAACTGAAACAAAAAAATATCGCCATACTTAAGCTATTTAAATATCCTAGTTTCTTATACTTTTTAATTTGACCAGGATTGGTTCATTACTACTCCTCTCGAACTTTTAATCTTTACTACGAAATCGTCTATGTTCTATTGACATCAAAGAAAAATACAACCACTAAGCATGAACGAAGTTCAATACCGGACCGAAAGTGGAAGTTGTCGAAAAGTAAACGAACCCCCAGAGATAGTTCGTTAGGGGGATACTTATGGTACAATTTTTTTTCTCTTTTGTTTACCGAAAGCAAACAAAAAAAAGAATCTTTAACGCCATTCCTCCAGACAAATTAAAAGGTTTTTGTGGTGTCACTCGCCTTTTTGGCCGATTGATTTTCTAGTTTTGTTTTTGTTACGGTTTGTCGAGAACAGTTTCTCGCCTAATTAACCGGATTTTAGGTTGGATACTTTACAACACCACAAGGGAGTCCTTTATTTCGTTTTGGTTGAGGTTTATACCAAATTAATTGAAGTTAATTTCTCGCGTCATGTATTGTTACGTAGGTCACCGTAAAAGATTTGCTTTAAATATGAAAAAATATACATTTTATAGAGGGTCGCTATTATGTGGAATCGGTCAAATATCTCGAGAACGTTTTGAGATTTCTTAATGAAATTTTGTACACAATCAGGAATAGTTTGCCACTTTTTGGGTATATTTACATTTTTTTTTCTTGTCGCATATTTGAAACCCAAGGCTAACTTGATTTTTTTTAAAGACAACAGTACTTGAATTTAGTATTGTTAGAAAGAGCATTTTTTGTGTATTTGGTGCAACAATTAGCTTTAAATCATAATATGTGTAGACGCTCAGTCCAAAAAAATAATAAAAAAAGATGTTTATCCTTACAAAATACAATTACTACAAGAATTAAGTGAAGATGATTTTAATAGAAAAAGTTCAGTTAGAAGAGCGTTAAGGTCGTTAAGAGAGAGTAAGGTAGAAGAGAAAAAGTTACGATGGAAAAAATATCCACGGAAACCTTACCATTGTCTACTACATCAATTAAAACATTCAATGAATTTGCTGTCAGAGACACCATTCCTGCATTTGGCTGGGATCTCTTGCCCCACCCCCCGTACTTACCAGACTTGGTCCCTTGCGATTACCCCATGTTTTCATCGATGTCCCATATGAAACACTTCACCGATTACGTAAATGTTAAAAAATTATACACGGTTACACCTCAAAATATACACGGGTTTTCTACGAGGGCATTATTTACAAATTGCCAGAGAGCTGAATAAATTAAAAGATCGAATATATATATATATATATATATATATATATATATATATATATATATATATATATATATATATATATATATATATATATATATATATATATATATATATATGCACGGTTTCTCGACCGTGCAATTTATAGTTTTTTTCTTGGGGAAATTGGTTGTTTTCGGGCTTGCGGTCAGCACTAAAACAAGTGTTTAATCGTCTCAATATTTCGTCATTGTTTTGATGACTTCATCAGGAGACTCTAAAATTATTTTTTTCCTTTTATTATTTAATAAACAATGAAATAGTATAGAACACCAACATGTTAAAATATAAATTCACATAACAATAAATATATAAACTTACAATTAATGACTATGGTTTAAAACGTGTGTATCTAAATAACGTTCTTGAACGATACGGGCCCAACCAGGAATTAACAATCTTTTTTAAACACTAAGGTATTTCAACCTACAACCATCGAGGTTGAAAAGACTGGAGCACTTTCAACACGAACATCCATTGTTTGGTGTTATTTGAGAATATGGCACTAAATACTGCTAAGACCACTCGTATCTGATTTAAAATTCATCGTGGTCTTATTTTGTCTTATATGACACATCTCCAAAAACAGTCTTTTTTTGTAGTTATTCATCTGTTGTATGACTTTTACATTGTCGAAATCCATATTATGTCCAGTATTGAGGAAATGGTCAACCACAGCACATCTGTTGTTGTGATTACGGCTCTTGTGCAATGTCATTCTCTGTTTAAGCCACTGACTGGTCTGTCCTATATAAGACTGTTCGCAATCTTTGCAGATCAGTTTATAAATTACATTTGATTGTAGACCGATTGGAATGGTAGCTTTGATTTTGGTGAACAGATTCGCGATCGTTAGTTGATTGTATTGACTGATTTTTATGTGAGGAAAATCCTTGAATACTTTTGTCACCCCTTGGGATAGACCATTCACTTTTGGGATTTTTTTGTAAACTAATTCTGGCCCGTTGTCTTCTAAAGGGCCGTCATAGAATTGTGTGCTGTATATCAATCGTTTCAATATATTTTTCGGGTAACCATTGTTCAGAAACAATTCGTATAGAATTTTTAAATTTTTTTGTAACAGAGTGCTATGGCTGATCCGTGTGATCCTGTTTTTCATTTGGACAATTGTGTTATATTTTTGGCTTCTGGAGTGATTTGAATGGTAGTTGATGAATCTACCTGCCGCAGTGGGTTTCTGGTACCAATCCAAGATTATCTTGTTGTTATGTAATCTTATTACCTTGGTGTCCAGAAAAGGTACCGAATTGTCCATCTCTTTTTCTAATGTGAACTGAATGTCTTTATGTATCTTATTGAACGTGTTCAACGTTATTTCTATATGTTCATTGGGGACTGCACAAATTACATCGTCGACATATTTGTAAATGAGAGAGAGAATTTTCAAGTTTAGGTCGCATCGATATCAAGATCATTTAGCGACCAGATTTGTAAATGAATGGAAATTGAAATGATAACTTTCCAATTGCTTGTTGAAACACGTGATCCATTGTAATAGTTGCCAATATTGGACTGATTGATACCAACAAAAGAAAGGTACGCCAATGGGCTCTCCAATTGTTGATTGGATTCCTGGTTGGGCCCGTATCGTTCAAGAACGTTATTTAGATACACACGTTTTAAACCATAGTCATTAATTGTAAGTTTATATATTTATTGTTATGTGAATTTATATTTTAACATGTTGGTGTTCTATACTATTTCATTGTTTATTAAATAATAAAAGGAAAAAAATAATTTTAGAGTCTCCTGATGAAGTCATCAAAACAATGACGAAATATTGAGACGATTAAACACTTGTTTTAGTGCTGACCGCAAGCCCGAAAACAACCAATTTCCCCAAGGAAAAAAAAAAAATATATATATATATATATATATATATATATATATATATATATATATATATATATATATATATATATATATATATAATTATTATTATTATTATTATTAACGTATGGACACTGGTGGACCACGCGAAGTACAGTTAGAGGCGTTTGTTGTTGTTAGCCTTCCTTTGCACCCATACTGATATTCCAGTCTTCCTACTTCCAGTTGTTCCAGTCTTCCTACATTTTTCTCTCTGACCAACCTCCCAAACGTTAACCTTGTGTCTGAAACAGCCTCTATAATCAGCCTTTTTTTCTCATATCACTATGTATATCTGTGTATTGTTTGATTTCTTTGTTTTCTCGAAGTCGGTATGTTGTACTATTTATTCGTTTGGAGCCTAAGATTTTTCTTATGATTTTTCGTTCCTTAATTTTAATCTCCTCGATGCCTCTCATTCTATTCAAAATGAGCGTTTCTGGCCCATATAGACATTCTGGCTTAATAACTGTGTTATCAGTTTTGTGTTTTTAGACATGCATTTTTTGTTGTAAATATTTTGTGTAAGTCTCAATGCAGTTTTCATTTTTTGACATCTACCCATTATTGGCCGCTTTTTCCAACCCGTTTTCCATAATTATTTCACCCAAATATTTAAATTGATAGACTCGTCTAATGTTACCATATTTTGTTTTTAGAAATGGTGTTCTTAGTCTGTTGCAGGTCATGTATTGTGTATTTTCAAAGGATATGTGAAGTCCTACCTTTTCTGCTGGTTCTTTTAGGATTTCAATCTGTTTTTGTGCCGTTAATCATCAGCAAACGCCAGACAACCAATTTTAAAGTTGGTTCTCCCCAGTTTAATGGACTGGTCAATATTCAGGGTCGATTTTTTTTTACGCCATTCCTGTATTACTTTTTCTAGAACACAGTTAAATAAGACTGGCATCCATCTCTTTGTCTCACTCCAGTTTTAATTTCGAAGGGCTCTGAAATGTCACCCATGAATTTAACTTTTGACCTTGTGTTAGTTAGTGTGGCTTTAATAATTGCCAATATTTTCAGATCTAATCCTTGTTCTTTCCAGATTTGGCATTAAGATTCACGGTTAATGGAATCATATGCTTTTTTGAAATCCACGAATATACAGATAAGATTTTCATTGTACAGTTTTTGATGTCTTAGGATCAACTTTAGATTGGCATCTGTTCAGGGCAGGATCAGCCTGGTCGAAAACCTATTATTAGTATGTATATATATATATACAAGTATGGCAAAAAAAAAATACTATTTCGAAAATAGGCTTTCAAGTAATAAAACTTCTAATCGAGAAGATCCTCGTTTAATTCGCGGAGTGTTTAAAATCGTTTTTCGACTTTCGACTGTTGCCAAACGGAAATTACAGTTACCAACTAGTACTAGAATTATTAAGAGACGTTTGCAACAATTTTGCTATAATGTAAGAACTGCAAGGAAACTTCCTTATTTAAATATAAACACTTAAAACAACGTAAGGAGTTTGCACGAAATAATTTTGATAAAGAACATTGGAAAAATGTCCTTTTTTTCAGCAAAAGTAAAATAAATTTATTTGGTGCTCGGCATCGAGTGAATGAACATTTGAATCCAAAAAATAATATTGGTTACGTCAAACATGGTGATGGCAATATTAAAATTTGAGGTTCATTTTCATATACAAATCTTACAGAATATTATGTAGCCTCATACCGAAGAACATATGTTATTACGGTCCAGCACGACAATGATCTCAAACACACCACTAAAAATGTAAAAACTTGGTTGGATACCCACAATATTGTTTGTTGACCTTGGTCATCTGAGTCACCGGACATGAATCCTATCGAAAATTTGAAAGGCGCGTGTAACTTTAAGAAAAACATCAATACGAAAGAACTATGGGAGAACTGTTCAAGAAATCTTGTATTTCATTCCGGTTGAAGTTTGCTGTAATTTTATAGATTCCATGCTTAGACGATATGCCACGATTTTGGTTAAACGATAAAGGTTACCAACAAAATACTATTAAGATGTTTTTGACTATTTGTTGAAGAACTGAACTATAAAAACAGAGCATTCTGAAGAATAGAGCATTGTAAAAAAATAGAGCTTCTCACTCTCTCAACTGAACATTTTCTAGACTACGATACGTGCCAGGATAACCAAATTGGTTTTCTCTTCATAACTGATTATATGATACGATTCATCCCATCGGAGTATTATGTTACGATCAGAGATCACCCCATCATGCACAAGCTTCTACTACGGAGGAAAAAGGTCTTAAACATTAACAACGCACTGGTTATTTCTAAAAAAAAATCTGCTAGATGGGAAAAACACGATTCTCCACGTAACTGGCTACTAAAATTAAACCGTCTAAACTACGCACAGGACATATGTCGCTCTTTCCAACTAGTATCGTTCTTTCTGCGCCACCCTGTATATCAATTATAATTCATACACATATTCTCATTAAGATTAAATAATTTCATAATCAGTTTACAGAAATAAACCCCGAAAAATGCATGACCTTAAACGCAACATTCAGGTCAGCATTGAAAATATTCCACGCAATATGTGTGAAATATTCATCGAATATTTGGTCTGCATAAGACATTCCACCTGACAAAACCGAGGGGGACATTTGAACTACATTATTTTCAAAATATAATGCTCTTATTTGTTCTTCAAGTTAAAATAAAAATTACCAGATTATCAGTAATATTTATTATACTGCCTCATTTTAAAAATCTGACTCTTGTTTATTTAGTTTCTACCCCCTCAGTCAGATGCGACGAATAATCGAAATATTTTTTAGCAATTATAGGTTGTTTGTTGATTATAATATGTTTAGCGCGAATGTATTTGTTATTGCCTGATTACATTTAATTAATTTCTCTTTTGTTTCAGGTAAATAATTTGATCTTGATTAATTGTAACAACAAATGGACAAACAAATATTTCAGTGGTAAGTTTCATTAAAATGTTTTAATTATATTAAAGTGAAAATGACTGGAATTATTGTAGATTCGGTGGTAATTGATGTATAAATGAAAGTATATACAGGGTATAATGTAGTGAATAATATTATTTAAAATAGCTTAATGTTAATATTGTAGCTTAAAATAGCTTTATTCCATTGAAATTTCGTGGTCAATTTCTTATTTTAGTGTAAATATTTTTTATTTATATTATCGTTAAAGAATAATTCAAAATTAAATTCAGAAGACGATTTTATAAAATAGTTAATTTGAAAAACTTTTTCTCAATAAGTTATAACTTTTGCCTTTGCGACTTATAAAATTTTAGACATTTTTCACAATTTCTTTCATATACATTGTCACGTAGTGTCAAATAGAATGTCCCAACTAATTTCTTTCAACATTTTCAACAAAGCTTACAACGTTTCGCCAATATATATTATCATTATTATCAATATATAATTTAGCATTCTCTTCAAGTGTTTATTTTTTTCTTTTTTGTGGGTTTTCCGCCACGATCTAAAACTCAAAGAATACAATAATTAAAAAATATAATATTGAAATAAAAATTGTCAATGTAAGTATCATTGACATATACAAAAATATATTTACTTCCTATCTTTTCAGTATATATTGAAATTAATATAATTTATTGTTTAGATTCATTTTGAAAACGGGAGACCTCCCGAAACAATGACATTCAAAAGTTTGTATTTATTTTAGGAAATGTTCCTATATATTTTTTAAATTTTTGTTCGATTGGCAAATTTATTACAAAAAAATCAATGAGAAATCTGTCTCTGTTTTGTTTTTATTTTTTACCCAGTAATTTTTTATTTACATAAGTAGAGATACTTTTAATATTTTTTGAGTTTTAAATCGTGACGAAAAACAACAAAAACAAACAAAAAGTAGGATGTACGTCAATGAGTTTATCAAGTACAAAAATTTTTTTGTTCGATCTCGATCACTTGGAATGGCTGTTTTATCTAATAAGTGGATTTCATCGGTCGCATTTGTTTACATAGATTGAGTGACGTTTGGCTGTTTGATGTGTCTTAAATAGTGAGTGAAGTCCTCTATCATGATGTATACTAACGCCGAGATGACTGACATGCACTTCATGTATGGACTTGCTGGTGGTAATGCATTACAAGCTAGGCGATGGTACAATGACCGAAAAATCTTCGAAAACATTCATCGACGTCTTCGTGAAACAGGCACATTGAAACGAACTGAAAGGTCAGGAAGATCACTGACTGTAAGAACGGTACAATTGGAACAGAATGTGCTGGACATGATAACGGAAAAGCCTGGTAGTTCTACGCGAAAAATTGCAAATACTTTGAATGTGAGTCACTGGGCAGTTTCGAAAATTCTTAAGGACAATTTGTTGTATCCATACCACATTCAACGCGTTCAGGCATTACTACCTGTTGATTTTCCTCCACGTATTGCATTATGTCAATGAATATTGCAAACTTTACATCGCATCCCTCTATTCCTGACACAAATTCTTTTCACCGATGAAGCCACTAGGGCAAGAAACGCAATAAAGAATTTTCATAATAACCATGTGTGGGCAGATGAAAATCCGCATGAGGTATGCGAAGATAGTTTTCAACATCAGTTCTCGTTGAATGTTTGGGTTGGAATTGTAGGTGACTATCTAATTGGACCGGTATTTCTATCACAAAGACTTACTGGCGAGGTATATCGCAACTTTTTGGAAGCAACGCTGCCTGAGTTTCTGGAAGATGTACCACATGTGAGCCACATGCATGGCCTGCTCAATCCCCGGACTTAAACACCCTGGATTATTTCTTCCGGGGATATCTGAAGTCATTAGTTTACGCTACTCCATTGAGGAATTTCGATGATTTGCGAAATCGGATAATTGCTGGGTGTAACTCAATTAGAAACGACCCTGGTGTGTTTGAAAGAGTTCGGCAGTCAATGACGAGAAGATTGAATGCTTGTATCAAGGCTGGAGGAAGTCATTTCGAACATTTATTGTAGATTGAGCAACTTTACATGTAATTTTTGATAATAAAATGTTGCTAATGTCGTAAATTTTGTTCACCCTGTATCTTCAAAACAAAGGGGTTTTTCAAAAATTATCATACAACAAAATACTCTTAGAATAAGTTAAGGAATAACCCCTTTAATTTTTGCCGCATGTTTATATATATATATATATATATATATATATATATATATATATATATATATATATATATATATATATATGAACACGCCACAATCATTCAAACAATATTCTCTTGTGTGTTCTTCGAAGACCTTAACTCAAAATGTTATATCTAATATTTTTACTTGTGGTAGATAATGATGCTAAATCATTCCAGGTGTCGATCCGTTTGTTCTGTGAAGAATCACGACCTTTCGCCAAAATCTTAGTGGGCGTTTTCTACTGTTCCGCTTCGAGTGAAGAGTCCAAATGGACTATCAAACTGTATATTTTTGGTCCAAACATATATTTGGTTTGGTGCATCCGAACTTAAAATTCAAATAAATCAACAACCAAATCAGATGCTTTGAAACAAGAAACAAGAATAACATTCATTGGCTTACTTACCTGGTATAGAGATTACCATGATCAAGTAACTAATATTCATTGGTATTATTATCTGAAAACAATTTCGGACAAATGTCCGCTTAGGCTTCTTTCGATAAAGCGCATTCTGTTAGTTCAATATTCTCTCCTGGTCTTATTTTCGCAATTGTCCAAATTATGTTGACTTCTAAGGCGTCAATAGTTACTGGTATATCGGTATATATTAAAGATTTGTTATAACCCCGAAGAAAGTAACCTAAAGCCGATAAATCACATGACCCTGGTGACCAATTAACATGTGCAGGCATGTGATGGCACAGTGTGCAGGTCGCGTACCCAACTGTTAGAGATTGTCAGAAAATTTTATTCCCAGTTATATGAAGATCAGAACCAATCAAAGACAACAGTACCCACGGAAGAACAAATGCCAGATATCCTAGTGGAGGAAGTAACAAATGCTATAGAATCGATGAAAAAAAGCAAGGCTCCAGGAAAAGACAGTGTAACTGTCGAAATGCTAAAAGCTGGTGGTCGGACGTTACATAAAACACTGGCAAAATTATACTCGAAATGCCTCAAAGAACAAAAAGTACCTGACTTATAGAAAAATGCAGAAGTGATCCTTTTACATAAAAAAGGAGCACAGGAAGATTTAAAGAACTACCGTCCAATAAGTCTCCTATCAGTAATGTACAAAGTTTTCACTAAAATAATTTCTAAAAGAATATTAAAAAAACTGAATGACGCACAACCAAGAGAACAAGCAGGATTCAGAAGTGGATTCAGTACAATGGATCACATCCAGGTTGTGCAGAAGGTCATAAAAGGCACAACGAATACACCATGCCACTGTGCTTGGCTTTTATCGACTACGAAAAAGCATTTGATTTCATCTCAAAGCATGCGATAATGGATGCACTGCTTAGCCAAGGTGTAGAGAGAGCCTATGTAAACCTATTAGAATCGATATATGATGGAGCTACAGCCACAATTCACCTTGATGATCTTGAAGTGGGAATTAATGTAGAATGAGGTGTACGGCAGAGTGTCGCAATATCGCCTATTCTTTTCTCGGCTGGCCTTGAAGAAGTATTCTGTAAACTGGATTGGGAACATGGTGGTGTAAAGATCAATGGTGCAAACTTACACCATCTTAGATTTGCAGATAATATTATTCTCATTTCACAAGATCCAGAGGAGCTGCAAAGACGCATACAAGAACTACAAAGGGCTGGCGAACCATTTGGCTTGAAAATAAACCTGAAAAAGAGTCAGGTTATGTTCAATAACTTCGCTCAGGACAGAAAAATTTTAGTTTTAGGAAGGGATTTAGAGATTGTAGACAGCTTTATATATCTTGGGCAGAGGACTTCAATGGAGGGGAATACCGCCCGGGAGGTGGAACGGCTTGTTAAATGTGACTGGCAGGCATTTGGTAGGCTCAACATAGTATTTAAGAGCCAACTTCCACTTTGCCTGAAAAGAAAAGTCTTCGATCAGTGCGTCCTACCCGTTATGACAATCAATTCAAAATCTTCGGGTGGTACAGAGGGGAATGGAAAGATGTATGCATGGCATTACAAGACGAGACAGCAAGTCCTGTGCATGGATCAGGAAACAAACAAAAGTATGTGACATCATTGGAATAGTAAAGCAATTGAAATGGAGATGGGCAGGCCATATAGTGATGTAATGGGACAACAGATGGGCCAAAGCAATCATGGAGTTAATACCGCTTGATCGCAAACGTCCGCGAAGAAGACCGAAAGCACGATGGATTGGTAAAATCGTTAAGTATATTGGACCCGAGTGGCAGAGGAAAGCCCAGGACCGTGAAAGTTGGAAGCATGCTGAAGAGGCCTTCATTCTGCAGTGGATCGATACGGGCTGATGATGATGATGATGATGATGATGATGATGATGATGATGATGATGATGATGATGATATATATATATATATATATATATATATATATATATATATATATATATATATATATATATATATATATATATTCACGTTGGCCCACAGAACACCTATTTGGATAATAAATTTCGACAGTTTGTAAGCGTTGCTCTTATGCTAAACGTTCCATGATGATTTACGAGACTACTGAATAATTTTGACGTTAGAGGTGCGCAAACTCAAGGTTCATTTGACAGTTATTAACTAACATGTATATATATATATATATATATATATATATATATATATATATATATATATATATATTCTGACAACAAAGTTCCGGGAATTGATCATTTGAAAAGCACTCTTAAAGTCATTGAATATCATATGTCATTTAGTTTATTTATAGTACCCGATTTTGTCACTGTTTTGCGATTTTTACAATGGATAAAAACTTTAAACGAAGAATTTATCTTCAATTTTGCATTACAAGTGAAATTTCGTGTGCCGAGTCACTGAAAATGCTGCAGAAAACTTACGGTGAATCGATTTTACCAAAAACACGTGCATATGATTGGTACAATGCATTCAAAAGCGATCGAGATGTGGTGGAAGATTTGTCTCGCTGTGGTCGGTCATCAACGTCTTCAACTGAAGTTAACATCGCTAAAATGAAGGAAATGGTGACTGAAAATCGTCATTTAAGTTTGAGAGAGATAGGCGCTCATCTTTATGTGTCTCACGAATCAATTCGTATCATTTTAAGCGATTGTTTGAACATGAAACGCTTTGCCGCTCGACTAGTGCCGAAAGGCCTGAATTTTCTTCAGAAACTCAACGCGTAAAGGCCGCTGAAGACATACTAGAACGAGTCAGTTCCAACCCTACATTCATAAAATGTATTTTAACTGTCAACCAAAGCAAACCAGTCGACACGCTTTGGAATGGCGTCTTCCAACTAAGCCGAAACCGAAAAAGCCACGTCAAAGTCGATCAAAAGTTAAGGTGATGTTGACTATTTTCTTTGATTATCATGTGTTGTGCACTTGGAATTCTTGCCAGAGTGTCAGACTGTAAATAAAGAATATTATCTGAACACTATGCGGTGTTTGAGAGAGCAAATTGGTCGGAAAAGGTCAGATTTGTGAAAAGAAAACTCTTGGATTTTGCTTCACGACAACGCACCATCTCACAAGGCTATCATTCTCAACAAATTTCTGACCAAAAAACTTAAAAAATACCATCGAACAACCACCGTATTCACCTGATATGGATCCGATCGATTTCGTTCTCTTTCGAAAACTCAAATTACCACTTCGAGGCACCCGTTTTCAGTCGATAGAAGACATAAAAGAGAATTCGCGGCGAGAACTGAAGTCGATTCCGGAAAATGCGTTTAAAAAATATTTTGACAATTGGATTATTCGTTGGCATAAGTTTGTTATTTCGGAAAGAGTCTACTTTGAAGGCGATGCATTTTGTGTTTTACTGACCAATTCCCGGTAGGTACTTTTTTGACAGAATGTAAATCTTAGTTTTTTTACGCTCTAATAATTGATGGACACAGTGAAGTGAAATTGAATGTGGTTCTATGCGCTAATGAATAGAACAGATTCCATCTTTCATTAAAGCAATTCAATAATAGCGTTACAGATATGTAAAATGAAATAAAATTTCACCGAGCGTCGACTACCACTGTTAAATTATTAAACCTTAGTTGTGATGTATATCCACATCCACCATATAGTGCTGATATAGCACCACTAGACTTTTTTTTCTGATAAAACTCCTTGGATAACATAAAATTATTTAAAAGATGGAAAGAAGGTAAATATGATTTACACTTTTTTCTCTATTTAACAATCTATCAACATCTGACGTGCATGTGCAGTTTGTTTCGGCAAATACATCATAATTGCATCATAATTGACAGCTTAAAGTTTTTATGGATGGGGTTTATTTAATAGAAATTAAAAAAAAAATACATTATTTAATTTGTCTCAAATAAAATACGAGGGTTGATCCAAAAGTAAGTTTCCCAAAGAGCTGCAGCAGCGTTGGAAGCTGCTAGGCGAAATTCGACAACACCGCTGTGCACGGCAGATCCCCCACTCCCTTTTCCGCCCGCGAGCGCTGCGCTACGCCGCTCAGTCTTGGCTCAGCAGCCGTTCGCGATGGAGCCTCTTATTGTTGATCCCGCCAGGTGCGAAATTCGATCGGTTATTCGGTTTTTGCATGCGACAGGAATTCCACCTGTGGAAATTCATCGAAAGTTGACACAAGTTTACGGCGACAAGTGTATGTCCGTTCAAATGGTCCGACATTGGTGCAGGGAATTTAGTGACGGACGGAAGGAGGTTCACGACGAAGAGCGGAGTGGAAGACCTGCAGTTTCGGAGTCGATTGTCGAGAAGATCGAACGCGAAATGCTTCAAAACCGGAGAATCACCATCCGTGAACTCGTTGATAGGATTCCTGGGAGTTCTTACGGTACAGTGGAAAGAATTTTGACTGAAAAGTTGGGGTATCACAAGTGTTGCGCTCGATGGGTACCGCGCATGCTGACAGCAGAACACAAGGAGAAACGCCTCGATTGTGCTCGACAGTTTCTTCAAAAGTGTCAAGACGATAAGGAAGAATTTTTGGACTCCATCGTGACCGGTGACGAAACGTGGGTTTTTCATTTCACCCCCGAAACCAAAGAAAAGTCTAAACAGTGGCGTCACTCAGGGTCACCAGTCACAAAGAAGTTCAAGCAAACTCCTTCTGCTGGCAAAATCATGGCCACTGTCTTTTGGGATCGCAAGGGGATACTGCTGATCGAGTTCCTGACACCCGGGACAACAATAAACTCGGACAGGTATTGTGAGACACTCACTAAACTCAGGCGTGCTATCCAGAACCGCAGGAGAGGACGCCTGACAACAGGTGTAACGCTGCTTCACGATAACGCCCGACCTCACACTTCCCGCAAAACCCAGGAACTTTTGGAGCAGTTTGGATGGACTGTCATGCCCCACCCACCTTACAGTCCGGACCTCGCGCCCAGCGACTATCACTTGTTCCCCAAGTTAAAAGAACACCTGAGTGGCAAACGCTTCCGGAACGACGAGGAAGTGAAACAAGAGGTGCAGCGCTTTCTTAAGGGTTTGGCGGCGGAGGTGTACGACATGGGCATACAAAAGTTGGAGCACCGTCTACAAAAATGTGTTGATCGAAATGGCGATTATGTCGAAAAATAGAGGAAAGTTTCATCTTTCCGACGATGTAAATTTTAATGAAAATAAACATAGTTGTCTATTTGAAAAAATGAAGGGAAACTTACTTTTGGATCGACCCTCGTACAAGTTGAAATACGCGAAAAAGTTTAATTTATCCTGATCAGAATATATAACAATTAGTAGTAATATATTATTATTATTATTCTGATATACTGATTTCATTTTTTCGTTATGAGCTTTTTTTCTTTCGTCAGACCAAGTTGTTTCAGTCTTCTTACATTTTTCTCTCTGGCCAACCTCCCAAACGTTAACCTTGTGTCTGAAACAGCCTCTATCCTGAATCTCACTTTGTGTAATATTTGCTGATCTTAGGTCCTCTTTAATTACAGCAGTCCATTTAATTATTTCTACTTTAGCTCTACTCCTATCTTCCATTTTTTGACATCTACCCTTATTGGCCGCTTTTTCCAACCCGTTTTCCATGATTATTTCACCCAAATATTTGAACTGAGAGACTCGTCTGATGTTACCATATTTTTTTTTTAGAAATGGTGTTCTTAGTCTGTTGCAGGTCATGTATTGTGTCTTTTCAAAGGAAATTCGGAGTCCTAACTTTTCTGCTGTTTCTTTTACGATTTCAATCTGTTTTTGTGCCGTTAATATATCTTGAGCCAAAATTGCTAGATCATCAGCAAACGTCAAACAATCAATTTTGATGTTGGTTCTCCCCAGTTTAATAGGCTGGTCAATATTCAGGACCGACTTTTTTCACGCCATTCCTGTATTATTTTTCTAGAACACAGTTAAATAAGAGTAGTGAGAGTCCATCTCCTTGTCTCACTCCAGTTTTAATTTCGAAGGGCTCTAAGATGTCACCCATGAATTTAACTTTTGACCTTGTGTTAGTTAGTGTGATTTTAATCATTGCCAACATTTTCAGATCTAGTCCTTGTTCTTTCAAGATTTGGAATAAAGATTCGCGGTCAATAGAATCATATGCTTTTTTAAAATCCACAAATGTATAGACGAGATTTTTATTGTACAGTTTTTGATGTCTTAGAATCAACTTTAAATCCAGGATCTGTTCAGGGCAGGATCTGCCCGGTCAAGAACCTGCTTGATATTCACCAATTTTAGGTTCTAACTGTCCCTGTGCTCTGTCTAGTAAACATTGAGATAGAACCTTGTAACAAACTGGGAGAAGAGATATCCCTGTGTAGTTGTTTACATTCGTTCTATCTCCTTATGTAGTCGATGGATTAGAGCATCTTTCCAATCTTCCGGAATCCGTTCGGTTCGTCAAACTTCCACTATATATATAACACTTTTTTATTTAAGATCATTTTAATCTTGTGGATTTGTATGGAAAAAAACCAAAATTTGTGATGGAATTTTTTATAGGAAAAAAGTGTTCTTTTCAGAAGAAGACAGATGATCAACTTTTTGGATATACGCAGGCGGTATAAGTTGTATAGGACACCGATTAACAGGAAGTTTTTCATTGGTTGCCAAGTTGATTCGGTTCGGCTAGATATACGGAGTTCATCGTTCAACTGGACACGTGCTCTTTGAAGAAGAGAAAAAATATTCATTCTGAGAATAGCATCGAATTCCTTTAAGGCTGTTAAAGTAAACTGCAAAGCTGAAGTGCAAACAAAGGTTGGAAATGTCCAAAGAGTATTAAAAAAAATCTTAAAGTATTATAAGAAAAAATTGAAATGGAAACAAGCATTAAACACTCGCCACAATTAACCCGATACATTTCGCTGAAAAAGTCATGCCATGGACAGAGACAATAATTTTTTTCCGACGAAAATGAATACAATTTGGATCAGCTTGATGGTTTTTCCTTTTATTTTCACGATTTTAGGAAGGAAAAAAAAATTATCTAGACGGCAAATAGGAAAAGGAAGAATCATGGTTTAGTCGAGTATTGGCTACAAAAAAAACGTAACTTTTTTAACTTTGAATATTATTGAAAATGCCTGGGAAAACGCCTATGAAATACTTTCAAGGCGGGTTTTTAGTGAATCAAGACAATATATAAACTTAGAAGATTTGAGAAGTGGTATTCAGACTTCATGGGGAGAAATTCCACAAGAATTAATGAAACTTAAAATAATTCTTGATTTAATAAAAGTTTTTATACGATTTTTACTGAACTATATTATTTTGACATGTTTCGCCAACACAGTTGGCTCTTCAGATGTTGAGTATAAACTGTGTTGGTGAAACATGTCAGAATAATATAATTCAGTGAAAATCATATAAAACTGTAGTTTTATTTTAAAGTAATTTATAATGGATTTTCATCAACTAAAAGTTGAAACCGTCAATTATTAATAAAAGGTGGTGGAAAGATCACAATTTGTTTGTGTTCTTCTTGTTAACTTTCCTCTTTCGTATAAAACGACGCATCCGAAATTCATTTCCAGAAAACATTTAAAATATGTTTTTTTTAAACGTCTTCAGTTCAACTTAAATTGAGAAAAAAAAATTTACTGCAATTTTCATATTAATATAATTTTGGTAAGTCTTAAAAATAATTGTTCAAGTTTGTCTAGATTTCTGACATTGAGTTTACTACTTAAATATAACTCACTAAACTCGAAGAGATTTACCACTAAACACCGAATCACTTTTTTAAACTTCTCGATGCACGTTTCGCTAACCATGTTTACATCATCAAGATATGATTTGACAAACATTTTAGAACAGTAGAAATCTCTGTCTTAATCTTATCTTATCTTCATTATTTCTCTATATCTTATAGAGAATCTCTTCTCTATAAGAAGAAAATACTAATCAGGCCTGTACTAACATATGGAAGTGAAGCATGGACCCTATCCAGAAATGACAAAAATTCTTTAAGTATATTTCACAGAAAAGTCTTGATATATCTATGCACCAATCTACGAAAACAACACATAGAGAAAGGAATATAACCATGAACATTACACGCTATTCAAAGTCTGAGATAGGGAGATCACCTCATATGAATGAATGATATTAACCAAATTAATAATACCTTTAATGATACGCCGGTAGACGTAAACGGAGAAGACTCAAGTTATGGTGGAAGGATACTCATAATATCGGAGTGAATAACTGGAAAGGAGCTGCCTGAGACAGGTATAGCTGGAGAAACAGGCTGGTGGAGGCCAGGACTCATACGGGGTTGTAGAGCTATAGCAAAAGATATTTGGAGATCTTAACATGACTATTGTCTATACAGTAATTTTTGATGTTACTACTACGCCACTATTGTTGTGTTAATGTCTTGTGTAGGAGGACACAATTCTATACTGAAATTTCAAGGAATTGAGCCATTATTATCCAATCATCATAGCTAGTCATGTTATCTGGTTGTTGTAGTAATATAGACGTTTTTGCGATATTATCTAACCACCAAAACCATCTGAATTGACAGCATTTGATTTTCTCAAGTCTATGTTTTAACATATCAACCACTATCAAACCACGCATCCTTCTATTGATAGTCCTATATATTCTGTTATGTCCTATATCCTATGTCCTATATCTTCTGTTATGTCCTATGTCCTATATCTTCTGTTATGTCCTATGTCCTATGTCCTCTCTGTTAAAAATAACGATTAATTAAGTCATTAAATTAGTTAAACTTTTCGAATAACAAATTTATAAAAATGCTTAATAACGCTTAATTTTGATTATCTCATCGCAGTAGAAACCGGTCCAACCGAATGACTTGATTGAAAATTAAAAGTGTGGACCTTAAATCGAATATTAATATTCAATTTTAAATACATACCATTATATCTAATGATAGATAATAACAATAGGGGCCGAGAGAGCGTTAAAAGATATTTATAAAGAGCGTGGTAGGTACCGGAGGTATCGGAAAATAAATAGGTAGTTCTTGTTTTAATACCGGTCCATCGGCTCACCAATTAGGACCACCCATGTTGGCCACCACCGAGGTTTATTCGTGATTTTCAATATTTACCTCTAATCAAACGGCGTGCGGTGAGCTTTATTCTTTCTTTTATATTGTTGTTCGGAAAATTTTTTGTACAAAGCAATAATATATATAAAATATTTCTTATTTAGTGATGTACTTTGAAGCGGCGTGACTTCATGGGTTTAAACCATCAGACCTCGTAAGACCTTGTAAATAGATTTGTAAATAGATTTGATGAAACTAGTGATTTATCCATTCTTATATTGGAACCTTCGGAATCAAACACTAAATTCGAAGAGATTTATCACTAAACACCAAATCACTTTTTTAAACTTCTTGAAACTGCAGTCTAGAATTTAGTCATCATATACAAGGCATTAATGCAACAATAATACCACAGAATTAATATAAAAAATTACTACATAGACAATAGTATTGTTAAGATCTCCGTACAGATCCTAGCCCCTTCAAATCTGTTTCTCCGGCTATTTCTGTCTCCTTTCCAATAATTCCCCTCGAATTTGTTTCTGTCTGTACTATCAAGGTGATGATTTCAATACTGTATTCCTTGCTTTCTCTATAATCTGTATAAAGTGCGTCTTACGAAAACGAAACTTTAAAAATACACACCAATATTTTATTTTTTTGGCAAAAATCATTATTTTTATTCAAAATAGTTTCCTTCGCGTCAGTATAACGTTTTGCAAGGTCATTTAGGTTGATAAAAGAATTTTTGAACTTGGTCAAAGATATATCATTCAGGATAGCGGTCGACGCCTTTTGAATGGCTTCAATATATCTGTTCTTTCATCGGCAAATGAAGTTTTTCGAAGAAGTAGTAGTGGCATGGGGTCAAATCAGGTGATGAGCGTCGAGCGATGAGACGGCGCATTATCGTGCAACAAGCGCCAGCTGCCTTGTTGACGGTATTGTAGCCGCAAAATAGAACACAGCATTTATCGTTTGACCAGGTGGAACAAACTCCTTGTGTGCAATTCCGTTCGAATCGTAGAAACAAATCAACATTGTTTTGATTTTTAACTTTTCAAGACGCTTTTCTTCGGATTTGACTCGCTCGTTTCCAGTCGGTACTTCTCATCTCATCCAGTCACACACCACATCTCATCACCAGTAACAAGTGAAGTTTTAGTCCTTTTTTGACCCTTTAATAAAGTCATTGCAATGTTGGATTCGGAGCAATTTTTGGTCGTCAGTCAATTTGAGTGGAACAAACCGTGCACAAATCTTTCAAAGTCTCAAATGATCGGTCAAAATGAGATAAATTGAATTCTTGGACATGTTCATTTTCGCAACGAAAATGTTTTTTTATAAATGCACGCACAAGTTCAATGCACGGAACTTTTCGGACCAGGATATTCGTAGCCCTTGATGTCCTCAGGACCTTCTTTGAATCGGTTAAACCACTCGTGGACTCTGCTACGAAATAAACAATCTCCACCATACACTTGTTTCATTAATTGAAACATTTCGGTTAATGTTTTTCCAAGTTTAAAACAAAACCTGATATTCGGTTTTTGTTAGGTGTTCATTTTTCGACCGATGGTATAAACACACTGACAGTTTAAGCGCGATAACTTGGCTTCTAATAATCCGAACATCATAAAATTTTGTCAGAACGTTCCGTCCCGTCAAAAGATGGCGCTAGTAAAAAAAGTTATTTTTAAAAATTCCTTTTTTTCGGTGAGATGCACCTTGTATAGTGAAGAGTTATGGACAATCAATTGTGGATTTGCCTAGGCAGAACCCACTGTGGCGGTACTTAGTATTCGCTTTGTGCTATGTATCAGTCTCTTATACAAAATATTTGATAATATTTTGTATGCAGAGTTGCGGAGCTTTATTTCTTAATTCACAATTTCACAGTTTAAAAGATAGTCTTTTTATAGACTGGGCATATCAACCCGTCATTACACTCATTAGGCACATAGTACTTATTCGATATATTTACTACTAAGGCGTTTTGGTGATATAATAAGTTCTCTTCAAGGTATTTTATCGATTCCTGAGAATTTGTAATTGTTTTCACGCATCTGCGTACTTCATTGTTAGCTGTTCCTGATCCATGATTGCTTCTAGTTGCTTGGAAATTTGCACCATGTTCTATTCATCCCCATCGAGTAGCTGTTGAAAATGTTCAGCCCATCGATAAAGTAGATCATTTATCAAATCTTCTATTGGAACCTTCGTCGAAAAGTTAAAAAAATGGTTTAGTGCTTTTTGGTAGCCTATCTATATGTCCTAGCCAGGCTATTCACCGTGCTCTGATGATCTGCGTTGTTGTGGGTTCTCCAAATACCGTTATTATTTCTTCATTGGTCTTTCTTCTCCACTGATTCTCCTCCTTGATACCACCGTATATTCTTCTCAGTACTCTACGCTCCCACACCTCTCATAATCTTTAACTGTTATTGGTTAAGGTTCAGGTCTCTACTGCATATATTATAGCTGGTCTCATTATTGTTTTAAACTCTTTCTTTGGCTTTTCTTGATATATTCTTGTTTTTCAGGAGTATCTTCAACATCGCTGCACATTTATTTCCTTTTGCTATTCTGGCCTTAACTTCCGCTTCCATTCTGGAAGTTTAGTAGATGATTTATATCTGTTAGGATTTCTCTATTGATATTTCCATACATTGTTTACCCTTGGTTTGTAGATACTAGTTCTCTAAATATGTCGATAAAATGTTCTACTCCTGAGTAATTCAGTTCTCCATGTCCATGATTAGTTTGTTCTCATAATTTCTCTTCTTTTTTTTTATTTCGTATATTAGCAATCAGAATTACAATATTCTATAAACTAATGTAATGGCTTGAGGGCTAGACTTCCCTATATTGGCGTGATGAGGTGACTCCCCCAACGACGAGTCCCCATTATCCTTCTATCAGGTCTGTTGGCCAGTTTCTTTTTAGTCTTCTATTATTTGTCGGATTGAAAACATTCTGTAGTAGGGTATTAGGATGGCTTTCCAGTTTATGGTGATATTTTATGCTGCGGCTCTTGATCACGTCCTTAAAATATGGTACCTGGAGATCTTCGTGAAGAGTGTGGTTTGATATGTACCAAGGTGCGTCGGCGATCATTCGTAATATTTTGGACTGACATCTTTGGATAATGGCTAAATTGGATTTACTGGTACATCCCCAAAGTTCTATTCCATAAGTCCAAATTGACTTAATGATAGCCTTGTATAATAGAATTTTGTTATCTAAAGATAAGTTAGACTTTCTTCCGATAAGCCAGCTCAATTCTTTTACTTTTAGGTCAATTTGTTTTCTTTTTTGACTATATGGTTTTTCCACGTAAGTTTACTGTCCAAGTGTATACCTAAATATTTTGTATTCGTGAATGTTGGGATTTCTACGTTATTAAAATGTAAGCTAGGGCACTGTCCTTTCCTGAGGGTAAAGTTGACTTGCGCTGATTTTGTCTCGTTAATTTTAATTTTCCACTTTCGAGTCCAGGTTTGAATTAGGTTCAGGTGGGTTTGTAGTTTGTTTGAGGCTTTGACTAGGTTTATATTTGATGAAAGTATGAATGTACCAATGGTGGTGTCTTTTGTTATTGGGAGATCAGCCGTATAGAGTACGTAGAGCAAGGGGCCGATAACGCTGCCTTGTGGAACTCCCGATCTAATGGTATATTTTTCCGATGTGCTATCGTTTACTTTAACTTTGAATTTCCTTTCGATCAGATAGGATTTTAAGAGATGGTAGTATGTTATAGGAAGAGATTGTTTAATTTTGAATAGTAGGCCATCATGACAAACCTTGTCGAAAGCCTTACTGACATCTCGGAACACTGATGTACGGTATTGTTTGTTTCTTCTTTTTTTGAGATACAACAATTATAACGAACTATTGTTCCCTTAGACTTAGGAAACAATCCCCAAAAAACGAGACTTCAGAAGCAATGACAGTTAAATCAAGTAACAGAGAACAATAATACTTAATAAAGCAAGAATTGAAAAAAAATATACACTATTAAGAGTTAATTCCAAATAAGTTCTACCAATAAAGAAATCAAATTATAACTCCAAGAGATTACCACTAAACACCAAATCACTTTGATCAAATTTGTGGACGCGCGTTTCGCTAACCATATTAACATCATCAGGAGATGATTTAATCTAAGTTTAAAACTATATTATGGTCTATTTTTATGATAACCGTACCTAATGAATCGTGTAAAAAACATAAACCGTGAAGTTGACGGAAGGTTACATTAATAATTGAAAAAGTTAACTGAACGGAATAGGTCCGTTATCCCGGTTCGTGGTTTTCTTACTTTTTTCTATATGAATGTTTTCATACACATCCAAAGCCTGTGTGTATTATTTACACTTTTAACTAGTTTTAAATTACTAATATCTATATTGTGGTCATGCTCGAGTGTATGTTGGACAACACAAGATAATTCATTTCTCCCATATCTAAGGTGGGCAATGTGTTCTTTATATCTAGTTAATATGGATCGTTTAGCCCAATATACTTTCGATCACAATCTTGACAGCTAATTTCGTAAATCCCCGACTTTTCATATTGATCTACTTTATCCTTTAGATTACCCAGGACTTCTCTTAATTTATTATATAGTTTGTAGAAGACCTTAATGTCCACTTTTTTCAAAATATTGTCTAACCCTCGTGTTAATTAGGCATCGAACAGTATTACCATGAATTTATTTTTGTTCTGATCCTTTTGAAAAGTCGATGATTCTTTCAATAATTGTTTAAACTGATGTTTTCTAATTAATTTATCTACAATATTCTTATTATAACCAACGCGCGTCGAGAAGTTTTATAAAAGTGATTTGGTGTTTAGTGGTAATATAATAATAAGTATAATAATACATAATACATAATTTTAATTTTTTGAATGATTGATTCAGAGAAGATTGTAATAATGACCGAAGAAAATATCGAAGAAGTGCTTGATTTCGTAAAAACTTTGACGAAAATTTTAGTGAGATTCTCGAAAATCGAACTTGGATCATTTAAAATAATAATTTATCGCATTTCGACAGATGGCAATCGTTGCATGATAACATATTCTCTATATTCATCAATTGTACTGACTTTTTGACCAAAACAAAACTTTTTAAAAGCCTGAACTATTTTAACACTACTCACTGGTACATTGGGATAACATCTGTAACATTCCATTACAGCTGTTATTTCTTTCAACACTTGAACAGGTCTGGCAACGTTAAATTCTTCCAGAGCTTTATATATTCTCCTTCCATTACTTTATTCATTTTCTTTAAGGACTTACAGCATGTTGCTGCAATATTCGTCATTTTTCTGCAATTATAAAGGGTCTACCCTTAGGGATGATGGAACTTTAACAGCTCATGATGGCTATATTTGTTTACCAATTTTTAACATGTCTTGTCAGTTGTTTTCCGAAAGGTTTGCAATTAAATCGTGGTTCGTTTCACGTTAGAAGAAGGTTTGGTAATTGTCCAGTTTTATTACGCAAATTCACGGTTCCCACGTGCGATTCAACGAGCAATTCAGACCCATCATGGTGTTCGTCGTGATGGTCCTTCTGAACAGGCTATTGATCGTGTTATTAAAAAAATTCAAAGTGAGTTTACTCTCCACGGTGCCTGTACGACAAAAAAGCCAGAAGTGTTAAGAATATTGCCGCCGTTCAAGTGTAGCCGAAAATGACAACGTCTCGGTTGCTCGCCGCTCGCAAGAGTCCTCTCGCCAATGACAACCTGGCGAATTTTGAGGTTGAACTTAGGCCAACCGACTATCGTAACGAATTTCATCGAAAAAACACCTTCTCCGATGGCGCTCATTTCTAGCTGAATGACTTAGTCAATAAAAAAAAAGGTTGGTATTGGTGCGAATGTAATCCACACGTGATATATGAGAGCCCTTTGCATCGACAAAAGGTCACAGTTGGGTGTGGATTTTGGCATGGAGGAGTTATCGAGTTTGGCATAGAGGAGAGTCAAGTGGCCCCATCGCCACAGAGATCATGCCATTTAACTCCTTTAGATTATTTTCTCTAGGAACATGTGAAAACACAGATTTATAGCAATAAACCCGCGACTATTTATTAACATTAGTCAAGTCATAGTTGCCATACAACCCGAAATGTGCGCCAGTGTCATCGAAAATTGGCGCGAGCGGATCCGTGTCTGCAAAAAAAGCCGTGGTAGCTATTTGGCTGAAATCTTGTTCAGATCATAAATTGCATGTCTGAATCTCTTAAATAAAACAGCCTGGACCGATTTTAAGCAAAAAGGTGAGTTTTATTGAATTTTGAAGTTCCATCATTCTTGTTGGTGACCCTTTGCAATTCGATGGGAAAATGTGGGTAAATTGCAGAAAAAATGACGAATATTGGAGCAATTGTCTGAAAGAACATTATAAGAAAATTATTAATGTAATGGGGGAAAATATAATAAAGCTCTAGAAGAATTTAAAGTTGATAGACCTGTCTAAGTGTTGAATGAATCCCTTGTTTAGAATCGAAAACACCTGTAGTGGAATGTTACAGGGATTATCCCAACGAACCAATGAAAAATTTTGTTTTTTAACATCCCCGTACTCACCCGATTTGACTCTCTGCAACTATTTTCTGTTTCCTAGCTGCACTTGGCAATGAAAGGAAACTCTTTTGCAGCAAATGAAAATATTCATTGGCCAACTACGGTTAATCTCAACACTATTCCACTTAGTGACATAAAAAAGTTATTTGCGTGCCAATTATTGTATTTCTGCCGAAGGAGGATATTTCGAATAACTAAAATTATTTTTAATGTTGATCTACTTTATTCTTTAGATTACCCAGGACTTCGCTTAATTTATTATATAGTTTGTACACGACCTTAATGTCCACTTTTTTCAAAATCTTGTCTAGCCCTCGTGTTAATTAGGCATCGAATGGTATTACCATGAATTTATTTTTGTTCTGATCCTTTAGAAAATTCGAAGATTCTTTCAATAATTGTCTAAACTGATGTTTTCTAATTAATTTATCTATAATATTCTTATTATAACCAATGCGGGTCGAGAAGTTTTATAAAAGTGATTTGGTGTTTAGTGGTAATATAATAATCAATATAATAATACATATTTATCACAAACATAATTTTAATTTTTTGAATGATTGATATTATTTGCGTGCAAATTATTGTATTTCTGCCCAAGGATATTTCGAATAACTGAAATTATTTTTATCAAGATATAAATTCATGATTCTTAGCTATTGGGATGACATGTTTTGACATGCTTACTGAGGTGGAGTCTTAGGGACTTAAAAAAAAAAGACAATATGAGCATTAACCAATCACAAATATTCACAACTAAACGATCAACATTTTCACAACAAGGATACATATAAAATATTTTTAATCTTCAAATAAAAATTTAACAAAAACATACTTAAACTGAAAACGTGTTAATAATGGTTTGGATACCGCAGTTGGTTCATTGTGAAACATTTTGAAAATACTAGGATTTTAAATGATACACTTGCAGCTTTTTAATGCTTCAAACGTTTATTATAGATTAAGTATTAGTTCAAGCTACACTTGAGAAAGCCCTAAGAAGGCGAAACATATGTAGAACAAAATCTATAATAAACCTTTGAAACATTAAATAGCTACAAGTGTATCATTAAAAATCCCAGTAAAACGTGTTTTTATACGAGGAAAAAAAACCTATGAAATATTTGCAGTTTGCCTTACTAACATCAACAAAAATTAAACTTTTCGACCTTAAATAACTAATTACAAATGTAAGATTATTCACTTTTTTCAACATAGGATTTACGAGTGTTTTTAGAACACTCTAAACATATAGCTTGTACAAAATTAAAACCGTCGCACGTTATTAAACACGTGATCATAATTTCGGCTGCGCTGATGCCAGATTGCGATTAAACATCACAACCTTACTTTAGCGAATCATTTTTACAATTTTACTTTAATAACAATTAAAAAAATATCTCCAAATTAAATGCAAATTACAAAGTAAGCTACAAAATTAGAATAAATGTTGAAAGTCTTGCAAGTGTCGTTGATTTCGTGATTTAGTGACATCTAGATAGATTCAGCACATGTAAAAATGCTTCGTTCAAAAACGATAGACAACATTTTTTAATATTTGAATGGTTACTAAAATAAAAATATTATATAATTATCAGTGACATTTATTGATATAATATACAAGTACTAAACAAAAAAAAAGCAATGAAATATTTGCATGCACTTATTTTCATTAATCGGAATATGAAAAGTACTGGCTGGAATCACTGCTATCATCTGCAGCATTTATAATTAAGGGAAGAACTATCTTGCCACTATCTAAAATAAAAAATTTCAATAAAAACTTTTCATATTTTTTGCATATTTATGTAACTTATCTTTTACCGTCAACTTTGGTGGTTTTTACACTCCTCTTCTTATTATCTTGCCATGAATAACTTACAGTACCATTTTGAAAAATCCAGTTTTTATCTAAGACAAATTTGTACAAGGCGTTTTTTCTTTCCTTCATATAATCTCTCAAAAAATCTATATGTTTTAGAGCAACATTGGGAAGTTCCATAAGGCCTCGTCTTGGATCTTCTTTTTTCCATTTAAAAACCTACTTCTTTCAATACGTTGCACAATGACATACGGCATCCGTCAAACAGTTGTTTATCTTTTAATTGTTTTTGTAAGGAATTCAAAGTTACATGCTGCCCTGTAAATTAAAATTAAATTGTAAGTGCTTACGTATCCAAAGCTGCAGTATTGGTAACCCTTTTAGTAAAATTACGTTTTCTAGGCAATTTTTGTGAAATAGTACTAACAGTGGGCATACTCAACTTTAAGACTGCTGCAACACGCTAAAAAAATATGACTTAAACTAAACATATCCAAGTATTAGCAATTAACATAACATACCTCTCTAACAGCCGCAAAGGGTATTAATGGACTATTATTGTCTCGTTCTTGTTCAAAATAGTGTATCAGAGATGCCACAAACTCTTGACAACGACTATTTAAATGATTTGGAATTTTACAGGTGCGACTTAAGCTCTTAAAGAAACTGTTTTCGATCGCAAGGTAAAAATGAAAGTAAATGTTTAGATTCAAATGGGATAACCTGTCAATAATTATCAATAAGACAAATTTTAAACCCGACAATGTCGCATATGCTGCTAACCGAACATTCCATTTGTTTATTTTATTATTTAATTTTTGTAGTGGTATTTCTGCTGTTCTTTAATAGCGTCATCGATGACGTGCTGCGGTTTTAGTTACAACAGGCTATATTGGTCTTTTACAGTCAATACATGTCTATTTGGATTTTCTATGTAATTTAGAGGAACAAAGGTAAGAGTACTGTCTGTTCTCCAACAAATCTGATTCTTCTTTTTGGTGTTCTCCCCCAATTTTTAATATTATTGAGCATCCGTACCTCAACCGAAATTCTAGAATTGTTAACCCTCTGTTCCTTGAATTTTTCATTAATTTTGATCTTCATAATGGCTTCTTTTTCTTATAAGAATCGTATAACACGAATGCGTTTACGGTAGACATATCAGGTATTCTACAATAAACAGTCATACACCATCTCTGCGTCCGACGACCACAACTGTATATTGCAATCTTTCGTCTAGGGGATCAACTCCTCCTCTCCATCCATCCATCCATCATTAGCCACTGCTAGATGTAGGCCTCCCTAAAGAGATTCCACTGTGTTCGATCCTGCGCCGCCTGTATCCAATTTGCTTTGATACGTTTTAGGTTCCCAGTCCATCTAGTGGGGGGACCTCCTCTGTTTCTGAAGACTTCCGATCTTGTTATTCATTCGATGATTCGCTTTATCCACCTGTTATCAACCGCTCTCGCAACATCACCCGCCCAGTTCCACTTCAACATCGCTATTCTTTCCACGGCATCAATCACTGAGTTTTGGGTTTGAAACTGAGGGTGCATTGAGGAATCAAGCAGTACCACTTTTTTTGATACATACGAGAGCAATGTTATATATTTAGCAAATCCATACATGGCTGTTCCTTGTGATTTAGATTTTGACCTAGGTTTACTAAATTTAGACCCACTACAGCTACATCTGCCCCTGAATCTAACCAACATCTCGTCAATACATTTTTTTGCTCCTAAAGAATACAACTATTGTGAGTTCTTAAACATATTTCAAATATGTGGGAAATTGCGGCTGCAGGATTTGTTTTCTTTCCTTCACGTCACGATCGTCTGGGTTATCAAATCTAAGACTTGCTAATAATACACTAAAAGGTTCCCGACTCATCATGGCCCTAAATATGTCTCTGTCGGTTCCATCAGTTGCGAATAATACCATAAATGGGTGTCTTGGTGATTAGATTTAAACAACGCACTGTAGATCAAGAAGCCTAAAAACTCTTTAATTTCTGTTTCTTCTATATCCTTCATTTTGGTGAATTCATTCGATACGTCGCTATCATCTGTTTCATACCATTGAAGGACGCGTTCCTCAAAGTCTTCATCCAAATAATTTACTAATTGTTATCCATCGTCTAAGTTAACAGTTTATTATAACACAATTATATTAAATGTTAAAAGTATTACAAGTGTCGTTCGATTTAGTAGCTCGAGATAGATTCAGCACTTGAAAAATCCTTCGTTCAAAATCCATCGATCCGATCCGAGAATTCATGTTTTACAGGCAAATTGAAAACAGTCCTATTACGCGACATATTAAATGTCGCGCTGTTATTGGTGAGGAGTCTTGCAAACTCCCATACCAACGCAATGTTATTTTACAATTCTGCTTAAACTCTACTCTTTCCTATACTACACTTACTCCGACAACTGACTAGCAGATACTGAGCATCCGAAGCTCCTAGCACTGAACGTCTAAGGGCCGGTTCCACAATGCAATAATATACCAGATATAAGTTATACTTGGAATAAACCACCGTTACGACCGTTCTACAGAACGGGCGTTTCAAATTTTATTCCAAGTTTAGCTTATACCTGGATGTTCTTGCATTGTAGAACAGGCCCTAAGTAGGATCGTCAGATATTTAAACGGCGGAGTCTGGGAGACTCCACCTCAGTGGTTGGGAGTTAAGGCCATTATGGATATTTCTGGGACAGAGACTGTATTCCTTGTACAAAATAAAAACAGTTGCACGTCATTAAGCACGTGATCAACATTTTGACTGCCCTGTTGCCAGATTGCAATTAAACTTTTGCGAATCATTTTTTACAATTTAAAGTTTAATAACAATCAAAAAAATCAACTCTAAGTTAAATGCAAATTACAAAGTAACTAACAAAATTATAATAAATGTTGAAAGTCTTGCAAGTGTCGTCGATTTAGTACCTCTAGATAGATTCAGCACATGTAAAATGCTACATTCAAAATCCATCCACAACATTTTTTAACATTTGAATGGTTATTAAAATAAAAAGATTATATAATTATCAATGATATTTATTGATATATAATATACAAGTACTAAACAGAAAAAAAACAATGAAATATCTGCACAGAAGAATTTATTTTCGATCAAGTATATGCTCTTTGTCATGCCATTTTATTTTCTGTGCTTGATCGTAGTCTTTCTTATCTCAGGAGTAACAGTGTGAAGTGCTTCACACCACATGCTTATACAGTCTTTCTGTGTATTACCATTTTTACCCATGCGTTTATTATAGTAATTTTTACTATTTTTTGAAATTTATAATTTTTTGAAAATGCAGTGGTATGGAGAAATATGTGAAACTTTGTGCCCATATTGTTCTGCTAAATTGTCTACTAAATATTTCCGTGTTGATTTATTTCTGAAAAGTATCCTCTTAGGAAATATATCAAAATAATAAATTTTGTCGTGGTACATACTCTGCTACAATTCTTAATTGTTCAGTTTTAAGCATTTCAATTGAAAATGTTATATTATTTTAGTTAATCAATCTTGAATGGCAGTTTTAGTCCATGAGCTGTTTGATATCTTGTTTAGTAACATGCTACAATATGGAACATCATCCATTAAAATTAAAGATGGTTCACTTAACTTTTTTAATAATTGGTTTTCAAACTATTTCAAGAAATGTTCCTGATTTATTTCACCATGGTAATCAGTAAGCTCATTTTTTGACGAAAATATGGTCTCTGCACCCGCAACAAATCAATCTCCGCTTCCAGCATGAAGTATGATGTATCTAAAATAAAAATTTTCAATCATAATGTTTCATATTTTTTGCATATTTATGTAACTTAACTTTAACCATTAATTTTGGTGGTTTTTACACTCCTCTTATTATTATCTTGCCATGGATGACTTACAGTACCATTTTGAAGAAATCTAGATTTCATCTAAGAAGACAAATTTGTACAAGGCGTTTTTCTTTCTTTCATATAACTTCTCAAAAAATCTATACATTTTAGAGCAACATTGAGAAGTTCCATAAGCCCTCGTCTTGGATCATCTTTTTTTCCATTTAAAACCCATTTCTTTAAATACGTTGCACAATGACATACGGCATCCGTCAAACAGTTGTTTCTCTTTCAATTGCTCATGTATGGAATTCAAAGTTACATGCTGTCCTGAAAATGAAAATTAAACTGTGAGTGTCTACGTATAAACTACATATGGTTTCAAGAACAGTCTTTTCTGGAATTCTTAGGATACGAATACTTAGTGTGTTCATGTATACATGATATAAATGGTGTCACGAATAGAACTTGTATCCAAAGTTGCAATATTGCCAACCCTTTTAGTAAAACTTCGCTTTCTTGGCGATTTTAAAACTTCATTGTTTTTCACTTTTTGTGAAGTACTAACAGTGGACATACTCAACCTTAAGGCTGCTAAACTTAAACTAAACATATCCAATTATTAGAAAGTTAACATTAACATATTGTCTCGTTCTTGTTCAAAATAGTGTATCAGAGATGTTGACAACGACTGTTTAAATGATTTGGCATTGTACAGACGCAACTATGACAATTATAACACCATGGTAGTTCTTGAAAGAACTGTTTTCGATCGTAAAGGAAAACATGAAAGTAAATGTTGGGTACAAATGGTATAACCTTTAAACCTGTCAATAAATTCAACAAGGAAAATTTTAAACTTGACAACATCGCATATGCTACCAACCGAATCCAGCTCTAAATTTGAAATTTATTGAATACATTCCATTTGATTATTTTATTATTCAATTTATGTAGTGGCATTTCCGCTGTACTTCAACAGCGTAATCGATGACGTGCAACTGTTTTTTGGTTTTGTACAGGCTATATATGCTTAACCTGATAAAGTTTCCTTAAAGAAAATATTCTTAAAGAACCTGGATATTCCCGTTTCTGTGTCAGTCACTGCATTACAAATTACATTTTATCGCAAATATTTTTTTATTTGTCAGTAAATTCATTCTGATGAAAATTATTAGTACCCGTACAAGGTCAACTAAAAATTATTCATTTGATGAAGAAAAAAATCATTTTGACATCCCGACAAAAAGCAAATTGGGGGAAGACCCGAAGTCAAGTCCCTTTTTATTTCATCTGGTTGTGTTTCCAGTTCAATTATTTCCCAAGAGGAATAAATCAATTTCAATGAACAAATGGATTAGGGGGAACAAACGGTTAGGTTGTTTCCTTCAAAAGCAAACTTTTTTTTAGCTATCAATGGAGGTTTCTCGTAAAGGAAAAATACTTTCGAAAAAATGTAATTATATAGTAGAAGAAGTAAGGCAACAAAATGAAATCTTATATTAAGGTATTAACTTTGGTAAAAGGATCTGCGATATTTTCTTTGTTGAACTCAAAAATGTACTGTTATTACACACCATGTCATAGGCATTTTTTGTTGTAAATTTTTTTGTGTAAGTCTCAATGCCGTTTCCATTTTTTGACATCTACCCTTATTGGCCGCGTTTTCCAACCCATTTTCCATGATTATTTCACCCAAATATTTGAATTGAGAGACTCGTCTGATGTTACCATATTTTGTTTTTAGAAATGGTGTTCTTAGTCTGTTGCAGGTCATGTATTGTGTCTTTTCAAAGGAAATTTGGAGTCTTTCTACCTTTTCTGCTGTTTCTTTTAGGATTTCAATCTGTTTCTATGCCGTTATTATATATATATATATATATATATATATATATATATATATATATATATATATATATATATATATATATATATGGCCAGTTGATCTGGTCTGGCCCCGATTGCCTCTCCGAACTGCTTTCCTTGCGTTCGTCTAGAGCTCGGCTGATGACGGCTGAAAGGCTAGAAACCGGTCCCGAGAGACACGTGACGTCGTATGGTTGACAGTTCGGCGAAGGCGATCGGTGGCACCACGTGGAGAATGGGTGAAAGATTTCTGTAATATATATATATATATATATATATATATATATATATATATATATATATATATATATATATATATATATATATAGTGAAGTATTCATGGTAAATAGGTGGTATGTAAGATAGTAAACTCAATATATCGCTATATTTCTCTTTTGTTGTCAGTCTTGGAGTTTTATGCAGTGGCAACATAGTAATTTTGCTGAGATGCTTAAATGTTTTTGCTTTCCAAATAAAAAAAATACTTTAAATGGAGCATTTTCCTCCATATTAGTTTTGTAGTTTTTTGCTGTTCATCTCTTTTAAACCTCATCCAGCATATTTTCAGTCAATTTATAATTTCTCCGTCTGTATTTTTTTTCCTATTTGATATTGCATCTTCTAGATATTTTGTTGAGACAAATTCTTCTCGTTTCATTTCATATATAATGAAAGAATTTTTTTTGCGGTAATACTTTATTACATTATAATAGTCTTGAGCAGTATATAAATAAGGATTATTTATAGACTATTATAATAATAATTTCCTCTAATGCTGATTTCACGACTCCAAAATCTCCGTCGTTTGAAAGAAATGAATGACATGATTGAACAATCCTTAACCAATGGAATAAAACAATTTTATACTTTGTTATCTATCACTTTTATTTTTAAATTTGTGTGACTATAGTTTCGTAAAACCTTTTTAAAGTAGTGTTTGAGAATGTAAAATCATTTTACGAAACTATAGTCACACAAACTTAAAAATAAAAATGATAGATAACAAAGTATAAAATTAGTATAAAATAGTATAAAATTATTCGATTTAAAAAATGAACTATCACAAAGTAACGGACAAATCAATCAATAATCCACATATTATTTATTATATATTATATATAAACCACATCAATGCGCGCTTTATATTTCGGTTTTGTCCTGTATACATATCACTGTATGCTATATTATGGTCTTGGGTTATAACACTCTGAACATATTTCAGGCAGCAAGATGCTACTTCTTCCGCACCTCTAGATGCTACAATTTTCTTCCATACATACGTATAGACTTTGTTATCATGAAAATTATGAAAATCTTTATTAAGAACATACATATTTCGCTTATAATACGGAATAGAAACTGACCATTTGGGATATAAGAGGGCCTTTTGCAGATCAAACGAAAACGTGAAATATTTATCTGGATTCTTTGGTGTTAAATTTTGATCTTCTTTTAAATATTTTCTAGCCATTTCTGCGTTACTTAAATGGATTCTATGTTCTTCTTTTAAGTTGCTCTTGTCATCAGGGTCTGAGGTAACTTTAATCTTCATATTTAGCGAATCATATTTTTGACAGGTATCCTTATGTGGGTGATGAAATCTTAAATTAGAATATTTTTTAAAAATTGTCCTAATATTTGCTCGCTCAGATATGTATTGTTCTCTTTACACTTTTCGACATACAGGTTGTATATTTTTCTTAGGTTCAATTCAGAACTCAAGTATTTCCTTTTTGGATTATGGAAAGGCGTGTAATGGCTCTCATATTGTGGAAAACTGAATACGATCTTGTAAGGCTGCCACTAGTTTTTCATCATTCTTTCCGCAAGATCTTTTCATTTTTCCTCGTAAATATTTTTCCACGATCTTTGCTTTTAGAGCCCTATGTAGTCTTCATATAGTTATATCGAATGTTTTTATAAAGAACTTTTTACATACTGCAACGCTTTCCTTTTCAACATTTAAAAAGTATTTAAAATTACAATCTCTTGCTGATCATTTCAAATGTCTACCTTGTCTAAGTTTTATTGGCATACGCTGAGTAAATGCACATAATAAAGTATTTTGTTTCTTAAAATCCCCCATTTTCCAAAATAAATGAAAAAGGGATATCCGATCTCTCTCGGTAACACGATTCTTGCATAGTTTAACACATTTGCAATCCTTATTTTCTAATTTCTTTGCAGGAATAATATTTCCATTTTTTGTATATTACTTTTCGCCTCTTTTTCTTTGAACTTTCCTGATCTTCTGATCATTATTTTCATAATATGATATCGTCGGATGTTGAATCTGTCAATTCTACAATTCTACTCCTCTGATTAGTTAGAACCAATTTTAATTTAATATTGCTTAAAATTCTTTAACTATTTGAATCATAAATTAATCTTCTTTTGTTAGTATTCATGGGTCTTATTTCTATGATAAAAGAAACTCCAATATTCCCGCGAAAAAATGTATTACTCTTACTTACCAACATGACTATCAGACGAATTTGAAATATTACTGTCTATAAACCCATTTCTAAACCCCTGGGTTTTTCGCCACTATCTAAAACTAAAAAAAATATCAAAAATACCTGTTCTTATGTAAAGAAAGAATCACTGGATAAAAACAAAAAATCAAACGGAGACAAATTTCTCAGTGATTCTTTTTTGTAATAAATTTGCCTAACGAACAAAATTTTAAAGATATAAAAATGTTATAAAAAATTGTACAAACTTTTAATGTTAACGTTTCGGAGGGTCCTCTCCCCCCGTTTTCAAAACTAAACTAAAAAATAAATTATATTAATTTGTAATATATAAAGTAACGAGTGAAAGTAAATATATTTTTTTGTGTATGTCAACGATACTTACATTGACAACAATTGTTAAATTTTTTATTCTTTAAAATTTTGTTCGTTAGGCAAGTTTATTACAAAAAAGAATCACTGAGAAATTTGTCTCCGTTTGGTTTTTTGTTTTTACCCAGTGATTCTTTCTTTACATAAGAAAAGGTATTTTTGATATTTTTTGAGTTTTAGATAGTGGCGAAAAACCCAAATAAAGGAGAAACAAAAATATATATGAACACGCCACAATCATTACTTAACAATGTTTGCAATTCCGTATCTTCAACTTTTTTCGGTTGACCTGGGCGTTCTTTGTATTTTATATCGAAATCACCACTTTTGAATAGTCTAAACCAACACCAACAAACGTCTTGGTTGGAACATTGTTCTTGGTTGGAACAAATCGTTATTAACAGCCAAAACTGGTATATCCACATAGATCCGTTCAAGATACAGTTAGCATATCCATATAACATCATATTCTTCAAAAGAACAAGGTCCTGTCACTCCTTTAGCCATGACACAGGGACTTTCTGATAAGTCCTGAATCGTTTAAGGATCTTCATCTACCCAATTCTTGGGGCTACTCATAAACTCATTAAGTCAGAAGTACGCGCTTAGCTAGAAAAGATTATTTTTCTCCTAAGTGGCGGCCACCTTCCACTGCTGTAGAAGCCAATTCGTGTACCGTGTATCTTTTCATTATGAATTGGCACAATATTCTGAAAACATCAGAAGAAGATCCAAAGTTCTGACACTCTTATAACAAAGCTCTTTACTATTGCCTATCTATAGAGTTCTGTTAATACGACTTTATAATATAATTTAAATTATATAATAAATTAGTAGATATGTTTATATATAATAAATTATAAGTAATTTGGATTTCTCCTATACGCCCTCTCTGTGGCAATGTCCCCCCTTTTTTTATACCCACCAAATGGCCTGAACGCCAACGCACTTGGATTATGAAATTGATCACCATCACCAAAATATTTTAAGAATCTACTACAAAACGTACTAAATTATAAGTAATTATTACTTAACAGTAAAAAACAGACTCTAAATCATAACTTTATATCGGATTGCAAAGGATTTCGAAAAAATGAACATTCTTAAGGAAATATTATAATTTTATGCGATAATAACGGTTGGATAATATGTCGCTTGAGATTTGAATTACAGATAAGGGCATAAAGTTGTTCGGACGGATGAACAACCATAGAAAACATCGCAAACGTTAGAGGTAATGGCCATAATAACTTAATAAAATTATTATTCCGTATGCTTGAATGCAATTAGCACAAATATACCATAGAGTAAGACCACACGCGTCAAGAAATACGAGGTGAGGAGAAAACGTTATAAATTATGCGCCACTTGTGTTAGATTAAGACTCTTGCTTAGTTGTTCTTAAATTCTATCTAATCTCGCAGGTCTTGAGGTCGGGTTAAATAGTGATGTCGAACTCCGAAACTTTTATAGCAGAAACCCAAACTGAATTTTAACGTTCCATAAGTCCGAAGGCCAAAAAATCTTTAAGATTCCTTTTAATCCGTACTAAAGGATGATTTATTTAATATGTGTGACCTTTCGATATCCTGTCAAATCATCATAGCACATCAGATTTCCGGCAAATCATCATGGAAGGTGTAACATCAAGGCTTATAAATTGTCGAAATTTATCCTGAAAATCAATGTTCTTTATACCAAACTTATAACAACTCTTTCATGGTGCACATAACCGGCCAATCGAGCGGTACATTTGCCGAATTATCAACAAATTTAAAAGGCATTTCACGCTACTTGATATTAAAAGAAAAACAAGACAAAACTGTGCGTTTTAAAGAAAATATTGCCACTAGCAGTGTTGATGATGATTTAAATCTATCAATTCGTTAATAGGGGTCATTACTGAGCAATGCTCAATGATTACACTGATAAACACCGTTTTGTCGCACGAATTTTGTAATAACATTTGATTGTACTTTACGTATTCTCATTACAGGAACAATGTTTTTTTTCTGTCACCCTCAGTTTTTTTTGTGACAGCTCCATTGCAATTTCAACTCATATACGTGTTTATGTTTGAATAACGTCATTTCTTAAGTTAGATAAATAAAATTTGCCAGGAAAATGTTTAAATCACCCGAATAGTTTTTGTTATGTGTGTAGAGAATTAACTTTTATCTCTCAGCGTCGAAATTGCAAACCATTAGTGACCAAACATTAGTTGTGCTACTACTGTTTTCATGTGCGCCACCAAGATACATCCTGGGTCCCAAATATCTGCTGTATAACATGTGTATAACGTATAACATATGTATAATAGGGGTTGGACTGAGGGATCTAGACATATACCTTTTGCTGTTTCAATGATTTGGACGGAATCAACAGATCACGTAAGTGATTGTTATTTTTGTTTCACTACTATAAAGGGTCTCACAACTAAATCGAAACACGTCATAAAGTACTCAGACTGTCATCTGCAAAAAGACCAATTCCACATAGTAAGGTAAGATAAGGTTACTTAAGTCGTACCCCCTAAGAAAATAGTACTGTAATATTATACAATGAAACAAAATCTTCTGCATTTACCGAATTTTTATTTATTTGCTTTTTAATGAACATTCATAGAAACCCAAAAATATTTTATCAAAACAAGTGTTTTAACGTTTCTCAAAAAAGTACCTTCGGTACGATTAAGGCGCCTAGTCGCTTAAGGACTGGTTCTACAATACAAGTATATACCTGGTATAAGCTATACCTGGAATAAAGTCTGAAACGCCCCTTCAACAATCGCCGAACAGAGCTATTCTCTGTAGAAATCGACAGATATAAGTTATCCCCTTGAATTTGGGCGGATATACTCCGAATATAGTTATTCTTGCTTTCTATTGGCCAACTTCAGTTGTCAGTATTAATAAACATAACCTGTCCTTTCCTTATATTCGACAGTTTTATGCATTTTAAATTATAACAGTGAAATAATTAATTGACATGCAAAAGTGATTTTTTGAAAGTGATTTGAAGACGTAGTTTTAATTCGACGGCCAAAAGTACGTAATCGTGCGATTAAATCTGCAATAAAATTGTTTTTGACATTGCGTTTTTACACTACAGGTAGTATGTTACTTGCATAGAGCTGCTGGAGCTTGCTGGAGATTTCGCGGGAGTAAGCAAAACATCTGCTAGTACGATTGTCACCAATGTAACTTTAGCGATTGCATTAAGTTCCCAGAAACAGAAGCAGATCGCCACAAGCTAAAGAAAGAGTTCTATGCTATGGCAAGGTTTCCTCGTGTTATCGGTATTATCGACTACACTCATGTCGTAACGTAACATTTCACCAGGTGGAAGTGACGCAGGAAGGTTCCGTAACAGGAAGGGGTATTTTTCATGGAATGTTCAAACAGTATTTGATGCACGCCTACGCATAATGGATATTGTTGCACGGTGGCCTGGATCAGCTCATGATCAAACCATCTACAGAAACAGCAGAATTAAAGGGAGGCTGGAGAACAATGAATTCCACACATCAATAATATTAGGTGGTAATGGGTACAGCAATACCAACGTCCTAATAATACCTTTACAACACCCAAATACTCAAGCGGAAATCCTTTTTAACAAGAAACTGTGTAGAAAGATGTTATAGAGTTTCGAAACGCAGGTTTCTTATTATGTCTAATGGTATGCGTGTGTCAATGGAACATTCCAAGTCAATAATAGTTGCAACAAAGCCTATTGTTCAAAATCATGCCTGTGAAAAGAACAGAATGCTAACATCACTAATTCAAAACCATTCTTCAAATCTGATATAATTTAATACAGTTTAATTATGTTGTGTACTGAAAACAAAGTATTGTTTGTTTTACTTTATATTTTAGTATGTAATTTTGTCTCCTTATGCCTGTTTAGCTATGCAGCTATTTTGTTCGCTTAGAACAAATAAACATTTATCTATAAGAACGGTAATTTACCTAATTAGGTTGTTGATAAACGTCATAATAAAAGAAAAACGGAAGTACATTTTTTTAACGTTTTATTTTAAGTCTCATGACAATACATCAATTTCTAAAATACATAAAACCCCTTAATGCTAACTATTTATTCGTTATCTATGATGCTAGCTAATTATGTAATATTAACATCTATTAATAATTCATAATTATAAACATAGAATGCCTGTGTGGTTGGCCATACAATATTTTCATTTCCAATTGATGTTTTTTCTTCCAAGCATTTTTCTTTCCTTTCTGATTCCTCCAGAAGTGTCATTTGAAAATTAAGGAACTCGATCTGGCCATACACTTTCCCACTGCGTACTTGCAGCGACTTGGAAGAAACTGATTCGCTTTGATCTATGTAGGTTTGGTATAATTTGAGATTTGCAGATTTGCATTTTTATATTTTGAGACTTTGCTTTTAGGCTGTCTCAACTGGTGTGGATTCCATGAACTCCAGTTACAATTTGCCTATAATTATTAATTACTTTTATTTGATTATAAATATTGTTCAATTCAGTATACATACAAGTTCTATATTGGCACTAGAAGATTCATCTGTAGTACCTCCAATTACCTTATATTTTCTTCTACAAAAGCCTCAGTGATGGGGCTTGCATTGTCTTTTGCAACCAGCAAATCTGTATTTACTATAAAATATATACACAAAGCAAAATAATTGAATGAATAAAAACATATAAAATAACCCATACCAACATCAGAATAATACAATGCCATTACCCCAACACCAATCAAAACCCCCTATTTCCAACACCATCTAACTTTATTTCTCTCTTTGGGCCTCCACCTGTTTTGTACATATATTGTTTCTGTTTCGCATAATCCTTCTTTATTGATTTTTTTGAACGAATCCCATTTGCTACGCAACATTTTGGCAGTTCTTCCTGTACCACAAACTGCATTGAACCTTCCTCCAATCAGTCTCAATTCTATATCTTTGGTATTATTGGAAAGGGTGTCTGTTTTCTTGCACTCTGGAATAGAATAATGCGAGGATCGCCGGCACTGTTAGTACGTAAAACAATTTTATACGTACCGGCAATTTCTTTACTTGCCTCAACCAAATCAACTAACAGAACAATTTCGTCAATCGGGAAATTATTGCACCGCTTTTTCTCCATTTTAATAAGATGAAACAATATTTTTATAAATCGAATAAAACAATTTTATAATTTGTTATCTTTTACTTTTTGAAATTGTGTGAATATAGTTTCGTAAAACGATGTAACATTCTCAAACACTACTTTAAAACTAAGGTATTACAGCTGTTTATCCTATGTACCTAATTTTACACTTTTAAGGGGGTTAATTTTTTACAATATTTAAAATAGTAGGGAATTCCGGAGATATATCTTAAAGTTTAATAGATGTCTAAAGGGGTCTTTATTATATTTACAAATTTCAATTGCTTCTAAATTGTTTAATTTTTTGCTTTTTGGCGCTGTACTGTACACTGTACTGCAAATCGTTTTACGAAACTATAGTCACACAAATTTAAATTTCAAGTGATAGATAACAAAGTATAAAATTGTTTTATTCGATTTAAAAAATTAATTGTCACAAAGTAACGGACAAATCAATCAATAATATTTGTATAATTTCCAAACCGTGCACGTTAGGTTAGGCTTATAAAATGCTATAATTTCCCACGCCTTCAACTGTCAACGATGGGCCAATCCCACCTACTATTTTGAAGTATTAGAACTACTACGGCGTTATTTTAGGTATAACTAAAGGCCTTGTAGGCAACTGGCCAACACCAGATATCCTGAGAATAATACCTGGTATAACTTATTAAGAGTTCGCCGTTTATACTTGGTTTATAGTTGCATTGTAGAACCGGCCCTTATTCGTACCTATAGCCTCGTACGTAAGTCGTACTTAGAATAAGACTTCAGTGAATACATCATAAACTATATAGAAAAATACTTAATAACAAGAGATAATAATGAAAAATAAAAACGACAAACTACTCAGTCTTAGAACAACTTACAATTAATATTTTTTGGAAGCATCACAGTCTCAAAGTCGAACTTAATTACCAAGTAAATTACACATAGAAAACCAAACTTATAATTTCTTAAGAAACAAAATTACACCGACAAAAATTATTATAATTGAACACAGATATCACAAATATATTTCTTCATCTTACTTTCCTCGTCAGCACATAGATCATGTACCCAACCTTTACATTTCATACATTTGATCATGTTTTCTTCGCGATCTTGTTTACATAGTTGGAATAACCATGATTCTTTATCTTTGGTTTTTTTATTCTTCCTTCATGTTCATCTGTAATTTTAACTTTTTTTAAATCCAATACATGCTTCTTCCTCTTATTTATATTTTCTTTGGCTTCTACTTCGTTTTTGTAGGGACTAGAAGCTAATTCCATTGTTGGTTTAGTACCTATCTTAACTTTTTTAATAACTGTTGATATGCAAGGGATTGAAGATAAAATGTTCAAGCAAAGCTTTATTATTTGATTAGTGTTAGGATTTAATCAGCTGTTGCTGTATTGTTACCGTGTGCAGTATCTTGTGATATTGTTGAAGGTCTAAGTTGAATGGTGAGTCGTGGTGTTGCATTTTTGGGTACTAAGAGTGGTGCTGTTACTTTTTGTGGCGTTGCGACTATTGGTAGCAATGGAACTATTGGTGGCGATGCAACAATTGTTGGAGTTACGACTATGGATGGCGATGTATCTCTAACGAGTGACAATCTTATGCTTGATAGTGTGGTTTTTCCAGTTACATCAGCAGGTTATTGATTTGATGAATAAGAGATTTGTACAGACGCTACAAAATCCTCTTCTTGAATGACGTGTCTGTCACTTGGCCACAAACATGTTGCTTTAAAACCATTTAGCGTTATATCCATACGAACCGATCTAGGGTATGATTTACCAAGCAGATGTAAAATGCTAGCCTGTTTTATGGCACTGACAGGATTTGAGGATACCCACGAAGATGCCGCTTCATTGTAACTATTTTTCAATGATATATTTAACGATTGTAGGGGATGTGTTGTGTGAGCAGGAAAAGATAGCATTATTATACCATCATCGAGAGCCATCTGGATTGCTTCTAAATTTTTGGTATGTGTGCTATGACGATCCAGTAAAAGTAAAATATGTTTTAGTCACTTTTTTCTAATCTTCTGCACTTAATGAAATGTTGCAACCATTCAACAAATAATTCTAAAGTTATTGATCCATTTTTCGAGCACCCAAACGCTGTGTTTGGCGGAGCTCCTTTTTTTAGGCATCATTCAGTCTGCTACGCTCAAATATCAATATGGGTGGTATCAATTCGCCTGCTGCATTAATCGCACATATGCCTGTTGTTAGATCCCTTCGCTGGTGATTGCACTCTCTTGGTGTTTGCCCTTTTGAGTAATAACTTCAAAAGGTTGATGAACGATGGATAATACAGTTTTCATCCATATTATATATTTGGTCGGCAGTAAACTTCTATTTATCTAGTATTTCTTCATATTTATCAAAAAAATCATTAACACGCTCTTTATTAAACCTTTTACTTCTAGCTATTGAGGTTGGTTTTGGAACACGCAAGGACAAAATAAGATGGTCTTATTAAAACGATGAGGTAATTGAAATTTTTCAGCAAGCTCGAAGGCAAGCTTCCTAAATTCAGTTGGTTAATCCAAAAAAACTGGACTCGAAATTTATCAAATGCTGTGCTAATTCCTCTTCCATGCTTCCATTCCAAATGTGGTCGCAGCGTAGGCTTCGGTATATTATGACTTCTGCATGTTTCATTAAATCCAATTTCATCATTCTGATGTTTCAGTAAGGCTTTGTCCATATCCTCCTGCTTCCAACTATTGTACTTTATCTTCGCCATATTTATCAGCTGATAAAAAAAAATATTAATAAACAAGTAAATACCTAAATCGTGTCGGTACGATTAAGGAATTATCTACAGGTACGAACCGAAACCACTGATATAACTAAAAAATTCTACCATTTAAGTGTGCCTAAATAATTGCCAGAGAACGATAAAAATTGACGTAAACCTAAGAATAATTTAAGGATTATGATCCTTGTTTAAAAAGCTTACAAATGAACAAAATATTTTAATGAAAACTGTGAAAAAAATTTACTTTTTAATTATTTTTGTCTCACGAAGCCGGCCAGCCACCCACTTGTTTTTGTTTACCCGTACGACTTACATCACTAGATGGTGCTTTTTGTAAATTTTAAACGAGATAATACCGGGGTTCGACTTAGGCCGTGGTATATACGACTTAAGCAACCCTACCCTACCGAGTTGTCTGTGTCAACACCTCCAAATTCATTAGAAACTCAAGAAGGTGCTACTTGTCAAGACGATAACTTTGGGACAGAGTACGGCCCAACTTATGAACCAAGTACTTAAAAAGAACCACACTTATTGACACAAGGTGACCTAAATGGTTTCCTACGTGATTTACATTTATATAAAAAAAATAGACTGAGCGTTTGGGATCTAGATTAAACGGCAAAAGTTTTTGGGTAACCACAGGGCAGAAAATTATAAAGATTTAATTAATGAACTTTTAATCTCATGCAAAGCTTTGGGGTGCAATATGTTCTTGAAGATACATATCCTGGACTCACATTTAGATTTTTTCCCTGAAAACCTGGGTGATGTGAGTGACGAACACGGCGAGAGTCCACCAGAATATTTCCCTTATAGAGATACGATATCAAGGGAAATGGAGTCCTGAGATGAGTCGATTATTGCTGGGGATTGAACACCGGGGAGAACTACCGGAAGCTAAGTATTCGCGAAAATCATAAATATTCTGTAAAAATGGATAATTGTATAAATATAAGTGTATTTTAGTAAATTTTTTTATAAAAATACATATTTGAATGTCACAAAGAAATCTGCTATTAAAACTAGTTTTTTTTTAAATATATTCTTGGTGGCCATAGTACTATCTAAATTAGACAGTCGTTTTCGTACGATAAAAAAAAATTGAATTTTGTAGACAATTTCATCCCGAATTTGAATGGTATAGATCTGGAGGAGACATGTTTTCAATAGGATGACTAGACATGTCCTATAGCCAATACAACAATCGATATATCGAGGAAACATTTCTGTGAGAAAATTATTTCGATGAACGGATTTGTTAATTGGCCATCAAGGTCATGTGAGTATGTTAAATTTTTGGCCTATGCCGCTAAACCAGCAACCATTGACGCCTTGGAAGCTAATATAACTCAGACAAAGTCCCCAGTTCCTTGAAGAATGTTCGTAAGTTGAATTGATAGAATGCGCTTTGTCAGAAGTAGCCGTGGCGCACATTTGTCTGAAATTGTTTTCAAACATTAATGCCATTGAATGTTATTTCACATAAAATAAATAGTTTCCAGGCTTCTAATTTGATTGTTGTTTTATTGAAATTGAAAGTTCGGACGCACTAAAAAATCACCCTATATATTGAGCATTAACCGTTTTTGTCATAAATATACGAAATAACAACAAAAATACAATACTATGAAAAATGTATTTAATTGAATTAATTTTAAAATTATTGTGAATACCATGTGGTTATAAAAAAAAAACAGAAATTCTGTTGTGTTGATGGACAAATTCGTCCCTTTTTTGGCGCTGGATGACAGTGCAGAGCTTAACCGAAGTGTTACCTACTTGGCACGTGTAAACTTTGTTGTTAGACAAAAGGAATTTCAGCAAGTACGTTGAAAATAATTTTAATATTTCATTCTGGACGATTCGTACCTCATCCTGAACGATTGTTCAATGTTGATTGCAGCAAAGTATTGGCGCTAATTGAACCCGATTGACATTGAACAACTCAAGAGATCGAAAAACGTTTTGAAATCATACTTTATAAAGTTTTAAAATGATATCTTTATACAAGACATTGCTTGCGATTCTCTATTGAAGCGTAACGGAATATATTAATTTTTAAATCGGATCATTACACGTAATGAAAAATGGATTGTGTGTAATAACGTTACGTGTATGAGATTATGGGGTAAGTCCGGAGACTCTTCTTCAACCAACACTAAAGCCAATTTGCATCCGAAAAATATTATGCTATGTATTTGGTGGCTCTGGAAGGGAATCGTTTATTATCAGAAAATCAAACTATTAATCCACAGAAATACTGTTTACAACAGAGTCAATTAAAGTGAGCGAAGCAACCCGAAGCCGCCTAATTTAGCCAATGGAAAGAACACCGCGTTCCATCAAGACAATGCTAGAATACGCAAGTTTTTGATCACCTGAAACAAACTTTTACAATTTGACTGGGTTGTTAAGTGCCCTTCGACTACCATTTAGTTAAATAGCTTCAACAGCTTAAATCATAACACTTTACTTCCTTGGAAGACTTGAACAATCACCTGGATCAGTTCTTTGCCAGAAACTCAGAACCTTCTATGAGCGTGGGATTATACAGCCACTGGAGAGATGAAGTACGGTTATCGAAAAAATGGGACGAACCCCCATACATTTGAAATAAAAACAAGTCTGATACAAAAACATCATTCAATAAAGCCACTGTTAAGTTTACACACGCTAAGTTTTCTCGTTGTTACTATAATAATTTTATCACAAAACGTTTAAAGTATTTATAAACGGTGTTACAGTAAGAGCCCAAGATGTAAATTTTAAATAAAACATGATTTTTTGTAGCAAAGTATTGAAAATTTATTGATTTTTAATATAAACATTTGGAAATTATGTATGGAACAGCACAACCAGTTAATGACCCCACCACTTTGGTGACACACGGGTGTTCTTCTGACGAAATTTTCAATAACGGTTTTGCATCAATGTGCCGATATTTCGTTGATACAGCGTTCAATTTCGGCCTTCAATACTTGGGTGGTCGTGGGCTTGTTGGCATAAACCTGAGACTTCAGAAAACCTCCCCAATAAAATGTCCATAGATGTTAAATCGTAAGATGGTGGCGGCCATTTGTGGTCACCAAAACGGGAGATTACACGACCCGGAAAAGACTCGTGCAAGACCGTCAAGGTTTAAAGGGCAGTATGGTAGGTGGCACCGTCCTACTGAAACCGCATGCCTTCAAGAGAAATATCTTCCAATTGAGGGACAAAGAAGTGGGTTATCATGTCACGATAACTGAACTGGAATCTATACATGTCAACTTTACCAACCAAAAAATAACAGAGCATCTTCTCTAGATACGAATGGTACAACCATTCCGTATGTGCTGAATGCCAAATACCTCGGCATGACTATTGATGACAAACTAAGGTGGAAAGAGCATGTAAAAAAGAAAATAGCTGAGCTTGATCTCGAATATAGAAAATACTATTCGCTTATAGGAAGAAATTCCAAGATAACCATAAATAATAAGATACTGTTTTATAATCAAATCCTAAAACCAGTGTGACTGTATGGCATTCAGTTGTGGGGATGTGCCAGCGATAGTAATATTAAAACAATACTAATATTCCAGAACAAGGTGTTGTGAAATATAGTTAGTGGACCGTGGAATATTCGTAACTCCGATCTTCATCGAGATCTTGGAATTCCAACGGTCCAGGAGGAAATGAGGAGATTTAATGCAGAAGCTCTTCAACTGCTGGACAACCAAAATCATGTCTGAAGACTGAAGAGAACTAAACTTCGTGACCTCGTGTAGTGTGTTGTGTGCAAAAGCAGTGCATAGTGCGAGAGTGGAGTAACATAATCATTAGAACAATATAAAGGACATCAATGGATTCATTTTAGTTGATAAGTATTTGGGTTAAGATTTGTTAAAGAAAAATTAATGGTTAGTCTTTTTGACTAGTATTAATAGACTTAGAAACTATCAGTAAATAAATACTTGTAATTACAATTAAAAAAAAATTTCACGATAACCTTCGCCATTTACCGTTGATGCATTATCTACCTCGTTTTCAAAGAAAAATGGTCCAATGATTCCTCCTGACCACAATGCATACAAAACAGTAACACATTGGGCACGCATTTGTTTTTCATCAATCATTCGTAAATATTATGAGCCATAAATGCGGCAATTGTGCCTGTTAACGAAACCATCGAGATGAAAATGAGCCTTGTCGCTGAAAATGATTTTGTCCACAAAGTAGGCCTTTACTTCTTGTTGTCCGGTGATCCAACTGGTGAACTCTCTTCGCTGCGCATGGTATGTTGGCAGAAGTTGTTGAGTCAATTGGACTTAGTAAGAATGGAGATGCAAATCTTTAGTGATAATACGGTGAAGAGTGACTGTTGAAATGTCCAATTCTTATCCACGATAACAAATCCAGAACCCTGCACTTGCGGCCATACTCTGAACCAGTACTTTCAAATTTTTCGATTATTCTTTTCATAGTTGATAAATTTGGAACATTATTTCTACCGAAAATCGATCGCACTTTACCAAGTGTTGTTTAACAATAAGGACGCGTTGCTGTATAGTGTAGCGCTCCATGTTTATTAACTCATATCTGTCTCGTTATCGACCTGTCACAATTCTTGACCTATCGAATTGCGACAGCCAAAATGGGGCGAAATTCAAATTTTATGCTCTTATTGTAACACCCCTTAAAAGGAGACACGATCAGACTTGTGACACTTCCAACTCCACCATCGACATTATGAAGATCATATTTTGATCAATTTTGTTAGTCCATATTTTCTAACGGGAACCAAAAGAATCGTTTCTAATTTATGTTGTATTTGACTAAGTCGGTCATAAATGTGTATGGGATAAACAATAATCCATATGTACTTATTTTGTTGGAGGGCTGTTTTAGGGAAACAAATGTCACGAAACAACCGTTAAATTCCAATGCACAGTTTCAAGTTCTAATATACATGATAAAAAAATTAATCAAAATATCTTTATTATAACTAAATAGCGATACTAGTACTGTTTCCAGAGACGACCGGTGTAATAAAAGTATGTTATATTCTTATTTTCCAACATGATCTTTATGTTAAGCATTATTTATACTACAATAAATAACAAGACACGCTTCATATCATCTCGTGCCTTTCAGATTTACAATCCAATTTTTATATTCGTTATATTTCACTTAACTGACCACAATATGTGAATAAAATTTACGCTGGGCTATAAAATATGATAGGGCAAAAGCACAAATATGGCCAGTCAGAGATATCTGTTATATATTTTAAGTTATTTTAATACTTCATAGTTGATAGTGGATGGTGGAGTTGCGATTCAAGTTTTTGCATTTCAATTCATGTTAGTAATACCCATTTAGTTAGGATGTAAATACTAAAATAAGTAAGATATTATTTTGTCATTAATTGATATAAAAGAAAATGTCGATTATACAATTTTTCTTGATATTTTACTTGGGTAATAAGAAGTAGGTAGATTTAGTATGCGTTTCCTTTTATGAAAATTTTTTTTACCAGGTGTGGCGGTTAATAATTTTAAAAATACACGTTTAATTTGGGAGAAAGGTAAAAAATGGTTTATTCAAAGTATTCGCCATCGCTAGCTGCACATTTTCCCCATCTCTCTGACAATTCTGGATGCCCTCCCAGAAAAACCGTACATCTTTTGGGGTGGTCCAGTTATCAAGCCAGTTTTCGACACCTCTGTAATTGTTGAAGTGTTTCATGGAAAGTGCGTAAGATATCGTTAAAAACAAATGGTATTCGGAGGGGTCCAAGTCTGGTGAGTACGGTGGGTGGGGCCAGAGTTCCTCGCAAGTGCAGAAATGGTGTCTCTAATCCTCATAGGGTGTTGTCTTCTGCAAAATCACTTTTTCGTTTCTTGTAGCCCATTTGGGTCGCTTTTCGATCAATGCATGGTTCAATTTGATCATTTGTTGCTGATAGCGAATGGTATTAACTGTTTTACCTGGTTTCAGAAGCTCATGGTACACGACACCCTTCTGATCCCACCAAATGCACAATATTGCCTTCTTTCCAAAGCGATATGGCCTTGCGGTCGATATTGATGGTTATCCTTCGTTGATCCATTCTCGAAATATATCCATTTTTCATCCAGTCGCGATCCGATGCAAAAATTCTTTGTTTCATGGCGAGAAAGAAAAACTTCGCACACCGTTTTTCGCTTTTCCATCAGTCTGTCATTTAGCTGATGTGGTACCCATTTTCCTGCCTTCTGGATCTTTCCCATGACAAGCTGACGATTACAAATAGTTCGGCGACCAACATTTAACTTCCCTGCCATTTTTTGTTAAGTTTTCATATCGTCTTCTTCCAACAATTCTTGCAATTAAACACCATTCCAGTACCATCTCTTAAAAAAATCATGAGTCATTAACAGCCATACCTGGTAAGTACTGAGAAATACTTAGGTTTTTCATCGACGAGATCGCTCTCGTTATTTTCAAGTGTTCAAGTCTCTTGATCGAAAAAAACTGACTTGATCGTTCGAGTCTAGTGATTTTCCATATTTTAACCCACTCCTAAAACAATTTTGAAATAGTCGAAGTAGTCAAATGGGCTAGTCACTCGTCTGGCAATCCAATGGTTCCTGGTTCGGGTATGGAAATGTATACAATCTATACAACTTTAAAGGGAATGAAATATGAAATACTAGGAAAAATTGACCCTAAATGGCTATAGAGTCAATACGTCTTTAATAACAATCGAAAAAATAAAAAAAGGTTTTTGTTTTATGACACTTTAATATCAACGCTATGCTATCGATAAACCTTTTAAATATATTTCAATATGTAACATAAGTCAATTTACTACATTTATAAAAAAGGAACTGGTAATATATCATTCTATATCCTAAATGAAAAATTCCGAGGCAATATAATAAACTCTCTGTACAGGAAATTCCTTTATGCATGCTTTAAATTTTATAAACGGAAGAGCTTTTATACATTCCGCGACTTTATTAAGTAATAAGGGACACTACATTTTTGTGTACATCCTCGATCTGCGCAATCTTTGAAACACCACGAAAACCGCTAGACATTTTCTGGTTATTATAAAGTTGATAATTCAAATTTCGATGGAAGAATTTTTTTATTCTGATGCGTAACAAACGAGGTGTGGTTGGTTCGTAGAGAGAAATAGTTTTTAAAACCAAATTTTTACCCTTACTCTACGTGAATGATACGTTGGTTCCTTTCGTCACCCCCCGGATTTTCTACAGTAACTCTCAGATAGGTTTCAAGGCTCCTTGTTGCCTTCGTTAGTCGTGTCACCCTTCATCGGTACTACATGGAGTGTTGGTGAAAATTTTATCTTAATAAATGTTTCCCTCTACAAGCCAGTCAAACCTGGGTATATGTATACCTCACTCGTGCGTTGGATGCTGTGATTGCTCACTCGGGACCAGTAACGGATCCTAATGAACATTTCCAAAGCCCCGTGGAAGCAGTTTAAGCGAAATAAGTCTGAGTTTTTGTGTCGATTAATAACTGTAGATGAAACTTGCATAGACCACTACAGCCCTGAAACCAACGCGCAGTCGAAACAGTGGACTACGAAGAGTGAATAGACTCCGAAAAAGGCAAATACTGTTCCATCGGCCGAGAAAGTGGGGGCGACTGTTTTTTGTGATAGCGATGGAGTTGTGTTAATCCACTATCTTCAAAAAAGAGAAACAATAACAAGGACATACTACACATCATTCCTTAGCAAGCTGAAGGCAGAAATTGGGGAAAACGGCCGCATTTGAAGAAAATAGTTTTATCCCATCAAGACACATCTCACACTTCAGTTGTCGCCATGGCAAAAATTCACAAATTGGGATTCGAATTGATTGACCACCCACCGTATTCACCAGATCTGGACCACAGCGATTTTTCTCTTTGCAAGGTCAAAGTTTCGCGCAAAGGGCAGAGATTTCCATCGAATGATGGGGCAATGAACTACTATCAAGATATTAACTACTATTTGGCCGGATTAAAGAGATGGGAGCATGGCTGGGAAAAATGTATAGAATTGCAAGTTTCAAAAAAAGAACTTGTTTCTGTATTAGGCTGGGAATTTTTCAGAATACTGTCGTATTACATTTCGTTTTGAAGATAAAATATAAAATAACTATACTATAAAAATATAAATAACTATAATATAAAATAACTATAAAGCATTCAAAGATTGGAACAGCCAAAAAACAGCAATAAACTATAACATCTTTTGGAAGTAAGAAAAGAAACATCGAAGCTAATTAGACAAACTAAAAGAAAATATGAAAACAATTAACTTAATGAAATAGAAAAACATTTCCAAAAAAATAACACCCGAAACTTTTACAAAACATTTAAAACTAAATTAACAGGATATCAACCGCAAAGTCTTTGCTTCCAAAAGGAAAACGGACAATTAGCTCTAAATAACCAAGAAAATTGCAAAGAACTTGCGAAATATTTTGAACAAATACTAAACTGTCCTGAGCCCTTAAGCAAAGCTATCAACACTGAACCCTAAACAAACAAACCCAGATTCATTACCATCGAATGAAGATGAAATAATTAGGCAAATCAAGCGGCTTAAAAATGGCAAAGCTTCTGGTGAGGATGGAATCACTGCTGAACTTTTGAAATCCGCTGGTCCAGGTACAATCAAGGAAATAACCAAAATTCTACAAGAAGTTTGGCGAACTGAACAGATTCCGGAAGATTGGAAAGATGCTCTAACCCATCCACTACATAAGAAAGAAGATAGAACGGATGTAAACAACTATAGAGGGATATCTCTTCTCCCAGTTTGTTACAAGATTCTATCTCAATGTCTACTAGAGAGAGCACAGGGACAGTTAGAACCTAACATTGATGAATATCAAGCAGGTTTTCGACCGGGCAGATCCTGAATCTAAAGTTGATTCTAAGACATCAAAACCTGTACAATAAAAATCTCGTCTGTACATTTGTGGATTTCAAAAAAACATATGATTCTATTGACCGCGAATCTTTATTCCGAATCTTGAAAGAACAAGGACTAGATCTGAAAACGCTGGCAATTATTAAAACAACGTTAACTAACGCAAGGTCAAAAGTTAAATTCATGGGTGACATCTCAGAGCCCTTCGGAATTAAAACTGGAGTGAGACAAGGGGATGGACTCTCGCCATTCTTATTTAATTGTGTTCTAGAAAAAGTAATACAGGAGTGGCGTGAAACAAAAGTCGGCCCTGAATATTGACCAGCCCATTAAACTGGTGAGAACCAACATCAAAATTGATTGTCTGACTTTTGCTGATGATCTAGAAATTTTAGCTCAAGATGTATTAACGGCACCTAAACAGATTGAAATCCTAAAAGAAACAGCAGAAAAGGTAGGACTCCAAATTTCCTTTGAAAAGACACAATACATGACCTGCAACAGACTAAGAACACCATTTCTAAAAACAAAATATGGTAACATCAGACGAGTCTCTCAATTCAAATATTTGGGTGAAATAGTCAAAAAATGGAAAGGGCATTGAGACTTACACAAAATATTTACAACAAAAAATGCCTATCTAAAAACACAAAACTGAGACATTACAACACGGTTATTAAGCCAGAATGTCTATATGCTGCAGAAACGCTCATTTTGAATAGAAAGAGGGACATCGAGGACATTGAAAAGAAGGAAAGAAAAATCATAAGAAAAAGCTTAGACCTCAAACAAATAAATAGCACAACATACCGACTTCGAAAACCAAGAAATCAAACAATACAGAAATATACATAGCGATATGAGAAAAAGAAGACTTAAGTTTTACGGACACATAAAACGGATGAATCCGAGTAGGCTAACTAGACATATAGTCGGATTTTATGAAAATAGGAGTAGAGCTAAAGTAGAAATAATTAAATGGATTGCTGCAATTAAAGAGGACCTAAGATCAGCAAATATTTCACAAAGTGAAATTCAGGATAGAGGCTGTTTCAGACACAACACAGTTTGGAAGGTTGGCCAGAGAGAAAAATGTAGGAAGAATGGAACAACAACAACTTGGTCTGACGAAAGGAAAAAAGCTCATAGCGAAAGAATGAAATTAGTATGGGCGCAAAGGAAGGCTAACAACAACAAAGGCCTCTAATTGTACTTCGCGTGGTCCACCAGGGCCCATACGTGAATAATAATAAATAATAACTATACGGCGGGAAAAGTCCCGACTCGAATAGATTTTGCAGTCGATGAAACCTAAAGGCCGAGAATTAAGTTGAGATTTAATAACTATTTCGGTTCAGGAAGAAAAGTTGTTTTCTATTTCCCGTTAAAAACCTACAATAGATTGCAGGCAACTTTAATGATAAAAATAATGTGAATAACTTTAAAATGACCTCTGTAAATAAAAATCAATTGCAACATGTATGACAGAGCATCACTTGAGACCAGCTAGACCGATTTGACTGATTTATTTTTATTGGGTTCGTAATCATCAGGACCAGATTTGTATGAAAGAAAATTTTTGGAAAATCTACTGGAAAAGTCAGAAATTTTTATATGAAAAATGTTTATTTTAATTTTTAACGTTTTATGTAAAATGAAGCACAGTTTGAGAGTTTGCTGTTAGATGTTTTCATAACAAAAAAAAGAAGTGCATGGCTTAGAGGTCTTGCAACCAAGCCATTAAAAAAAAAGTGTGACATTTTGCGAAGGGATTTTATTATACTTTCTTGGTTTAACCAAACGAATATTGTGTTATCGGTAGTATGTTGAAAAGATTATTTTGGTGTCTTTGGAAACATGTCACCAATAAGGCGTCCAAATACACGGATGATCACAAAATAGTGATCAAAGCAGACAAAAGACCAGCAGGCGAATATGAAAGGCGCACCGACGTTGCGACGTTGTTTAATGCACCGACGTTGAATGAAGTTGCCAGTGTGGAAGAGTTTGGTGTCTCGTATATATATATATATATATATATATATATATATATATATATATATATATATATATATATATATATATATATATATTACAGAAATCTTTCACCCTTTCTTCACGTGGTGCCACCGATCGCCTTCGCCGAACTGTCAACCATGCGACGTCACATGTCTCTCGGGACCGGTTTCTAGCCTTTCAGCCGTCATCAGCCGAGCTCTAGACGAATGCAAGGAAAGCAGTTCGGAGAGGCAATCGGGGCCAGACCAGATCAACTGGCCATTTTAATGACGGGTCGTGATCGCACACAACTCACGTCATCATACGGCGAATGCTCGTAGCAGTCAGGACCGCTCGTAACATTCTACCTGGAACCTCGGGTATAGTACCAGGTATGCCCACAAGGTAGCGTAACGGAACCGTGGAGGGAAAATATTACAGAAATCTTTCACCCTTTCCCCTTATTTTCTTCACCCTTCATCCTTATTTTCTTCACCCTTCACCCTTATTTTCCCTCCACGGTTCCGTTACGCTACCTTGTGGGCATACCTGATACTATACCCGAGGTTCTAGGCAGAATGTTACGAGAGGTCCTGACTGCTACGAGCATTCGCCGTATGATGGCGTGAGTTGTGTGCGATCACGACCCGTCATTAAAATGGCCAGTTGATCTGGTCTCGATCTGGGGTCGATTCCCGTCGTCTGGCCCCGATTGCCTCTCCGAACTGCTTTCCTTGCATTCGTCTAGAGCTCGGCTGATGACGGCTGAAAGGCTAGAAACTGGTCCCGAGAGACACGTGACGTCGCATGGTTGACAGTTCGGTGGCACCACGTGGAGAAAGGGTGAAAGATTTCTGTAATATTTTCCCTCCACGGTTCCGTTACGCTACCTTGTGGGCATATATATATATATATATATATATATATATATATATATATATATATATATATATATATATATATATATATATATATATATGTATATATGTATGTGTTGGTATATATGACATCGATAAACTTCGACACCGTTAGACCGATCACCATGAAAGTTGGCATATTGGCAGTTGGTATATTTGAATACGGTCAATATTTTTGCGCTATCCACTTTATTCTACCTCGCCACTAGATGGGGCTATAGCGCATCAACTTCTACACCTTAACTACATCTTTCCCTGCATACAGTATTTAAATTTAAAAATGCTACCGTACGATAGACAATGTGACACAATGGATATAGATAAAAGTAAAAGGAAATTTGTATAGGACGGGTAGCTCAACTGGACAAAGCCCTCGACATGAAATCGAACGATCTGGATTCGTTGGCCATTTAAAAGTCAACTATATTGCCTGCTCCAGAGTAGGAACTCCAAAAACTTAGTACAGGCAATATTTTTTAACTATTCTATTATATAATAAAACTAATTTAAAGTAATTCAAACTAATACTAACATCTAGAGTAACGTAAGTGGATAAACAATATTTTTAGTTTTCTGATTCAATGTATCCGCTTGCGTTACGCTAGATGTTTAGTATTAGTGTGAATTACTTTAAATTGGTTTCATTATATAGCGAATAGAATAGTAAAAAATATTGTTCGGTTACGTGAATTATTAATAAAAATAATTATATAATTTATCATCAATTTATAATAATAAAAATAATAGAATCTTATCAATATGAGTAATCATTTATTTTTCCACGCTTTTTACTACAACGCTCTATAGATTCTACATTACATACAGACCATCCATTTTAGATATATAGAGGTAAATACATATACACTGGCAGGACAACGCCTACCGGGTTCTGCTAGTAATAATATAAAATAAGACCTAATTAAAGAGCTATAAGTCTTCTTTGACACCGAAGTAGAGATAGAATCGAACAACAGACAAAGGCCAAATATACCCCACTTCTCTCATTTCCGCTCTCATCCCTCGCAAACATTTAACATTCAGCTAGTGTATCCTCCCCTTCCGGATAAATAGTTCTCCTAAAACCGGCGCCGTAATTGAATTAGGATTCTCAGCTTACAAGAGAGTCGAGAAGAAACGCCACATTGTACTAGATTCGTACGCAATTAGAAGTCGACGTGTCGAATTTTATGTGGCTGAAAGAGCGGGCGCGACTCGAGCGCGCTTGAATTGCGAAACCCGACTTGAAATTCGGATAGTTGAGGATTTTTGAGGTTATTGGAAAGCGAACTCGGGTTTATTTTCTAGCATTAGCCGAGTAAAGTTCGAATAATCATTACCAGTATCGTGAGTTTAAATGTTCATTTATGGCCGGAGCCGAAAAAAAATATTGGTTAGATTATGTGATTTGGTAAAAATACCTTTAGAACCTTTAGTTTAGTTTGCATTATGATAATACCATGTAGGGCTGTTCATTATTTTTAATTTTTTCTTAAAAAAATAAATTAGTTTGGGAGAAAGGTGAAAAATGGTTTATTCGAAGTATGCGCCATTGTTAGCTGCACTTTTTCCCATCTCTCTACATTTCTTCTCTCTCCAGATAATCTCAAATTAAACTTAACAAACTTATGATCGGCCACTGCCCCTACTCTCATCAATACCTTATGGATGGTAGTCCGGCTTCCTCCTGCGCTCTTTGTGAGTGTTTCGTTACAGTATTTCCTATAATCTCCTCTTGCTCTGCCATATCCCCCATCCGTTCAAGGTTAGGATTGTCTCGCTCCATAGACCTTTCCAGGACTAGTTGTGCGCAAGCGCGTCCGCCATGTTAATGAGGCGTTAATATGAAAGTTTCAGGCACTTTTTATAAATATGGCTGGATAACAAGGATTATTACCCTTATTATCAGTGCAATTAAATGAAAAATTAATTGATGATGCTTTATTAATGCATCCCACAGTTATTGTATACATTGTATTGCATGCATACATGCAATGCATGCATACATGCAATACATGCATTGCATACATACATGCAATACATGCATTGCATGTGTACATGTACACATGCACATAATTGTATTCCATTACAACGATGGTTAAAATGCCATGGACGTCCCCAACGTGGAAATAAAACAGAACTTGTTGAAAGGTTAGGATAACAATTATATACATATTAGATTTATATTTATTATATTTACATTAATATAGATAATATGTAGATATAACATTATAATTATTTCATTTTTATAACATTATATCTATATTTTAAACTTTATATTTATAACATTAAATTTATTTCTATATTAAGTTTATAGGGCATATTTTAATTTTTGTTTCTTTTGATACTTGTATGCTCTTCCAGGAGCAATTTTTTATAATAATTAACTTATACCATGAGATTATTTATATTTGTCAGTCAAATAGGCCCTTGCACTTTTACCTACAATAAACATTCACCATTTGAGGTTATAGCATGAGCTGTTACATTAACATTTAAATGGATTAAAAGTACCTGACACATGATTTTTTTTACACAACTGTTGGGATGAGGATGTTCTGTTGTTGAACCACTTTCTCCTTGGAAATAAAGTGAACAAATATACGTATCTTTGTTAATATGATCAATCAGTGGGAATTGACCATCACCTCGTCCACATTTCTTAACTCACAAATCACATTTAGTACACTTTGGACAATTTTTTATGTTTTTTTTTTCGTTGATTCAATAAGTTTTCGGCGATATTCAAGACAACGGTTTGAAAAACCAATAAAGTTATGTAAATGCTCCGAAAATGATTTACTACACGTATCGCTGCGACATCCCATAACGACAACGTTTTTGTGCTGTTTTTTCACTGATAACGTTATATATTTTTATTAAAATGGTTGTATTAATATTTTACTTAAGTATATAACAAATGAAACTGTACTATTGATATTGAATTAATAATTAAAGTTGTTTTTTTGTTAATTACATTTAAAACATAATATTCACAACTTATACACGCATAAAGTGCCCGAAAAACATGGCGGAAGTTGAGACATGCACACAACAAATTTTTAACTATGAAAAGAACTATTGAGGAATTATTGCCCCCTCCCCCCCCCCTGCAGTGGAAACCATCGTGAATTCCTAAGAGAATCTGGATTCTTCCACAAAAGTTAATCTACTTGAGGTGATTCATGATGACTCTAAGAAATATTATTTTATTAATTCATGTAGTGAATTTTCTTCATGCCAAAAACGCAAAACTTCGCACATCGTTCTTCACTTTTCCATCTGTCTGTCGTTTAGCTGATGTGGTAATCATTTTCCTGCCTTCTGGATCACTTCCATGACATGCAAACAATCACAAATGGTTCGGCGACCAACATATAACCTCTCTGATAGTTGTTGTTGAGTTTGCATATCATCTTTTTTCAACAATGCTTGCAATTCAGCATCTTCAAACTTGTTTGGTTGACATGAGCGTTCTTTGTCTTTCAAGTCGAAATCACCACTTTTGAATCATCTAAACCAAGGCTCACAAGCGTCTTGCGTTATGACATTGTCACCGTAAGTTTCCAGAAGTATACGACGGCTTTCACTCGCGTATTTATTTTGATTGAACAAGAGAAGCAGTACCTATCACAAATACTCTTTATTTGACCCGAAACTCGACATGTTTATCACACGAAAAAAATATTACGCTAACTCGAAATCGTTTAAACATCAACGGCTTTTTGAAAGGTACTGTCGTAGCAACAAAATAACAGATTAAACTGAGAAACGACCCTTGTTTCCAGCATCATGTCTAAAAAATTAATCAAAACAACATTTAAAAAATAATTCAATTATTAAGTCTGGACTGTATGGAGGGTGTTCAAGGGTTTCCCAATGCATATTCTCTAGTTTTTCCTTCGTCAAAACCGAAACCATCAGGCACAGATTTTACTGAAGCCAAGATGATTTCTGATGATTGACCACTTCCAAAGCTAATACCCATCTTTAAAACAATTTCATGAATAGTGAGCCGCCGGTCACCTTCAATAAGGTGTGGAACTGCACCAATGTTGTCAGCAGTGACCCTTGACCTGGGACGTCAATTATGACTTACATTTACCACACTTGCTCGCCCACTCTTAGACTTTTTGGCCCAACCCAACACTTGGGTCTTAGACAGGGTATCGTCCCCATACTGAACCTTCAACCGAGTTAATACATTGCACTGTAACGACCGACACTTACAACCCTCTCGTGATTGGCTGAGGAAAGTAACTGTAAAATTCCGGTTTATATTTGATTCACCCTTGGAGTATCTTTAACATTCGAACTAGCTTGGAGGAATATTTTGTTTAATTCAGAAATTAAAAAAACTGTACTTTAAATTTTATTAAAAAGTTACTGATTTCTCCTTTTAACTATTCTCTGCGCCCTTGTAAAAAGCTTGTTAAAATTGCCGTTTTTCGACGCAGACATGCACTCAATCAGTATCAAATCGCTACGATAAATAACAAAAATAAAGGTAATTTTTACACTAATGAAGACAAGCGACAAAACGTACGTTAAGTATCCATTAACAGCAAAATGAAAGCGTTTAATTCAATTTTCAACCGGGGACCTCTATCGTTCGTTATCGTGTTCACCATTTTTGGAGAGTGGTCTCAATTCAATTTAGTTGCGTTAATGAGGACTCGTTTCTGCTCTCATCACGTTCAATAAATGGTACAAATCCGATATCAAATACACGGCCAGAGGTCTATAATAATATTTGGTTTCAGTGTTGATATTGTTTCAGATCTGAATTACTAATTTTACGTACACAATAATATTGTATGCCTAATATTATTAATATAGGGTTTACAGAAATTGTTAGAATTTGATTCAATTTTAGATTATTCACATATTGTTACAAGAAAATGTATATATATATATATATATATATATATATATATATATATATATATATATATATATATATATATATATATATATATATATATATATATTTCAAAATACCCGAAAGTTAAAGACATCAATTTTTTTTATGATTTTCAAATATAAACCCAATTTTCTATAAAGCAAATAAAACAAAAATAATGTTTTAACTGTGTTCCTTCAAACATCCATCTATCCATCATCAAAGAAGACATCTTTTATAATCCCCTATACGCAGGATTTTTTTCAATTTTGTCGATTTGGTGAACGAACGAATATTATTGTATTAATGAAAAATGCCGTCTTTACAAATTTTAACAAATATCTAGCACGTGATAGATAACACAGGTCAATAAAGTAAAACTTTTTTGAGGTAACATTGATGAAACTATGTGTATATGAACTATTTTGTGGTCCTAAATCAGAGAATGATAAGCTAATTACAGTAACACGTACAGTTTTTTTGTTACTGTTTGTACACGGAATGTATTTTTAAGCATATGCGACACCCCAGTATTTCATAAAATTTCAAGAGTTGATCTATGAGGTTTTTATAGTTTTCATCTTTCTTGATGCGCAGAAATCCTTTCACTAAACTTACAGAACACTTCCAAGCTGCCAATTCCTTTTTAATTATTTTTTCTTGAAAACATAATCCACCTAGAAGCTGCCTTATTTGAACTCCAACAAATATGCCTTTTAGTTTTGCATCATTTAATTAAAGAAACATTTCTTTTAGATACTTGAAACCATTACCTTCTTTGTCCATAACTTTAACAAAGTTTTTCATTAGTCTAAGCTTAATATGGAGAGGCAGAAGAAGTATAAGTTTTTTTGGGTTAAGGGGAGCATATTTTATGTTTAAAGTACCAAGTTCAAAAGATGTTCTATGAGGCCAATCTTTCTTACTGTAATGTTCTTTTGAAGAGTTGTTCTATGAGACAATAAGGAAATTGTCTAATAGACACAAAAAAAAATAGCAATATTTAGTAAAACCCCCTTGAAGTCCTATCAATATACCTATCACTTTTAAAACCCCACAAATATCCCACCGCCGGTCGCGTTGGTGCGGCGGTAAGAGCGCCTGCTTTGCCGAATCCGCGCTGGAGCGATAGCTGGTTCGATTCCAGCGCTCGGATGGTTATTTTTCTTTCTTCTGTCCGTTTATCTTTCCTAAATGTTTGTGATTGTTTCTAGGCAAGAGTGTAAAATCCGACTACGAATTACCCCTCAGTCACGCCGGTTAAAGGCTGGGTAAGGCCGGATGCCTTCTGAGAAGTGTTCTACGTTGGTCACTCGCCAGTCGGTAGGTTTCCTGATAGACTTATGGGTAGGCACATAACCAAGAGTTTATAGCCCGAGGGGGGTGCTGGCCTGGGTTTGTCGGAAGCTGATGACCGTGGTTCGGAACCCACGTTAAGCTGTAGGTCCAGTCGTTAAATAGCCTAGTTGCTGATGCGCCTCTAACCCAAACACTTTACTTTTACTTTAAATATCCCACCGATACTGTTCATATTTAATGCGATTTAGTATGGTTGTCATAGTTGTCATAGATTTATTTTATTGTCACTAAATGGGCTGAAGGAATAGATGGGTTTTTGTTTCCATTATGAAGCAAGACTGCTTTTAGGCCGTATTTCGAAGAATCTTTGAAAATGCGCCACTCGGTACATGTTCCGTATTAAGCTCATTCATCAAACCATCAATATCACAACAGATACACAGCGATCATTCCATTTTATAACAACTTGAAAATGTTACATTCCTTTTTCGGTAACGTGAAACACTTGCATTTTTATCTGTCATGCAGGTTCCACCGGTGAAGTCTGGAAGCAAGAAGTTCCGATTTTTGTTTTGACAATCCAGGTCATGTACCAAATCATTTAATTCATTCTGACTTATTAAGTGAGGTTCACTGGTACTTATTACAAATGTTGGGTCACAACTGGTATTCTCAGGAAGTTGTGGATTAGATCCTGATGAAGAATTAGAGTCACCGGGAAACATGTTATCCAGGGTTAGAGGCACAATCGGTACCGGTAGTTCCTGGTTATGAGGAACTGGCCTCTCAAGTACAGAAGGCAAATTTGGATACTGAATTTTGTGCCTTTGCTTTGTTGAAATCCCTTCTGTTTTAGTGATACAAAAGTAGCAATCACTTACATGGTCAGTAAGTTCTCTCCATACCATAGGAACAGCAAACAGCATAGAATTTTTCTTGCGATGCATCCACTGCACTAAATTTAGGTGATAATGAGTTGTCACCGAAATTTAGTTGGGCTCCTCATGTTTGCTGTGTCAGACAGCAAACATGAGGAGCCCAACTTTTATCTTGATCTCTATTTTGGCACTTAAAATATAAAAGATAGACTTTTTGACTTCCTCAGATATAGATCTAGCTTGTGACTTAAAAATAAATCGTCCACATATATAACAAAACTTATCCTCTGGATTTTTGAAAAAATAGACTACTAGAACTTGCCAATTTATATAAAATCATGTTAAACACTTGACTGCACAGCAAACGAGACAAACAAACTAAACTATAGAAAACAATAAAACTGCCTTTAAAGGTTCGTAGAATACTGTAGAAATATCCCCTCTACGGTCTTGTGGTAATTCCTATATTGACCAGTCCAAAGTCAGGTACAAATAATTTCAGTGGGTCCCATGATATAAAGGAGAAGCAGGTGCTTGAAAATGGGACGTGCTAGGTCATTTCTGTCAAAAGGTATTTTAATAACTACCTAAATGAAACACAAAAAGAGCATTCTCATCAATGTTATAAAAATTATGTCGATCTGTGTAGTAGATAATTGCTGCTACGTGAGAACAGCAACCGATGTTTTGAGAAATTCGTAGAATCATATTTTTAAAGACATTTTCGATTACTTTCTCTTTTTTGTTGAGATAATACTAGAAACCGAGTTTTTTTATTAAATTTTTGCTTTTAACTCATGATAGATCGCGTTTGTCGTCAAAACTGCAATCAAATTTTACTGATTGCCACCGAATAGTTTAAACTTTATCTCAAATATAGCAATATAGGTATAATTTTCATATGTTATATTATTTTTAAAAAATTGATCGATTGAAAAATTGAAAAACTATTTTTCAAGGTCAAAGGCTTGTATCATTATTCAAAAGGAATTGTTTATTGAATATTTAACAGCTATAGTTAGCATAAACTAAATTTATGGGCAGACCTATTATTCGTAAATTTTAGAAAAAAAGATGGATATTATTATTAATACATATTATTACAATATAATTATAATATATAACAATAAAAATATATGTTTTGTAAACATTACATGTTTATATTATATTGATGATTTTCGGTGGATTAATTAAAAATTCCTGGATATAAGCATTTGAAAATTCGGTTTTTTATTTTTATCACAATGTTGCACCAAATCGAAAAACATTCCCGAGTATAAAAGAGTATAAAAGACATTTTTTTCTGCTAAATTTGGTGATTGCATGCCTGAAGGAATACATTTAAAAATAATATTTTTGTTTTATTTGTTTTATAGAAAATTGGATTGTATATTTGAGAATCATAAAAACAGCCGGCCGCGGTGGTCTGGTCGCCTGAAGTTGCCTGCCGGTTATCCAAAGGTAGCTGGTTCGATTCCAGTCTTCGGATGGGTGTTTTATTTTAATTCTTCTGTCCATCCTACTTCCAACCCTACACTCACACTTATATACACTCACATATATACAAACAGGCCCACAAAAAAAGAAAAAGTCCTTGTCCTTGATCGTTGTTGTAAAGAATTTTTATCTTTGAAATGAGGTTACGACTCGTTGGTTAAATACGAACGTTAATTGGTTATAGGGCTCTTCCATTTTTATATCCGTTTAATTGGTTTCGAAATATAACAATAAGCATACTAAATACCAATATACTAGAATATAGAAATGATACATTAAGTAACGTTATTGCCAGTAGATGGCAATGTTTTTAAAATTTTAAAACAACGACACTACTTATGGGTACCCCTAATAAATATCTGCCTCGTTGCAAAATATTGTTAAACTCTACTGAGATTGTGTGATGTTATATTCTTTGTATTCAAAATTATGTCACAATTATATTTAAATTGTCCAGTCTGGCACCAATTGGGCGAGTGCTGGTCGAAGGCTATCCATCAATGACTCTTAACACTACATTCGTGCTGTTTTTATCGGTGTTTGATTATATATTCTCGGGCGTAGTCAAGAAATTGAATCAGTTAGCCGTATTTGCTTATGCCCGTGCCCAAAAGTCTTTCGACTTGACAATCTGCAACCAGGAAAATGCTTCGGGTACTATTCTGACTATTTCTCGTCAATTTTCATATTCAAAACCATAAACGAATTCTCCCACATTTGGATACGTTATCCTCTACATAATAAGTACAATTTCGCTAAGAGTTAAATTGAGACCAAATTAAATTCGAGAACTATTCATTGTCGTGTTTCAGTTAGTTTTACTCATTGTACTTACAAGTACTCGTAGATTACTACAAAAAATTAAAAAAAAATTCTGTGTACGAGAAATAGAAGCCATTTCGAATATTTATTATAAAAGGTCTTATTGTTGCATTTTCCATGAAAAAAAATCGTATTTTTGTTGGTTTTGTCTTTTTTCCAGATTTTTAGATCTTTGTATTCGTTTAAATATAAATTGAAACTAAATTATATTTTTCCCAGTTACATAATTTAAAATCTCTTTTCTTCAATTTTTTAACCATATGTACAAGGGTAAAGTAAAAAGTCAGGTACTTTTTAAATGAAATTTGTTTTTCTTTGATCAAAAATCGATTTATTTCTAATAATAAATAAGAAAATAATTTCTCTAAGAGTGCATTGCATCATATCCCTTCCCCCCTTCCTCTCCTGTTATCTTTTTTCTCTTTTCCAAATAGCTAACAAATATAATGCCTACGAATCCCAGAAAATAGTAATCATGACCTTTCTGACCTATAGAAGCGTTTATAATGTGTAGTGATAAACCCAAGTTTCATCAACAAAAAATCCTTCGAATTGCGCTATTACATGACTAAATACCTCTGTGAAGCGGTAACTCGATTTCGTTGCTAGCGGAACTGGACAATCATCGCTCTTATCGCTTTCTCATATCGAACTATTCGCGTTTGTCCGAAATGTTAATCATCTGAAGAATTTCTCCAATCTTTACTCTGCGATTTTTGAAATGTGATGAAGTAGAGGACCCATAATACTTTGTCTTCGGTTTGCGCCATGTTTTTTCGAACAAAACTAAATGTGTCATATTGACTTGGTTAGGTTAGGTACTTGAAATTCGTAGGGCGTTACTAGAAAGGATGCAACTTTCCAGAAATGCAATCACTTTTGCGATGTCACTTTTCGCTCTCTACTCGTATAATATTTAATAACCAATATTACAGCATTCCATAAGGGACAATATAAAATATATGGGGATGAGCCCCACCCATCCCTTCAATTGGAGAGCACATGTTTCGTCTCTTGGTATTCAGACTCTTCAGTGTACCGATAATGCTCTCTCATCAAGAATAGGGAGACTATCAACAATCAACAAATTTCTTTCGCCATCGGATGACCTGTACATTCAGTGTTCTTTCAGGCATTATATTATACATTCAAATTTCTTTGGACTGGGTCCAATGGGATAACAGTGTGCAGAGCATCATACATACATTGGACGCAGTCCAAAGAAACCTAACACTGCATACGTACATACATACATACATATATATATATATATATATATATATATATATATATATATATATATATATATATATATATATATATATATATGTATATGTAGAAATTATATATAAAAGTTATTATTTTTATATTTTTAAGGATGATGTTTGTCCAACAACAAGATTGCATTACAACTTTTTTGAAAGAATATCGGTTTGAACGTGAGTGAAAAATGTGTTTGTTGTACTCTGAAACTAACTCAGGTAAGTTACATTTAATATATATTATTTGTAGATGTTAAAAACTCTATGAAATATCAGTTAGCCCATGAAATTACGATATTTAGCTGGATATGTTATTCGTTATATTATGTTTCGGATTTTTCTCCAAATATATAGAACTAAACTAATTAATATCTTACCTCAAGAGTCCACTGCTTCTACTAATCAATTTATGCCTAAAACATGATGGGATTGATTACTATATTGGCAATAGTATATACAAGGTGGCGAAAAAATTGGCATCCCATTGGATGCACGTTGAAATCTATTATAAAATACACTGTAGGGACCGTCATTTTATTCCCACTTAGACAGAGAGGCACCGAGTTGGTGTTTCTGGAGTATCTGGAACACATTCCCATCGACGTATGTTTTCAGTTTATCTTGTTGTTCGTGGTTTGCCTTGTCTTCTAGCATTAGTTAGAGCATCTTTAACGTTAAGCCGGTCGCGTTGGTGCGGCGGTAAGAGCGCCTGCTTTGCCGAATCCGCGCTGGAGCGATAGCTGGTTCGATTCCAGCACTCGGATGGTTATTTTTCTTTCTTCTGTCCGTTTATCTTTCCTAAATGTTTGTGATATAAACGCCTGCCGTGGTGGTCGGCTGGGTTAGTCACCTGCCTGGCAATGCAAAGGTAGCTGGTTCGATTCCAGCCCTCGGATGGGGTATTTTTCTTTAATTCTTCTGTCCGTCTTACTTGCTACCCTACATACACACACTTACATACACTCACATATACACACACACGCCCACACATATCCATACCTAAATATCTGTGATTGTTTCTAGGCAAGAGTGTAAAATCCGACTACGAATTACCCCTCAGTCACGCCAGTTAAAGGCTGGGTAAGGCCGGATGCCTTCTGAGAAGTGTTCTACATTGGTCACTCGCCAGTCGATAGGTTTCCTGATAGACTTATGGGTAGGCACATAACCAAGGGTTTATAGCCCGAGGGGGGTGCTGGCCTGGGTTTGTCGGAAGCTGATGACCGTGGTTCGGAACCCACGTTAAGCTGTAGGTCCAGTCGCTAAATAGCCTAGTTGCTGATGCGCCTCTAACCCAAACACTTTACTTTACTTTACTTTAACGTTAAAAATACGTCGAAATTGATACAGAATCGATGTAATGCTTATTCGATTAAAAAAAAATGTAACAATTTTTGTTCATTTTGTTCAACACCGTTCCATTCGTAAAACTCCTGTGTTTTTAGTTGTGGAACCGAATTTTGCGCCACCCTATATAAGAAGTAAAATAGACAAAAAAATTAAAAATAAGAAAATAACTACCAAAAAGGTTAAACATTTATATCGGTTTTAGTCTATTTTAAAAAATGTTTTTCGTTTTATTTATTTTTCATCAGTTTTGACTATTCGATGGTTACAGTAGAAATAGTAGTAAACTAACGTGATAAAATGTCAAAAGTTTAAAGGTAACCGAATTACTGCCAACTTTGTGATTTTGAAAGCACCATCGTAAAAACGGATTGTGGATGTCCACAAAGTATACAAAACTGGAAACTAATCATACTTGTTCTTAAGGATCGGTATATTACCTCAAAGTTGATGTGAATCCTATATTAGCTGATATGAACTTCCTATTATGCTGCACTTCACCAATTGGTGGTACCGTGTTCTTTAGTGGAAGTGGGATAATCCATCAATAGATTGGTGACAGAGAAGTTTCTGTTTTCAGATAAATTTCATTGTTGCTTATGGGTTCGCAATAGTTATAAACAAGTCAGGTACCAAAGAGGAGAAAGGCAAATTTTCAAGCTTACTACAGATCGTGAGATACAAAATATTGATTGTTTAGGGTAGAATTTCCTTAGTAATCTTCCTCTGCGATACGCATCCCTTTAAAACTATTTATGTGTTGCCTTAGTGAAGTTATGGGACCAGTTCCTATAGCAAATCTTCGGGAACTCAGTAGTGCCACATTCCAACCAGACAGTACACGTCTCCTATATTTGTCCATAGACTGCACGATCTCCCAATCAAAGAACATGTATGGGACATGATATGTCAAAAAATGTAAATGCTCCTTAACGCTCCAGTCAACTTTTGCTACAACTTAATAATAGCCTACAAATATCGTCGGAATGGAATGCCTCAGTTCACTAGATCACCTCCAGTGTCGTTGTATACTCCAGGCCAAAACTTTAAAAACGCTACAATTATTTTGAAATATATATATTTTTTTAATTTAAAATTTATTTTTATGTTTGTATCGTAAGCAGGTTATTAATTAAATAATCTTAAGTGAAAAACACCAACCCGTGCTCCACGTCATGCATTGCCATTCCTTCATCCGCCATCCAAAGCACCAGCAAGCGTCTCCGAAGACCGGTTTCTGGCCTTAAGCCATCATCAGTTGGGCTCAAGCTGGACGCCTGAAAAGCGGATGAAGGAACGACTAAAGCCATGTCCATTTAAATTGGCCATGTCGAATGGAGGCTGCAATCACATGCAGCCACGCCATCCTGCGGTAAACGGTTGCAGCAGTCAGACTGTGCGAAATCGGCTGGTGACCGGTCTAACCTCGGGTAACGGTAGGTATATATCGAGGGTAGTTGAAAAATATTCTGGTAACATAATTACGCATGTGTCTTATAATATCTAGATAACCTTGAAAATTTCAGCCATATTAGATTCTCAGTTGTGATTTAACGATGGTTTATGTCAGTCTATGTTTCTGTAAAGATGGAAAAAATCGAATATGATAAAAAATCAAAATCATTCTATCGGACCGGGTCGTCCAATCCATCTACCACGATATTCCTGTTTCAAATAATGTCTTACTGCAGCACAATAGTTTGGAGGAGCTCCGTCTTATTGGAACGTGATTTCGAAGTTACCAAATTCATCTGAATTGTCTCCCAGAATTTCGAGAATTAGCGGCTCAATCGCGGTATCTAACATCTCCAGGTACGCTTTACCGGTTAAGTTGCCATTCAAAAATATAAGCCCAACTATGTGGTTTCCCAGAATACCTGCCCAGAACTTTACTTTTTCTGGAAACTGTTATACGTTTCTCACTAAACACGTGAGGATTTGTATCACTCCAGTACCTTACATTTTGAGTGTTCACATTTCCATTGACGTAGAAAGTACTTTCGTCACTAAAGCAAATTGTTTTTAAATATTATTGATTGATTTGTTCGTTACTTTGTGATAGTTCATTTTTTAAAAAAGGAATAAAACATTTGTTTATTTTGTTATCTATCACTTTTATTTTTAAACAAAATTGGTGTGACTATAGTTTCGTAAACCGACTTTATATTCTCAAACACTACTTTAAAACTAAGGTTTTACAGCTGTTCATATATTCTGTGTACCTAATTTTATACTTTTATTGGGTTTAATTTTTTACAATATTTTAAATAGTGGGGAATTTCGGAGATCCGTCTGATCGTTTAATAGCTGTCTAGACGGATCTTTATTATATTTATAAATTTCAATAGCTTCTAAAATATTTAATTTCTTGCTTTTGAGCGTTGTATGTAAAATTTACAAATTTGTAATCTCGGGAAATATTTGTCCGGTATCTATGAAATGGTTCGCAAAATTAGAGTGTTGTTTCTTTAATATGTATGCAGATTTATGTTCTTTGTATCTAGTCTGAAAATTTCTGCCGGTTTGTCCAACATAGCAGCTACTGCACTCGTTGCAACTTAACATATAAACTCCAGATTTTGTATTTGCTGATGTTTTATCTTTGGCATTAAAAATTAATATACTGGTTGACTGGGTGGTTTTAAAAGCTATTTGCAAATGATGTTTCCTCAAAGAGCGAGCTATTTGTTCTGAAATTGGACCGAAATATGAAATTTTACAGTACTTTTTATCATTTGTTTGTTTTACTTTTGGATATACTTGATGAATTAGTATTTGATTCCGTTTGTTTATTTATTAAGAAACTAATTTCTTTTTCTTTGAAACCGTTATTTTGTGCTATTAGTTTTATTTTTTGCAGTTCTATTTTTCTATTATTTTCAGATAGAGGAATTGTGAAAGCTCGGTGGATCATAGATAGTATATTTATGTGTAATGGGATGGATTGAATGTTTTGTAATTGTTATATCTGAGTATGTGGGTTTTCTATAGATATTAAATTCTAGTTTATTATTTTGTTTGGATATTGAAAGGTCCAGAAAATTTATGGTTTGATTTTGTTCTTTTTCTAGTGTAAATTTTATTTTTGGATGGATACTATTTAAATGCTTTAATGTTCCTTCTATTTGTCTGTCATTTCCAGTATAATAAACCAAAATGTCATCTACATATCTAAACCAAAACAATATATTTTTTACTTTATCCGTTTTTAAAAAAATATTTTCCAAGTTTGACATAAACAGTTCTGATAATAAAAGGCTTAGTGGGGACCCCATTGCTAGACCATCCTTTTGTTTGTAAAAAACGTTATTAAATTGAAAATAATTTTCATTAATGCATAAGTTAAAGATTTCTAAAAAATCTCGCTTAATAATTGGATTGATGTTATTTTTTATGAATAAATTAGACATTATTATTATGAGTATAGTAGACAATCTTTGTTTGCAATATTCGGGAAGATGTTGCTAACGTCAAAGAATGCTAGAAACCCGTTTTTTGGTATAGATAGTTTGCTAAGCTTTTTTGTAAGGTCCACCGAGTTTTTTATTGACTGTTTTGGCGAGAAATTCGTTATGTTTTTGAAGATTTGATTTAAGTAAAAAGCTAGGTTTCTTAAAGGGCTATTTGTGTATGAGACCACCGGTCTTATTGGAAACTTTTCTTTATGAATTTTAATTAAACCGTACAGTTTTGGAGAAGTAGGATTCATATTGACTATTTTATATTTATTTTCGTTTGACAAAATGGTGTTTATATTTTTTATTGTTGATTTTAACTTATTTTGCATTGTTGTGGTAGGGTCGTTTTTTATTTTGACGAGGTCTTCATTATCTATTAGAAAGTTTTTAATTTTTGTTTCGTTAGTTTCTTTTTCTAGAATAACAGTTGAATTCCCTTTATCTGCTTTAGTCATAATTAAATTATTATTTTTGATTTTAGAATTAATGGATTTGATAATATGGTCTTCATTTTTGTTGTGGTATTCTCGATTCATTTCTAGAGTCTTTGTAATTTTTTCCTTTGTAAAATTAGAATTAGGGATATTTTCAAAGGATAGTTCTAATTCAGATATTAGATTTTCCAAAACTTTACTTTGTTTAATATTTGGGTTATATTTCGGGTCATTTTCAATCAAATTAATCTCTTTATTCGTGAAAACCGTATTTGATAAGTTAATGGATCGTTTATAGAAGTTATATTTGGGTGAAGATTCTGGTTGTTTGTCATTTATCTGTAGATATATTTAATAGCTTATGTGTTTTATAATATATTTTTTATGAATAATTTGTGAAATTGTTTGTTTGGTTTTGTCGTCTAGAATATCAAATTCAATTGGATGGAGTTTATATGATAATTCAGAGGGGGGGTTCCTTAATATGTAGGAGTAAGTTGTCTCTAATACTGAAACATTTTCTTTCTTCTTTTAGTCAGGTGGTTTTGCAAGAATCCAGGGCTTTCTTCGCAGAAACTGTGGCCGCGTTGATCTTGAATTGAACAAATTTGGGATACACTTTCTTCTTTAAACATTGTTGAGTGAACCATGCGTTTTGTACTGCTGTGCGTTGTTTTAATCTTAGTTTAAAGTATAACTTGGACTGTTCTGCTGTACTTGCTTCTTTCAAATCATTGAATGGTGAAAAAATTGTTTTATTCCTCTTTTTAAATAATCTGGCGTTTGATCAATTCTAGTAGTCATATTTTCGGAATATTCCAGTATTCGGTCGGGGTCGTCATCTCAAAGTTGATGCACCATTTTTAATTTATACGAGTGAATTTTTTTTTTCAACATCCGGTGCAATCAACTTCGCAGGTAGATTCAACTTGGGTTGTAGAACAAGTAGGGTTTACTACCATTTCTGCAATTATGCCAATTTCTTTGTCATTACAAATTTTTGGTCTGTCAGATCGTTTTGCATCTTTAACACGCCGTGTTGTTTCACATTTATGAAGGAGCTCCCTCAAATAAGTCTTCGATATAGGGAGATAGAGATACTAAACATTAAAAAGGTGCTACGCAACATGAATTAGCATAGCAGCAATTAATATAGCAATTAGCAATTACCATGCTAATTGCTATGTGGTTTATCTGTTATTAGTTTATATGGAAGTATTAAGTGATATTGTACCGACAACATAGATATTTCGTCGGCATGCGCTACTTCAATCACTGATTTATAAGTTACTATTTAAATTTATTATAATTTTGCAAGCGAGATTTACTAAGGTGGATATTAATGTGAACTAAGGCTTGGTGTGTATTTTTTAAATTCTGAATTTACCTGAATCTATACTACTATATTTGTTCACTTTGTGGATTTATATGGTCATTGCATATTATGGCTTAACGCTGAATAGATGGTTGTAATATTTTGAGTTATTATTTTATCGTACAGCAATTTCGAATAACTTATATTTCATATAAATCAGTAAATGTGTTCTTGGTGTATACTACTTATAACTCCTATTTTTGATGTTTATTAATTAACTCAATAATATTTTTAATATAATTGTTTACAATTGAATTTTTCTATAAACGCCTGCCGTGGTGGTCGGCTGGGC